>JAZDUA010000239.1:1200000-1830000 GCA_038098605.1 Gryllus longicercus
ATTTATATCTCCGTACTATCAATTTGCGCCCCTGTCAGGATACTTCAAATTAGGATTTAATTAATTTGTTTTAGCAGGTATTAGTCTATTTAGCGCCCGTTTTGAGGGGAGCCCGTCGCACGTGTCATGTCTGCCATACCGCAGAAACGCCTCAGTAAGGCGAGAAAGTAAAAGAAGGGAAGGTGGCTCAACCACATACCCTAGCATACTGAATATACAGTCACAAAGAACAGTAATTGAAACAGTTATATCATGTGTAAAAATATCCATGACTTCCTTAAGCAACAAAATATAATTCAAAGAGCTTTGCATGAGCATACTTGGTATGTGTATTTGACATGCCTGTCTGAAATGACAAGAAACAATGGTGATATGTCTTATCCGTCAGTTTTGGACCAAAATGAGCTCCTTTTTGTAGAATGTGTGGGACTGGAATTCTCGCCAGTGGCATTGAAACTACTTATGATTTGATTCTTTGACAGTTAATGTCTGCTAATGATTTTAGAATAAACATGGAATGAACTATTCAATCGATGAAATGTGTATAATTGTTTTGTATGAAGAAAATTAATTGAACATCTTATATTATTCTACAAATGTACAACATGTACAAGGCACATCCAAACTGCGGCCACATAGAATTACTAGGAGACTAATAGCAATAAGTATAATTTTTAAAAAATAGACTACACACGACATTCGTTTAGAGTTGACATAAATAACTCGAAAGTGTGAAAATCCTAATTTGAAGTTTTGACTAAACGTCCTGGAGTAAAGTGAGATTGAACTAAGAAAAATATGAACACTCCAAAAAGTACACCTTTCTAATAAGAGCAGTATATGATATTTTAAAAACAAACGTAATGGGAATTGACGGGTAAATATTTCGCTTTCGTTTCTACGATTAGTATTCAACAATCTCTTCACAGAGTTTTTCCTTCCTTTAATTTTGTCCTTTTGCAATATCGAATTTCACCACAAAAACGATTGTTTAAGTCATTCTGCAGCTGCTAACCACGTCTCTTGTGTTGTAATTTTTTGGCCACATTCTTATCCCTTTTACTACTGAACTGCAATAACAAATGAAAATGTTATCGTTAGACATTGACTTATCATCAAATATTTTAATTAATTCCTTCTAATAAATTAAAATAGAACCACTACAGACGTTCCGTTATAATATTGTTCTGTGAATATTAAGAAAATTTGCGAGATTTTTTTTTATCAGGAAGAGGTATTTCCTCTGAGGTGCGTCGTTTCGTGATAACTCATATTAGTGTTACATCATTTTTATTTTGTATTGAATAAAATTTGAAATATTGTAAAGCAGATATTCATTTCATATATCGGAAAGAATGACATGTATTCCACTTGTATTAAGTCGAGAAGCAATGGAATGTCAAACAACATTCTTCATACAAAAAGTTAATAAATGAAACTCATTACATTAATTACAGCGATTTTCCTTCATTAGCTAGTTATATGGGAGAGTTATAATCGTTCAATTATTTATTAATCAACAATCTGCTTTTATCGAATATTACTATAAATACAAATGTTGGAAAACTGCCTAGTCTTCCGTAGCTATTTGGAGTTGTTTACTAGCAAACTTGCCGATAAACACATCAAGTTGAATCAAAATAACAAAATTTGAACGTGCGCCTCGAAGTCACGAAAAAATAAAAAATATCTTAATATAAGAAACTAAATTACAAAAAACATAGAAATTTCGATACAGAATTGCAAAACCTTGATGGACGCCACACATACTGATGCATTTTTTAGGTATTTGTTATTATAACCATCAATATTACAGTGGATTTTCTTATTTGTGTGAAACCATGCATTTGTCTTACTGTAGAATATTTTGTGTTCACATCCGTGTTTGGTGCGACTTCTACGATGGCACGCAAAATGAAAAAAAGGATAGCTCGCACTCAGTTTCTTATCTAGTGTTGTTAGTCCTGGATGTCAAGGCATCCGGGTAAATCCAGATAAAAGCGGACAGAGGGTCTGGAGTCAAAGCGAACTGGGCTCGCAGTTTGTAAAGAAAACATTCTTGGCACGTGTTAAGCTTGCTTTTTAGCTTTACAGAAATTAATACAATCAGGGGAAGACCCAGAAACAAATTTTGGGAGGGGAAATTCAAAATGTTTTGGTCAAATGTGTCATATTACAGATTTTGTAAAACGTCGCTGCCTACACTCAATCAAGCTGTGATACGTCGACGTTTTTATTCGTTTTAATGATTATCCGAAAATATTTTGCATGAAAGGTTCGTGACAATTAAAATTAATAGTTACTGAAAAAATTTAAGGAGAAAATTTGCCTCATTTCCCACCTCGTAGATCCACGCCTGATAGAATAGAAGTATTCAGTAACACAAAATTAACGAACGAGAAATATAATATCATTATCTACCAAATAATAATGATTATATATTTCAATAGATTTACCAATAAAACTGTAAAACAATTGGAATACCTCGAAAATGTAAATCATCAATGAATCAAGAGTTCCAAATTTCAGATTAGTTATTTAAGAATCTAAAATTTAAATAATTAACAGCTCATTTTATTTAAGAATCTTTAGAAAATATATTTTTAAGGAATGCTATATAAGATATCAAAATATGTGAAAGTTTAATGGTATTCACAAAATTAAATTGCGTGCCGAATTTACAAAGAAGAACCTTCGTAGCTTGAAAAGTATTTTTAGTCTTTAAATAATTTTCTCCCAGCACGTTCAAAAAATTTCAGGAATGGGCTTGTGGAAACACTTTAAAACTATATGTAGTGATGCCATCTAGTAGTAATTTTAAATAGTTCTAATATGATTTCGCCTGTCGCCGCACTAGATATTGCGCCATCGCTACATACTTGTAGTGTTCCGCCCTGATAATGGCGGCAAATTTGTATGTGTATACAAACTTCTTTCTAAAAACGAAGATAACATATTTATGTTCGAGGAGTTCGATTTATTGTTATTTCATATTTTAGTTACAGTTTAAATTTTAATAATATTGTTTAATCGTGTTATAATTCACGAATTTCTGCATAATATTTTATTAAGTGAAACGCTGTGGATTATTTGCTTTATGTATTCAGCACACAATTGAATTCCAACGTATAAATAGGGATACATATACGTCATGTATTAACCGCAGAAGACACTTATCAGTGTAGGTGTTCAGTTATTGCAGCTAGGCTGTTGTGGTTTTATATTTGGTTTTACCCGAACAGTGAATGAACCAGTTTAAAGGTTGGACATTGAAAGTATTACAAATAATACTCTAAAAATAGAAGCTATAAAACATCAACATTCATTACCAATGTGTAACTGAACAAATATCAAGGTTCTGCAAAAGACAAACGTGTCTCACGATATACGTGTAACGTGTACCCTCAATGGAGAGAGAATCCCCATTGTGAACCTCATTTATAACAGTCTCTTAAAGCCCAAGTGGTGTAACACCATTGTTCGCATATCTACGTTAATAATGATGTTCAGCAAGTAGCAGTCTATTACAGCACAAAGGGTGTAGTCATACGTCAAATGTAGTAGGATCACAAATTCATGCTGTCAGCGGAACTATCCGTCTGGCAAATCCGTCAGGCTAAATGATGTAGTTGCGAGTTGCACCATTTCACCTGTAACTGTTTTTTTAAAATTATTTATTTTAGGTCGCTTTTAAAAACATCTAAGATCATTAGCGACCACTATTGATTTACACCTGTAACTGGTTTGTTTTGTATGTTCGCTGTGAATATTCAATAGATACTGGAAAGGATAACAATTCTCAATTCTTTTTAAAGAAACCCATTCTGAATACATTCCATTTCGCAAGTTGTTCTTTAAGTCGGAATCTAAAAATGACGCCAAGTTTCTCTTTTCTCATTCCTCAGAGAAAGCTGTACAGAGGAGCACGGGCCGATACAAAGGAGAAATATATTAGGAAGACTTTTATCCGTTATCCCACCTGAACATCACCACTATCTTCTTACATCCATTGATTTTCAAGACATCATGCCACTGAAAGGAAATGACAATGTTATGTTGATGTCCGATGAGTAAAAAAATGTAACTTGGTAATAGTCTAGGATTTTATTTTCAAATTTTTTGAGATTGTGTATTTTGTTCCCTATTTTAAGCATACATTTAAAATGTTTAAAAATTCTATTTTCAGTCTTCGATCTGTTCATTTAATTCATTAATTTTGTAAAAAATATATAAATACAGAATTGTTAGCTGTATGTCATAATTTGTCAATCCTATCCTTTACCTTTCTGAATCAGGAGTGGTGTAAGTCCTTTTAGGCTCTAACACCAAGACAGTCTCTCGAGAAAATTATTAGAATCTGGCCATTGAATGGAAATGACCATATTGATGTTATAAGTAACGAAAATTATGTACACAAAGTGTTAATTTCGTTTCATGTTTTCTCATACCTGTTCATATCACAAGTGAATGCAACTATATCAGTAACGTATTAGAGGCCTGCAGAAGCAAAAATGCTGCTGGACACAATCAAACAAAATAGTTTTCCATTGCGGCAAATTCAAATTCAAATTGCGACAATACTGCAGTAATATAATACAGTATACTACAGTACAATGGTTCTTTTTCCCTAGGGCTTTTATCCAGAAGACAGCCTGTTACTCTTAATATGCGTCCCGATAATATGAGTCTCGATGGGACGCATATTCGACCATACTCTAGACACCAACACACTGCGGGCTCCTCTGATCTGAGGTCAGCAGAACACGAAGCCGCGACAACACTACGAGAGAGACAAGAGACAAACGTTTATGCCCAAGCCGGGATTCGAACCTGCGGCCCTTCGGACCAACGCGCTGAGTCGCAACCTCGACAATTAATTCTCATATCAAAAATGTCAAAAAAAGTTGCTGATCAGTAATGCATCTCGTAAAAAGCAAATATTTAATGGCGGGCGGTCTTACTCTCGCATGCTATCAGTGTCGCAAGCCGTAACGTAATAAGTAAGAGAATTCAGTCACTACGCGCAATATGAGAATAGACGGAATAACACAATCAATTTTTGAATTTTTGAATCATAATCGAAACTGTTTCATTGTTTTTGGATGTTTCCCGTGTTCTTGGGTATCTAACTAAACGAGAAACTCGTCTCACATGGCCGGGGTCTGCTTAGTCTTCTTTCAATTCCTGCGGACAGTGGAAATTGGTAATGTATTATATTTCAAACAAATAAAAAGAATATAAATTAGTAATGAATTATATATAATTCATTACTAATTGCATACAGTATAATGCATATACGCATTCACATAATTAGAGAAAGAAAAAGAATGTAACTGATCACAATATATACAGGAAGCGCTGAAAATCTAACGATCATGACCGTCAATTTTGATAGGCTATGATGGTCGACACTGCAACATGATATTCAAAGCAAATTAGCACTGCTTGCATCGTCTCTATTGCTCAGGAAGTCCTGGAATGAATGTGTGATACGGGGTTTCTCCGATAAATGCGGAAGACTGTACGTCCCCGTCCTTAGCGGGCTTCGATCGCCGTTAGGCTTACGGCTGTTCCGTCTCCACTGTATCTTTCCATCTTTTCCTGGGTCTTCCCATATCTCTTTTCCCTCTCGGTTTGTAAGCATATTCTAATCTTGGCAGACTTTTTTCTTCCACTCTTTTTAAGTACTTCAGCCACTTCTTACTGTTTATTTCCATTATATTTTCTATGCTATTCACATTCAATTCTCGCCTGATTTCTTCATTTCTTATCTGGTATTCAAAAACACAGCAGTCTTTTGTTCTTTCAGGAACCTCATATCTGAGCTCTGAAATTTGCTTACTCTTTTCTGCGTTGGAACCCAGCACTCACTGCCATAAAGCAATATCGGGAGAGCTAATGTTTTATAAAATTTGATTCTAGTATATTTTCGAGTCTTGTTCTTATAAGTTGTGTGTGTGGTCCCACAGATGGATTGAAATCGTGTTAATTTTTTATCAATGTCATATGGCCTTCTGTGCCACATCCTAGGTAATTAAAATTCAGAACTTCTTCCAGACTTACATTGTCTAGAATTATCTTTGAACGGATAATCTCTTTTCCCCAAAACACTAATATTTTGTTTTTGTCTTGAGACGGTTAGGTTGTGTGGCGTCTTTGCCGGGGCAATAAATCACAGACGTGAACGGTTTGTAAATATTAAGTATTTATTTGAAAAAATGATCCGACACCTGAATACTATGTACAATATTTACAAATAACAATATTGACCCGTTACTAGAAGGAATGTTCCCTGGTTACCACCACCGCTGGCCTGATAATTAAATATCATATTCGGTGTGATGCACCAATAGCCTACGTGAGCATACAAGCGAGTATGCCGCACCTCCCGTCTCGACGTAGCACGCCGGCTTCAGTCCCCTGCCTCAGTAACCTATGCATTAAAATGCAGCGCCGCGCAAAACCCACACGACTTCCTACCGACGCGCCCAAGAATCAGAAGAAGGAGTTTAGGTCCGGGGTCCGTTTATATACCTTCTGGGCCGGCTGACGGAACTGCGTCATCTCGCTGTTTCCGCCGCCGGCCTGCCTAGGGGTTCCCAAGTTTGCCACCCACGACACGGCACCCCTTCCCTTCCGCTCCCAGGTTTGCCTTTGTTCAGCCCAGCGTCTTTTCCGCCAACGCTGTCCATGAGCATGAAATGCACGTGGCTGATATTTGGTACGTTTGTACAAGGCGACTGATATGACGCCACAGTTGTAAGAGCTGCATAGCTGATTTGAGAGGTGCATGGCCTATTGTAGATCATTTTCAGTTTCTTGAATTATGACATCATTTGCGTAAAGTAGAAGGTTTAAAATATTTTTCCTAGTCCACTTTATTCCTGTACTAATATTTTGTTTCCATCTCAGCTTCACGTCATATACATATCCGTCACAATATATACGTCATTTACATATATGTTGAAAAGTGTTGGCGACATTCAACATCCTTGTCGAACACCTTTGTTAATTAAAATGTCTTATCTCTTTATGCAATATGGCTTAATAATTAGTTTTGAATTATTATACATGGTTTTAATTGTGTCTATGAGATGCCTGAGGTAATAATAATATTCCATAATATTCCATAACGTCCCAAAGTTTTCTTCTATAAACATTACCACAGGCTTTAAACAAATCAATAAACGCCATATGTGTTTGTAGATTGAATTCTCTTCGTTGTCCATGGTTTGCTGTAGAACAAATACATTGTCAGTGGTAGACCTTCCTTTTCGAAAATCAGTTTGTTCTTCGTCCACTAGCAAGTCTGCTATTTTTACGAGTCGTTTGTTTACAATTCTGGCATATACCTTATGTGTTGAATTAAGCAAGGTAATACCTCTCTAGTTCTTTGGGTTTTCAGGATTTCCTTTCTTAAATATTGATACAACTTCAGCCGTTTTTCATTTTTCTCGTATTCTTTTAGATTGTCCCTTTTTCTATCTGTGGAAAAAAATTAAGGAAAAATTTGGAGAGGTTTTTGAGAAAACGTAATTTTATAAATGGCATTAAATTGAAACAAAATGTACGCCAAAATTCCTACTTTAATAAAATAATTGCCCATGATCTTTTTCTCAAGATATTTTTCTAGAACTAGAACTTCTTTTAGATCAAAAATCTCTGTATTCAATATTGTATTTTTAAAATGTTACATTTTGCAATTTTTGAAATCACAGACTGTTTGCCGACAATTGAACCAGTACCATTTATACCGCCCTTTGTTATAGAGACAGAAAATTTCAAGAAAAACTTTAAGACGTTTTTGAGAAAATAATTGGTTAAAAATTGCCTACATTTCACGCAAATGTCCGCCAAAACTACTCATGTTTTCGAAAAAGTGAACATGACGTTATTTCAATATCTGATTTTGAAGAACAGATGATTTAAGACACAATATCTTATTTGTAATATTGTAATTGTATGCTGACAAAAATGCGAACATTTATAATTTTCGAAATTTTAGAGACATTTCAAAGAAAATGTGATCTTCTTCATCTTAAGCGACTTTTGGCTACTGCTTAATCACTAAATTTAAAGCAATTTTTTTTAAAAAATTGAAAATAATATTGAAGCTTTCTGTAAACTATTCTCCAAATCGAAATATAAGTTATAAACTAACAGGGCCTCGAGTTGTATCGATCAATAAAAGAATCTCAATTTTTGAGAAAATCGTCTGAATGATTTAGGCGCTAGTCTTGACTACAGGCGGATAGACGTTTTACCACCGTTCAAATTCTCGGTATCAAAGACCGGCTTACGTTGCTCAGGGTATTAATGTCTCTGTAAGGCCTCTGACCGTGAGGTTCTACGGTTCGAGTTCCGCCGGGGACAGAATTTTCGACACTAGCTGCATAGCTAAGTCAATGGTCAATTCAGTCGCTGTCTGGAGGAGAATTCTAGCGACCGGCTGCTCAGGTCAATAGTTTTCTGTGGCTTCTTCGCTCAACTCCAGGCGAATGCCGAAGCAATCCTCTAAGATATGGGCTACGCACCGTGCGCGATCTTTCCTTTCTCTTCCTTGTCCTATCGTAACCCCTCACTTTCCCACACACTTACATGAACTACACTACCGCACACGGGAGACCAGTCGGCAGGGGCGGTGTCCCACTGATGGGAGATACCTGGTTGAGGACAACCCGCAAGCCGACGGGTAGGTTGACACCGGATATCGCCGCCCAGTGGGGGAAGATGACTGCCGTTTCCCGCGATTAAACACATTCATTTCATGACCAGTGACCTTCGGAGATGACGTGGCCGGAATCATTTATCAATCAATCAATCTGTATGAAAGACCCATAAAATACGGACTTTGACTACACATCTCAGAGCACGTTTTAATATACTACATATAGGAAAATGTTTATCAATATTTTCAATACTAGTTTTCCACAATACCAGTTTTTCTGTCCAGAAATAGATGATTTTTCCCCAGCATTACAATATTTTCTCTTTACTCCATAAGTAAGTATAATGGAGAGAAAGCTAAAGAAAGAAAGAAGAAATATGAAAATATTAGATTTTCCCCGCAATTTTGCGTAAAATAAGGCAATTTTACAACAATCATATTCTCCAAAACGGCTTGAAATGTTTTCTTTATATTTCCCTTGTATATAGCCAAGAACGCTAAGAAAATACGCGAGTTCTATATTTTCGAAAACTAAAAAATTAACATTGCAAAACTACAATAATGATGATAAAGATGTTTTTCTTTTTTGAAATATCCTATAAAGAAATATATCTGTAACTAAGCTCATGTACATTTTTTAAAAATACGAGTAGTTTTCGTGTAATTTTAGCTTAAAGTGAAGGCAGTGTTTAAAACCGCTTTGCTGGAAAACTAGCTACAAATTTTGTGATTTTTTTCTCGAAGAGAGTACATTTATAAAACACAGGTCGAATTTTAGGTAAACTTTAGCAATTATTGAAAATTACAAAAATTAACATTTATATTTCTTCCTTAATGGAATTTGTTCCATAAGCTAGAACTTGAAATAACGTATATGAAAATCTCTGAATTTTTGAAAATTGCAAGTTCAAATCTTCAACTTTGTTTTTAAAGTGTCGGGAAGGTTGAGTTTAGCTGTGAGGCTGTAGGTGTAGGGATAACGTGAATGACTTGCTCGCTCCTGGAATCTGAATTCGAATGCCAGTGAGGAAATAAAAAACTGCTTGTTGGAAACATTTTTCATGTTCGTTTATATTATAATATTTCGTAGCTATTAAAATAATGTGAAAACGATGCAATTGTTGCACCACTATTTAATGTACTTTTCCTTTTTTTCCTATTCAACGACTTTGGTGAAAAAAAAATGTATTCCTCCACGCAACGTCTCTCTTTACATCCGTAGAAAAAGGAGTAATTGCCGTTTTGTCACTTCTCCATAGACATGCTAGAGTGAAGTGTGATTTAGGAAGTAGCGTCTGGGAACTAAGCAGGATTGTAACTTTGCGTAGGTACTTGGAATTCCGTCAAGCCGAGTGTGAAATTTTGCATAATGCGAAATAAGGAGATATGAATACACTGAACCTACAAAACCTGTCGAGGCGTGGCATACGGCGTTTGATCCGGATTTACCCCCCTTACGTACAGAAAGATTTTTCTGTAACTAAAAGGGGTAAATCTGTATTATTTACAGAACGGTAAAGCATGGAAAGGCGATTCGGATAGCAGGGCTATCCGGACTATCGCTAAGGTTATCGCTAGGCTATTGCTAAGGCTGTAGATCTCGGATCGAAGGATCGCGGGTACGAATCCCGTCTCGGGCATGGATGTATTTGTGACCGTCTCTTCACCCTTCATCACCATCCTCACTTCATTAAAGAAGGATTAATAATATCCCCTGCGCGAGCAGGAGGCCCTTGCGCTTAATAGGATGTGCAGTTGGCTAAAATAATAAAGGCATGGAAGTGCGTTTCTAACTTTAGACTCAAAATAGGGAATCTGAAGAATCGTGCCGCATTACCGTTCGATGCTGCCTTTGATCCCCAGGAAGAATGATTATATACATTAAGAATTTGTACATCGTGATCACTGTACCCTAAACCTTTGTTTCAATTTCATTTCGAGTTGTAGTAGTAATTTTCTCTCTGCTGTATTGCCACGGCTTAATATAGGAACAGCATAATTTTCTTGCCAAAAATTACGTAATGTTTTGCTCGACTAACTATATCACTTACTAGATCATTCCAGTATAAAAGTTCAAGTATGTTTTAATTGCGTTTTGCTGCATCATGGTATTTATCGCCTCAAGGACGACACAAAAATTGCTGTAAATATTATAAAGTACCGATCAAAACTTTAAAACCGTAGTGAAATTACTGATATATCCCACACTTATCACCTTAGTCTGCTATTATTTTTTATGTACTGTATTTTGTGACAATTTTCTCTGCAAACCCTTAAAAAAATGATTCATGTGGTTTTGAAATCATTAATTTTCGAAAGTACAAAAAGAAATGACAAACATAATTACACATTAATAGACTCCGTATCATGGTGTCCACACAGGGAGGCGTGGGGGCCAGGGGACCCTGGCTCCCATGAAAATTACGAAAGGCGATCCGTAAACCTACATAATAAATCGTTTTATTTCCGTACATATGTTCAATTACTAAATTTTGCCTTCGTTAAGCTGATAGTTTCACGAATTAACAACAAAACTAATTTTGATGATGAACCGATCAAATTTAAAAATAAATGTAAATTGATATAGAACAGATTTTCTTACAACAAAATACACAACAAACAACAACTATACTATAAACAAAAACTACAAAACCCGTGGCATTAGCCTACAGAAGGCTATGAAGAATTTTTGGAGAATCGTTTGATTTTTACTTTCTCGCAGTTACTTCGTAAGAACAGAAAGTATCTTAATCGTGCACCGGAAAATGGCGAATTTTCAATAGAAAAAAATTTTGCGGAGCCCTGGTAAAGAGAAAGTGGATTCATCTGATTCCTATACATAGTAAATTGCTTAACTCATTGTGTAGTCAGAATTGTATAACTCTCAGTCATTTTGTTTGTCAAAGTCAGTGATATTGTGTCAGTCAATGTATAATTAGAGTATTTTCTTGGTCCGTGATACCAGAAAATTGATTGACGACAAAACGTTTCAGCCCGTCTGTCTTCCTGTCTGTCCGTCTGTTGTCAACGACGAAATGCTGAAAATCTGTGGTTTCAACTCTTTGTTGAAATCCCTGATTTTCGCAAGTTGCAGAAATTGTACAAATCGCATTTGTTCCTTTCGTTGTAGTTTTAAATTCAGTCAGTAACAAACTGACCAGGAATTCCATTTGATGCCAGTTGCGATGAAGTGCCTGACACGTGAACTCGTCAATGAAAACTGACGCCGATGTGTCATGAAAGGTCACGTGCAACGCCGCGGATTCTCTTTCCCCAAGTGAGACAGAGGAATGTAACAAGAGAACTGGGTGATCTCAATTTACTCTGCAGCAAGCAATAGTTAATCTGGTCTTAATCAGCGCATATGAAAAATTTCCGGTTTTCGTTGGCATATTTTTATTTCGAGTGGCATAAAAAATATTTTCCATGGCGTCGAACACGATTTTGTAAGAAATAATAACTATGTTAAAATTATCAAATCTTACATTATGGTCTCATGAAATGACAGGCCGTGATTATGAGAAGATGAAGTGCTAAATGAAAACGTAACATAAAGTGATTAAGTATGTTTGAGGGGTATGATGAAGTGATAAATACATGTTTTTAAATATGAGACGTGAACAAAACGTTGAAATCATTGAAAAGTTTATAAGTAGCATTTTCATACTATCTTATTCATTGATTATACTCACTTTCTTTCTCAGTGCCTATCACTAAAATATTGTATATATTTATGCGTATATATTTTTTATTTATTTTAATATTGTATTTTAAAATTCGTATATTTATATATTTTTTTCAAATGAAATTTATGGACCTTGGGATGAGGATGTCCGAAACATAACACTAATCATGGTAGATCTAGAACAAAAAAAGGGCGTACATTTCATGTATAAAAAGGTACGAAATTCCAAACGTTTAGAGCAAACTTTTAGTTCAATAATAGGTGGTCTCTGGTGTATCAAGGAGATACCGTTTGCGCGAGGTCGTCCAATATCAGTGAGCATTTGGACGATTGTTGCATGATGGTAGATTCACTGACATCTTTTCTAAGGGAAGAAATGTTGTCCGAGAATAAGCGTGCGATGATCATACTAGATCTAGGGCAAAGCCGCTCCACCAGAGATATTTGTCATATCCGTTCAACGTGGATAATATTTTGGAACATGGAATACAACCACGTATATTGCAAAATATTAAATGAAGTCTCTTACGTTCTTTGCTGCATGTAGCAGAGCCACTCTCGCAAATCTCTTCAACTTTTCCCTATGCTGGGTTATTCTCATCCAACATATATATCATCCTTCTCCCTCTGATCACCCAGCAGCGTCCTCCTTTTTCTTTCTGTTTTACACGTCTCTCCTTACCTTCTTCAACTTCCTTCATTAGAAAATTACTCATTAAACACGTCCAATTCAACCTTTCTTACCGACTTCTTACAATAGTTATCAATCTTTGTTTCTTTTGTACCTTTCTTCACACCTCTACCTTTCTCACTGTACCAATCCACTTTTCTATTACCTTCCTCCTCAATACCCACATCCCAATCGCTTCAATCCTGACCTTGTTTCTTTTCATCATAGTACAGGTCCTAACTGTTTTCAAATTGAATGGTATTCGTCATTACAAACTGTCTTAATTTCTTAAGAAAAAGTCCATAATTTTTTGTGGCAAAATAAAAATTTATCTAACAGCCTTCCGCGGATCCGTTCCTATCTCGCGCGAGATGTTCGTGACACGGAGAGGTCTTAATTTATCATAACCGTCTTTGTATTTCAGAATGATTATATAGTGTTTCCGGGTGCGTCAACTGCCAAGATCGTTAGTCTCCGCAGTGCATTGCATGTTATATTGAAGAAGGTGGCGGAGGTACTCCCACGCTAGAACGTGAGATCCAGTATGGACTTACACGTCTTCTTACAGTGGGGAGTTCGTTTTCCCACCTCCAAGTATGAGGCAAGCTATGTATCCACCCCAGTGAGGCACCGCCCAAGCCGGGACGAGCTCTGAACTTCCGACACGTCTTCCGACATTTGTAGTAATGTAGTACGTGTAAGTGTGTGTGTGTGTATGTAAGAAGTGAGAGGGCAAGGTTACGAAACGAATGATATTGGGCAGTGCGTGGCTCGTTTGTTCGAGTACTGCTCCGGCATGTGTATGGAAATAATTAAAAAAAAACACAGAAAATTTCCAATCAGAGCAGCCGAAATTCCCCCCTCCCCCCCGATAGCGGCTGAATTTGAGCCAGCTACGAAAGTTGCCTTTTATGTTTCGGGATTTGGGAACTCTGGTGTTGCAATCTGGCAACTGACAGCTCTATCGTAAAGTTGGATGTTTTGAGGTTACACGTACTCAGAACGTTTTGACATACGAGCGCTATTTGTGTTGTTTACAGTAACTTAAAAGATTCATCTTGGCCTAAAAATGGAATTAAATCGTGAACATTTTCGTACGATTATTTTTTACAAATTTCGACGTGGATTAACTCAGCAACAGTGCATGGATGAACTTCATTCAATTTTTGGCGATGAAGCTCCATCAAGGACCAGTGTTTATGGATGGTATGGTGAGTTCAATCGTGGTCGTAGTTCACTCCAAGACGAATTTCGCGAAGGTCGTCCAATATCAGTTGTTGTTCCGAAAACCATTGATGCTGTGCGTGAACTGATATTGCAAGATCGTCATGTGTCCTATCGTGAGATTGAGACAACCTTAGGCATTAGTGGGACCAGCATTCATTCATTATTGCATGAACATTTGACTGTCAAAAAAAATGTTCGCGTTGGATCCCACACAATTTGTCAATCGCTCAAAAAAAGGCTCGTGTCGATTGGTCGAAAGAAATGCTCAAAAAATGCCATCGCGGTGCTTCGAAACACGTCTATGACATCGTGACAGATGATGAATCGTGGATTTACGCCTATGAGCCCGAAAGTAAACAGCAGTCGACTGTATGGGTGTTTCAAGTGGAGCAAAATCCAACAAAAGTTGTTCGCGCACGAAGCACTTCCAAACAGATGGTCGCCTGTTTTTTTCGAAAAAACTGGACATGTCGCAACCGTGACACTAGAACAACGCAGAACAGTCAATTCTGAGTGGTACACAACGATTTGTTTGCCAGCTGTCTTCCAAGAAATCAGGAAAACCAACCGCCGAAGACGGATCACTCTTCACCACGACAATGCGAGTTCTCACACATCGGCTCAAACAACTGCATTTTTGAGCACCCAAAACATCGATTTGATGAGTCATCCGCCGTATAGTCCTGACTTGGCACCGAATAAATTCGTTTTATTCCCGTACGTAAAAAACAAACTTAGAGGTCAACGTTTTTCGACACCTGAAGAAGCGGTTGCTGCATTCAGAATGCATGTTTTGGAGATACCGCAATCAGAGTGGCAAAAGTTCTTCGACAATTGGTTCAAATGCATGCAAAAGTGTATAGATCTTCATGGGGTATATTTTGAAAAACAATAAAATGATTTTCGATGATTAATATTTGTTTTTGTTTTCTAATCCTGAAATATAAAAGGCAACCCTCGTATATGACTAGTGTCAAAAATCGACCGGTGTTGTCACTCAAACTCTAGGAGCTCCCGGTGCGTCTCCAGAGGCAATAGCCGTTGCCGTAAGCCAATTCAGCCTTGTTTACTTTCTCGGTCCCGCTTACGCAGTAGAAAGAAAGTAATGTATTGCAGCGCGAAAAATGGCGAATTTCCGACAGAAAAACTCTTGTTCTAGGACTCTACTAACAAAAAACTGGACAAATTCAGTTGCTAAATTTAGAAAAACAATCCCCCTTACAGGTGGTGTAACCAGAATACATGTTTTGTAAGTCCTTGATACCGACAAATCGAATGACGGCAAAACGTCTGACCGTCCCACAGTGGTTGATTTCCTTCGTCTAGCGGTATTGAAATATTATTAAGAGAATGGTAAAGCCAAACGTGTTGAAAATAGTCAGAATTATTCCTTGTTCCATTTTCCATTATTTTGTTATGTAGGGTACGAAATATAATAAAAAATTCATTGCCCTGGAGTCTTGATAAGGATTAAGAGATACTGAATGCAATTGCCTACTCCTACTAAAGGTTCATGAGACTAACTCAAATTGAAATATTCTGATTATAATGCATACCTAAAAGTGCAAATAAAAAATTATAAGATGAATAACAAAGAAAAGTTTCAATAGTAGACACTAATAGCCCTCTGAATCTGCTTTTCTACCTTCACATAGCACATCACCTCCAGGAACACACACAACTTTAAAACTTCCGTCGGTAGCTGTTCATTTTCCTTAGTTGATTGTGGCCGGATGCTTGTTTGCACTGAGTCAGAAGAAATCAATAGGATATTATCACAACTTCATTGCCACATTCTCTAGATGATTATCGAGTATTTCTTTCTCGACATGACTTGTAGTCTTTGTGTCGGGCTTCCTGCGTCTCTTCGGAAAGGCGTTCTATTGGGACAATCATTTCATTAATGAGATCAGCACCATGAATTAATATTTTGTGCACTGCTACAGGCGTGAAGAACCCGTCCGTATAAACTGACATACACTTTTGTTTTTTCAAATGCGCTTTTTTTCTGAAAGCTTTCGTAGTCATATCATATCCGCTCCTCAATGCTTGTAAAACAACAGAGAAGCGGCGAATGAGACTTCCATCTATCCCAGTGATGTTAGTATACTGCTCCAGATTTTAGAAAAATTGCCAAACAGTGTTCCCATCGTTCCTTATTTTAGGATGTTCATAAGGAGTCCCAATTTCTTTCGAAAATTGGCAATTATTTGCGTTTTCCTGAGATCTTACAGTATCTTTTCTTCATATCCATTCTTCATAGCCATTTTATAAAATACAGCCTGTAAGAAATGTGAAGAAGGGATTGGAAGAATAGAATATGAGCGTGAAAGACCAACATAAAAAGCTTCCTTATGGCAAGGTATTTTAATAATTTGTTTCAGATTGTTCATTTGTTTTGGAGATGCATCATAAATAAAGAACTTATGAGAGGAGGTTTTAACATAAGTGAATTACACACTTTTCCCTCATATATTTCAATAATTTGTGATGTACAGAGATCTGCTCCTCCCCCCAAAGATATGCGCCCCTTGCTTGAACCTTCTTAATGTTTTCTTCTGAACGAGCTATTTTTGCATTTGTCATTTTGCAATTTGAATTTAATGGGTCTGTAAAACCTCTCTGTACTTTTCGCCTATTTGTTCTCTTCGAACATGAAGAGAATTCTTTTTCAGGTCTGCCTTTAGTCGTTTTCTGCGCTTCTTCCTTGACTCACGACATTTCGTCGCCTAGTCTTGCTGGGTCCCTTGCTGTGAATCTACCACTCTGTTACAAGCCTTCCCTTTGTCAGCAATTTGTCAGGTGAATCTCCGTGGCAATGGGTAATAACACCAAGCGCGTCAAAGCAAGACTGAGGCACGGCCGTGGGCGCGGCTCGGAAGCGCTCGCTGAACAGACCAACCGTTCTTCCGAGAAATGGATGTTGCATTTATGGGGACTGGTACTCTCCTAGCATGACAATTAGGAACCCGCTCACGTAGGTTTTTATTCGTTTCGAGCATATGCATTTTTGATTTAAATACCACTAGATTCTGGAAATCCACCACTGTGCGTCCGTCTGTCCTACTGTGAGCAAAGCTAGCGACTAAACCGTTCTGCCAATTTTCTCCAAAACTGATATTCCCCAATCGATCTGGCGCATGTCGCAGCCCCATGAATTTGAAACCGATATTTTCATTTTGGGGAGGGTACTTTACATGAAACTCCTGAGACATTTTCAAAGTTAAAAAATGGCCTCTTCGTTTTTGATAACATTTTGTTGACGTATAGTGTGAAGGACGTTTAAGAGAAAGGTGTAGGTCTCACTTTCGTTGAAAATTGATTTTTCCAAAATTGTAAAAATTCAAATTTTTTGGCGTCTTCCTATAACTATAGTTATGAAGATAGATATTTTTTTGTCTTCAAGAAATCTGTTCCTTAAAGATAGATTTTGAAATAAAGTCATGTACAATTTTTTCAAAATTTGAGTACTTTTCGCGTAAATTTGCGTGCAAATATGGGCGAGAATATGTACTGTTTTAGCACCACTAGTTTTATTTCAAGAGAGTGAGACCAGAAGGATTGCGCGTGCCAGCAATGAGTTTCTCATCCGGCGGTCTGGCACTTCTTTCTGAGAAAGAGTTTTTTCAGCAGTCCGTGGCACAGCTCGCGTGGGTGCCGCACCACCCCTCTCACAATCCCAGCAGTGCCGGCTGCCAGGCTTGGGAAAGAGGCGAAACCGAAACACCATTGCACAAAGAGAAGCTTTTTAGTTATTAGTTGTGGAGTAAATTGTATGACCTAGTGGATCGAAGTTTACCCAGGTATTTTACTGCCTTTATTACGAACCTCTGCTGTAAAGAGAAAGTATTGTAATGCTGCAGCGGGAGGAGACGATTTTGCGTCAGAAAACTTGTATTGTGGGGCCCTGATGTCGAAAAAAGTAAGATCTTGTTCCTATACGATATAAATTGCTTCCTCTTACACGTTGAGCATTCAGAATCCTCGTTTCATGGGTCTTTGATACCGGAAAATGAGTTATCGGCGAAAACGTCCGTTTGTCCGTCCGTTTTCTGTCCCTGTATCCAACGCTAGTGCCTATAAACTGACCTCACGGTTTTGTCCCAAAAATATTCCCTCACCGACCTGGCCGCACTCGAGGCCCTGTGAAGTTGAAACGCATATATCAATTTTTGAGAGTTCTGTACATGAAGCTGCAAAGATATTTTCAAATGTAAAAAAAAAGTCCACAATTTTGTTAATAACCTTTTTCCTCGGATACAGCAAATGGCGCTGGAATATTTGTGTATGTTTCATTTTCGATAAATTCTCTGAATTGTCGAACATTGCAAAAATTACAAATAATGACAGAAAATATGTCCTCTTGTAGCACCATTTATATTATTCTCTATTCTATATTCTGTAATCCGTACCTCTATTATTCGTTACTCATCACTCTCGGTCATGTGTCTTTGATGTTGCTAGAAATGGTACCAAAATTGGTATACGTTAATATATGTATACCAATTTATAATACGTATTTCAAAGTATCGAGCAAAAAATGAAACGTTCGCTCACATGGCTTGCTACGGCAATCTGGGAAAACTCGAGAAGTTTGACCCGCCTTTTGTTAAACTTCTTTCTCCATTCCATTTGATCATAAACAATATCTTGCGCTATTTAAATATATGTTATTTAATATAATATGTTATAAAAATATGTACCATTTGCATGCTAATATAATCTGTCAATAGATTCAACAGATTATCTAAAATATTAAGATGTCCCTCAGATTAGAAGGATTGACCCACGATGTAATAAATGCAGACAAGGATAATTGAATTAAATCATGAGTTAGTAAAATCAATGGAAAAGCCAATTCATTAAAGAGATTTAAACTTAAAAACATTATAAAAATACTTATAATGACGCAAATTAATACCAATAATGGTGTAATATCAACAGTCGTGTTCATATTTCATTGGTAAATGTAGATGTAAGTATTAGGGATGTTTACGAGAAATTTGCTGTCCTTATAATAACCTCCTTTACATTTTAAGGTGTAATGAAGCGAAAACTATTGAGATAATAACCTTTTTCAGGAACTAAAATTTATTATCACATTTGAGACGAAATCATAAAATTATTTTCATTATGAACGATATATTCTAAAGCCAAGTTCATATTTTCACCATCAGTTAATAAGATTTTTAAACGGAAAACTGAATTTTATTAAGACCTTTCTTTTTCTTCTCGTTGTGACTAGCAAGGGACCACATTAATTACTTTCATGATTTAATAGATACAGTAGAATATATCATGTTTACCACTTTGATTACTTTATAAATGTTATAATTTGTAAATGCGTGTACAATAAGTAGCAGACAGGGCCATTCTACATTAATCGAAAAGTTGGTCATTCCCACGGTAACATGATATGCGACTTTTCAATTCTCCCGCTACGTTACACGAAAGCAGAATACAGGCCGTTATTGGACGGCCGACGAAGAGTAGAGGGCCATGGACTTCTGAGAAGCCCCTACGGCGGGCCAGCGCTGCCGACAACAGTCCAGAATGGCCGCGGAACCGAGCAGTTCGTCTGCGCTCCCAATGCGCACAAAGCATCGCGACCACCCGGGATTCGAAGAGCTACCTCCCGGTGTGCAGGAATTATTCAAGGAGAGACTGGAATTAGAGTACGAAATTAGTGTGTTTCGAGAACAGAGAATATTCGGTCCTTCAAGTGACTGGGTCGGAGAGCATCCCATCTTCGGCAGTGATGTTTTCATTCGTCACATTCCGCCAGATTTGTACGAGGATGAGTTGGTTCCGTTCCTAGAATCGGCGGGAGATGTCTTCCAGGTGCGATTGTTGCTGAAAAATTCCGGACAAGCGCGAGGATTTGCGTATGTTACTTATTCAAACCCTGACGTCGCCATCAATGCAATTCGGATTCTAAACAAAGTACCCATTCGCCCTCACAAATACTTACACTTAACGAAATCTCGCGACTCTCATGCTTTGATTGTTTCGAGAATTCCAAAAGATAAATGTAAGAGTGAAGTTTTCGAAAGTTTTTCTAAATGGATGTCTGGGGTTCACGATATCACTATGAGCATTTCCACAATGGAACCGGGAAAGAATGCCGGTTTTGTATTTGTACAATTTAAGAGCCACAGATATGCTGCAATTGCAAGAGAATTTATTCAGAATGAAGCCACGTTTTGGGGGATGCGTCTTGCTGCACAGTGGGCCGTGCCAGAACGCGAAGCATGCCCGAAGGAAAACGAGGTAAGTAATGGAACACGAGGCTTTCGTCAATTTCGAGGTTCTGGATGAATGCACGTTTAAATGAATGTGAACTATGTTAGGAGTTTCTGTTTAGCTCGTATGAAATCACGAAAGAAACGTTCTATTTGTTAACGATTATTTTAGTGAGATCTAGATCTGTCTTTAACACTTCATAAATAAATAGTGTAATTACCTAAATGAAGACGTTCAGGTCATGAATGAGAGAAATATGAGCTTTTAACAGACTGTTGATAAAAATAATTTTTAAATACGCATTATTCCTACTTTTTCTAGAACTCAAGAATTCGTTGTAATTACCCTATTTTGTCCAATGTTATTTCTGGCAATAATGGAGGGATTTCGAAAAACGTCTTATCTACCATTTTCGAATGGCCATAAAACAAACTTTCTGATAAAATTCAGAAAAAAGATTAAAACGATTTGTTAGGACCTGGAGTTCAACAGCAGTATAATGTTCTGCAACATAATGGGATGTGAGTATTTTTTCGCTAGTGATAAAATGTACTATAATATTTTTTTGCAAAAATATCGGCGCGTACGAGTGTTTGTATGAAATATGGCGAAATAGGATAATGGTAGTATACTGTAGTTTCTAAAAAATCACAGAAGTCTGAGGCCTCTGTAATGGTGAATACGTCAATATGATGTTGGATGCCAGACTCATTTATGAGCGCTTCCGAAGGAGGACATTATATCTATTCTTTTCCTGGGCAGATGACGTCACGGACCTCTGTGTGAATTGTGAGTGGTGAATGATGGAAATAAGTTATTGAATGGGTAATGTTTAGATGAGATGTGGAGCTGTTAGAGATCACCCTGTCATGAACACATGGTAAAAACTGCGCCTTACATGAAACTCGCGCAAAGTCTTCGATTTCGCGTGATAGCACCCTAGTGGGCGCTGGAGCCTTCCATTGGACGATAGCGGATCCAGAGCGAATGAGGGGTATTAAGGCACTCGAGGGGCGGCTGTGGCGTATCTGTCATATCACTACCGTAGTATTTTGGAAATATTTAATTATATTTTTAAAATATTTATAATACAGATTACAACTATTGCTCGCATGAGGGGATCACATTTGCAGCTTTTTCTTCGTGCAACGGCTGCAGCAGCCGAGGCGATTTTGCGGGAAAGGCCGAAAGGCAAATATGAGTATCGGGACCACGGGACCATGCGAACATGCAACCCACCGGGGCTCAGTTATGTGCGAGCGCACGAGCGCTGGTTCAATGAGCAGTGGTTATCAGAAACTCACCATGAGTCACCCTGCGTCATGTCACGGTCCTGCGTCTCATTTTGCAAGTAGCCTTATGGGGGGATCAGCATTTTCACGCTGGATCCGTTTTTACACTCAGGATTGTCAGCCCAGGTGGATGAGGTGAAATGTTAATGATGATGATGATAATGATGATAGATGAAATGGACAATCACAAACATTTTGAGACACACACAAACACAACCATGCCCGAGACGGGACTCGAAGCCACGATCCTTCGGTCCGAGTCCGCTGGGGCACTACTGCCTTGGCGATCTCGGCTACTCGGTTCGGCTGAAGATAAGTTAATTTTTACTTGTATTTTTATTTTAATTTCTTAATAATTTAGTGTTCATATTAAAAATTTTAATAAATAATTTTATTGTATATGGTTGTCGCTTTATTAATTTCCCCCTTTGATTTATAATAGATAAATGAACAGATATAATAGGAATAGACAATACGCAACATTATTTTGATATTTCATATAGAATTAACTGTTTATGGACGTCGGGGCGTTAATTTTTTTCCCTTCTAGGGAGCCTTCAAGTGGTCCCAAAAAGTTTGGGAACATCTGACTTAAGAATGTAAGCCGTGCGCCACTGAAGCCGGCTTACATACTCACCATGTAACTCTATTTAAAAAATTAATTGGAATTAATTTAGTGTCCAATTTTTATTACACATTTCCTCTCATTTAAGGACTTTGAATGTCTGTGAACAATTTTTGAATGTTAAGGTAAACAAAAAAACAACAACTGATAAACACAATAGGTAGTCATGTGTAATGTGGCTGGACAGCACTCCACCTGTTATTTTAAAATTCAGATATGTTTCTCTATAATTTCTAGATATTGTAAATATTTTTTGTCAATATTAGTTGTAATTTTCTGTTATAACAGGTGATATTTCATTGAATTGGGTACAGTATAAATGTATTTGTTATTTTTGTAATTTTGTGAAAATCATTTTGGCTTCATGAAAAATTTTATAATTAAATTTTCAGTTGTACCTGATGAGGGAGACAAAACAGTCTCCGAAACGTCGTAAGAATAATTCACAAGTAAACAAAATTATTATGTGAAAAATATTTTAGCAGTTTTCATTGTTGTTGTCTATAATTTAACATTAGGGTCTAACAACAAGTAAATACAATACACATTCTATAGTAGTTCTACATTTTCTCGGTGTAAGTTTTCTCGGTGTAATACCACTGTCACATTTGCCTTCTGTAAAGTTAGCCTACTATTTTGATTGATTGATTGATTGAGTGAGTGATTCCGTGAGTGTCAACTGCGAAGGTCATTAAGTAGAGAGCATGTTTCTGTCGCGGTAGATGACGGTTATATTGCCCTGCTGGATGGCGGGATTTGGCACCGATCTTCGTCGGCATGTGGGGATTTCCCCAACCAGGTATCTCCCACCAGCGGGGCCTCAGCCGGGACAATTTCTAAGCTCCCGATTTTTATTTTACAATTACGTTACAAAACTACGGAAAACATAGCAGTAAGTACATTCAGAAATATTAAAGGAAGAAAAAATGAAGCTTATTTTAATAGTTGTTTGTTTGTTTTTCGTAAAACTTCAATTCTTGTGTGCTAATAGACGAACCAAAATATTACCCAACGAAGTACTTTGTTGTAGACTGTGATCTCAGATTTATAGCAACAATGGCTTACGGTTGCCATTGTTGGGTTCTCTTGTTTGTTCCTTCCCTTAATGTTTTTGGAAGTTCAGGAAGATATAGAAAGAAGTGATTTTACCATACCGTATTTAGTCGTGTATTTTAGTACACTTTTAGACAAAACACGAGTAAAAATAGGAAATTATTGCTGCAGTCTTTCTGTTTGTGCGAAGTTAAGTGGGACAACAGACTACCTACACTGTTCTTCTGAGGTGGTTAAGTGGACGCAACCAGAGCCGATTGGATTATTACTCCTGGGCATTTTAGGCGGTAATGGCGTTCGTCGCCCTGTTCTCTCCTACCATACAATTGTTACCCATATCTGGTGGTGTTAACGCCAAAGCTGGGAGGGTATAGATTAACAAAAGTTAAATTATTTCAACAGAGAAAATTATTTCTAAAATTCTGTAATAAACGCTTTTCTATTGGTATCAATTACTGTGGGGAAACAATCAGACAAATTAAGATACTAGCTGTCGTGTAGTATCATAGTTGTAAACATACAACAAAAGCTCGTATGTAAGAAAGGAACAAAGAAATATGAAATAATATAAAAATTGTATCTTACTCGTACGAGGCATCCAACTGTATCGAACCGTTTCTCATGTTACGTTCAGAAGCTCAGAATATCCGGAGCGGGTGACAATGTTTGACGTCAAATTACTAAAACAAATTCTCATATTTTTGAAACATTCAACATGACCTTATTTGAACTTTGAAATGTTTTTCATGACCACATTTCAGTAAGAAAAAATGTTTATGTTCATAATTGTAGTTATAGGAAGAAGCCGAAATTTTTTTGAACTTCTTCACTTTTCGAACAAATCAAGGTTTTCAACGAACTTGAGACCTGCACCATTTTTTTAAACGTTCTTCACACTATCCAACAACAAAATGTAATAAAAAATAATGGAGCCGCATTTGAAAAAAAGTCCTTTGAACAAAATTTAAAATTGCCTATATTTCAAGCAAAATTACGCGAAAAGTACCCAAGTTTTTGAAAAAATATACATGATCTTATTTCAAAATCTATCTTTAAGAAACAGATTTCGATAGGGGACAGAATATTTATCTTCATAATTGTAGTTGTAGGAAGACGCCCAAAAAATGTGAACTTTTGCAATTTTCGAAAAATTAGAGTTTTCAATGATAGTAAGACATGCACCATTCTCATAAGCAACCTTCACCTTATCCAACACCAACATTTTATTTAAAAAAGGCCTGCGACACCAACCTGGTCAATTGTGGAATATTAATTTGGAGAAAATTGGTTGAACGGTTTATCCGCTAGCGCTGTTCACAGACGGGCAGACGTTTTGCATTCATTCAATTTGAAAAAATGAATTCTGGCTACACCACGTGTTAGAGGATTTGTTTTTCTAAATTTAGCAACTGAATTTATCCATTTTTTCGTTACCATGGCCCGGCAATAAGTTTTTCTTCTGAAAATTTGCCGTTTTCCGCGCGTTACATACTTTCTCTTCTTAAGAAGTGCCTTCTTAATGCGAGAAAATAAAAATGACTATAAAATTCTGAGAAATGCTTATATTCTGTGTTATATTTCAAGACATAACCCCTAAAATTCTTTAAACAAGGGATAACTTTACACGGTATATTCCCTGTTTCAACAATTTAAAAATTTTAATTGTCATTAAGGATTATCGGCTTTGATTACGACAGGAATGTCCAAAAAGATTACGAGATTTTAGCACATGTGCTTTTGTGGCACAATTAAAAAATCTCTATGACGAGAAGAGAGACTCAAATTAAATGGTGGACGGTGATCGCCTATTCTGCCGTACGAACGCGCATGGGACTGAGTCGGGGACTGTCTCAGGAACAATGAAGCCACATACAAGAGGCTGAAAAGTAACTTTGAAGAGCAGGAAAAGTATCTGGAAGCAACTTAGAAATGAGGATATTGGAAAAGGCTAACCGTTTTTCAGTTTTTCCTGGCGTACGGCATTTTACGAGCAAGGTCAAGAGGGCGACCAATCCCTAGGACGCAAAGGGACCCAGCAGTAAAATTCGTTACGCTGACACGAGGAAAAGCAGTGGTTGAATTCGTTTCGCTGTCACCCGTCCTTTCTGGGGGCAGAGCGAACATCTGGCATGCTAATATATCTTGAAGGCCTAATCAGGCAGACGGGAATTCTTTTTATAGTTCTTCAGCTCTTGGATCAAAGGGACCAAACACAATTCGTTAGTACTCGTACAGAGGCAGAGAGAGCGCGCCCTCATACTTCCAATTTATTTTTTTAGAACTGCGCGTGTGCAGTGCCCACTTTTTTCTTATTGTATTTTATAGAAAAGTGAACAAAAAATAAGTCTACATTTTTTAACATTTTTATCCGATAGAGTTCATATAGAAAGTTTCATTTTTTTAATAATTACAAATTTTTAATGCAATATTTATTGTTTGAAACATTTATCTGTAGAGGAATAAAATACACTTTTCTATTTTTATATGAAGTACATTCAGAGCAACAATTGATCGTAGTTTGCGAAGTACGCCTAAATCCCAGAATTTAATATAGGCATAACCAATTTTCAGGGAAAAAAAAGTGTCACTTTTTTGAGCCCAAATTTAAGAAAAAATGACGTACACTTTAAAAAATGTCGTGTCAACTCTTGTGCGATTTGACGTGGTATGGCCACTACTGTGACTTCATGTTCTCCAGGCTTGCAGGTAGGTTTCTAGCTTGATAGAGATTGGTGCCAGAACGAGAAAAGGGGAAAATATTGACGAAAAATGCACAAATAAGGCAAAATACCAAAAATAGACATCAGAAGCTAAAATAGGCAAAAATGGCAAAATGAAAATCTACTGAAACAACTCCAGAAATACAAATAAGTGTTTACTATCGATAAAAGTCATAAACTCGCAACAATAATAATAAAATGACATTTTGCAAAACTTCCAGGCTCTATTGATGACGTATTTATTTGTTCCGTAAACGTCAAAAACGTCATTATATGTCCCGTAAGATGTCATTTGATGAACGATATCTTGAAATGTAAAAGTTGTTTATAATTTTGTATTTGCATTTAACCATTATATATGCATCGACGCCCTTAGATCCCGCGGTTTCTCTTCGGTTACCCAACCTGCGATGTTTGGAATTCGCTTAAACTTCGTGCCTTCACGCAGTTAACGAATTCTGCTACGAACGCCGGTTCCGCGGTCGTGGCCTTTCAGTAGAACCATCGCAGCATTCGCCTGGGTGACTGAGGGAAATCACGAAATCCCCGGTCAGGATGGCCGGCATGGTGATTGAACCCGGGCCTTCCGAATGCGAAAGCAGCGCGTTTCGACCGGAGAATTGGCATTATAAAACTTCGTCAATTCGTATCATTTGTCATAATTCGCATTGCATGCACGTAGGGATATATTATTAAATAATAGAAATGCACGAGATTAAGAGGCATTTCATAAACATAGATTACTTACACATATTTATTCCGAGTAACTTCTGGTAAATACTCGTCTATATTCTAAAAGAACATTTTTGACAGACCAATTTTTAACAAAAACTAAGAAGGAAGAAGTCATGGAATCTCAATCTTTTTCCTTTTTTTACAATGATCAACGCAGTTGAATGATATTTTATTTGAAATGTGTTTTAATTTCACTATTTGTTTTTTTAATAAATGTATTGAAACTATTTTCTTTGAAGAAAAAATGTGATACATCTTGTTCTTTGACCGTTGACCTCAAACGAATAGCAGTAAGTGCCTTCAATGGTAAATCAATCTTTTGCATAGCTGTCATTATTGTCATTGCAGTTTTTCTTTTTTCACACGTCGCAGGACTCAGCTCCCGAAAATGCTAGCGCTGCAGCCTGCCGCATTCTTCTCCCCTCGCTATTCCACCCCTCCACTCCCCCTCAACTCTCGTGTCCTGTGCGCACAGTGTTTGAGGAATTTCCCAGAAATTTCACCGCGCGGACGCACGCCGCTCTGCTAGGTGTCTGCCTCCGCCGCCGTCGACGACGCCGACGCCGGCGACGCCGACGCCGTTTCCGACAACGCCTTTTCCGACGCCGACGACAACGACGACGATGCCGACGCCAACGTCTCATTGCCTGTGGCACCATCACTGCCGCACTGAACCGATTCCGCTGTCTATCCAGGCAATAAGGAATATAATATAATACATCATCCGTAGAGAAAGTAAAATAGAAAAACCGTATGTAATTCTAGTTTAAATTGATTCAGTTAAATTTGTGTACTTATTTTTTGTTAAATGTGAGTGGAACGGAATTTATTGTAATTAAAAAAGCAAAATGTGTATAAGATGGTGTTTTTTCTTCAAATTATGCAAGACCTAGTGGAAAATATGGATAATAAAAATTCATTGTATAGTTTAAATTTTTTCCATATAAGCAGTTCCAAATTGTGAACACAAAACCTCTTTGATCATGTCTTAAAATAGATTCATGGCGGCTGAAAAAACTTCTACTTCTACAGAGGTAATCTATATTACTAATTTCGTAAGCGCGCAGAAATCGAGACAAATAAGCAACTTGTGGTCATGTGAGAGTTGTCAATGAATAAACAGAATCCTCCTTAAAAACCCAGAATCTTTGGAAAAATATGAAAACAATGAAACAGTTTCGATTTGTACTGAAAAATGCAAATACTTGATTGTGTAAATCCTTTTATTGTCACACTGCTTGTACTGACTGAATTCACAGTGCCTTCGACACAGCTGACGTCAAGCAACGAGAAAGAAAGAAAGAGAGAGAGAGAGAGAGAGAGAGAAAGAAAGAAAATTAATTAAGTAATTAATATTATAAATGAAATAAGCCGATCAGATGGCCGAGATAGCTAAGGCAGTAGTGCCTTAGCTGTCTAGGTACAGAAGATCGCTGATTCCAGTCCCGCCTCAGGCATGGGTGTATTTGTGTTTGAATGTGTGTCCTCTCACTCCTCACTACCATCATAATTTCATCTTTCACACCTCCAAGGCTAAGGACCCTGGGGGGTAAAATCGGATCCTGTTAAATGCTGATCCACTTATAAAAATTGAATGCACCTGCCACCGAGATAATGTTTCTGTGCCCCAGCAAATGCTGGATGCAGGCAATGCATGGTGTAATTTACACGTAGGCTTCCGCGGCTCGAGTCCATTACTTCTAGGCTGTCCGGGTGACGCCGCGTCGTTGGCAGATAGGCCGACGTTTCGCCTGTCATGTCGCAGGCTTCTTCAGGGTAGTGACACAGTAAAGCTCCGACTCCGGTGTTATATCTTAATCAGCTTAGGGGTCGGGTGACGCAAGAGCGCCGTGAGAGCCATCAGAGGGACCTCTCCGCCAATCACTGCGCTCTTGCGTCACCCGACCCCTAAGCTGATTAAGATATAACACCGGAGTCGGAGCTTTACTGTGTCACTACCCTGAAGAAGCCTGCGACATGACAGGCGAAACGTCGGCCTATCTGCCAACGACGCGGCGTCACCCGGACAGCCTAGAAGTAATGCATGGTGTAAGTTTATCTATTTGTGAGCAAAAATAAAATAAAAATGAAATAAATAAAATAAAATATAAAATAAATTTCAATTCTCGAGTGTGACGATGCAGAACAGTCAATATTTGCTGTTCCAGGTTCCGATATTCCACACTTTTCCCAGCAATATTTTTGTTGCTATAGGCCCAGTAGTATACTATTCCTATTACTTTTAATTAACATTTTTATTACTTATTATATTTATTAACTTTTCACATTATTTATTATATTTATTAACATTTCCATAGAATACGAGCTTTATTGAAGTATAAAATAATTACTTAGAGTAAACAAAGTTCTTTCAAAGACGCCAGTGCGCACGTGAACACTAGTTGTGCCATGTAGCCATTCCCATAGAGAGGGGAGGCGGGTTAAAGGTAATATGCACGGATATTTGGGAAGCACAAGTAATCTCAACCATGTGTTTGCTCATATTTCATAGTGCCCAAGTGTTACTCGATCGATATCTTACAATAGTAGTTTATGCAATTAGTTTATAATGTTAAGCTTTATTGCATGAGTACATGTTTTGAAAACAAGCGACTTTAGGAGCGAGTTTTCACATGTGTACGAATGTAATAAAGAAACATTATAAACGAGTTGCATAGTATATTTTTTGTATAACAGCATTATACGTTTAAAAGAGAATCAAACTTAATTTTGCGAAACAACTTCCCTGTGACCACTCGGATATTTGACATCGTGCGAGTAAACGGTAGTCAGCTGTTCCGTTTAGCTCTACCTCCCCCCGATTCTCTCGCTACGATTGGCTGAATGTGTGATGACACAATCATTAGTGACATAAAATCTAATACGTCATCATTTGTGCCGTAAAATGCCCGATTATAAACGATTTCTTGCAACATAAAAGGTTCTTTTATAATACTGGAATACAAAAAATATATTTTACATCTCATTGTCTTATCGCATTGCTGAATTTGCCGCTTCCCCCCAATCCAACAATGCAATAAGATTTCAATCGAGTTATACTAGGGCTACATGATGGGGCAAGCAGGTAGGCACGTGGTAGGGCAAGCACGTGGTTGAGATAACTTCTGCTTCCCAAACATTCGCTGTATTTTTTTTACAAGTTATTTAAATTCCTCAGAAAAAAAATCGTCAGAATTTCCTACAGCGCTTACAACTGTCGTCTTGGACGATGGTGGCTTTCGCGTCGCGGCGCCTTTACTGTTGTAAATGGGAAGGGAACACCACCCTCCGCAAAAGCGAAAGTTGCAAAGGCTTCCACAGGAAATTGTGCCGTTTAATTTAAAATCACGTGTCAGAAAGTTATAATTTTATACACAAATTACAATCAAAACATTAACACAATCATGATATACATCATTGAATTCTTAGTTTTATGATCTTTACATTGCTAGTGAGAGAGATACATAGTAGTTCAATTCAAAAAATTCAAGATTAATAAATTTCTCGAAATCTAAACTATTCCGAACAAGAATCTACAGGATATTACTTGCTCCATGAATTTGTATTGTTGAGTAAAAACTGCATTTCGATATCGTGAACCGTTTAGAAATTTTGAAGGTGGCGTAAATAAATAATCCATTACATAAAATATATCGGCAAATCCTCAATTAAAATTAACATTTTCTCAATCTCAATTAAAACATTTTGAATCAAAAGATCTTGGCTCTGTGGTTGTGTTTACCTAGAGTGAAATTGCATTAACATTCAGAGTTCATAATAGAAGGTTTAATCGACAGATTCTTGTTTGTTGAAGAAGCTCTCCACCCGTAAGAGAGTATTGTTCATTTTTTACACAATTGATATACATCAAATAATAGAATTAAGTAATGAAATGAAAACAAACAAAGAATTTGCCATTCAAACATATTCCCACCCCTTGCAAAATTGTTAATACAAGGCAAATTTAAAAATAAAATGAACATAAAATAAAGTAATTAGTAAATTCTATAAACATAATATAAATCTTGTTTGTTCGTTAGAAAAATCATTTCAAAATATTTTCTTATGAAGACACTGTTCTTTGTGATTCTTGTATCATTCCCCGTTTGAGATTGCGTCTTTATCGATGTTTTAATTTTGAACATCGATGTTTGGCAGACATGACTTTTGGTTTTAAGCAATACAAGCAAAAACATGTCTCAGAAGAGCTGGATTATTTCCCAAATATTACTTGCCGATTTAGGATAGATTGGCCCAATTGTATATGTTTTCAATGTGTATATCACAAAACAAAAAGTGAAGAATTTGTGATTAAATTAGGACGTGCATCTAGCTTCGTGGTATGACGTGAATCTAATTTGCTGACTCGGTTTGTAAGTTACATCCCAATGCTTTTTTGTTAAGCAAAATAAATTCTAGTAATGGCAAAAAATTGTTATCTTTCAAAGAATAATATTGTACCTCTCGAACTTTTTATACGCTAAGGTATCGCGGTTATGGTTACTGTCGGGCTACGCATTTCCTTGTGCTCGGAATTGCTGGCTTCGCGAATGAAACCTTTGCGCTGCACGAACGCTGACAACACAGCGGCTGTAGGAAGGAACAGCGCTCTGCAGTCGCACTCGTCTTACATTTCAGTCGAAGGTTTCGCTCTCTAGGAAATCATTCCCTATTCGGCCTTCCCTGTCGCTGAAATAGCTATCCATCGTCCTGGCAATGGCCTGCTCCGACCTTCCCGTTTTATTTTTCATTGCAATAGCACTAGGCCCACTTTATCTACAGTCCGTAAAATGTTTTCCTTGGGCAGGAAGGAATTTGACGGATATGATTACGGTGTCAACCTGTGCACACGTGGATGCTCAGACGGAAAAGGAGTTGGTTAAATCTGTCATTCTGAGGTACTATTTCGGAGAGCATCCGAGCAGCAACATTGAAGTGTCGCTCCAGGACGCCGTGCGGTTACTCAATCACGTGCGGTGGCAGCACGACCGCGAAATCGCCCTCTACTACTTCGGCTACAACAGCGGCCCGGACAGTTCCAGCACGCGGGCGATGGTTGCGGCGTACGTGAAGCACGCCAACTTCATCGTGGTGGACTGGTCGCAGGTGACGAACCAACACTACGCGGTGGCGGTGGCGTTGGTGGAGGCGGTGGCCCGCGCCGTGGCGGCGGCGGTGGACGCCTTGGTGAACCAGGGCGCCGACGTGAGCCACGTCATCGGGCACAGCCTGGGCGCGCACGTGGCGGGGGCGACGGCGCGCTCCGTCCACCGCCGGGTGCAGAACGTGATCGCTCTGGACCCCGCGGGCCCGCTCTTCTACAGCGAGGCGCTGCCGGGCGAGCAGTGCACGGCGGCGGTGGGGCTCAACGACGCGCGCTGCGTGCTGGCGCTGCACACGTGCATGGATGTGCTGGGCGCGCCCGTCGCCACCGGCCACGTGGACTTCTTTCCGGGCGGCGGGCACGCGCCGCAGCCCGGCTGCCGCGTGTGGAACACGAGCCTGCCCAGCTTCGCGTGCAGCCACGAGCGCGCCGTGCAGCTGTGGGCGGAGGCCGTGGTCCGGCCGTCCGCCCTCGTCGGGCGGCGCTGCGGGTCATGGGGGGACTTCGTGGCGGGCAGGTGCAACGCCAACCCCACGGCTCTGCTGGGGAAGTGCGGCAACTTGACGGGCGACTTCTTCCTGGAAACCAACGTCGCGGCTCCGTTCGGAAGGAGTCTCGTTGGGGCAACCGTCTCGTAGCGCTGGTGCAGCTGAGCAAAGCGTTCGGCAATGGTCTGCGACAATGGACAATTTATTGATGGCATGCAATATACTACAGGACAGTGTCTTATTTCATCAACTGTACACTACTTGGCAAAATTAGTACCTTAGAAATCTCTAAAATGGTACCAAATTAGTTAATAATATAATTGAATAAATTTGAAATAAAATAAAAATTATAACAAAATTACACGTGACTATGAATTATTGTGAAGGTTGGTGATGCTAAAGAATATGGATAATGTCTTCTCATTCAGTAGTTATTTATTTAACTAGTACTGAAAGCGATTCTTTGGCGTACGAATGAAATGTCGAACGACGCGAGGATACGAGCTGAGTCCCGAATTTTGAAATTAGTTAACCAAAGATACTTTGGTTCGAGTTGCGTTCATTATTTTTATTTTTTCGAGGTACTAGCGAAATGAAGAAAAAGTAATTATATTTTTTCTTCAGAATAACACCTATTTTCGGGATCTGATATCGAATAAATTTTGTTTCTATATCCACGCTTTTCCATAACAAGGAGGTGGAAGTTAATTGGACTATTAACATGTCAACCTCTGTTGTATCACTCTACCTGCAGAAGCAATTTCAACATGTTGCAAAACGAGCATTAACAATTACACCGCGCCAGGTAAGTCTCTCCGCAGCGAGCCGAGTCAGCGGCTGCCACCCGCACCGCTTCCGACATCATCTTCGCCGTCCCGCCGGGGCTAGAGTGCAGTTACCTCCCCCCGCCTTTCGCCGCTGCTACTGCGCGGTCTAGCGCTCGTGATACTAACATAATGTTTGATGATAATACCCTTATAATCATGGTGCCACTGCGGAGGAACTTTTCCGGCACACATACAGTAGTAGTACCTCTTGTTTATCGGAATAAAGCAGGCGGAGGTGTATATTGGTTTAATCAAAATTTCGGTTAAGAAGCAAATGTCAATTTTTAAAGCTAAAGGTTCAATGAAATTCACTTGTTCAGCTTAAATAATGGTGTAATATAAATGTACGTGTATGTAGACATGCCATTTTTATACAACTGCAGAACGTCTACTGTATTTGGAAAATATCCTTTATTCTTATGTTTCGTCTTCCAACGCCGTTTTCTAGCGGCAATATCTCGCCATCGCTTCGTCAATGAAAGGTCTGCAGGCCTAGCTCCTGTTCCACAAACCTCCAGGCAATCTAAAACAGTTCAAAAATTACGTAAAGACTCTAAATTAATAGAATACCGTAAAAAGCTTAATATCGTAACACAAAAAATAAGCATAATAAAAATAGTTGTATATCTCCATGGCACTTACGATCTCCTCAGCGGTGTCATTGCTGCCCTCTACATCCTCGTCCTCGTCGACTGCTTCGTTATTTTGATAGTTCGAGAAAACCATGTCGACACTGTCTTGTTCGGCGAAATCGGGGTCTGACTCATCAAAATATACCCACTCGCGCAAATATTCACATTGATCTAATCACATCCTGGTATTTTTCAACTAAACTGAAGATTTGGGGCAATTTCATTGTCGTCTTTAAATCCCTCCAAAAAGATTTCTCTGCGTTTCTCTCTCTCCCCCCCTCTCTCTTTCTCTCTCTTTCTCTTCTCTCTCTCTCTTTCTCTTTCTCTCTCTCTCTCTTAACTCTCTCTTTCCTTCTTTTTAATATAAATAAAAAGAGATAAAAATATGCTTAAGTATATCACTTTGTATACAATAAACTGTTCAGCGAATATGCTCTCACTAATTTGAAGGCCACAGCCTGCCGCATCCATTTTCTCTCTACACTAGCCTTTCCGGGCGGACGTAGGCTCGGGCTTCGGTTGAAAGCAATAAGACTAGTCGAACGCCGGTTGCGGCGCGATGCCGCTCCTTGTAAAATGCCGACAGCAGCTGAAGTCGGAGCAGTTTCTAGCGCTCTACTGACGCACGAATACACCAAAGGGTCTGTTCGGAGAGGGGCGAACTCATGGAAATGTTAGGCAACTGTCGACAGGAAATATTAAATATATTCGAAAGCAGAATGGAAATTTTTCAAAATTGCAATCTATGATACATTTCTGACAAATCTTGATCACATTTAATTTATTCCATAAATGAGATATTTAGTAATATTTTTAAACAATTTGTAGTACGGGTGTATTTTCGATATTAGAAACTTATTGATAATAGATTAATTTCTGCTTATCCTTTTCGAATGTCTCCGCTTGTAGATGGTGGGGAACGACAGGGAAAAGCAAGGAAGCTTGCTTACCAATTTATCGTGACCTTTTATATGAAATGACCTATTGTCTACTTTTTGTATCGTATTTTTAAATTTTAATCACCAACTCATGAACAGTATGCTATTTTTGTGTTATGAGAATGTATTTTTCCACAGAAAAATCTATTACCTATACACTTCCACCATAGTACGTCACATAGTTTTTAGCCGTTTTCTGACGTAAATTAAAAATCATTGGCTGATTTAAAGTACGAAGTGCTTTGCGGAAGGCCATGACATGTCCGAAACGTCAGCGATCACGACACAGACACGGCTCGTCTCGGACATTACATTAAAAATGAAATTCAAAACTCGCCATTTTACGCTATTATTTTGGATAAAATTAGCGGTATGTCGGCACACTCACAGCGTCCAACTGTATGGGTAGTTGGGAAGTTGAACGATTTCTTAGATTCAGAGCTGTAAGTGCAGATCGAAGTGCATCTGCCCTGTCAAATCATGGTTTCCGTCCTTTGGAAAAATATGATTGTGGCCCAAACTTAAAAGCATAGAGATCTAAACTGTCTCCAAAACAAGGTGAAACATATGCACTTTACATATATTGCCTTGCTCATAGGATTAATCTTGGGCTTCCAGTATGTTTCTAGCTTTAGAGATTTGAAAATTTTCTGTATGATATTAAGAAGATTTTCCTCCTCTTTTAGAAATTTCACAAAAATCCAACTAAAAATCAATTAAAAATTCTGAAACCTTACTCAAAATTTGTGGCTAATTTTAGGCTGTGGAAAAAATTACTTCAGCATTTTTCCCAAAAAACAGGGTTGTACAAAGTGAATCAATTAACATTGGTTCTTATGGGCTCGCTGATAGTAATTGTTACGTAATATTGCTTCGTACCTCATAAGACGTAATTGGAGTATACTTCAAAACTAAAATCAGAGCCAACGTGAGGTCGAATTGCGCATTTTCAGATTTTTAACCATTTATAAAGTTTCTTCTATATTGGAAATATTTCAAATGAGGATTGAATTTAACGCTTTATAAAATTCCGCGTTGTCCACTTGCACTCATGCCTACAAACAACTAATTCCAGAGATATTTTATTGTTTTCATCAATATTTTATGATACCACTAGAGATAAACTTGTTTCTAATTTATGAATTGCTATTAGAATATTTACAACTTAAGCGGACTGAAAGGCTGCTCTTGATGATTTCCCCATCCAATAGTCAGTTAATAAGTGATAATAAGTTACTGCTTCCAACAACTTCATTATCCTTTGTGAGTAAATTACTTCGATTGATTCATTTCGTAATTCTTCCTCACAAAGCGAATACTACCTTCCGAAATTCTTGCACGTGTGCTGCAGAATTAAACTTTATAGTAAAGCAATTGGAAAAGACAACTATTGGAATATCTCACAACTAAAAATATATGTTAACTGTTTTTGTATAGCACTGCTTTTTGAAATATGATTCGAAAAAAATCCTAGAGCCTCAAATTTGTCTTAAATTTTGCCCAGAGATTTATATTTTTTTGAAATATTTTGATTTTCTATGCACTAAGAACGTGTTTAATTTGTCTTCGTACAACCCTGATTTTGGAACAAAAATGCAGTAATATTTTTTCCTTAAAGTCTCAAATTAGCCTTAAAATTTGTGCAGTGTTTCATATTTTTTTCTAGTTTTTTTTTTAAATTTTGTTTGTTTTTTTAATTCGCTTATAAGAACTTGTGGTGATTGATGCTCTTTGTACAACCCAGATTTTTGGAGCAAAAATGCAAGAACAATTTTTTCTAGAGCATAAAATTTTCCTTAAATTTGGGGTAGGGTTTCAGAATTTTTCAGCGGTTACTACTAGATTTTGGTTTTTTATTCACCTATAAGAACCAATGTTAATAGATGATTTTAGTACAACCCTGATTTTGTAATAAAAATGTGTGAGTTTTTTCTAGAGCTTCAAATTAGTCTTAAATTTTGGATAGGGTTTCCTAATTTTTGTATGATTTTTAGATTTTGGTGTGAATTTACCCATAAGAACCAATGCCAATTGTTTCTCTTGTACAGCTCTGATTTATGGAATAAAAATGCCGGAATAACGTTTTTCCTAGAGGCTCAAATTAGCCTTAAATTTTGGGTAGGGTTTCCTAATTTTTCTAAGATTTTTAGATTTTGGTGTGTATTTGCCCATAAGAACCAATGCGAATTGTTTCTCTTTGTACAGCCCTGATTTATGGAATAAAAATGCCGGAATACGTTTTTCCTAGAGGCTCAAATTAGCCTTAAATTTTGGGTGTGGTTTCAGAATTTTTAATTGAGTTTTAGGTGGATTTTAGGTGGGCGCTGCTAGCTTTAGATAGCTTGATTGACATGAGTCGGGCGCGTGGGACGTGGCTCATGGGACCGCGGTGCCGCGCCTCCGATCGGCCCGCGAGGCGCTGTTATTCATTTCGATTTAGAATGTGTGAGAGTGTGGCTGGCCCTTCAGTAATTACACATTGCACAAAAGTTCTTCGAAGTGGCGAAAAACGCATCGCTCTGAAAGTTTTCAATTCGTATTGCATAGCTATCCGTGGTTGCCGGTGGACCAAATCGCTGAACTTGCAGCAGAGTTCACTGGAATATCCGTATCCAGAGTATAAAAACTCAGGAAAGGGCTCACCGACAAGCGACGACTACAAACACCAGAGAAGTAAAGAAAGCGGAAGAAACCTGTAAGTGAAGCATTTGACGACTTTGTAGTCAGTGCTGTCCGATCAAAATTAATTCCTTTTCTTTGAGAAACGAACCATCAACGCTTGCGAAATTGTTGCAGCTTGTGAACAGTGATCAGGAACTTCCGAATTTTGCCGAACCAATTTTTTACAAATTATCGACAAAATCCGATTTTGTGTTTCAAAGAAGAGGGGATAGAAATCTTATTCAGGACAGGAATGACATTTTGTGGAGACGGAGTTATCTGGAAGCAATCCCGTATTACGGTGAACAAACTAAGAAAAAATATTACTTAGATGAAACTTGGGTTTCATCTGTATCAGACATGGAAGGGGTCGAACCACTTTCTAAAACAGATTGATCGTGAGTAGTTGCATGAACATAACATCTTCGACAGTTCGTATACCATATGAATTAGCCAGGGGCGAATCCACAGAGAGGGAAATGAGAGAAATTTCCCGCCCTAACATTTTTGTGTAATTTCAACTTGTCACGAATGTTTCAAGCAACAGTATTTTAGGATAATCATTAAAACGGATAAAATCGTGCAGCATGAGCGAGCTAGTGTAGCCTATAACAATTGACATCTGTAATATGACACCTCCGACCAAAATATTTGGAATTTCCCCACCCAAAATTCGAAATAATAATAATAATAATAATAATAATAATAATAATAATAATAATAATAATAATAATTCTCATATATCGCGCGCATTTCTCCACACACCAGTTGGATATTGTGGCCCTTTCCCTTCCCACAAGGCCCAGCGGTCGGTCCCAAGGTCATCACTGGTCAAGAGAAGGACAAAAAAGTGGAGGAACTAGAGAATACGGGGGAAAGAACACAACTACGTTCCTTCCTCTTCGGCGCGCCCAGAACCCGTCTCGAAAATGCAGAATTAGCGGGAAAAGGACTTCCCGCGAATAAAAAGTATTTAGTATGTTGTCAAAAATGTGTGTAAACGGATTGGATTCTATAACTGTAATCGTGGTATTCTGAGTTTTTATATTCAATGTTTCTAGTATTAATCTTTTCTTTCTGTTGGGTTCTACCGCTAAAACACAAAACTGATCAAAATTTATTGAATGGTTTAGGTTAATTCTATGTTGGGATATTGAATTTTGCCTATTTTAAACCTCTTTGATATTTTTCCTATGTTATGTAAATCTCTGTTTAATTCTTTTCTTTGTTGGGCCAATATAATTCAACTGACAATAAATATGTCATTTATGTAAAAGGTTTTGTCAGTTTTCATTGTGGTTGTCCATAATTTCAAATAAGGGACTAAACAACAATTAAATAGAATTATATTGTAACAACCAATTTAAAACTGAATCTTAAACTAGTACTAGTCTACAGTCTACGATATGAATTAGTCTGGTTGAGAGGCTCGTTAACATATTGAAAAAAAAATCAGAAGGTAAGCATTACATTCGCATTTGTGAAGTAATATTCAGGATTCTCACTTATTCTGCATGACTGATTATTAGTTCTACACGGTTGAAAATATTGAAATGTAGTTTCTGACGAACTGAATGGGGCAAGAAATGTGACGCATAGCTATTGTTCCTAACATTCCTAACATGTTTCCTTTTTTGAAAAGTTGAGTCGTCTTTGGCTTTTTAAGTGAAACTTCAGTTTTTTTCACCTGCAATTCTTGATAGATATTAAAAAGAGGACTACAATGATATAGCATTTGTTGATGTTTATATAGTAATTTAGGATAAAAAATGTGTATTTCAGCCAAGTGATTTGAACTTACAAGCAGCATTGACAATTTCCTTTTCGATGCGTTTGAAGCCATAATAACCTTTGTGCTGGAAGGCAGGCCATCCGAGAGGCCCCTTCAAGGACGCGAATTCGTCCAATAGAAATCTCAGTCGGGAAATAAGGGAGTGAGGGACAGGGGGTAGGGGGCTTCGCTGGTGTCTGGGTTGTCCGTGCGAATCAACAGTTTCACGCGGGCAGTTTCAAGGTGGAGTTGGAAGTGTCGAAGTGGTAACAGCAAAATGAGTGCATACGATAATAAAGGGCTTCCTCTAAGAGTGCAGGAGTCCATGAAAAAACTATTAACATTAATGGAAAGGACTGGATACGAAATTGTCCAAATAAATGGACAGAGATTATTTGGACCACCGAAACACTGGAAAGGATCTCCACCTGCGAAAGGAAGTGAAGTTTTTGTTGGAAAGCTGCCTCGAGAGTGTTATGAAGATGAACTTGTACCTGTATTTCAAACAGTTGGGAAAATTTACCAAATGAGGCTGATGATGGATTTTTCAGGAACAAATCGTGGATATGCGTTTATCCAATACAGTAAGCCGAGTGAAGCGAAAGCCGCGGTTAGTCGTCTAAACGGTTATCCAATCCGGCCGAACTGGAAAATATTTGTCTCTCATTCTCTCGATAATTGTCGTTTGTTTATGGGTGGCATTCCTCGTCATATTGACCCTTCGGAAATAGAAAACGTGTTTTATGGAACATTTGAACGTCTTGTTGATATAAAACTATACGTAAATACCAGGGATCCTAGCAGAAATCGAGGATTCGCATTTTTGGAATTCGAAAACCATCGATCTGCCGCCATGGCTAGACGAAAGTGTTATCCTTGCAAACTGCATCTGTGGGGACAACCTCTTAGTGTTGATTGGGCTCTTCCAGAACCTGAAGTGGAAGAAGGCGTTCTAACTAAGGTAAGATCATTGAATTATATTGTTGCATTCACATATGGCATACTCTTTATTTTATATATTTTCTGGTTGTGGCTCTTTTCCAAATACATTTCTTGTGAACACTGTGAAAAATAGGGGCCCTACAGTTTATTCTTTCATGACGTGCACTGATGTGCTTGATTAATCATTGAAAATTTCTGAATAATTTAGTATTTACGTCTTTACTTATTCATCTTTCCCCTCATATTTTAAAGAGCCATCACGCTTTTATTGTGTAGAGAAAAATGAATATTGTTTCCAGTTGTATGAAAATAAAGTATGCCTATTGTTATTGCATTATCAGTCGGTCGATCGGGCGGTCGTGCGAGTACTCGTGATCCGCATATGCCATTGTTGCAATGGGTCACATCGCGCCGGCATGCAAACGGGTCCCCTGATTCATTTGAGTATTCATTTCAGTTGGATACCCTTATTAATAATGTACCCGTAGCATACCGATCGCCCCCTATCATTCGGGATTGTTATAGGAAGAGAGAGATTCCGTTAAAAGTTGTAATTGCAAATATAGGAGCCCAAAATTAGAACGTAATATCCGGTTAGACAAAAATGAAATAAACAAACCGAGATAAGCCTGTAAAGCATCTCCTCTCCAATATGTTGTTGCTCTCCTGAGTGTTTACGGAAATACGCCTAGCTGAACCCAAGGATATCTGAACCTTGCGAATATCAGTCATCGAATGTTGTTATTTCTGTCAACATAAAGAAAGACTTTTCTAGCCTCTTTCGACCCGATGGAACTCTAAAAGTACTCTGCGCGTACGCGCGTTCGTTAAAACTCTGTAACCGTTCGTCAGAAGGAAGCATTTTCGCGACGGCCCCGCTGGCCGTTGCTCGCCACCCGAGCCACGCGCGCCCTCTCTGGTGAGCGGGCATGACCTTGATACCTACGCAGGGCGCTTGTTCCTGCTGACATACGATTCTCCGACGTGCATAGGGCGCTTGTTCCTTCTATCAGACGAACGGATCGTGCTGCGTCCACGCAAGCGATATTGTATACTTCGATTTTAAGACCGCTATACACGGTCATTTTTGCATCATTTCTCGTCGGTACAGACAAGTTACGGACCAGACTGGATGCAATTTGTACGGAAAAATGAAGCATGCTTCATTTTTCCGTACAAATTGCATCCAGTTTGACTATGGCGCTCCTGGTGTTACTCTATGGAACTTTCTTCGATTCCGTGCCCTGGAGAGTTGCTCGAACATTAGAGCGTTTTGTGCTGTTTTGGTTGTGATTTCGTGAGGTTGAGTGTTCAGCGACGCCATTTGTGCGAATTTGTGAGTTCCAGCGGATTTTTACTTCCTCTTAATTTCGACGAAGTTTCAGTCTCTCTTTTCTGCACCCAGGATTTCACCCAAGTACAGCGTTTCTTTCTTTTACGTTCTGCTTTTACTATAGCTGAAGCCACAATAATGTGAGCTGCCGCCGTAGCGATCATTGCTTTCCTTTCCATTTCAAAATCAAAAACCACAATACTTCACACGACTATCTACCACCTTCACTGCGAATACGTAACCATCTGATCATTCTTCCCGCGTATTGCAATTGTTTACGTACGTGCGATGTCCAACTGTTTAACTTCCAGCGCTTTTTGCGGCGTGTGGAGGAAGTATTTTCATCACGATTACATACAGAGCAGAAATGATCGTGTAAAACATCGGAATCACGTTCATCCAGTTTCGGTACCGAAACAAACGCACATCCTTTTTCCATCCACTTTCTGTACAGAAAAATGATGAAAAAATGATGCAAACATGACCGTGTATAGCGAGCTTTACGGAAGTGGCCCATGACATTCGGTCATTACACCACTTGCCGCGTAAAATGAATCTTTTTGACAGTGGTAAGCACATTTTGGAGGGCACAAGCCCTGTTGAGAAGGACGTTCGCGAATTAATTAAAAATATTAATTTTATAAGGCAGGAGGCGTAACAATAACTCGCGAATTAATTAAAAAGGTTAATTTTATAAGGCAGGAGGTGTAACAATAACCTAATGTCGTCGGCCACTATACAAAAATCGAAGTACAGTTATTGGCCTCTTTTACAGTTCTCACACAGGGGTCGTTTATAAATTACGTAACGCAAATTTGGAGTATTGTGAATATTCCTCTTCTTCATCAATCGCACCTGTAACCCGCACTTGAACCACTCAAATAATTGCAAAACGCTTGCGTCAACATCTTCCATTTACAATAAGTAAAAATAAATTGTATAGCAACTAAACAAGATAATTTCGAACAGCAGGGTAGATAAAAATAACGCACGTGAAGCAGTGTACAGCAAAATTTAATATGATTGTATACTCATTTTTACACCGAGAACGCACAATGGGCTCTTATGGACAATGTTATTCTTATGGAAGAATCTCGTGCACTGTTGCCGAAACAATTGTTGCAAAAGTAAGTAGACAACATATAGTCCTGTAAAGAAAATGATGAGGAACACGATGGTAATCATAAAAAATGTGTCCTTCAGTTGCTTTTTGAATAAAATAATGAAAACACTGGGATTCTCTGGAACTGACTTTATTAAAACCGTTGAATCATATCTCAAAATTGGTGGAATTATTTTGGAAAAAATCAATAAAAATAAATACAATACTTGAGTTACCATAGCTGGTATCAGTGCTTTAATATTTTTTTAAATTTATTTTCTTCCTGTTCCGCAGTTTTGGCTTTCAGGAGTTGGTACATTTTTATTTTTAATACATAGCATTTGGGGATACAACATCTCACACTTGTATCTTACTACTAGCTAATTTACATGATTTCATACTTCTATTTTAACATATCTCTACAATTTACACATAATACTCAAATTTTTACTACGCAATATTAATTCTTAAATTTAGATACTCTCTAAACAAAATTATCTTAATATTGAAATGAAAAATTTCTACATTTTTTAACATATATTCTTATAGTGGATATTTATTTTCATGGGGGTTTTAACGTATCATTCGGGTATCGTGACCGTATTCTCTTGGGATTGTTTAATGCCATTGTAAATTTTATACTGCGAGGAGAAGATGGAAGACATGTAAAAAAATTGTCAAAGTTATTTATTTTATTGGTCACATGCTGCTTTAACCCCTGTTAACATATGTTTGTTGAGTGCACTTCTACCTACCTGTAGGTTAAGAAATTTAAAATTCTTAACAACGGGTTTTAACATCTTTAGTAACCTAAATAAACAACATCTTCTGTAATCACGGCTACGTGATTTTGTAATTGCCAAGTTTTAAATTATTCGTATGCCTTCTCGTATCGTGCTTTAGTTTTTCAGGAATTAAATCTCGCGTGGCTTCCGCACCTGTATCCAAAATTTCTTGAGGTACAGACGAATTTTCAGGGTCCATTTCCCTCGAGCCACGGTATATAAGTGTATTGTTGAAATATATATATCACAAACAACACCCAACAATATCAATTATCGTGCCGCAACAACGGAATACATATGTTTCATATCGCAGCGATGTCGTAAATTTTCTAAAAAAAAATGAGATTTTATGGTGACCGGTAAAACGCTGAACATACCACGAAATGTTAGTGTTATTACTGCCTCTTCCAAATTAAAAATCTCAGCTCCGCCTCGATTTTTAACTTCTGGTATCTGCAGTAATAACAGTCATAACATTTCTAGGTATGTTAATAGCTAATATACTCGTTAGGGACTCTATTTGAAGTTCTCTTTGAATGTGTGTTTTAGAAATGAACTAAGGCAGCCTTTATACATTTTCTTAAAAATTTGTTTTGTTATTTCTGACGTTTTTGAATGTTGGTTTTGGCTGTGTTATTCCAGACCGGACAGGCATAAGTGAGTGATGGCCCAATAATAGATTTAAATATTAAAATTGCGCATTCCAAATTTAAGGTGAGTGGAAGTTAATTAATGGATATAGTTTCGATATTTTGGCATATGTTGCATTGGTTGGAAGTTCTTTGTACTTTTTCCAGGTTAACCTATAAATGTGAACCAAAAATATTTCACTGGTGTATCAGATTCTAGCCACGGGATGAGAGTAGTATTTAATACTAGTGGGCGAGGTAACTTTAGTTTACAAAGAGTAAAAATTTTGGCCTGGGTTTTGGTTGGGTTTATTTTTATTCTCCACTGTTGAGCTCACTTTAAAAAGCACGAGATATCCGCCTTGATGTTATCTTTTGATATATATATATATATATATATATATATATATATATATATATATATATATATGCATGCATGCGTTGTGTATATTGCAGTATCGTCTGCGAATAGCGCTAGATTTGAGTCTTCTAATGTGGGAATGTTTGAAAAATAAATATTGAAGAGGAGTGGCGGTAGTGCAGAACCTTGAGGTACCCCTGCTCTTATTGTTCTAGTTTGTGAAAGTGCAGTTTATTTTAACTCTGAACGTTTGGTCTGTAATAAAACTATTTATAATGTCCTGTAAATAAAAAGGTACCTCCAGCTGTTTGAGTTTGAATAGTAGACCAATATGCCAAACTTTATCGAAAGCTTTTTCTATGTCTAAAAACACTCCGATTGTATGCTGTTTGTTGTGGAAATAATTTGTAATATATTCAACAAAGCGGATGAACTGATGAGTTGTACAATAATTTTGCCTAAACCCGAACTGTTCATCTGGTAATGCTCTTATTTCTATGAGGTATTTGGTAATTCTTGTTTGTATTAGTTTCTCAAATATTTTAGATAAAAAGGATAATAAGCTAATTGGCCTATAGCTTTAGCATTAGGATTTTTGCTGGTTTACTGAATGGAAGGACAATGGCCTGTTTCCATGATTTAGGATAATACCCAATTCTAATTGCTGAATGATATACTGCTTCCCCGGACTGCAATCGAGCTTTCTTGTAGCTCTTTCAAGACTCTGTTACCCCGTCGTGGCCTGGGGCCTTCCTAATTTTGAGATTATTTATAATAGTAGTAATTTCGTAGGGGTTAATAAATTTAATTGGGGAGGGTACTCTGAAATACGTGTGTGTCATATACTCTTCAATTACTTTGTTATGCTTCACATCGCTCACTGGGTTGGGGGTGAAAGTATTTTCAAAATTTTCGGCGATGTAATCAGCCTTTTCTTGGTCCGTATGTACAATTTCCTGTTTGAGTGCTTAGAGGAGGAATATTTGTTTTTTCCCCTGTTATATTTTTTATTGTTATCCACAGCCGTTTTGAATTTGGATGTATTTGGGATAGATGAGTTTGGAAGTTAGAATATCTTAAATTATCTAATTCGATTTTAATTATTCTTGCTAGCTTGTTTCTTTTTCTTTTGTAATTAGTGTTTATATTTATTTGCCGTTCCCTTCTCAGTTTTCGTTTTTCATGAATCAGATTCAATAGTTGTTTAGGTAAATTCATATAGGGTCTGTGGGCTGAAGGGGATGATACAATACTTTCATCTAAGTTTTTATGAATTGAATTGTTTATTCTGGTTATCTCTGATTCAAGTTGGGCATCATTGTTAATTGAATTTGGAAATTCTAGGTTTTGAGACATTGCGAAATTTATTCCAGTTGATGTTTTTGTTTATTGGTTTACTTATGTTGTTTGTTATTGAAATTTTGCCTAGGAAAGAGACAATAACCGGATTATGATGCGAAACTAGATCCGGAAGAACCGTGTGATAAATTGGGAAATTGATTCCTTGGAAGATTATTATATCTAAGATATCTGGGATGATTCTATTGTAACGGCAGTGAGTTGGTTCACTGCGTTCTTGGATATCTAAATTGTTAGTTATTAATTGTAATAGCTTTCTACCTTGTGATGAGGTTGAATTGCAACCCCAAGCTGTGTTTTTACTATTTAGGTTTCCTATTTTAAGAACTTTCGAATGCTTCCGGAGAATATTTTTATGAATATCTTGTGGGAAAGCGTAGTTTGGTGGTTTATAAGCTGATACAATCACGATTTCCTCAATATTATCGTATGTTAAAATTGCTACCGTTTCTAGATTTTTGTCGGATATATTTATATCTATACTTTTATGAATTATCTTTAACACTTTTGTGAACTACGATTTCAACTCCTCCCGAAGCACAATGTGCTAATCTATCGTTTCTATATATTGCGTATCCATTAACTTTAAATTTTTCACCTGGCAGTAAATGGGTTTCGATTATGCAAACAATTTTTATTTTATTATCATTTAAAAAGTGGGCGAAAAATTTGTTAGTCGTTTTATGCCATTTGCATTCCAGTTTAATATCCTCATATCATCATTATTATTTAATGCCATTAATAAGAGCAGGAACTAAAGATTGAATCATTTGTAACTGAGGAACTATTATTGCTAATATTTGGTCTACTATTGTTCTAATTAAATTGAAATTGTTTGCATTATTAGGGTTTTGGGTTCTCCAATTTGAATTTGGATTTTCGTAATTTGGAGAACGCAAAGGCATGTTTACTTTAGGTAGTGGGGGAAAGTTTTGAATGTTATCAGCAGGTGGCGGCCTCCTTGGAAGTTGCATACTCCGAGTGGTTGTATTGGAAATTTGAGCACTGTAAAGACCTTGCCATTGTATTCATCCACTTTCTGCCTCTTTAAATTTTTGGCACACTTTATCCACGCATCCACACTTTAGTTGCAGAATAAAATAATTTAGTTTCATTAAATATTGATTTATCATTTTCAGTTTCCAATAAATCTACAGCACAGGACCATAGAATTTCTCTATTTTTGTTATATAGCCTTGTTGCGCCGGTTATTGGGTACGTACGTCCTGCTAATTCATCAAATATTTCATTGTGAGAGTAAACTTCATACCATAAATTATAACTGCGAGCTTGGAATGATAGGGATCTCTGAAAGAATATTGTATATTATTTTCATCACAAAATTTTCTGTAACCTTTGTACTCTTCAATTGTTACAAAGTTCACTTTATAAAAAAAATGTTGTTTAATAGTAAAATCGTTTTTTGCTACTTTTTTAATGTCACTATCTAGAAGTAGAAATCCGTAGCCGTTAACATTATGGATGAATATTGGTGGAATTTTTACAGTTTTATCACTTTCAGAATTAGCACGATTGTCTTAAGTTCGAAACAATTCATAGCGTAAACTTACTGGTATGTTGCACCTGATATTCTCCTCTGTTCCGTGGTCAAAGCCAAACCTTTTCCTCTTGTTTGAATCGTTGCCGATGAAACTCAAGTTCTGTGATGAGTTTTCCTGATGTTCACCCACTAATGAAGGCGGTAGCGGTAGCGGTGGCGGTGGAAAGGCGCCCAGTGATGATGAGAATGATGATGGGAACCCCTGTCCGTAGAATTCACCGCCACTTCCATTTACAGCACAATTAACCCTGAGGTTTCAAGTAGCCCCCGGAAGGGGCACTATCCACACTCGTGTTGACAGATAAATCGTTGCCCTATGTTAAGAAATTACTAATTTAAGTTGTGAATACACTGGAGCGCGGCGGCCCGTGCAGGTCGAGAGCGCACTGACAACGCTACCTCAATGTAAGATAAGAGCTGCCTCAACACAAAGTGTTCTCCTCGGCGGCTCGAACCGGGCTCCAGTACTTCCATTTTATTAATACCTTGTAATGTGGTCCTTAATAAGATAAATTGTCAACGAAAATGGGTGAATTTTTAATTTGTGAATAGGTCTTCGGATACATTACAGTAGTATTAATAATAATTACAATGATAATAATAATAATAATAATAATAATAATAATAATAATAATAATAATAATAATAATAATAATAATAATACCGAGCGAAGTGGCTCAGTGCGTAGCGCACTGACTTCGTAATCGGGAGGTCCGTGTTCGATTCCCGGGCCGGCCATCCTGATCGGGGTTTTCGTGGTTTCCCTCGGTCATAAAGGCGAATGCTGGGATGGTTCCAAAAGTCCACGATCACCTATCACCTCCTAATCCATTCCTATCATCTCATAATTCACACTTCAAGGCGTAACAACCTTGTCGTAATCCAAGGATACAGCTGAAAAGCTGATCCTGGAAGAATTACACGCACGTTAATCGTGTGTAGCGTGGTCAGTAATGGCCTATACGCCAATAATAATAATAATAATAATAATAATAATAATAATAATAATAATAATAATAATAATAAATGAAAAACGCGTGAGATTAATAATATTTGTGGAAACTAGACATTTTCGTTCCCGAATTATAAAAAACTTACTTGGCATCGGCAAACGAACTCCAGATTTGATTCCTCTGCATTGCCAACAAATTAACAATTCACCCTCAGCTCTACTCGTACCACTACCACTACTACAAGCAAAAGGAACGTGCGTATAATGAAGCTACATTTATGTTCAGAAGCAAAACAAGGGACCATCTCAATATTTGCTCAATGGATCAGGGAAACTGGACAAAAAAGTGATCGAGATGGGGATGCCTGGACTGCACAAACTGGACAAAAATCTGATCGAGATGCTAGTTCCTCACGATAAAGATATCTGGCCTGTCCAGTTCAATTATCACGAAGTAATGACACGAGTGCTTTGGAAATTGTCAATAAATTCCCGACTCGCAAAGCTAATGCCACGAGTGCTTTGGAAATTGGCAATAAATTCCCGACTCGCGAAGCGAGGAGGGGATTTATCTGAGAATTCCCAAAGTACGAATGGTATTTATTAGCACAATTCCACTCGTGAAATTAAAACCAATTGAACAGTTTCATCAAGATATTACTACAATGGAGAAGAGATATCAAGGACGTAAAGATCCTGCTATGGTGGAAGATCATTGCTGGTTTCTTGTCAGAGAGAGAGTAAATATTTATACACGTGACAAGGCGCAAAGCATTTTAAGCAATGCAATAGGAATTTCTCATTCCAACATGTTTCAATCTGATTGCACGAATATGCATATTCCATCTTTAACTTTTTCTTACCTCGCATGAAGAATGGTCATAAAATTTTGTAGTAATATAACGGAGTGGCAATGATGAAATTAGTATAGAATTTTGTTTATGTCGAATACTAAATGAGGGGGTCAGCGCAATAGTGGCCTATCCCCAGATCCTGTGTTTGGAGAAAATGGCTGATGAAGTTATTGGCAAAATTAAACACTCATTTGTAAGTGTTTTATTGTGCTGTAAGTGCTAGAATTTTAATAAACAATTACTTTGGTGTTGTACCTTAATATTTATGAGTGCCAATATTGAAAAAGTAAAAATACATTTTTTGTGGGTTATGCCACTATTGCGCTTACCAATTGCTCAGACAACTGGAATAAATGAAAGTTAGGGCAATATTGACACAAAAAATAAAGAGAGAAGTTTTTATTTTATTTAAAAAATTAATTAACAGGCAATATTTCTGCACTTTGTGTTACAGTTTTTAAATTTATATAAAATGGATGGTATATAGGTGTTACAAAATCCATCAAAGTCATTATTTTCTTCACTAAATGCATGTCCATTGGGATACAATAAATCACGAAAAGTAGTTTCATTGGAGCCACGTTTTGCAATATCAACTTCCCAGAAAGCATCATCCTCAATGTTCGAATATTTAACAAAAAATGAATAAGGGAATGATTTTTCCACTTGTCCACTGCATTTTCAGCCTCTCCAGTTTTGTTTTGCTCAGGGATATCTTTCTGTTTGTTGTATTATTTTCTACGGATTTTGTAGATACAAAATCATTTTTTCCCATTAACACAACATGAAATGTTTTTTCTTGTAGTGATAATAATGACATTTACAAATCAGCCGGTGAGAAAATATTTGAATAGAATTTTTATTTTTTTCATTTATACCGAAGTTTTGGTCACAGACCATGTAAGAATGACCACTGACTAAACATTTGTGGTGGATTACATCTTGTGTAAAATAGCATAGCCTATGCTTATGCCACTATTGCACAAAGAAATGGTATAGTAAGGTCAGTGCAATAGTTCTTTTTGTAATTATAACTCGAAAAATATCGATGAGAAAATGCTGAAACTGTTACACGTTGAAGTTAAGGAGATTAAGATCTGATTAACACAGAGAACCTAATTTCCTAAAAATGTGGGTTTGGCCACTATTGCGCTGTCACCCTAAAATATGTTCATATCTTTTGAACCCTGCGTGATAGGAACTTGTCATAGTGGTTTTCGTACTCAGCTTGGTCGTTTCCTTTGATATCACCTAGTTTCATTCTGGAGGTATGAAAAAAAATTGTTTGGTTCCCTGTAATTAACCTAATATGCATATTTTTCTCACAAAAAGAGGTTATGAAGATACTTTTCGTGTATATTCTACTACATTGTTTTTCATTGATTATTTCGTGTTTCCAGACGCGTCAATTGCTATGATCGTTGGTTCCGTAAGCGTATTGCATGTTTTTCCACTGTAGGTGGCGGGAATCTTCCCAGCTGCGTGGTGAGATCCGGCTTCAGCTACACTTGCTTGCGGGGTTTTCTCCCAACAGGTATCGACACCGACCCGCACTAAGTAATTTCGCGTCGCTAGCTGGACAAAAATGCACAAATCAACTTCATTGAAAAAGGCTAGAAACAAAATTTCCTTCGAAGTACATAAACCAGAGAACACGGCATTGTATTTGGGAACACACTGACGGTAATGGGGACGATGTGGCAACGTCCAGAAGCGACCCAGGCGACGGTGCGCCTCCACCCGAGTTACCGCAGCTTGTGAATAAGGGTCTTCACTGTTCTCTGAAAGATGAAATTCGACTGCGTCGTCACAGAGCAATCTGTCGCAGATATGTCGCTCTCTGGTAACATAAATTTTTGAAGATATTTCCTAAACTTATACTGATAAAAATAATTATTTTAACACTCGACAACTTTTCAAACGGATTTTGAATGATATGGTTATATACCGTAACATAAATTTTTGAAGATATTTCCTAAACTTATACTGATAAAAATAATTATTTTAACACTCGACAACTTTTCAAACGGATTTTGAATGATATGGTTGTATACCTCCACAAAACAATAGCTCACTTTTTTGCTTTCAAAATTGTACTGACTCATTACTACATAGGCCTATCTCCTATCTGCGCTGGTGCAATATTTCGTGCTACTATCCGCAACTTTGTGAGAATAGCTTTCCTTTTGTAGGAACTGCAATCTCGCGCGGCGTAGGCACCCGGAAAGAATTGTTCGAATTCATGCGTAGAGTTGGAAGTCAGAATGTCTTAACAGTAGGTAATTAAAATATTACTTAATTACATAGTCCCCCGCTTGGGACTTGAAATCTCGGAGTCAACTAAGGAGGATATTCACATGAAAATCTGGACGTTCTGTGACAACCTTACGAAGCGTTGGAAACAGTTTCACCGTATGTAAGCTGTTCTAAATGGCTCAGTGAAGAGTTATTTGTATCGGAATTTTCGAAAACCCGCACTACGAGACGAGGAAGACATAAGAAGCTCTTTCACGAAAGCAGCGAAAGAGGAAAGGGTTGAAAGGTCAGTGACATTTTATTAAAAGTATCTTTCTCTGAGCTGTGAAATGAACGCCCAGCTTAGTTTACGATTAAGTAGCCAAAGAAAGATGGCCGATGTCATAGAACAGACCTCAACTGTATAGTTCTCCTAGAACCCTGGGTAGAGTGAAGCACGGAACAGATTCCACTGTACAGCCGGAATGCTATTCTTCTGCTTCATATTGATTCACTGATATTGGACAGGAATATAATTCTAACACGTACGTATTTCTAAGAGAGGGTGCGTTTAGAAAAAATATACTCTCTATCCTCATTAAAAATCCTGAAAGCAAAACCTCAACGTTATCCGGCTATTACAATTACTACACTTCGGCTCAAATTATAATTCAGGGCATTGTAGACCTCACTTTAATGAGTTTGGGCAAAATTGAGGAAATCATTTCAAATATTTTGAAAATGTTGATGGATAACGGAGAAAAACTTGGAGATTTGGAAATGGGGCTGTGATGGAAGTGAAAGCAACAGCACCTACAAGCAACATTTCGGGGACAGGGAGAGCTCAAGATATATTTTTGGAAGACACACCACTGAGTGATGCATGTGTCTACTCGTGGGAGTGCCGACGACGCGTATGGTAAGTTTCAGCTATTGTTAAGAAACGTCTATTTAGTATTATCTCATTCTGTTCCACAAAATATTACTTCCGTTTACGTTGCGACAAACAAATAATGTAAGTTGAAAATTTTCATTTCATATTATTGCAGTGCAACAGCCAGATTGGTCATTATACATGTTTCAGTTCATATAGATTGTTGTCCTAAGTGTCTGAGCCAAATTTCGCCTTCCTATGCCCTCGAGATTAGGAGATAAGATTTTTGTCCACCTAGCGATGCAAAATTGATCACTGTGCCTAGCTGGGACAAGCTCTAAGCTCCCGACTTTTCTGCGAACATGTGTGGTAGTGTAGTGCATGTAAGTGTAAGTGTTAGGGGTGAGGATAGGAAAGATCGCGCACGGACCATGGCCCCTTAGGGTACTGCTCTGGGATTCACCCGATATTGATTGGAGAAATCACGAAAAACTACCGATACGAGCAGCCGGCCGCGAGAATTATCCTACAGCCAGCGACTAAATTCTCACCAGCTCTCTTATCTAGTGTCGAAAATCCTGCCACCGTCGTGACTCGACCCCTAGGATTCCCCTGTCAGAGGCACTGCAGTGACATCAGTTGGATGTTCTGGGCCACCTACGCTGGTCCAGTTTCTTTTTTTTTAACAAGACTTTAACACTTGCTTTGTGAACATGTACTTTAAATGACCCCACTCCCATTGAACAACTTAACGAAGCGGCCAACCCCTTTCTCTCGACACCGTATTAGCATTTCTTGAATGACTTCTTACGCAGAACTCGAACCCGCAGCTCTCGGCTTTGCGTCCCCCTGATGATGCTCCAAGCTACTGGTGGTGTGCTAGGCACTCAACGTGTGACATCAGCGGAATTTGGATTAAAAAATAACGCACTTGGAATTATCTATTTATTTAATTTCAATTCAGTTTCAATTTCAATCCAATCCAATTCATGATTACACTTATTCTGTGATAATAAATTTGGAAATCGTTGCCCTTTTTATATTTTCAAAGAAAGATTATATTGGCAAAACGGTAAGTCAGAAAATGGTTATGACTGAAGAGCCAAATATGACTGATCTCAGAAGTGCCCGGTTAAACCGCCCATTTGCCGGAAGTGGATAACATTGTTACGAATGTTACGAATTGTTACGAATTTGTACGAATGATGATTAACGAATCATTTGGAGTTTAACCGGGTAATGTTGGTATTGGCCATAGGATGCTAGCTAAAGTAACGTATTTATCTGAATGTGAGGCGTGCGTCCTGAAGAAGTATTTTGGCATAAAAATGAAGCATAAAATTGAAAATTAGTTGTTTAATGTAAATTGCGAAGGCCGGAGTCTCATCACTAGACCTCGGAATTTGAAACATAAAAAAAGATAATTTGTGTAATATGTAAGAAAATTACGATATTGGGCACTATTGGGCATGAAAAGTTACGTTTTAGTTATATTTCTAGCATCTAAAACTGCTCACAAAAGGATTAAATCGGCATTTTCTATTATGCAGGAAAGTCGCGTCCTATTTTTTTACATTAATGAGACTACAAGGACATTATTTTATTCAGATTCATAATATATATTCAATGTACTTTGGCACTACAGCTCTTTATGAGCTGGCCTATCAGCAGCGTCCCGGACTTGCGGCCATAGGTCTTGTACGTGAAGTTAACTCATTGCTATTACTACGCTGTATTCTGATCTTCTCAACCTCAGAGGTGAGCTTTCTCATCGCCACATAGCAACAGATACTGGGACATTGCAAGGAAAGCGCACTATTAATTTTGCACCGACCGGGAATCGAACCTGCGAATGCGACGTGGAAAGCGGAACGCCAACCAACGAGCCACCGAGAGCCTATATGTTTTCAATATTTTCTCCGAATTTTCTAGAGTACGTCTGTGTCTTTTATGTTTTAAAATCATTTTGAAAGCTGACAGTGACACACAGATTTATAGGAGCAATCATAAATTTAGTTACATTTCTCATTCCCACTTCTTCTGGATCTTCTTCACTCCCCCAAAAACCAAAAACAACAAGAACAACATGTTCCACATGACCCATTTAACCATTGGGTCGTACTTTGTAAGCTTCTCCTTTCCAACAGTAGGCTTTTGCCTGACCTGTGTCTTTCCTCGCTGGACTACGAAAACGACGCGTCGTGGCGATATGCCTCAACCTGTCAACAGCGCAGGACTGGGTGCCAGGAATGGGTGCAGTTGCCCAAGAAATGCGTACTAATCGAAGACGTGCGTGGATCATTCTTTTTATGTTGGCTTGCAGAGTTCCTTCTGATCGGTGTGTTGGGTGAGAGATTTCGGTGCGTAGTTGATTGCGTGTTCGATCAGATAATATTTGCGTTTCGGAAAATTCGGGAAAGTATTTGCGTTTCCGTAAAACAAATTTTTAAAAAATGTAGCGTAATTAAAATATGATAATTCTTCAAAATTACTTTGGGCAAACATATATTAAAATAAGCATCTTTTAGGACATTTTAGGCACTATTAGATGATTATTTATAGGAGAAACCACGGTAAACTACCGATCAGAGCAGCGAGCCGCTATAATTCTCCTCCTGACAGAGACTGAATTCCACCTACCCATGTAGCTAGTGTCGAAAAGTCTGCCGAACTAGGACCTCCCGGTGAGAGGCACTTCAATGACATCAGTTGATGCCCTGACACATCTCTCCCGGTGAGCTGTTGGAAATAATGCGAGAAAATGTGTGCTGTTGTAGCACCTCTTGTTTATATAAGTTACTCGCATCTCTCTCTTTCAAAGTGTCTATAAATTTTAATTAAACAAATAACTAATTTCTTGAAAAAAATAAATCTCTTGCATCATGTTATCTTCACCACGAACTGTCAAGGTAGCCATATCGATTGTGCCCGAGTTTGAATTGCTTCGTGACGCCTGATTCATTCGAAATTGTAAGAAGTATCGAATATGTTTCAGGGCTTTGTGATGTTTGTAATTATGTCTATTTACTAAATCCCAATTTACCCTGTTTATTTTCTTCGCTAATATTTATTATTCATTCCACATTCTGTGTTCAGTTCATCATCATGTAGTTGTAAATATTTCCTGACAGATTCTGTATCCCTACTGTTTTATTTCAGGTCAAAAAATTATACATTAGAAACTTGTCTTCTTCAACATCAGAAGGAGATATCAAGACAGCTTTTGAATGCGACTTCCCACCCGGTACGGTAGAGAAGGTAAAGAAGATTAAAGACTTCTGTTTCGTGCACTTCACCAACAGACAAGCTGCGGAGATAGCTCTACAATATTGGCATAGTAAGGAATTCTATGTTTTATATTACACATAGTGTTAAGAGTCGCATACGAATGGGGGTGTCAACGACGGATCCAGAGGTAGTTTCTTTCGTCTATATTTGTTCAGGTGAGGAGTTACCGCTTCATCATTTAGGACGTTTAATATTAGAACCATTTTTAGCCCTAAGGGAGAGTTTCGAGTATCAACGCTCATCGGATGATTTAAAAAAAATTGAAACAGTCCCGTCCGTCGCTTCATGGCAATTCCGGCATGTTCTAATAGCCATACAACACGTTGAAATTATATTTTTCTGCACGTCGATGGTGATAATATTTGTGCATTCCTAGAAACATAGTAACCGTTCCACAAGTTCTTCTGAGAAAAAGGACATGGCCATCTGTCACCGCGGAGAGGATGGCAAGAACAGAAAATGTTCAAAGTATACATGCCTTTATCATACCTCAAAAACAAAATATTTCAACACAAACTTGCTGAAAATGATTTTAATACACTCCTAGTTGCATGTGCCATTAGTCTACTGTCTAGTCTAGATTATAAGTTTTCCCGTAATTATTTTGCAAATTGTTCTGGGACCCGCCCTGGACCTCACATGGCGTTCTCCGGGTACTGCAAAAGTATTTGTGAGCGACTGTTGATCTTAGAAAACAAATTTAAAGTAAAATACATATTTTAATTATCAATAAAGTTACAAGTAAGTTGTAATAGCATAGCATTATACTCACGGGGGGTTATGCGATGGTTTTGAAAACATTGAGTACGCATGGGGAGTTTAATTTAGCCCAAAAACCGGACTGAGAAAAACGCTAGTTTTGTGAAATTAGCGACTTTTGAACGCTTCTCTGTATTATACCAGTGCAACGATAGGCCCTATGCTAATGTTTTGGGTAATAGGAAACTCATCGATGTCCAACCTTGTAGAACGCTCCTGTAAATTTTCTTGATTCTAAAATTGCAGTGCCGTTTGGCGTCTCGTGGATGCAGGGCTGGTTTTTTTTCTTTTTGCATTTAATTATCACGTTTTTAAGCATTTTAGAAGTAGTATGCGGGAAAACAACCTGGAACAGTATAATATTATAACCAGGAACATTCACGAATTCAAACACTCCGAATTGTTAAAATTTTACCTCGTGATGTTCAAAACTTCAAAAACGGGTTGTAAAGATATAGCTACGAAATTCTACAGAAAGTGCTAGAAAAACTACTTCTATTGCCTCTCATACGGAGTAGAAGGTAAAAAGTAAACAGTGGTCGCATGTTACCACAAGCGGAGAAATATCATGAAACAAATAACAATTGCATTTTGGCCTATGACAGCCACGGTATTTTCGTGTGTCCTCCTGTTCGTGAGGGCCAAACTGTCAGTGCCACGTACTACGGATCTTTTCTGCTGCACACTCAGTGTCGTACCCTATGGAGGAAACGTCCAGGGCTTCTCAACAATACAATACTCCTCTGTGATAATGCAACAAGCTACACTGCAGCCTGTGTCCAGAACCTTTGTACTGGTAGGGGTGGAGATCTTGGAACACCCTCTGTACACCCCTGATCTCAGTCCCTGCGACTTTGATCTCATTCCAAAAATGAAGACGCTGCTGCATGGCAACAGGTTTGCAAACAGGGAGGACATCATAACAACCTTACTGCCAATCGATGAGAGGTTGCGCGCATAGACGCTTTACACACAGCTGAAGGAATTCAGCGCCTTCCCTCTGGGGATAATTTTTTAAGGTTGTTAGCTCGTAAGTGTACGAGTATTATGTGTACTGTACTGTTTTGTTTTGTTTAATTTTGTTTTGTGCGTATGTAATACGAATAAAACTCAGATCAATGTTCAATGCCCCTTACTCATATCACCTTGTACCCGGATCCCAATTTAGTACCAGCACTGCAAGCAAAATTCCAGCAACTTTCAATCGTATATCCTGATTTTTATTTCCTGTAACTTTATTGACTGACATAAACGAGTTGCCATGACTTCTTAAATGATCCTCGTTTATGAGTAGTGGACAATCCAAATACTTTGTTTTCTTTGAAGTTTCTTAAAATCCGATTTAAAATATATGTTTATTCACTAATTTTACAGAAAAGAAGCTTGGCGACAGTATTATTGAAGTTTCTTGGGCAAAACCTAAGGACAAATTAATTCCAAGGCCACACTTAAAGAAATATGAACGCTCAATAGGCCATGATTTACTGAAAGCTGACAGCATTCAAGAAAATATGAGTGCTTTCCCAAGGTAATGTTTATTTCTGTTTCTTTTTTCCCCTCAATTTTCTTTTTCTTTAATGGTCTGTTTGTACTTGGCGTGACAGCCCGCGACTGGGCCAGGCCTTCCAGCAGCGTCCTAACCTTGCAGCCGTGGGTTCAAGGGTACGTGTGGTTAGCACTTTAACCAGAATACGGCGTAGAAAATATATATATATATATATACATGTATAATATATATATATATATATATATATATATATATATATATATATATATAATTTGTGTGTGTATATAATTGTGTTGAAAATATATATATATATATAATTTGTGTGTGTGTATACACACACACAAATATATGTGTGTATACACACCCACACACCCACACGCGCGCACACGCACGCACGCACGCACACACACACACGCACACGCACGCACCCACACGCACACGCACACACGCACACGCGCGCACACACACACGCACACGCACGCGCACACGCGCGCGCACGCGCGCACGCACGCACGCACGCACGCACACACACACACACACACACAGTGCATAATGCAAGTGATAAAAAAGTACATGAATACATTAGTTCTTTTCCCTTATGTACTTCCTCCTATGAAAACATACATGCATTGGAATATCTTCAAGAGCTCAAAAATACTAAGAGGTCCAAAAGTTCGTGACTCGCATGTATATTCAGGAAATTATTACTATGTAAGGTGTTGAAATTGTTGAGTATATATGATTAATAATTGGTTATATGTTGTTGCAGAAATTGCATGGTAATGTTCCAGCCTACTTATCAGTCTTCTAACATTCACCAAGGTACAAATAATCTTGAAGGCATAAATAGCAGCATTTTACCCCAGGTGAGTGAAGTTGGTCAGCAGGAATATAATTTTGTACAGGTATCTAAAAATCACTCCACAAAACAATAATGCTTCTGGAATGAATTGCTGTACATGGGCATGTATGCTTTCTTTCACCTCATAAATCGAACAGAAAATAAAATTTAACACTCAGTATACAATTAAATGCATTTTGATTTCTTAGTCCCCAAAAGATGAGTGATTGTATTATTACAGAAAACCATTAAAAGTACGTTTTAAGTTTCAATTCTACTTATAGTAATCGGATAAACTGCGAAGGTCTGTTTATTATACACATTGTTCAGATGTCTTCCAGTCCACAGTCGGGGTCCATAGTTTGAGTTATCATTTGATGTGGGGCAATTGGTCATTTTTGGCAGATTCAATTGGCTCTACTACCAACTTAGGTGGCTCATGGCATTAATATGAGCAGAGCCTCTGCCCAGGTGTGCCTGAACCATTGACAAAATTTTCATGAGCAAGAATATTCCTCGATTGACTGGCTAATTTGGCCTCTCAAGTTTTCAAACTATGAGTAGTTTCTGTGAAATTTTAAAGAAGAAAAAAAATTAAATTTTGAGAAAAAAATTTTTTTAAATATGATTGAATTAAATTAATTACTGTATTGGGTTTTCCAGGTGGTATTATAGATCGTGTTTTTAAATTACTTATTGAAGAGAAATTTTATCCTTTATTCATTTTCACAAGGTTTTGTGGTCACATTTTCAGGTACAAGTGTTCCATAATTTTCATATCAACATTATCAAAATAACTTTTTTTCTCTTCCAAGTCTTTTTTGCCGTTCCAAGATCTTGTTTCAACATTCCAAAGCTTTTTGACATCAACATAGGGTAATTTTTCTTGAACTTTGTCAGTCATACCTCATGTCATAAGTCATTGCCTTTAATAGTTTAAATAAACATGATTGTATGTAGGATGTTTGAATATCATTGTGTTTCATTTTATTAACTTTTATGAATGTTTTTATTTAACAATTCAGTATCCTGCCTTTGAAAATCCTGGAATGTATTCCAATACTGCGCAAGGACTATATTATGGTAAGTAGAAATAGATGATATGTTTCTGGTAATTCATTCTTAATTGAATGTCTTAAATAGGTATCAATTTAATTTGTTTCATACTAGTAATTGCATATAATAAAATAATTTAAAAATAACGTATACTGAAGCATTTTCATGATGTGTGTTTGATGTTATATAAAACACATCATTCAGACTTTTATCTACAAGGATTAAAAATCAATTTCTTATTTTATGACATAAATATTTCTATGATTAGTTTTCATGAACTCAGTTAAGACAAATGTGATTCATTTAATTCAATCCACAACTTTGTTTTGAGCAGTTTTATAATGAAGTCATTATTGAAGTAGTGCTATCCATTAGAGCACTGGTGCTACAATAAAACTTCTTTCATCATTGAAATGAGTATGGTAATCAAACATTATCTCATTAATGTAGATGAAGAAATTACATGGCATTTTTCAAAGTTTTTCCTAGCAATTCCTAGCAAACACATTCTTAAACAGAAGTCATAGTGTTAAAATTACAAATAAACCTGAAACAATTGGCATTCTATACACTATAAATATTCTATATTCTATAAACTATAAAAGCTATGATGATGATCACTATTTGAACAGGGGAATCTCAAGGTTTTAATCCTCTAAGTGATACTTGTTCAAGAATTTATTCTTCTAAATTCACACCCATAACCTTTTGTTTTGGCAAAAGTATAGATCTCAGCTTGCTAGTTGTGTGATTTGCTGGAATTAATTCCAATGGTCCTAGTCATCGGATTTGATGCTGCTATTGCTTTGTTTCAAGTCGCATGCAATTGTATGCCCCAGCATTGTTTTTCAATCTACTGTCAACTCTGTAAGTGTCAGCACTACAAAGGTGACTTCCCTGAAGGTGACCATTGCAAGAGCTACTAAGGAAATATTGTCCATTTAATTTTAAATCACACGTAAGAAAGTGTAATTTTATACCCAAATTTTTATCAAAACATTAACAAATGATACTTCATTGTAGTCCTCTTTTCAAGATTTATCCTAATGTTATGTTGGTATACACTGGAGAGCAGAGGATCTGGTGGGGAGGCAGCAAGGAGTGAAGTCAGTGTAAGAGAACATGTGGAATAAAGCAGACTGAATTGTGATAAGTGTATTATTTCAATAGCCACTATAACATGATGTCAGGAGTGAAGCTGTATGTCTGTATGTACTACTCCTTTGAGAAAACAATTGAAGTTCGATGATGGATAAAATTTATATTTGAACAATAGAAAGTGAAGTACACAAAGCAAGGTTAGGATGAATGCCGACTGCAATTTTTAAAATTTTATTGCTTCTCAAACAATGTTGATACAAAAGATGCATAAGGAATATACGGATGATGCATCTAAGAATAATGACTGTCTACAACTGATAGGATAATCATTAAAGAGGTTACAGGAGCAAGTAGAACATCAGATGTTGGCTTTGCAGGTGAACCAAGCTGCCCAGACAACACAAGGGAACAGGGTTGGAGGCAACAACATGCTTATTACTCAGAATATACCTTGGCCATAGCCACTGGATGTCAAAACAGGTAACATGTACGAAAACTTTGTGTTGCTATCAGTGTTCGGAGATAAAGTTAAAAAAAGTTTCAAATTTTCACATGAAGGATGAAGAAAAACCATCTACCGGGAATGTTTTGAAATTAATTGGGGAACGTTTGATATTGGAGAGAGGAATCTTTTATATGACCGTTTTATATTTCATAATTATTATTAGAGGACGAATCATTTGAGTACTACTTTTTAAGAATTAGAAAAGCCCTCGACCTTTGTAGATATAATGGAAATGTCACAAAATCAGCAAGTAGTCAATGATGTCGGTTTTGAGGTGGTAAACATGACTTTAAAAAGAAATTGTGTCCTGCAGGGAGCAAGACTTGAGTTATTTGTCAATGTCAAAATAATTTTGCAAGAGTTTGTTTGAAAAATGAGTAGAAAAAGGAAAGTGGTACAGACAACTTGAAGGGAAGACACAAATCCATTAAAGAAATTAAGAAAAAGGAAGAAACTTCTGATGTCAGCAGTTGTGATTCATATTTTGAGAACTCATTGGAGGTGTTTAAAATGGAATCAGTCAAGGACCATGGAAGGAAGAGTAGGATTACAAATTTTTTTTTTTTTTTTTTTATCAATGAAAGAAAGTTTATTATTATCTAGAGACCTGCTCCTAGGCAAATGGTTTAGGTTGTCAAAACTACTGTAAGTTAACAGAGGAAACTGCACCAAAACTTCACCAAACCCAATGCTTCTGTGGAACAGTTAAGGAATTTTGGTGGAGGACCTGTTGAAGTATTGGGGGAAGCAGATATTTTGTGTAGAAGAAAAGAGGAACAATTCGTTCTCAGGTTTCTGGTGGTTAATATTAATAATGGCCCTTTATTATCAGAGAAGACATGTCTAGCATTAGGTTTGGTGAAATTTGCTTTGAAATAAATAGAGAGAATTAGGAGAGGGTTGTAAAGCAACAACCTCTCTACTAAAAAAACATCAATTGGTTTCCAATGATATTGGGTTATGCCCAGTGAATTTTCTCTCAAAGTTAATGAGAAAATAGAACTATTGGTTCAACCAGCAAGAAGAGTGCCCATCAGTTTAAGGAATGAGGGATGAAGGAAGAATTTGCTAGACTGGAGAAGGAAGGATTCATTACTTGGGAACAAAACAATTCTGATTGGGTAAACAATATTTTACTTGTTAAGAAAAATAATAGCATGCTGAGGATTTGTATAGATCCGGTACCTTCGAACAAAGCAAAAAAGCGCTTTTTTTCAGTTTACAACTTTTGATGAAATTCTGGGAAAGGCTTAAGTGTTTTCAATTTTTGATACAAAAAAGGGGATTCTGGCAGATAAAATTAACAAAGGAGAGCAGCGAACTTTTGGACTTCTTTGTGAAGATATTGATGGATGAGGCTCCCTTTTGGAACATCATCATCACCAGAAATTTTTGCAAAGGAAATGCTACAAATTACTCACAATTAAGAAGCATTGAAATATTAGTTGATCACATTCTAATTTATGGATGTGGAAATTCTTTAGATGAGGCATTGAGAGATCATAACCGTAATTTGGAGAATCTCTTCAACAAAGATAAAACCAAGCTATGCCAAACATCTGTAAAATTTTTGATCACATTCTGACATGCGAAGGTTACAACTTTACCTAAATGAAACAAATTCGATTATAAAAATGCCTTCCCCAAAGATCAAAACAGCTCCTTCGGTTTTTAGGTATGGTGACATACTTGAGTCAATATATTGAGAATCTGACCAAGGAAACTTGCATCTTGAGAAGACATATGAGGGACTATGTAGACTGGTCATGGACCTGCGAATAAAAAAAGGCTTTCAAGATGAATCTGGAAGCTAATATAGTCTCAGCAATATTTTGATGTGAACCAACCAGTGATTCTAGAATGTGATGCTAGCTCTACAGGTTTGGGGGTCTCTCTTTATCTGAAGGATAAAGTGGTTGGATATGCTTCTAGGGCGCTCACAAAACAGAAAAAAATTATGCTCAGATCGAAAAGGAGCTTTTCACTATAGTTTTTAGATGCACAAGATTTAATCAACTATTGGCTGGTAATAAACAAATTATAATAAAAACAGACTCCAATTACTTGATTTCAATTTTCAAGAAACCCTTTATGAAAGCTCCTAAATTACTCCAACTAATGTTGATGACATTACAAAGATACCATCTGGAAATACAATTTGTGAAAGGAAAAGAGAATGTGGGGGTAGATGTTTTATCAAGAGCATCTGTGGGAAATGATCATGTAAAAGAAAACCTGTGATACTAAAGTAAATGAGGCATAGGTCTGATTTTCATGGTTAACTCTGAATTTTCAAAAATTTCAAAAGTTTTGGGGCGTCTTCCTACATCTACAAAGTTGAAAATAGAGATGTTTCTTAACATATATAAATTTGTTCTCCATAGTGAATTCTTTCATTAAGGTCTTGAAGGTTTTTTTGAAAATTTTAGTAGTTTTCGCGCATTTTGCGTGCAATATGTGCAATTTTATATAATTACAAAAACAAGATTTTCTCAAAAACGGCTCCCATTTTTTCTTTAAACTTTTGGTAGGGGTACTGCTAAATGTACTCTATGAGATGACGAACATCAATTTGCTTGATTCTTTTGTTGTTGTTTTTCAAAAATTTAAACAAATATTTTTTTAACTTTTCTCTTATGTCGTTAATATTTACATTAGCGGCGATTTGTTCACATTATTTTATTTATGAATACATGTGCTTTGAATAATGCCATATAATGTTTCTCAAAAACTCAACCATCTTCTGTACAAACTACTCAAAATTCAAACGCCATTTTATCAAAAACGGTTCCAAATTTTTTCTTCAAACTTTTCGAACGAATAGTGCTAATTGCACTCTTTAATATGACTTCAAGTTCATTTTGGGGAATTTTTTGTTTTTTGAAAATTTTCACAAATGTAATTTTTTGAAAGATTTATTACGCCGTTAAATATGCACATTTCCAACAATGTGTAAACACCATTAAATTTGTAAGTTAAAGTGCTTCAAATGACTCCTAATGAAGTTTTCGGAGAACTAAAAAAATTATGCGAAGAAGAGTTCCAAATTTCGAATTTACAGTAGTGCTTTAATGTCATATTCTTAAAAGCGGCTACAAATTTTTCAAAGAAAATTGCCATTTAGAACTAGGTGTTCTTTTATATTCTTTAAATAATATTTTCGTTCTGTTATTAGGAAACCGAACAATTAAAAAAATTTCAAAAAAATGTACTTTGGGCAGCGATAGATGGCAGGTGGCAAGAGTATGTTGTAAATCTGGGAATAGCTAGCCGAGACAAAAGGAAATAGAAAACTAATACGGGAAAATCTTTGCCTTCTGTACCACTAATTTTATATTTGCCGCCGGCGCCGCATTTTGCGCACGCGCGTTAGCGACCGTTTGGCCGCCACCTCCTGTGTCGGGTAGTTGCCGCGACCGCGCGGACTTGCCGCACCTGACGCGGGCAGACGATCAATTTGGTCGTCCTCAGCCGAGCACCCAACAAAGAAAGCAGCCAAGCCAGCCAATCTTTTGTCCCATTCTAAGGACCAGCAAACAAGAGAAGTTTTCAAAATCCCTCATATACAAAGACGTTAGAATATGTAAAGTATAGAGAAAGTCCTGGGAGGAGAGGTAGAAACTTCGAAAATAAACTCTGAAGACAATTTTAAGCATATTTTATGTAATAAACTACTTGGATATTCCTAATGGTTAATCCGTGTAAAACACTCAAAAGTTGGTTTGGAAAAATGCTTTCTAGGAAAAATTTGCATTGTAGAAGCATAAAAACACTCTAGAAACTTGTAAATTGTTTATTATTTACAAAAGAAGTGAATATATTTGTTCAGAAAGAAAAATTAACTCAGAAATAAAAAAGCAGTCGATTTGTGTAAAGTGGGTAATTTTTATTTCTGTGTTAATTGTGTAAATAATAAACAATTTACATCTTTCTAGAGTGTTTCTATGCTTCTACAATGCAAATTTTTCCTAGAAAGCATTTTTTCAAACAAACTTTTGAGTACATATTGTGGCTCAACAATTCGGAATATCCAAGAGAGACAATATTAGACAAAATATGCTATAAATTGTCTTAAGAGCTTTTTTTGTGAAATTTTTAACATTTCCTTCCTGGACACCTGTATACATACCTACAAACAACTTTTAACTCTTCTACAAAATAGATTTGTCAAAGACTTAAAAGAAACATAAATAACACCCCAAGTCGACCTTGACAACTTGCTGGATTGAAAGACTAAAAAATCTTTAATTCAGTTTCTATTTGCATTATTATTTAAAATGTATTAATCTTGAGTAAATTATCTAAAAAGAAGTGAAATTACTTTTGATTGGCATAATGTACAAAAATGTTCATGAAAGCAATAAAGTTTAAAGTGTTTGTTTTTTTTCCTTAATTCTTTTTCCATGTTGTACTGGGTTGAAACTGTCAACAGAATTATATTTTTCTTTATGACAAACTTTTTTGGGTCGTATTTTTTATTGGATGCAGTTATAATGAATAATGGTAAAATGGTGAAATAAGGTAAAATGATTATGTACTTTTAATTTATTAATTCTGTGTAATGCATTTGAATATGTTATAAGCTCTTATGCTTCTTCAATAAAGTGATTTAAATATTATAATTAACTGTGTTTAGGACCTGCAGCATCACAACAAATGCCATCTGTTGGTGGTCAGATGGGCATGTGCACTCCTTTTTATCAAGGGCAATCTCTATATGTTCCTTATGGTGAGAAGAGTTTTGAACAATTATTTTTTCTGATTAAAAGCAATTTCTTAAGCATATTTGAATATGTGCTGTTTTAATGCAGGATTTTTCATCAATTGAAATACCTACTGTCTTTTGAAAATATTCTAGAACTTTCCATAAAACCATTTTGCTTGGTGGTATTTGTTAGATTCCAATATTCAATAGCTTTTAATCAGTAATTAAAATTAATAAAAAAATAGTAAGTTGCAATCATTATTGATGTTAGAGTAGAGATAATTGAGTAGAAAACAATTGCTTATTTATTTTTAAACTTTGTTTCCCTCGAGAGATTTAATGGCTACCTTGATATATGATTTTGGCTTTTTTGTTTTTGAACATATTTTAATAATCAACTCCTTTTTAAAAAATTAGAACCAGCAGGTGTTTCTGCAGCCCAGATATCAGAGGACTTTGCTCACAATGGTTATCCCACTGACGAAACAGGATGTGGAGCTTCTGTATATTGTAAGTACGTTATTTCAGACATAATTCTATGTTGAGGAAAAACTTAGTGATCTATAATAGTCAATATTTTAATTAATATAAACAATTTGTTTGTTGTTTATGGCAAAATAATTTATGCTAGGTATTTGAAGAAGGCACAAACTTAAATCCTTGACACAATTGTGAATATTGGATTTTTGTATAGGCCCTATATGTATGTGTGTGTAAATATATATTCATGACCTTCCTTGCCCCTGGTTTGATTATTTCTAGTAGATTTACTAATTGATTTTGAGGTATTTGTGAAAAACTGAATGAGTGCACACACTAATTTTGTTTTAAGGGGTAGGAAAGGAAGATAGGGATAATTTTGTGTTATATCATGTAGACAGTAACTTATCTATTGTTTTGAAGGTCTTGAGTATAAAAATTTCATTAAGATTAGAAAAAACACTAGATTTGCATCCTAAAACAAACAACTTGTACAATTGTACAACTTTTTACAATAGAAAATAATAATTTGAAAAAAGTTGCTTCAGTTATGCCTGCGAAAATACTCAATGTTTCAATGAAAACCCCTTCAAAATCTGATTATCCAGTCTTGAAAATACCCTAGACAAAAAGACTTGCTGACAAATAGACAAAAAATGTAAAATAAATTGAATGTGTTTTTATATCTGGGATATATTTTTTTTATCTCAGGAGACTGCCAGTTAATGCCCTGATAAAGATACTGGCTCTTGCCAAAATTGTAATATACTCATGTATGTTGTTAAATGTAAATTAGTTGTAATCTTCTGTCACATGGAGTTATACAAACTATAGTAGTAAATATAAGTAGTGTGGTGGCATTGGAATTATGGGGCTGAATTGGGCAAAATACGGTACTTTGATAAAGCATTTTAAATACAAAATGCTTTTACAAAAGTAATTTAAACACAAAATACTTTCAGGACCGTATTTTAGATACAAAATCGTATTTTAAAGTACAAAATACAACCAATAGTGGTTCACAAGTTTCACAATTTAATTCTCAGAATTTGATACTGATTTACTTTTGATGCTCATGATTCTATAAGGGACTATCTTTGTTTCTCAGATAAAAGTAAATGCCCTTTTTTTAAAAATTATTATTTTATGTGTGACCAGGTCAATTTTCAGAAGGTTCTTTACATTACCAGAATATTTTTTAGTACCAATAGATTTGAAGAGATAGCTTTGGGTTTATCTCTAGCAGTTCATTCATTAGGTCTTTTCTTTTTTTCTTCTTTCCTTTCCTTTCCTTTTCCTTTTTTTTCTCCCACCTTTTCTTTCTTTTTTTCTTTCTTTCTTCTCAAACTGAGTACTTCGTGCTTTCACCCTTATGAAACTGAATAATTCAATTGGATATTTCCCTTCAACACCATGAGTTATTCAAACATTGGTTCACTAGTTACTTCTCTATGGTCTACTTTATTGTCTAGAAAACTAAAAAAGTCATTCAACAGTATCACTTAATGTAATTGCATAGGCTTCCATGGCTGGAGTTTGTATGATCTTGGCTGTCCGGGATGAACATGACACAGACATAGATTGTCCCGGACAGCTAAGATCATATGTTGTGATGTAATCCTTCTATTATACCTGAGATACATTTGTTAAACCATGGAATATGCATTTATGGCACTGAAATTTTTTGATGTCATGGAAAACCCTGAAGTTAATTGATGTCATGGAAGAACACTGAATTTTTTGGTGTTATGATATTTCCAGATTTGTTTTCTATCTTCTGTAAGTTTGCTAGTTTCACCTGAATCTTCAAAACCAAAATGTTAATCATTTGAAGTAGACTGTCTGAAGTTCATTTCATTTGTGCACAATTTAATTTATTTACAATGTTTACAAAAACTTTTGATATGTTTCTTCTGAATATCAATAATTTTTCCATGGCTGCCACCCCATTTTTAAAATGTGTGGCTAAATGTGGCAATTATTGCCTTTGCCTTATGAATTAGAAGTATAAAATGCTTCTTAACCTCCTATTAAAATTATTTTTCACAGATTTAAGATTAAAGTGGCTGTTTCATGAGAAAATAAGGTTTTTAATACAAAATAATCTCGGGAAGTATTTTCGATACAAATATTAAAAACCTATTCCAAAGCATATATTTGATTTAAAATGCAAATTACAAATGTTCACTCATTTAAATGAAATCTTATTTCATTTTCAAGTTCTACAATTCAAAGGAAGAAAGAAAAGAAAGGGCAAAAAAAGGAAACAAGAAGAAAACGTTTTTGCAATACTAAACGTATTTGAAAAACCTATTACATTTTTATGTCAAATAGAGGCCAGTGTATCTTTATAACAGTATAATATAACATTGCAAGGAAAAAAGGGAATTAAAAACACATAATAGAAAGGAACTCAATTTTTATTATAACATTACCACATAAACGCATTAAGACCAGTGGCGTCTCGTGCTTGGGTTGCACAACCCCCAGATAATCCAAAAATATTTTATTCTATGTAACGAATATACATTCTCGTTTTAATGACATTGAATATTCAAGATGTTGCAGCAATATTGATATATGTGAAATCATTCTCATAACAAAAGTGCTTGTTACAATGTGCTTGAGTCGACCGCCGAATTTTCAAACCAAGTTCTTTTTTGTTTTGTATGAATTATATTACTGTCAGTTGTCTCAATGCATAAACTAATACAAGTTCCCATTGGAAGTCAAAGCCAGAACCATGTGCGCGAAAAAGTATACAATGTCTGACAGGGACACTACGCTTAAAATTATGAGTAATGTTTCAATATAGACTATTATTTTACCTAGATTTAATTCATTTACTTGAATTGTTTACATTTTATTACATATAAGTGTTTTGAATTTGGAATTACATTCATTTCCGTCATTCGATGGAGATGCAACATCCGGCCTATTGAGGCACCAACCGCTACCCCCCCCCCAAAAAAAAAAAAAAACAACTACAAAGAAACTATTCTCAACTATTAACTGCGTTACTCTTTCACCCAGCTTCTCGTTATTTCACTTTGCACACACTGCTCCCAGCAGTGCCTCGACCACGACCTCAAAAGTTCTGCTCTCCGAGGCGCCTTCGCGCCATCTACCGAGTATCTCAGTGGTAAAACCTTGAAATTCGTGCTCGTTATCCCGCAATATAATCCATTGCTAAGGCTTAAAATACTACAAATGTTTTCAAAATTTATTCTGAAATACTAGTTTTCGAGTGAATGGCCCGAGAATTTTGTTTGGCTACAGCTAAAGACGCTCTAATAATTCAAAAATTAACAGTTGTGAACAATTTCATCATATTTTGAACAAAACACATATCATTAACGATATCAATAATTGTAAGCTTCTTAAAAAATGCAACCATTTTATAAAACCCACCCATGCGGATGACTTACTGCAATATCTTGAATATTGATAGTCATTACAACGAGAATGTATATTCCTGACAAATTATAACATATTTTTCGATTATCTGGGCGTTGCGTACCCGTGCAACGTAAGCACGAGCCGTCACTAGAGGGGAGCAGACTGCCTCTGCCGAAAATCCTCCGTTTTCCGGCTCACGATTACAATACTTTTTTTCTCTTACGAAGTAAGGGCGAGAAAGTTAAAAAAAACAAAAAAACAACAAAAAACAACAACAAAAAACAAAACAAAACACAGATCCATGGTATTCGATTCAAGGCTTAAGTTCTCGAATGATCAAAGTTTTTGCATGGGCCAAAAATAAAAAGATTGAATTACTACATAAAAGCTGAGTATTTCAAGTATGTTCAGTGTCGTAAGGGTTGCGTCGAGGGGTCGCGTGGGAGAATTTTGGTCTCCATGCTTTATTTGTCATGTACAGTCGTGTTTGAGAAAATTGTATACTCTTGTAATTTTCAGTACGTTTCCCCTAATCTTGCAAAATCCATTACTCGTCACATGATTGCAGGTTGTGTGCCAATTCTCAGGGATCTTTTTTATTTCGGGGTGTCTGGAATCTCAAAGCTCCCGCGCGCCCTCCCCAAATATAGTAACTCCCCAAGGAGCTGCGAGGAGAGGTTGACACTGTCATCCAATCGGGAGCTTCAATACCAAAGTATTCAAGTAATAACGAAGTTCCCGATTGGAGTACGGTGTCCCTCTCTCCTTCCAACTGTGATCTTGGGGAGTCGCTATATTTCAATTGCACAATAGTAGCGGCCGCAGCGCGCCGGCGCGAACCGGCGTTTGCGCATGCGCCTGTCTCGATTATTGCCACCTCCTGTGCTGCATGGTGCCCTGCACTCCTCAAATGCGCCGAACTTCACGCAGTTGGTGGCGGCACCATCACCGCACGGAAATATAATTAATATAACTTAAAAAACTGTTAGGTTTTTGAAAATTTCCAAGACTTTTAAATTTATGTGAAAGACGTGGTCAATGAATATAATCACATCCTTTACATCTTATTTTCATTTGGATTGGTGATTCAAAAATCAAATGCTCTTGGATGATATTCAAAACATTATTTCTTTTTGTAATTCAATTGATACAACACACAGTGAATCATATATAAATTAAAGCTGTATAAATTATTTTTCCTCCATCACATTTTCAAACTTGGTATTTTGTCTTAGTTAACAAAAATTTTAAAAAATCTTTTAGATTCACTTGAGTAATTAATAAATGGGGTTTTCTTTTTGCTAGAACAAATTAGCAACAAAGAAGAAAGTAAGTGGAATTATTGGGGTTGACCTGTTCCAGTTATTTTCTTCTTTCTTTTTTTGTATTAATCCATAATCACTGCCACATTCTTTTTTAGTATATAGTCATTTAGCACAAATTTATGGCTAATTGAATTTAAATTGGATAACTTTTTAAACTGAAGTAAAAACATAGTTGCAATCTTATAATTTTTGTTTTGACCCCCACAATTATTGGTGTAAAACATTTCTACATCAACCTTCTGCTTAGATAGTGTTGCCTGTTGCACCTTCCCATCTTTTTGGAGGTGAACCAAGTTTGTTTTTTTTGTGAATAGTTCTTTGATCACTTGAAGCACTTATTCTGTTCACACTAAGTCTGTAACTATTACTACTAACGAAATGAGTGTAAACCCACCTGCAAAACGTTTATCCAGGCCCCCTTTAATAAAGTGTATAGCAAACACTAGTAGTGTTTGTAATAAAAATATAATTAATAAAAACATCCCCTAAAAATAGGCCCTCTTTTACCTGGGCCCACCTGCATTACGGGCCTTGCGAGCCCGAATGTTACACCACTGGATGGAGTCACCTCATTTTACAGACACCCATCTTTGGGTATCTCACCCACCCTTTTTCTATTGTGCCCTGTTTTTTTTTTTTTTTTTTTTAATTATGTAGTTCTTTAGTAAAATGTATAAAATAATTTTGTTGAATAAAATAAAAAAAAATTACTGGGTAATTTGGGGTAATTTCATGGTATTGGTTATTTCGTTCACCAAGCAATCAGTATTCAGCTCTAAACAAAGCCAAAGCAATTTAGGAACTCAATGCTTCATGAGATGAATTCAGAAACACATATTGTTGTGCTATCTCATGGCAAAATTTATTTAAATTATTACCTTTAAATCATTATTGAAATAAAATCAATGTTTCTATATGATGAGTAATTCACATTATGACCATTTGTTTTTTAACGGCAGCACTGATACTTGTTCTGGTATCAGGTTCTTGTTCAGGTGGTCAGATTCTGGTTCTGGTGGTCAGATTTTATTTGGTGTCTATTAGTTACCCTCTCAATACTATAGGTCACACTGAAAGAATATGAAATAAATAAATAAAGGAATAAAAATAATTACACACACAGACAGCTCACTTACAAAGCATACAATAGAACAGAAACATAACATAAATTTTGAAGTGGATACTATTATCGATCATGAACACAGAAAATATTCCAGATTGGTGATGGAAACTCAATATTAAACCGATCCCCACAGTGAACTTCATGGCAGAAAGTAACCAATTTACTAATATCCATGATGACTTGCTATGCAAAATTTTAAAAAAATATTTGTAATCCTTATCAGTGTTGTCCCATGCCCACTTCCCAATTCTCTCTACAATCCTTCCACCTCCCCTGTTTAACGCCTGCCTTCTGTGCATGGCTGACTGCATACTTGCAGACAACCCCCATTCTATGGTAATCTACTTCAGTACCTGGGACAAGTCAAGGTAAAGATTGAAACATACTCAATATTATTTTTAATATTTTTTGACAAAAATTTTTAAGAAATTTTAACTTTACTTGTGGATTTCATCATGGTGGTGAGCTTAATACTTGTACTTGGTACCATTTATATTATTTCAGTTTTTAGTATGCTTGTCTGTTTGTTTTCATAATTTCAGGTTACCTGATGGCAGTGGCAATACCAGTTCTTATGATGTTATTCACAAAATTTGAATAAACACTATACAGTATTTGACAGTTGTTTACTTTCCTTCTTGAACTCATAGGAGAATCCAATGGAATATTTATAGTGACTGTCAAAACATAACATGCATTAAGATAATTTAAATATACCTTAAGACAGTCAAATTAAAATCTGTATGAAAACATACAACATTGTTTCATCAAATTTGACCAATAAATAGTATTGTTTTGTATTAATTTTTTTAAGCATTGCTGTAGTTGAACCAAAAGATAATAGAAGATAATCCACAAAGAATTCACAGATGAATAATAAAATTAAAATCCCTAAAAAACAAAAGACATTTTCCTCTCAAATTTACATCTAACATTTAGAGCATAAAATCCCTAATGTGGTCAAACTGATTTTGTGCATTATGAGAGGTGGGTATCAATTTTGAGGAAAATGGGAGTTGTTTCCCAGAATTGTTTAAAATTAATAATAATTATAATAAAAATGATAATAACAACAACAACAACAACAACAACAACAATAATAATAATAATAATAATAATAATAATAATAATAATAATAATAATAATGTACTAATAATAATAAGAATAATAATAAAAGAACATTTTAGTTGTTAATATATTTTTTTGTAGGTAATATTATCAATGCTGAACATAAAGTACTGAATAAATTACATGAGTTTTGTTATAAATTACTCTGGGTTTATTACTCTCAAAATAAGTTTGTAACAAAGAAATGGCCAAAAGGTTTAAGTAATGTTTTACCCAGCTGCCACTTTGAGTGGTAGTTTCTCACCCCAATTTTTTATCTATCATGTTCCCACTAAACTTTAAATACCAGACCTTAGAGGATAAGGTCACCCACACTCCTTGTACTATCAGCTGCGTGTACTATCAGCTGCTAGGGACCTCCAAACCTTGAAAATTAAAATCATATTTGTGATATCGCATCTGGAACAGATGTAAGCATTAATGATGCTCAGTTCACAACAAAAAATTCAGAAAAGCAGTCATATGGGGCACCAAAAAGACCAGTATTATATTTTATATGCTCTTGAAGTTGGCTTGTATTAAGACCTGCCAAGCTGTCTCAGCTGCATAAAACATAGTATTCAAGTTGAATGAATGTTAAAGATAGTGTGAATGACTTTGGTACATTTTAGTTTTGAAATTGTATCATATTCATTTCAAATAATTCATTGAATTATTGTGAATTTTCTGAATTGAAATGAACAACTAAAAAATTATGAATAGTACTGTAGTTATTTATTGAACTACTGAATTTTAAAAAAATCTATGATGATTAAAAATAAATGATTGAAGTTAAAATTTTGTAAATAATTTTTTTCCATCAAAAAGCTGTTATTGTTGCTGGGTGCCCCTAAGGTGGTGTCAGCTGGGGCAGTTCCCTCCCCCCTGCCCTGTGATATCTTACCGTCTTCAGTTCATTTTAAAATTGCAAAGCAATGATCTTACTTTTAGAAATTTTGAAAACAACTTCACTAAACATAGGTGCCAACTCTAGGGGGCCCAGGCCATTTCAGCTTCCTCAATAAAATTTGCGAGGCACTTTCCATCTTCCCAACAAAACTGGACAATATTAATTAATAAAACATAACGTTATATATAGAAAATTTGGAAAACTGTGAGCTGTGATGGTAAATCAAGGAGATTACGATCATTTATCGGATTTCTAGAAACTATTTTGACAAAAATGCCTCATAATCTATATTGATTTCATAAACAATGGTAGATCCAGTTTCTCTGCATAAACATTTTCTCTGAGAAAATTCAGTTAAAAGTCATATTTAGGTGCACAATTCAAACTTACTGCTGTGCCTCATTATGCTTGTTTGTAATGTACAGGAAACAGGACCAGTGACTTAAGTTCACTATAACTGAGCTATGAGTATATGAATTTGTTTATGGTTTATGGCCATGAATATTTGTCTTTGTTTATCGAGTTATGGAGATGGCGAGAATGGGTTGCCAGCACATGCTATGTTAGGGTGTTTGATTGAATACAGAAATCGTGTGTCTTCAGGGGCAGAGAACTTTTAAAAAGGCGAGGTGCTAACAAAAGTAAGAAAGGAAATATTATCAGAGAAATAGGAAGGATTGATTGGCTTGATTTCAAAAAAAAAAAAATATCTTGAATTATGTAAAATCAAAGACTGTATTTGTTAATGATTAAATGTCATTAAAATATTATCAAATGGATTGTTTGAAATAATGGGTCAACTATTGTGAAGATAAGAGAAACAACCATAGTGGGTTTAGACCTGGAAAATCGAGTTCATCCATCCAAACACAATGATTCAGATTTTTGGGTATAATATGGTAACATACAAAGTACTTTTATTTACAGATTTCTCATATTCTTATTCTTCCTATTTTTTCTTATGGGATTAGCATACTCAGAGTTACTTTGTCATCTGAATTGATCAGGGTTCATGCTGATTTGGATACATGGTAATTCAGATGATGAAGTAACATTGACAAGTTAAGTTAAAAAGATGTTTAACAGAATAAACTGAACTTTAATTCTTGAAATTAAGTTTAATGAACATAAAGTTGAGAAATTGTAAATACTCTAGACTATACTACCTAAAAAAAGGGAATATAAATTAAATTGTATATGGAGGTTTATTACAAACACAATTTATTCTATAATTTTTGTTTATTCCAAAAATATTCTTAATGTAGTTAATTTATTAATAAGAACAATGCTTTTCTGTTGTTAGTATTACACAAAGGTAGTAAAATATGTTCAAAATTAAATTATTACTTACATATATTATTTCAATGTTGGTATTTTTTTATCAAAATTGATTAGGATAATTGGAGATTTTAGCGATTGGGCTTCAGATAATTAGAGTTCCACTGTGATTATATTTATATTTGAATTGTACTTTTTGTTTTAAATGCTTTTTATCATCTTGATCATCTTATTGTCATTAGTGTCTCTAAGTGAAATTAAACATTATTTTGTTTAAGGGGAAAACCAGTTGATGAATAATGGTGCCTGTGGGATCCAACAAGTTGAAAGAAGAGGAGCAGTTTCAAATCCACAGTATTCTTAATTACATAACATTGAATATTGGATTTTGCAACTTTTGTTTTAATTTTGGCTATTAGTTTGTTCATTCACAATTTTAAACAATACTTTGAATTGTATGTAAGAACATGCAAACATTATGTATTGTCCGTAACAACATCCTACAAAATTAAATTTTGTTGCGTATAATTAACATTGTTTCTGTAGATTTATATCATAATCTACTGAAACTCTACTAATTTTGGGAAATTAACTAAATTTCATTAGGATGTCTTAATGAATTTGTTTTTATTTGAAGGTGAATTCGATTTCAAAAAATTGTAATACACTGTTCTGTAGGTATCATATGAATTGTCCTGAATATTAATTTGTCTTGCATTCTTCAATGTTTTAAAGAAGTTCAAATTCTGTATGGATTAGTCATTTTAATATTTGTGGTATAAATTTAATCCCCATGTGCATATTTTGTCATGGAAGAATTTATAAAGGACAGTATAATCAAGAGAGCAAATCATTCTTAATAATTATAGCACTCATAATGAAGTTCAAATTTCTCATCATTTAGATGATGTATGAATTTTCTGTAACTATAGAATTATAGTTCTATAATACAAATTAGTATAAAAATAATTTTATCTCATTGAAGTAAAATGTTTTAAAGGAAGATGTACGATTGATTGTAAAATTTGTTGAAAATTTAAACATTTCTGTTGTTTGCTCTATTTTTTCTTTTGAAATTTTACTCTTACATGGGAATAATCACATGAATTTAATTATCCACTTGAAAAATGTTGTGATTTCAAAATATTATCAGAGGATCCATAAATCTCTTTTATTTATCTTATTCAATATCTCATTTTAAAATGTTCTGAAAGCTATATCTTTGAATGATTGACAATATCTATATGCAACTCACAAAAAGGTATAAATATGAATTTCTCATTTGAAATAATTTTAATTTTTGTGAATGTAAGCAGTAACTATGCATTATTTTTTTAATGTTTTAGAATCATTTTTACATCTGATTCAGAAATTTTGTGATTTAATTTATATTTTTGTTTCTTAAACTTCAAGCAAAAAATTTGAACCAGGAAAATTCAGTGAAACAAGTTGTAAATTACAGCCTCAGAACAATCTTGTTTATAAGTGTATAAGTATTGATTGGAGTTGACCTCTTGTAATGCTTGACAGATGTTTGCATGTTTTTCTCATTATGTTTTTTGTACTTTTGATACTTTTCATTTCACTTAATACAACATATTTTGTAATGTTTTATATGTCTCTGTTGGAACACAAGTATTTTTCAAAGATGTTTAAGTGTTCTGTGATTTTGATTTTCATATCTTACTAGATCTCGAATTGCAGAGAAGTTATCTAATTCCAACAGTAAATATTGATATTTATTATTGATTCTTTTGTTTTATTTGTTCCATAATTACCATTTGTATATTTAAATATTGCGATGTAATCAAGACATCGCAAGTCAACGTGACAGAACCCCTCTGACACGCGAATTACGCCCCGGCGCACCCCTCCGAACAATTCGATACGCACTCGTGCAGCTATGCGGGTCCCTGCCGTAAAGGCCACGTGGGCACTGGCGGTGTCGACCCTCGTCGCCCCCCGGATAAGCAATCCCACAGGCCCACAAAGGAGTATCTCCGCGTGTCGCCTCTCAAAGACGGAGAATGTCCCCCACCACCCACTTCAACCCTGGTTCTAGATGAATGTTAGTTTAATCACCGTGAAAAGCCACGTTAAGAAAATCCAGTAGCCCTGAGCTCTCTAAATCCCTTAGGTCGTGCCATAAGTCGATCAGGACAACATCAGGCAGCTGGCCCGCCACCCCTGATTTCTCCTCTTGACGGCTGTGGGCGCGCAAAGGCGGCCAGTCAAAAGCTCCAGAAACTTAAGGGGTCACCTTGGTCAAATCCACTTACAATCAGCAGTTGAAACCTGACAGCAGAAGGCACAAGAATAGCCAAAAACGTTCCACGTATCACACACGTGACCGAGCAAAGGCTTCTTGAAGGGGTGGGGAGCTGCTGGCAGGAAGTACAAATTTCACTAGAGATCAGACGCTCGAGAGCACTTGAGAGGAAAGACTTGACTTGAAAACGTATCAGTCACAACGTAGAAACTTTTCTTGGCGTATAAAACTTTGTGTCGGAGACTTGGTGACTGCACGGCGGAAACAATCATTCGCCAATGTATGACTGGTCAGTACCTGCCGTTCTGAACAGACCGAGTGTATGCTAATTGGAAGTCGGAATTAATTCCGTCTTACGGACCAGTCAGACCGACGTCTGAAAGGATCCTGAAGAGGTGTGCAGCTTGCCATATCATTTCCCACCCTTTTCTCAACGCCGGAGCCAAATTACAGGTTTGTATATGCTTGGCGCCCATTCATTAAAAATTGAGTGTGTGCGGCCTGCAATCCACTTCGTACCAAGCGCACTTCGTGTATGACGGTACCCCCATTGTGATGACAGGTCACCGGGTCATTACAATATGTTGAAATACTTCTTTTATGATTTCTTCAACATTAATATTGTTTTACTCCCTCGCTATCATGTCTTTCTCCCCCCTCCCTTCGTACTGGCTTTCTTAACTCTGTGCTTGAATCAGTTCATTGTGGCAAGTACGCATTTCTGTCAAGTTTTGCTGCCATCTGCCCTGTTGTGGAGTGTGGTGAAAATTCCAAAAACCTGGAAGACGAATGTCTATGATAACATTGGATGCAACATGTCAGTAAAAATTCTCAGTGCATTTTATAGCTTTTAGTGATGAACACGGTGAGCGATTCTACTTGGACATTTCTGCCCTGGAAAACCATGACAAGAAAAGTGGTCCATTTCAATGTTTACAGATTCCTGCTGAATGATCAAGAGAGATGTCCCAGATGTTTCCCGCAAGTGACGGGCAAAACGACGGCGAGTATAATAAAGTTAAGTTTGAGCCGTGGAAGCTCTGCATGTCCTTGATTAGCTGGACAGTGTTGGGTAGTAATACGTATGACTAGGTACATAATTGAATTCATCTTTTACTTTCTCGCTACGGAGTAGCGAGTACTAAAGTACAAGGAAAGATATTTTCCTTTAATGGAATATGTTCTTCAAAGATAGATTTTGAAATAAGGTCATGTACAATTTTTCGAATTTTTGAGCACTTTTCGCGTAATTTTGCCTGAAAATACGGGCGAGAAAGTATGTGCCGTTTAGGACCACTAGTTTACACCATGATCAGCATCGTAGCTAGGGGCTGGTCAGGTGGGCTGATGCCAGGGGTACTCTGGGGCGCACTTTCCAGACCCAGCCTGCAGGCCTCTGGGGCACAGGCACACAAAATTAAAACACGATGCTAACTCACATTAAAAAACTTGCACTTGGTTACGATAGGTGTTCACACAGATTAGGAACAGCGCTCCTAAATTAACACACGAAATCTGTACCGAACGCTAAATAAAAGATTTACGAAAAACAATTCGTGACGTCATTTAAATTTTCGTCACAAATTTGGGCTTGACCACAAAGGTCGGTCACATCTAGACTGTTTCTGACGGCTTTGAAAGATTTTTTCCGATAAAAAATATTTTCGACAGATTTTAAAGAGACAATTAATAACTAAAATAAATAATACCTAAAATACAAAGATGATTTAAATTCCAACGAGTTGTGTTCAGAGATTAAAAGCTGCAAACACCAAATAAAATCATTATTGCCTAATTTAAAAAAAGTGAAGATTATATTGCACGTCTTACTTGCAATGAAGAAAGTGACTTAGTAACAGTAGTGTAACGTTCGGGTCCGCAATACGGGCGGGCCTGGGTTTTTACCCGCTTTTGAGAGCCTATTTTTAGGGGGTATTTTTATTATTTAAGGTATTAACACTACTGTGTTTGCTCTACACTTTTATGAAGGTGCCCGGGTAAAAGTTTTGCGGGCGGGCCCGCACTTATTCCGTTACCCTTAGTAACTAGTTATCCAAAAACAGGCATTGCACTTAGTCTAGCATTGACGCTATCGGTGACTTCTGCCAGATGTTAAAGATCTTTTAGCAAGATGAATTTTTTTCAAAAATCCTTAAACTTAATAGATAATGTAGTGTCTAATGAAGGAACTCCTTCTGTATTGTTTCCCTTCCAAAATAATAGTATGTAAGAACTAATTTTATGCTTAATTGTATACGTAAGATAACATAAATAAATTAGACTTATAAAATTATTGTGTTGTTTCTCTTTCTAGAAAATTTAGTCATGGGAGGCACAAATTTCAAATATTGCCAGGGGCGCTCATGACCCTAGCTACAACCCTGCCTATGATAGACTAAATAATAAGTATAGTTCCAGTTGCAAAAACAGTTACCTCAATATTATTTAGTCTCAATCCCCCACGCCTCAAAGTTACTCTTTTAAAAAACACACTGGCTGAGTTAGTTCAGAGCCAGCATTGCCGATATTTGCAGTGACTGACCGGGAGGTCCGCTTCAGTCCCAACAGTGGCAGATTTCAATACCAGCTAGCATGTAACTAGGTCGAAGCTTCTGTCTGAAAGATATTTCTAGCGTTCGGCTGCTCTGATCGGTAGTTTTTTGTGGCTTCTCCAATCAATACCAGGGGAATGTTCGAGCAGTACCCTTTCAAACAAGCGATGGACTGTCCACAATCTCTCTCCTTTGTCTTGTCCTCTCCAATTAACTCACATACGCTTACATGCTCTATACTAGCACGCGTGACGGCAGATCCAAAGGGAGCTTGGGGTGGTGTCCCGCTGGCGGAGGTACCTGGAGGGGAAATACCCCGAAAGTCGACGTCTACGTTGGTGTCAGATCTCATCCAGCGGGGGAGGGGCACCGCCGCCTCCAGGGATATTACATTCATTATGCTAATGGGACTGATGAGTATAGTTGTTGACGTGTCTGGAAACATCAATTAAACTTTAAATACAAATGAGAAAAAAGTAACAAATAAATGCAACTTTTAGCCCCATTCCCTCGTGCACTTCTGTGAAAACTGCATTGCAATATCTTCAACTGTTCTAAAACGACAGGAGGTGCTAAATTTACCTTACTCAACCTGTATAATAAAATTTGAAAATGAATTAACAAATTACATTACCAAAATATTACATTTTTATGTAATTTACAACACTACATACTTCCTCATATAAGTACAGTATTAAATATTTATTTTAGATAGTAGACTTACATATACCAGATATACGGTGGAGGGATGTCTTCGTGCTAATCACACTAACCCCTTATCCCATGGCCGACAGGCTGGGCCACCGCTAGTCGGCCATGGCCCGTATTAGGCTGTTGAGCCAATAACAGGATAGGACAGGCTTACATATTCACCCCAGCTCCATTAATTAGATAGTGTTTTTCCAGGCACGGATCCACGGTGAGAGAAATTTCCCCTTCCGAATTTTTTCAGTAACTATTAATTTTAACTTGTCACGACACTTTGAAACAAATATATTTTCGTATAAACATTAAAATTAATAAAATTGTATCGTAATATGAGCTGAGTTTAGCCTACGTCATTCTACATAATCTCTAAAAATTATTAGAATTAAGAAGTTCATTAGTTGATCTTCTAGTATGAACTGTTTCTTTATAGGATTCAAAAACATTTGAAATTTAATTAATATAACCATAACCAAAAGGTCATCTACATCTTTTATAAAAAACAGATTAAAGGTTGGTAAAAATGATTCTTCTAATCACCGCATGACAATATCTACAAAAAAGGAACTGAGAGAACTGCTGATAGTACCAGTTTCCTGAAATTAATAACTCCATCAAATTGAAATTGTATGTGAGCAAAATGCATTTAACTGCTGCGATAAATGCAGCTATTATATATGTTTATGTGTATGAAGAACTAATATTTCAAATCCCGGTGAAAAATAATGTGTGTAGCAAGGAGTTAGCAGCCTGCACTTTATTCTCAATTGATCTTAATTCTATTTTCTGATTAAAATTATAAAAAAATAATACTAATATCCCTTTGGTATGCAAAACAAAGTTTTGTGATACATACTGTAAGCCATGATTAAGGAATGAATTTATTCTGAGTCTAGTGTTGGTAGAAAAACAGAGAATTCAATAATTGTTCCCTCATGCTTCAGGCAATTTAATTTTATTTTATATCATAAAAAGGAATTACAAGTTCAGTTACTAAAATAAATTAATATTACAATTAATGAATCCAAAATTCAAGTTTTATGTACAGCCATATCCTTGTGGCATAATGATCCAAACTTAAATTGTGTTTCATGTCTTTAGATCCTCACAAAACCTTTGTCAGTTTTTTTAGTGATGTTTGCATATGGTTACTCTGCTGTCATTTCAGTACAAAAACTCTATTTAAATTTGTTTCTTTTTCTGTTATGTCTCTCTGTAATAAAATAAAACAATTACATATTTCAAGTGTTCCATCAATAATAATAATGAAAGCAAAAAACTGATATATTTTTTCAAATTATGAATAATTATCTTTTTTATTCTGTAAGTTATTCTTTGTGTAACTGTTTGTATCATTTTATATTTGAATTCTATCCTGAAAATTGACCGTACAAGAACAATGCAAATTAATTTTTTTTCCTATTTATATTTATTGAAGATATTTTGAAAAGTAAAATCTTTCCAAAAGGTTTAAAAATTATGGAAAATAATATTTTAATTTTCAAAATTCTTCAACGAAGTGCTTTGAAAAATTTTATTCATACAAAATATAAAAATCACAAAATTTTCTATGAACTAAAATTACAAAATTCTCTATATCTAGGTGTGTTTATTTATTTAAATTGCATTTAAGTGAATTCTTGCTACAATTTTGTACAACATAATAGTGGCATGCAAAAACACAATTTTATACCCTTTCCATGCTGGAATAAAATAAACAAAAATCACAGATTCTTTAAATATTGCAGTGGGTCCTTCACAATCCATGTAATTTCTCATTGATGCAATGAGGCAAGAAGTTTTAGAAATCTGAAAATTACTACATGAAGCTTAAGTGAAAAATATACTTGACAACAGCATGGAAATATTGTTGTCAAATATGAACTTATAAAGTCACGAAATATAAAAATCAAAAAAGCTACATTGTTAAAATGAGACTGAGTCACTGCACAGCACTGAAACGTGTATGTGTGTGTGTAAAATGGGCTCTGTGGTCACTGTACAGTGAAAGGGAGTGAGTTTCCATTAAAAGCTATGGACTTCTTGAACATGAGAAGAACATTATTCTTTTTCAAAATCATTGGTCTTTTTCCATTTTATGTTCAGTTTTAAAGCCTATTCATTGCACAGTAGTAAATATGCATACTCATTTCAACTTCTGCCACTAAGTTGTTGCAATGAGGATTTTGAAAGAAGGAAGAAAAAATGTGTTATGATAAATTTCAACTTTTTGAAAAGAGTAACACCCCCACCAAAGTAGACACCATTTGCTTCATAATGACTGCATATTTGTCAGAAGCAAAGATATTCATTATTCTTAAATATTCATAAAATAATTTTTCCAAAAAGAAGTTTAAGCTTACTTTACCAATTCCATTGTTTTGCATGATGTATTGCATAATTATTGCCATGCATCACGATATGTTTAAATTATTTCTAAACAATATTCACCTTTTCCTTGTAGATATTAAAAGCATCAGGATTAGGCATTTCAATTTTTGAAATGCATTGCTTATGTAATATTTTGTCATGTCTTTTAATGAAAATATCTTGTTACAAATAATGGTATAAATTAAGGTCATATTTGTAATGTACATTAGATACAAGAACAATTTAGAAAATAATCAAAATAACTATTTCAATTACTAGAATGTCATTTGAATTACATTTATGCATTGAATTAACCAAACATGCATCTTAAACGAAAATTATAAACACTTATAATCTATTAGTAACTCAAAAATGATTGGAAAAAATGTTAATGAACAACTTAAACATATGAAGTTCCTATCATGCAATTATACATATAACAAAGCACTGACAATGGTAAGAAAAAGAGCAGAATATTAGCATAGGCCAGAAGAGTAGTATAGTAGAGAAGATAAGTAGACTATGTGGCACACAGACAATTGAAAAGAAAAGTTCAATATTTTCACACGGATGTATCTTTTCAAACATGTTTCTGACAATGTTGCCCAGCTTGAGACATGGCAATGCTTCTTAGACTCCGTGAACGTTCAAATAACGAAGGGTCAGTGTAGATCGGTTCACTGGGGTCATCAAATGTTCTGCCATTGATGATACTGCAAATCACTTGTCCTTCACTGTCTTGTGGTTCTGGCATAATATTGGGAGATCTAAATAACAAAAAGATATTATTATTATAGCAACAAAATTTGCAAGAGAAAGGGAAGAAATAATTATGTCGCGGACAAGAGAAGTAGAAGTATCGGATGGCGAAAGATTTTGTGTACGAATATGCGCTTGTGTGTGGTGCAAAAACAGCACGTACATTCTCCCCCGTATTTTCAGGCAAAATTACGCGAAAAGTACTCAAATATTCTAAAATTGTACATGACGTAATTTCAAAATTTATCTGTAAGAATCTATTTGTAAACTATCTGTAAGAAGCAGATTTCATTAAGAGAAAAATCTCTATCTTTATTATTTTAGCTGTAAACAGACTCAGAAAAAAATTTGAATATTTGCAATTTTCGATAAATCAGGGTTTTTACGATCATGAGACCTGCACCATTATTTTAAACGTCCTTCACACTATCCAACAACAAAATTTTATCAAAAAGGATGGAGCCATTTTTTTGAAAATTTTAAAAATGTCCCAGCACCCCCAAAATTAAGATATCGGTTTTAAATTCAAGGGGCCGAGACATCAGCCAGAACGACCGGGAAATATCAATTTTGAGGAAAGTCGGCTGAACGGTTTAGCCGCTATCATTGTTCACAGACGGACGGTCTGACGAACGGAGAGACGTTTTGCCATCATTCGATTTTTTGGTATCAAAGTCTCACAAAACATGGATTCTGGATACACCACTTGATAGAGGATTTTTTCTAAATGTAGTAACTGTATTTATCCACTTTTTTGTTACCAGGGCCTTGTAATAAGAGTGGATCATTACAATAACTCTCTCTACTCCGTAGGGAGAAAGTAAAAAGGAAGGTATGAAGGCAGGCACGGTACTGGGAGACAAATTTCTTTTTGTAGTTTAAGTGCAACTAAAAAGGTGTTAGTAAGTAAAGCATACATTTTTCATTGCAAATAACAGCTTTAACTTGATGTAGCTACTCATATTCACATAACCTTGGATAAGCTGTCACCTTTATTATTGGCTAGTTTTTGCCAGAAACGTTAGTGACCGCCTAAGGGACGTTTCACTGTCGATATATAGCAAAACAAGTTTTTTTTTTCGGATTAAAAATAATTCTATTTGCAATGCAATTAAAACTCAGAATGCATCCCCGTTGCATGTACGACTACACCTAGACTCATAGGGATGGTGATTTTGCTTCACTATCCCTTTTAATTTAAGAAAGTGTTTGTTATTGATAAAATATGGCTTTTAAAATTATATTTCCAAAACTTTTCTATAGATCCTTGATAAAGTATTTTTGTAGAAGTGAAGGCGAAGCGCAGAAGCGATACTGGTTTTGTTAACTTCCGAACGATTTCGTGACGTTTCTATCCATTGAACAAAAATACAAAGAAATATTAACAGAATTTGGTTTGTACTATTTTATATTTTTATACAACAAATTCTTCATTTCTGTGTCTGCTTTCAAAGTGAAAGGCACAAATCGTCAAGTGAATCAGTGCTCTGCCGGCATGAGAAAGAGAAACTTAAGTGAGAATGGTCATGAGAGACATCCTGGAACACAATCTCAAGAGATAAGCTTCTTTGAAGACCCTGTTTTTTGGTGTTTTTAAGCAACTAAAACACGTTTTGGGTGACTTACGGCATCTACAGACGTGAGCAGTAGTTCATTTGATTTCTTTCGACTAGTCTACTCGATTGGCACAATTCTTATCCTGTTCCATCTAAACTATTCTGGAAGATTTATATAGAAAAACACACTTTTTTATGGTTTCAGTGCCCTACAAGTACATTAGTGAACTCTGTGAATTACTAAACCCTCCGGTATTTACATTAATCTTTACTTGGTTCTTGAGATTGATGATAATTAAATCTAATTTTGTAATGAAATGAAAATTTGAACAAGTATTTTATTCGATACTTTTACATATAACTTTCTATGCCCGAAAATGCAAGGTCCAGGCAACTGTAACTGGTTTAAAAATTATTTTCATTATGAATTTGCAAAGCACAAATAAAACTTTTTATAATGAAAATAGCCGCCAGAGGTGCTACGCTAAGCTATTATAGATATATGTATTTCGGAAACACCATTTTAAAAAAATTCCTGCCTCAGTGCTGTTGTCTACATGCGTACATTTGCCACGCTGCGTCACTGGTCTTGACATTTGCAACCGAAAAAATTATATGCAATTTGAGGAATAACATACCTGTTACTGAATACTTTCTGGCTTCCTGGCATTAGGAATGAGAAGTTATTGCCTCTGGCACCTGGATACGACGTAGCAGCAGGAGGAGGAGGAGCGGTGCTATCCGCTGCAGCATTCTTTACATGCATGGACCAGTAACGCCTTAAAATAAAATAAAAAAAACAACGTAAATTACAACAAATGTACATGGATTGGAAATAAGTAGATCTAATATTTATTGTTAGAAGCAACAAAACCATTATTTAAATAATTTCTAAAGTATCTTTAAAAAAATGTTGCGTCTTTGCAACACGTCTCTTTGCCCTTCCTGAGCGCACCTGGAGTAATCCTCCGCTAACTTTTTTGTCTCGTCACGTCGCAATCAGACAGTGCCTTTTATCCCTTCGGCCAGGGACTCCGCTTCGTCAGTTACCGGGGTTCCTAGACGGTCACCCGTCCAGGAATCTGAGGTGTCTCGAATTATTAACTTCCGTGACTTCACGAAGCGCATTTAAGACATTCGGCAAACGACGCCTGCATATTTTACAACTGTTCAAGAGATATTGGTTTTTGTAGATAATCAATATACGGTTAGCGTCTGTTAAATCATACTATGAGTAATAAATATCGACCATCATTTTAAATGTTATCTACGAAATTCTAACAGACATATCAAATCAAATTATTATTGAGTGATTTGATTTAATATGTCTATTAGAATTTTGTAGATAATATTGGAGTGAAATATGTATAACAAAAGCAATAATAAAACAATATAAAATAGCACAGAATACGGAAAGTAAATTGTTTTGTTTATACTTACTTAGTTTAAGAGCGCTTGTTTATCGATTACCAAGACTTTATAAAGTTTGGTGAATTTACTCTAAACATCTAAACAATTTAAAAATGATTTATTTTCCCCGTTCAATAATTGATATCAGTTATTGAGTTAACCTGATTTTGCTACTATTACAATAGTGTAATGAAAGCATCAGGTCTGCTTTTGTTCCTATTGCAGTGTAATGAAAGCGCTGTTTTCCGAAACTTTAATATCGGTTCACGCCTGAAATCTGAGTTGTTTATTTAAGGCACCATTTCAGTTACTTTTTCAACCTTATTATGTTAAATTGAAGAGTTGCTGAATGTAGGTCGATATTTTGATTTCTGTTGTCTTGTATCATAGATGATTTCGATGAGGCATTGAAGGTTCAAACGACTGTTCCGTGGTGACAGGTATTCATGCCCTCCTCTCTTTCATCGCATTATTATCATTACCTATCTTTCTTTCTGTCCTTAATGATTCTTATAATTAATAAAATATTTTGTAAATAAGAATAAAAATTTATAAAATCCATCTTTCCCATTACGTGTCTTTCGTTCTTTCATAAGGGAGGAAGAAGATATTCAAAAAGTGATTTCCTGTAATACGGCTAAATAGTCGATTTCAAAAATTTGCTTTGATTGGAGACGTAGATACCCTTTCTATGGCACCAGGGCGGCATGATGCTCGTAGCTACTTGAGAAATAAGGAACCCTATCATGCCTTATTTCTAGAAATAATAAGTAATTTTGTGAACGGACTGCACTTACCTGTAGCAGGTACCAGCGATAGCAGAAACTATTATAAGCACTATAAGAATGATTATAATTGCTGAAACAAGTCCATAGTACTCTCTTGCTGTAAGACATACAGCAAGTGGCATTGGTTCTATTTTCTCTTCCGGAAGAAGGTCCTTGCGTGATTCAAGAACCTAGAATGTTACCAGTTGCATTAAAACATAACATATATTTCTCTGAAGCAGAAGGAGAATTATGCAACAATATAAATGCATTACCTCAATCATTTCTCTAACTTGCTCTTCCTCATCTGTCCCATTAAGAGATTTCTCGGAATTTTCAGGTTTGTCGTCATAATCTGTTTCGTTTGTCTCTCTCTTTTTCCTTCCAAATGAAGGTTCACTACGTCCAGCATGTCCGGTACAATATGCCTGTAATTATAGAACATTATTCAGTAAATTTATTTTAAAATGCATTGTAAGAAATAATTTTGTACCATTGCTAGGTAGTCATCACTCTCTCTGCGACACTAGTGGCCACTTCAATCATAAAATTCAGCATAAAAATAAAATAAATAAGAAGTGGAGGTTTCCCACTTTCTTTAAACGTGCAGACCGTTGGGTTTAAGCTTTCTGGTGACGTGGTCTAGAACGACTATCATTTATTTTTTCCATTTATTTCTTGTTTAAAGAATAAGCATAACATATGAGTATCTTATTAATATTGACATTGCTATATTGGAACATGAACCGGCACTTTTATGGTCTCAAACTCGTTCAAGGGGTAAAATATTCATTGGCCAATACTGAGTCCAATGCCTGACTAATATTGCCATCACATTCTTTTTAAATATTACCATTTTGCTACCTGAGCGTGTAAAACATAAGGGCTCGGGGAATTCTAGCATTGAAAATTTACCATTAAAACATTTCCTATCCTACATGCAAAATGCATTATTGGTTAAATAAAGATACAATAAGTGAATTTTCTTTGAACATTTTATGATATCAACTTTAACAGAGGGAATTATCAGTTTTGCCGGACACACAGAAACAGACGGACGAATGGCGATGCGCAATTGTTCCTGATGTTGTCAAACGTTGTGGGAGATGCAGAACATTAACTATCAGATGCAGAATTATCAATGCAGAACATTGAATATCAGAAAGAAAAATAATGTTTATTTTAACAAAACAGTGATATATATTGAATAAGTTTACATTCAATATCTGGAACCTTTGTTGCTGTATGTGAGCTTCCAAGCCCTGCGTCACTTTGCGGACACCTTGTGCTCCCATTATCACAGATAAATATTTTAAAGGAAGAACAAGTATTTGATAGCAATATATTTTATAATAAGAGCTGAAACTATGTACACTTACTGGTTGGCAACCATCTCTGCATGTTCGAACCGTCGCTTCGAATACTAAGAAGTTGGATTCAGGAATCTTAAAGGCATTAAATCGAGCTTCCAGGCCATCTCCAGATCGAGCTCTATCAAGACCCGGGAAGACGTAGTTGTCAACAGGACAGCTTGAGAATACAAAAAGTATACATAAGCATTTACTTTATTAAATACAATATTTTAAAATTATTCAAAGCAATAGTCATCCTGACCGGGAATTGAAATCGAGACTCATCAATTGCTCTGACTTCTGAATTACCAAGGCAGCCCATGCTTTGGGCAGTTTCTTAAACTTGATATATTACCCGGTATTTGAGATTACGTAGTGACAATCAAATAAAATTATTGCCATTCGGCAATTACTACATACCCGTATCTGTCAATTAGTTGAACGGATCTACCGGAGTAAGGATCTCTTGCTATGACGTTAGTTGCAAATATGTCAGTCGCATAGTTGTAGGCATCTTGAGCTTCAAGTCGGAATGTGAGAGGATCACCAACAGCAATAGTTGTTGTAGGTCTACCCTGATACAAAATGAGTAAACGAACTCTCGAACTCAGTGTATTTTCTGCTGGCAGAACTTCAATCGGCGTTGGACTTCCAGAGCTGTAAAAGTATCACAAATAAAACAACATCTGAAGATTTAAAATTGACGATGTAAGTTAGTCGAACATTTTTTTTTTGTTTCTGGTACTGAAAGGCTTTACGTGAGATATGTTATTATATACATGCCAGGAAAAATTTACTATTACTTACCCCGCTCCAATGTATCCTGAGGTGACTACAGCTTCTCCGGGGCCTCGGAAAAGACATGTGAGATTGTATCGTTTATCTCGGCCCGTTTGTACGAAATCACTGAATTGGACCACTACGATATTTGTCATGGTGTCTCCATACTGCAAAATAGTCATTGAGGTTTTGCTACTGTTTGAGAAAATTAACAAGTACGCTTATTTTTTATTGTTTTTACCCTTTGCGTTCCGCAATCTGGATATCCTTGCTGTCCACTTATTCTAAGCACGTTTGCTGTACCGCCGTTACCCCGGAAGAAACATCTGTCGTAGTATCCGTAGGTGTAAATACGCCCATAAAATCCTTCTGGTGTTCGAAGTGTGAATTCCATACCATCTTCGTTGCAAATTTGGCTTACTGTAAGATGAATAAATTATTGTCGTTTGTAATAAAAACTTATATGATGTACAACAGTCGTATTCAATAGTTTATTACCATCAAGACATTCTCCAACGAGGCCGCGTTCACCAAACCTTTCGTAAAAATCGTAGTCGCCATTTGTTTCAAAATATGAGGGATTCTTAATGTCCAAGTCCCTCGTATCTCGATCACTGAGTTCACAGTTTTCACGATCGGCACCGAAAGGAACAGCGTAAGCTCTGAACAAAGAATAGAAATATAGTAAATCAGTGTGAGTTAATGCGGCATCACTTCACAATGTTCTAAGAGACTCATCGTATGCTTTCTGTAATAAATTCTGTACCGTTAGTCTTCGTAAAATTGTGGAGTGTGTAGAAAATAAAAGTCCAGGAAAGAAGAAGTAATACATTTTTCGAATAAAAAACCGGGGATCGGATGAATGACAGCTTTTCTAGGAGGAACCAAAAATATTTGCGTGTGTTATGCAACCCATCCGGCAGTGAATTATATGTGAAGGCAAATGTTTGTTTTATCCTAAAAATACTCCTGTCATAAAATATCTTGCAATTAATTTCTCCTTATTTTGCGAATTTTGCATTGTAGAAGGCAGCCAAGTACACTTTACTACCTCGAGGGTTACATTCATTGCAATCAATATCTTCGTACGTGTAAGAATTTAATTTCTCACACATTAACAATACACTTCCGATTCCAGTTAGTGTATCTCAACATGTTTGTATGTACTTGATCAACCACTCGTTCATGTTTCTGCCGAGGAGTTTTTCTGCACATTGCACAATACTATGCCCTACATCCTCACCTGTAATTGAAGGAACGGCACACGAAATCTCGAGCTTCTGCGCATTCTCTTTCGCATATAGGAAGAGAAGGCACAGAAATGAACCGACGAATGAACTGGCGACGAATACGTAGACGAACACCCACCTGCAATATGATAAGCAAAAACTCAACTTCTTTCATTTTATATATTCCAATGATTCACTACCCACGTTGGCCAACTCTAATGTTGGCAATCTTTCGTATTTTCAGCATTTACCAGAACACGAAGTATATAATTTGAAACAATTAAACAACTAAAATTATTTTTCGGGCTGCAGGGCAGTGGTCTATTAGAGCTAATTTTTCCAGCTCGGAAGATAATTCTAATTGTGAATCCAGCGGTGGAAGTCGGCATTGCTTTAATTAAACAACTATTTAAAATAACCGATATGCTAATTTAATTTATTTTTATTTAGCATATCATTTCTCATTGTTTTCCTATGATCGATTTCGTGAGTTTCTATTAATTTCTTGAATTCGGCATTGCTTAGGTCATTTTATTACCGGTAGTTTAAAAATTGTTCTCTTTATCTTTCTTTTGGTTTGGGCGTGAATATTTTCAAAAGGAGATATACAAACAATGAGGTGTATGCATTTGAATAAATGGATTATTAATTAACTACAGTACATTACTTTCATTCTGGTTGTAAATAAATGTATTATAATTATAAGAAATTTGCAAATAATAATTAAAAAAATATTTTACTAACATTGTCGTTAGTTATTATTCATTCCTAAATAATAGTAATAATAATAATAATAATAATAATAATAATAATAATAATAATAATAATAATAATAATAATAATAATAAAAATATTAATAACGACGATCCGATGGTCGAGATCGCTAAGGTAGTAATACAGCGGCGGTCTCGGACCAAAGGATCACGGGTTCGAGTCACGCATCGAACATAGTTGTGTGGTGTGTGTTTCTGTATGCTTGTGTGTGTCTAGTTCATCATTCGTCATCATCAGCAAATTTCATCCCATCCACAGGGGCTAACAACTCTGGGGTATAAAAATGGAGTCAGCATTAAAAGGCTGATTTCCCCCCATAGAAAAGTAACATGCGCCTACCTCGATAATCAAGTCTGAGCCCCGGTGTGATGCACGTATTTTGTGGCCCCATGATGGACGATTTGCAAAAAACAAAAGGTACGTCACAAAAATTCATTGCACGTGAAGTTTGGGAAGTGTAAAGATATATTTACTATCCAGTAGAAACAAAAAATTCTCTCAACGTTCGCTCTTGGGATTGCAGGGAAATTGGTAAAAACAGCAATCGAGATGAGGGACCTAAATCAAGGAATATCAGTTATCTTATGGGAAATTCTTGATAATTCAATACGTCTGAATAAAGATGAAGTTTGCGATAAAACAGTACACAAAAATACATGGTTCAAAAATCTTACATGCGTGTCGAGCAACTTAAAAAAAGTAGTCGGTCAGTTTGTGTATTATAGTACTTTGTGTACTTTCAGATAAAGTATTATAAAAATAACAGAAAATTTTAACAAGCTTTCTTGTAATATTCTGCCGAAACTGAAATTTGATTATTGTATCGTACTTCGGGTACGATTTCAATTTTGACAAACACGCACGTCCTTCATTGTGTCTCTTTTCGCAAAAACACACCTACTACTCGTTAATGTATGGAGTGGGAAGCCCATATATTGTTCCTGGTTCTAATAACGTCCCTCATTCCATCTCTCTTTTTTAGAACTGTTGCTTGGCAGCGACCACGCAAACCTGTTCTTATCATTTCAGTTGATTATTGAAAACCGGTTTTGCATCAGGAGCCGGTAAAACGCTACTGGGGTTTCCGATTTTTTTAGTGAAAAACGCTTGTTTTGCCAAAAAAAGTACGTGACTGTGACTGGTTAAATAGTGTATTTTAAAATAGTCGTGTGAAAATTACATAAAGCTGCTGTTTTTCCCACGAATTTTTATTTGCAATTATTTCTTTAGACCTATTTCATCTCTTTGGTACGCCATACTTCCATCCCCAGGTTGCATCCACATATGATAAAGATAGCAAAGGTTTTTTAGATGTCAAATTCTTCGTTTGTCAAGACGAAAGTGAATAGTGTTCCCCAAATTTTAAAAAAGAAGAAATGAATGTTTACTGCATACAATTGCTGTACGATTAGTGTATCTTTACATCAGTCAAAATTAATTTTGTGCGACGTCTTATCTATGTGAAATAGTTGTGACGGTACAGAATATTCTGTAATATGTATTATTTTATGTGGTGTGAAGTATGAACTATGTGATGACAAAACTAATATTGTGCTATATTTTCCCAAAGGTATAAAATAAAATTTATTTTTAGTTATCTAAGTTTACATAATGAACGGTATTATTGTCAATAAAATATTATCTAATAGTGGTGTAAGAGTTGATATTAGACCTTTTTTTGCATCTCCTTTGCTAATATCTTCGGGGACGAAATTAGAAACACGTTTTTATAAAGCAGTGAAGTGAATATGTGACGTTTTCATTTTTTTCTTCTTCAAAAAATATCTCAGAAATGTGGGGGAATTGATTAGGAGCCTGAAACATATGACTTTACGGTCTGAACATTCTTGGTAACAACAGTAAATGAATATTCTGACCCTTAAGTCGTGTTTCAGACTCCTAATCAATTTCCCCCAGGTTTCTGAGATAGTTTTTGCATAAGAAAAGAAATAGCCTAGGAGAACGATATAAGGGCTCTTCTAACTCACACTCGGCAATGACAGAATACCCTATTTAATGAACGTTGGGAGGCAATGACCACAAGAGTTTAGCGTATGGTTACTTAATACTAAAAGAGAATTCATTCAATTTTGTTCAGGCAAGTACGCATTTTTTATGCGCAAATAGAAGCAAAATAATTGATTACACAGGAGCGCTGTACAGACACACAGAGAAAACAGATTAGCTGCCATCGGGTTATAACCAATTACTGTTTGAATAAATTCATCTAAAAAAAGTCGTCAGAACCAAAGACTTGACACATATTTCTCTATGTATGTCGACGCTCTGAATAGGAATTCTGGCTTCAGCATTCGGATTCAGCGAGTCGACATACATAGAGAAACACGTGACAAATCTTTGAGTCTGACATTTTGTGTGTGTGTGTGTTCCTGTGTTATTATTATTAATCTAGTTTTAAACAACAGAACATAATCTAACGTAAGTCGAAAATTCTACAATGCACAACGATTGATTTGTGTCTGGATATGCTTTGTTTATTTTAGTCAACATAACATAATCTAAACGGTCACAATACACAACGATTGATTTAAGTTGGGTATACTTTGTTTTAGTCAAAGCACTTTCTCTCTTTTTAAATATTGAATACTAAATGCATACCGGATGCCATTAATAATAATTATTCAATATAATCACATATATATGTTAAAAACAGAATATTCACAACAGACATACAAGCAAAATAATGTTTAAATGTGAACAAAAATTCTACATTCATCTACTAATAAATCTTACCTGTCTAAAATTATCCCCTTCGTCACAGCGGGTATGGAAGGGCCTCTGTCCTCCGGGACCTCCATAAAACCCGTCCCCGTAGCCTCCGGGCCCTGGCCCTGGCCCGATTCCGGGCCCGACGCTGCCGCCTGCGCCGCCGTAGGGGCCACCTCCATACGGCCCTCCACCGTATCCGCCACCTCCTCCATATCCGCTGTGTACTCCATATCCTCCCCCTGCTCCGCCCCCACCTCCATGACCTCCGTAGCTTCCGCCGCCTCCATATCCGCCTGGCCCTCCACCGTATCCTCCATGTCCCCCGTAACCACCGCCCCCACTTCCATATCCCCCTCCTCCTCCTGCTCCTCCTGCTCCGCCTGTAAAGAAAATGCCCACGTTATAAGAAAGAAAAAAAATTATGTTTTCAAAAAGCTATTAAAGCAAACCTGTATATCATGGTTCGCATGTATCTTGATTTATATCCTAATATTTGAAGGATTAACTATTTTATTTTATCTAAACCATTTTGAAATAGTATTAAACATATTCTTTTATGAGGGGTAGTTTATATTGTTATTTTACTTCATGTGAATACATGTTTTATATATTTATTTTATAATTAGTGCTGAAAACATTAGTCCCGAATGTGAGTGAGCAGGGTGAAAGCATGCGAAGAAATGTTGGATAGCGAAAGGCACATTAAAATATATAATTTGTGTGAAAGTGAATCAAGGTTTAAAAAGGGAATATGAAAGTGCATTTATAATGTTTTGGAATTATTTTGCAAGCCTTTGTAAGTTGTGCATTAGTGAAAATGAGTGAGAAATATTTATTTGAATTCGTTAGATACCTATACTATTGTAAGGTGGTCGACCGTGGCCATGGTAGTTGGTATCTTGACCAAGTGGATCTGGTCGGTATTGAGGTCCATCCCAATTATCTGGCGAATAAGTTACATTTAGAAATATCTTGTTTCTTAAAGGCACGTGAATATAGAATATTTGAAGTTGTTTAATGGAAAGCGAAATGCTATGTAAGAGAAGTGGGATATTTGTACGTTAGCGAATTCCTCACTAATCAAAACCTTCATTTTATTAATAATTTTAGCAACTACATATTTTACAGAAGCTTGTTTTTAAAATGTTCTGTTTATGACATTGTTTTATGTTCTCAAAATTTTCAACATTAAAAATACTTCAATAATAATAATAATAATAATAATAATAATAATAATAATAATAATAATAAATGTAATGTACTTACTCAACAAATTCTCATAGTAATCAAAGTCAGGATCGTAAATGACTCGATGTCCTTCACGTTGATTGTACCTACTGAGACGGCAAGAACGGAAGCGTTCACTGTACATTACAGAACGGCATTTGAAGCTTTCTTGGCGTAAGCATTCGTCTAGACATTCTGCTAACGTGCGACCGGTAATTTCAGTGTGGAAGTCTCCTCCCAAACGGCTGTTTCGATAACGCTGGAAGGCCGTGTCCGGGCGCTGTCCAGAAGAAAATAGATGTAAGTTGACTGAATTGTCTTCCGTTCCCTGAGCTAGAAAATACAAAAAAGTGCAATTAGAAAAACAACACCGATAGTAACTACTTTTAATTTTAAATGGTTATTGTGATTAAAGGCAATATTGATTGCAATTACATCAGGTGAAAATTAATCATAACTCCTAGACGATATTTTACCTATACATTTTAGTATTTCGTATATTTACCTTTATCGAGGCACACAAAATTGTAAAGATGGTGGCTTGAACTGCTACTAATTTGCACATCGTCTTCCTGTGATACAGCATCTTCTTCAGAGACGATGCACTGATGAGTTTGCTCATCATATTCAACTGATCGACAAAAATACCTACGGAACACAAAAGTGCAATCGACTACTGCATAAGGATCTTGGCAAAATGGTGTAATACTCCTTTAATCTAGTCAGTCGTCGTCTTTTACCCCTTCGGCCAGGAGCTCGACGCTGTTAGATTCCCGAGGTCCCAGTTTAAGGTCACCAATGGAAAAATATTTAACTTTGAAATAATAATTTATGACCGTATTATTAGTTTCATTTAAAATAAACGCATGATTTCAAGTTTTCTACTTAATGTTGCTGAGAAGAATATTGTTAGTTTATTATTTCGAAATCATTCTGGGCGTGAAAATTGCATTCTCTATGGGTTAGAAGGGAGAAGATTAAATTGCTTAGTGAGCATATAAAAGTAACTCTGCAATACATGTTTGCACTCACAAACACAATTGCGTTGAAATCTCATTTCGTATGAATGTGGGATGCAATACTTTTTGTATTTTTTTAAAAATTGGAAACAGGTATAAAATATATTGTATACAATATTGACATAGATTTTAAACTTACTTCTCAGCTTTTATGCACCTCATTTGACAATCCTCCAGTGTAAGGTTGTTAAATATTTCCATTTCAAATGGTCCTGAGAGTCGTGTATTGCCATCTTTGATGAAGACTGGAATGCCGTCGCAGCGTCTCTCGACTGTAAAAATACCACATTTTCTTATTACTCAGGCAAGGTGATATATTACTTGTCACGGAAATTTTCGTAATCGACGTAAAACAGATACCAATGTTTTACAGTTTCCGCGGTTTTGTTGGTAAGGATATAGTGATCGGCAGAATGTAATGGCTTTTTATGTAATTATAGTCATTGTGACAACCTCGTTTTTAACATGTTTCTCTTAACACAGCTCTTAAGCCTCATTCTCATCGTAACCATATGAAAACGGTAGCCAGCTATCGTTAGTTGTAACAGAAAAATATTCCGCTCTATACGTTAAAACATGCGAAAATCGTTGCAAGTCCATTTTGTTGTAACATCTTCTTATTGAACTAACGTTTCCCATAAGAACAAAAGTAAGATGACTCGGATGGCGTCCATTTTCAGATGAAAGTCCTCACAATCCCATGATGTTACTATTTACATATTAGAAACTGCCAAAAATTTGATGCATAATGCCAGCTATCAACGCTGCTTGTAGAACTCATTTGCTGTATCGGTTCCTAGACCTATTATCTTTCACCAACTCAGGTGAGAAACAGTACTTTTTTGTGGCAGCGTCTTTATGGGATGCGACGCAACAAAGTCCAGCTTAGAATTTCTTTCAGTTTTCAGTCAATAACGTCCGATGAAACTCACCCATTTTCTTACTTTAGAATACTGTATGAGTCAAGATGCGCTGTTTTTTCACAATTTTCTTACAAAGCATAAATCATCTGCGGGTTTGGGTAACCAAGTTTTTCGCAGTGCTAGAAAAACATTAAATTTACAATTCTTAATTTTTTGTGCATATCACCTTCACTCCACCTTTATCCACTCCCCAGCATTTCTGCCAGAATTGAGCGGGCTACAATGGCGATCGCACATGGGATAACATGTGATAGCATTTCTAAGAACAAACACAAAATTACTATTAGTAAGTGTAAAATAAGATAATAGATACAAGGGAAACTTGTAGTGTAAGTAAAAGGGAAACGTATGATTTGATACATGAACAAAAATAAACTGTAAACAAATAAATTAAAACACAGAAAGCAATATACTATTGTGTAAGTTGTGTGGCTTTTATATTCGTTCTTTTGCTTAATATATGGTGTTTAAAACACTGTCAGTCCCAAGGAATAATACGTTTGGGTAATAATTTTTTTGCTGATAGTAAATATATTGTTTGAATTATTTTACCATTGAGGCAAGTATTTTCGAGATAGTCAGAATTCGGGTCATCCTTGAACAGACTCGGCCAAGTTCGACGTGTGAAACGACTCATATAACACATTCTCTGGACTGCGTCGAAGGAAGCAGATCGGCACACAAACGAGTATTCGTTTAGACATCTGAAAAAACAAAAGAATGTTTGTGTTGTATAAATATTGTAGCAGCATTCAGTAAGATAATGTGATTGTAAATGCTGGCAGATGAGTCTTATTGGTGTTGATTGGTTCCATTAACATACCTGTCCTCACAGTCGCTACGATTCAGTGCGGATACTTCCTTCATATCATGAGCAAGAAGATTTAGTTTCTTACGAGGATGGCGTTCAAAAACATACAAGCGATTTGGACATTCTCGTTCAACTCGGCTTGCTGCAAACCAAGTGAAAGCGATATTAGTTACAAAAACTGTAGATTAAGAACAAATCTAACTATTATCCAATTTAATTATTAAAGAGTGTTAAAGGTTTTTATTATGTCCACAAATAATAGAGATATGGTAATATACATACATGATAAACAGACTTCATTGAAATGAACGCTGTTGGGCACCATTAATAAATTTCCTATTCCTTCAGGTTGCGCTTGTTCTCTTGTTAAGAAGCAAGTCGAATCTTCATATTCAGGATCGCCACTAAAGGATGCTATTCTACTTCCAGGTTGAAAATCAAATGATGAGCAGGCCCTAAGAAGATTGTTCGTCGGTGCTCGGTCACGTAAACATAAATCTTGACATTTTTCCAATACTTCTCGCGGCGGTAAACGGTCCCGTACCTACATCATCATAAAATCATGGTATATGATATTATAAAGAAGTACTATTGTAAGAACAAACAGGATAAAAGTAGCAATATAATTGAACTTGGTTCGTAAGTAAAATTACCCCTTTCGATAATCGACAACTGGTTAGTACATTTTTGCATTTTTAATTTTCAGATAAATTAAGACATAAACAATTTATTATCGAAAACGATTTCATTTTCAGCGAAAAGTAGACACAAAGATGTGGTATAAAATAAAATTGGAGCCGGTGAAAAATTGATTAGCCCTTAAACAGGCACATATACGGATACTTGATTCAATTGATCTAAAAAATTATCTCCAATAAATATAATTAATGTCTATAGAGGTAATAAAAGTTCACTAATTAATTTTCATCAGTATTTACACAGTATATGAACTTTGAAAAATGTATTAGTTTCTTACCACTTCTTCATCCAAGCCTTGCAGCTGACAATCCGGAAGCCTCTCATAACAAACTCGTCCGATGCCTTGATTGCAGGTGTTTTGTGCTGCAACAATATAATTGTGTTTAAGGATACAGAAAATATATTGACAGGTGACTGGAAAGAAGGGCATACACATCACCTTTCATCCATTCATAATTTTTCCTGAGTTGTCACAATGTAAAGAAACAAATATATTTTGGATAACTGGGAGATCTAATGCAAAAATAAAGGAAATGCTGTTGCTGATTTTACGTGGATAACATGAGGGAATTAAGGGCACGCATTGCTAATTATTATTATTGTTACTATTTTGGGAATGGATATTAGTCCCATGCCCAGCCCTAAAATCGGGAGAGATGGCTCAGGTCATCAATTGATGTCACTGCAGTCCCTCTGAGCGGGTCCTAGGTTCGAGACCAGAGCTTATCAGCTCGGTCGAATTCAGTCGCTGTCTGGAGGAGAATTCTAGCGGCCGGCTGCTGTGATCGGTACTTTTCCGTGGTCTTTCTGATCAACACCACACGAATGTCGGAGGAGCAGTACCCTAACAAATGGGCCACAGACCGCGCGCGATCTTTCCTACCTCCTTCTTGTCCTATCCTCATCTCTTACACACACTCATACTAACATGGACTTCACTACCACACATACCGGAAGACCGGTCGGGAGCTTAGATCTTGTCCCGGCTGGGGCGGTGCCCCGCTGTTGGGAGATACCTGGTTGGGAACCCCCCGCTAGCCGACGATAGGATGGCGCCGGATCTCGCCATGCAGCGGGGGAAGAGCACCGCCACCTCCCGAGAAAAAACAGGCACTACACTTAAGGGACTAGTGACCTGAGTAGTTGACGCGTCCGAAATCACTAACAATAATAAATCAATCAATCCCAGTCCTAAGATTGGGAGATGGAACGAGGTGGGGAAGGCAGGTACGCGGTCCGAGGTGAGATGTCTACGACGCTGCTCTGACATCCACCCGATATTCTCGGAGGAAGCCAAGGAAATGGCCGTTCCGATTTCTCTGTCTGGACAGTGTCATCGACTCCTCGGCTGCTTACCTGCAGTCAAACATCCACCACCGGGAGGGGGGTGATCGAAGCAATCGTTCTACGAAATTTCTACTCCACACGTAGACGCACATGGTTTCATCTAATCTGCTCTAATATAATTTGAACGTATTATCTATATTATTAATTTCCAATGCACGCAGAAATTGAAAGAAAACTATGCTGCTTCCCTCCATGTCAGATGGATCTATGGTTTCGTTAGGTACCCAGGAACTCGGAAAAAAATACAGATTTATATTACAAATCTCCAATGTGAACAGAATTTGCAAGAAAACTATACGGGCTTCGACCATGTGAGAGCTGTCTATAGTTTCGTCAGGTATCCAGAAACTCGCGAAAATGCAATGGGAACATTTCCCTGGAAGGCGGAAAAATAAAAATAAAATAACAAAGGAACAGTTTCGATTCTGCCGGGAAATGGAAGCATTGGATTGTGCTATTCCACATATTCTCATAATGTGAGTACCGAATAAATTCTCGTACTCATTGCTTCATTGCGTGAGGTAGACCGCCTAATTATTTGTTGTGTTTTGGAACAGAAACTGTTTTGATATTTCCTAGTATATTGTACTGTCTATGTATACAATTTCATGTCATTCCAGAACTCGTTACTGCAGGACTCGATGCGTACTTTAAAGGGGGTTTAAAGTCGCTCTAAGTGAACAATAAAACAATTTACTTAATTTGCTCTATAAAAAGTCGTTTCAAATTCTATGAGTTGAGGTTAGAAGAACGACAGCTCCCCATCTGCACGATCCGCTGCCCTCCCCGGGGAGATGCTGCCGTGTTTGGTGGGAAGTCTATTCGGGCCTAGTCGTAGCAACTGTTCCTCGATTTAAAAAAAAAGCAATCGTAAAACTATTTTTACAAATAATTACAACAACGAGAAAAACGAACGAGGGGTACATTACTTGTCATCTAGTTAAGAACAACTTGGTGCTTGTTTATGTGAGTGAAATTAAACGTCTTGTACAGGATGTCGGGACTTGCCTGAGCCAAATTGAAACCTTAGGTTGTAATGACAGCAAACATCGACGTCATGAAATATCTTAAAATTTGGAACGCTAAATTAGGAGTACCACAATTATTCAACGGTTCATGTGTGATCTTCCGCATAAAGTGCGACAAAGAATTTCGAAGTCGGTAAATATCCGCTGCTCAACACGCCTGTCCTTGAACATTTTAGTGTCAAAAAATTAAAGGAATATTTGTCACCGGCTGGTCGGCGAGAAAATATGTCATTTCTTTTGCTCCTGCCTGTATCACCCGACAGGGGCATTCAGATTGGTGAGCTAAGTGTAAACCTCTACTGAGAACAAAAGTAGCAGTTACAGATTCGGATTTTGAAATAAGAGCGCGCAGTTCTGTGTTAAACATCTGCGACCGGCGTTTTCAAAAACATGGTATTTCAAATGAAGCGCCGTTCCGAAACCTGCCAAAAAGTCTCTCACGAAAGCCGGAGCAAATACTACAGAGACAATACAGGACACTCAGCGATATAACTGGAGTCACTTGAAGCTAGGGACTCTAGTGGCCCGATCTGTCTTAACCATTGTGATATCAAGTAGGAAGTGGATAAGTTTAAAAGATTTTTAGATTACTTACGATTATGTTTACTTACGTTTCGCAAAATGTTTCGAAAGTTATTATATATGTATTGAAATTTCAAATAGTCGCTGATTTTCTAGGTTATGCCACTAGGTTCGCTAGTGAGCAGTTGAATCCCATTAAAAGTTTGAGAAAGGTTCAAAGTGCTCTGTATTGTCTACATAGTATACGGTCGGAGCACACTCGGGAGATTTCTAATTTCTAAACGACTTCGGAGCCTGTTGGGGAGCTGGAGTGGGACGCTAGAGCAGGTGTTTTCAATGGGTTCGGTATCGACCCCCCGGCGGTCGATGTTTTGAAGGAGGGATCAATGATGAACAAGAGGTAATTGGGGATCTATAGCCGAATATGAACCAGCAATTGATCGGTATAGTTAAGATCCAATTGATAACACAAAAGTATAAAATAAACTTGATAATTAATTGTTTTCTGGTACACACCAACAAACAATATAATACATTATGTATTCCCACCTCTACTTTCGTATATGTCGTTCATCTTTAGGATCAGGGGCGTAGCTAGTCTGATGGAACTGGTGCACTGTTCCAAAGTAAGGGGCTCTTAATAAGTAGTAAAGGACTCCACGCAGGCAGGTATCGGCAAATAATAAAACAAATTGCAACACATGCTTCTTTTCTCCACTCTCTCTCCTTATATTTATGTCAATTAGCTTTAAAACTCACGTAAAACGCCTTAAATTTCATGTTTACTGCAGATAGAAGCCCTATTTCGATTTTCTGCAGCGGGGCATCAGAGAACCTGGCAACGAACTATTTAGAATGTTTAGAAAACCCAACAAATTATTACTATGTTTTGACAATGATATTCTGACACGGAAGAAAATACTCTTCGCAATACGCATAGCGAAATGTTAAGGTCAATTAAAAACGCCCATTTTGTAAACATTTCACTACAATTAAGATTAGAAACTTCTGAGAAGCGGAAGCGTCTTCGATTATTGTAAATCTAGTTATTTACCAAAAAAGGGGTTACAAAATTATCTTTAAAAGCTTAATGGGCAATTACATGTGTTCTGATTATGTATGATCTGTTTTAGGGAATAAAGTAACAGGTTTGATGGAATCAAGAATTGTTTTTAAAGAAGTCGGTGAACGAAAAAGTAGGGAATCTCTGCGCCAGAGGAAACAACAGTGGCTTATGGACGAATCGAGCATTTGGCCGACGCACGATGAGAATATATGTAAATATTTCTCAGTGAGCTATATTTATCAATGAACAATGAACGTGACGGTTAATATCGCACCGTATATTCGCATCGTCGGCGAATGTATTTATGCAGGGCTTGATTTGTGGCCGAACGCGGAGGAAGGGCGTTTCGGTATCTCGAGAATAATTACTAAATTATATTGTAACTATATGACTATATTTGTTACATTAATAACTAATATGGGGCGAGTTCTGGGACCTAAAATTTTATAAATCAAGACTGTATAAGTATATTGATGTGGCAATGGCTGGAATAATACATTTTTGTGGTTGCTCCAGATGATATTATACTATCTTTTAAAGATATTAATGGAATAAAGGCTAGTAAATTATTAATTACTAATTAGTAAATTAGTTTCTAATTCAGTTTTCGTGGCTGTTTGTATGCAACAATAAACGTGTGATAGACTTAATCATTGAAACGCTAAATTTCGTTTACTGAAAATATAGCTCCACTATTATCTCTGCACATTGAATTGTGAAAAATTACTTTGCCATTTCTAAATGTGTTTGCATTACCCTGCCCTTCATATTATTTCATTTCTATGTTTCATATTATACATTATTGTGTTGTCTCTATCTTTCCAGAGAAAAACAATTAAACACTTTTTTCGCACCAAACACGAAAATGATATTAACCTCCTTCGTGTGACTCCAGCAAGTGAACAAAAGCACAGATCTTGGGCCTAGTGTAATTTCATAATCTAACATCTTGTGACAATACCGAAACACAGAAGTTGTACAAGGAGTGGGTCAGACCTCCTCCGTGGTCAAACCTCTCAAGTTTCTCCTTTGTATGTATGTTTGTATGTATGTATGTATGTATGTATGTATGTATATATGTATGTATGTATGTATGTATGTATATATGTATGTATGTATATATGTATATATGTGTGTATGTATATATGTATGTACGCAGGTTTGTATGTATGTGTTTGTGTGCGTGCATGTGTTGTGGGTGGGTGTGCATGCATTTGTGAGCATGTGTACATGTGTGTGTATGTGTGTGGGAGAGGGGAGATATAAGGAATGGAGTTGAGAAGAAACATGTTGCACACCTTAAAGCAAGACCACGAGTCGCCACTGGGGCACCCCCTTAGAAACACATATGACGACGGCCATGATATGATATTTGAAAATCCACACTTAAGAAAATCGTCTTTTTACTAGGCTGACAGATCCTGTCTTATCATGAGAGAACGAAATTAGAAAAGAGGAAATGAAAACTTCATTGTTTGTAGCTATGAACTGAAATATTGAAACAATTGGGCGCATCACGTCGAGTACCTGTTAGTAAAACCTGTTAGTAAATAAATATATGCTCTGGTTTATATGAGAATTTTTAAGTAGAATAAGAGTTCGCAATATTGGATGCAGAGAAAAGATAAAAGATTTTCGTTTTTGTAAGGACAGTGTGTGATAAATATACATAGATCTAAAAGCAAGGAGTTACTACATAACTAACGCTCTTCATGGTAATGTAAAATATTTTGTATACTGCGATTTATGCATCTCTGCCCCTGGCAGGAACCAGCTGTTGACGGTTTCAACCAATCACTATGACGTCACTATGATAACGTTAAAGCTCCCGATTGAATGAAACTGTCAACACCTGATACCTGCCAGGCGCAGAGTTACGAAAATCGCCGTATAGTGAAAGAATAATGATTTCCGGCGCGTCAAATACTTAGGTCATTAGGCTCGTCAGTGCAGTCATATAATATACGGGGAAGTGGCCGCGTACTTCTCTATCAAGAAAGTGAGATCTGGTGCCGACCCACACGTCTGCTTGCGGATATTATCGTCGTCAGGTACCTCCCGCAGCGGGCGACAGCTCCACCCGAAACTAGTTCTAAGCAGCAGAGATGTATGGTACATGCTAATGTACACATGTGCGTCAGGCAAGAGGAAGGGCAATGATGAGGAAGGAAAGATTACGTAGGGACTGTGACCCATTTCTTACTGCCTCGCATTTGCCTGGTATTAGTCGAAAAACAAACTCGGAAAATTGCCGATCGGAGCAGCCAGCCGGTACACTTCGCTTCCAGATAGAGGTTGAATTCGTGCTACCTATGTAACTAAAATCCGTCGCCATCGGAACTCAAACCCGAGGACCTCCCGGTAAACGATGCTGCAGGTGTGTTCTCGCTGAACTAGTGCATTCGATACGGATTTTGGAGTTTATCTGAATGAATGATACACTTCGCTCTGGGTTTAGATTACAGTCGCAGGGAACTAAAATAGTCGTTGCTTTTGCTTTGACGTGCAGATATCAATCTCTACATTACTTACAACACGGAGACGTAGTGAGAATTCCAAATGCCGTCAGAGTAGGTCCCCATAAAATCATTTCTCGCTGCCACTCGCCTCGACACTAAACTTGAAACTAAGCCAGTGACCTAGATCACTCACTGCAATTCTAGCGACGTCCAATGCGGGTACCGGAAAAGGGAAACACATGCGGAGAAGGAAGGGAACCCCATGGGAAACACATGCCCTTCTTAAAAGCGATAGCCAAACATATTACAATGAACGTACTTACATACATTCGTAGATATTTACTGAATTTCAATAAAGTGTGTAATGTTTTCACTCAGCAACTGTCGAATATGTAATACAATAAAAACTGACCGTCCGATCATTAAAAACTCAGATCAATTGATCTCGATTTGTTAAGGGTTCAACTATGGCCGTTCCAAAGAAAGAAAGAAAAAAGAAAAAATTCATAGAAATATCTACAATGGTACGAAGAGCCTGAGGTCTTACCGATATGCAGTGAGACATAGGTAATACACGACAATTAAAACGCTACCTGTTTTTCTCAATGACATGAGTTATTGTCGTTAGAATAGATATTATGGCATTCGGGGCATAAAACCCACTTATGATGATTCGAAATTTGGAGAGCTTCATAAGCTATCAAAACTGGTAGGAACGGATTTACAAATAAAAGAAAAAGTCTAAATAGTGGGATGGATGAAAATTATAATCTCTGTGTATTTTTGTAGTGTTAGTCTTAACATGCCATAAATTGATTTTTAATTGTACGGACAATAGAGACGCTGTTGAAGATTCTTCTGTCGTGCTAGTTCGCTTTCACTGAGAGGACAATGCACTACACTCGTTTTTTTAGCTTGACAGTCCGTTCGACCGTCTCGTTTTGCAACGTCCGTTTGACGCGCGAGATTCAATGTACTGTACAGAAGAACAATAAGAGGGATACAAATAAAAAATCGTACGTGACTGGCACTAAATATATGGACAACTGATTACAATGAATGTTAAACAATGCTTTCTTTAGATGTTGACAATTTACCTTGCTATTGGCATATGAATAATAATCGTTATTTAATAAAATAAATGATTTACGGGTAGTGGTGTTTTTATGCCTTGTGGTGCAACGTTGTCGGATTGATTTTCTATATTAACAGAAGTATAAAGAAAAATGAACAAACACTATTTCACCACAGTTCTTCAATCAAAAGTTCTCATTTTATTGTAGAATTTATGAAACTTCGCTCGAAAATACTTCAAATGCATTGTAAGTATTGTATTTGTATAAATTCGATTTCGTCAAGGCGAACGACCAACTATGAACCAATTATGAACACTGAAAGATGAAACTATAGAACTTGAGCGACTTTTTTCTATACATCGGTCGTGTATCTGTAAATAAGTCACAACAAAATGATCTTACTTATGTAAAAGCTTTGTTGTTGGGAAATGAGACATTCAGAAATTGATAATGATTTTCATTTTTGAGTAAAATGAATAATTGTCATGAGCACTGGCCCGTGCAAGGTCACAGAATGTTAGTAGTGTCAGATCTCGTGTATGTGTGAAGGTTTAGGGATTTGCATGAGCCAATGTGGTACAGGTAAAAGTAGAACGGATGTTCCACGTATGGGGGCAGGGTGAAAGTATTACAGAAGAATAAATAGCAATACTTCACTAGTCTCGAAAAATCGGTGTATACAGTTAAAACTAAAATTCTAGTAACATTTGTCAGAATTATATGAAGATACAATATAAACGAGAAGATACAATTTCTCAAAAAATGATTTAGGCAAGTTAATGAATTAAAATATTTTGCTAAGTTATTTTTCCATTGTTCATTTCTATTACTCAAGTTAATAAATAACAGCATAAAATACCGCAGTCCGAAACGATCTTCATGGAGCTACATTTCTTTACAGAAAAATGTTTTTACTTTTCCTTGTGCCGTTATATTTTCTATTCAACAATACGCCCACTCAACTCTGCCTACATATGAAGTAGGGCATCGTTTTTTTCATCATCACGAGAAGTAATGTTTCCTGCACACGTTTTCCTTAAAATACAAGACGTCAACCCTAAAAAACGCTCTAAATTATTACTTCTTAAAAGTCATGACGAGTAGCTGGATTAATAAGAGGCAGGGACATATTAACAGCCAGTGAGTTGCAGACATTGACTTATGTAATAAGATAATATTTCTTTCGCAATATTTAATTTCTTAGCCAAAAAGGTGCTATTGATAGATATATTCTCTCTTAAGCGTGATCTTTTAAAAAGGATGATAACATTGACTTACTACGAAATATCGCAACACTTTTTTAGTATTAATTTTGCTTTTTTACTTTTCTTCCCTGTATTACAGTTTTCTTATCACCTCAACAACAGAATTTCGAATTTGCGTTCGTAAAATCCTTGTTTATAGTTATTTTGGCTTGTAACTTCGCACACACGTCAGGAGTAAGTATATTACAACTGTGTCAAAAAAGTTATGAATGGTGCAAGTGAAGATAAGAGCAATTTTGTACCTGAAAGACGGGATGTATGTATTACACGCGCAAGTTTTCTTGATACACAAGCTCCCTAGTCCTCCCCAGCGCTGAATAGCACGGTCCGTTGAAATAGGTTCAATTCGAAATGGCACGTACCAATTTACAATGCTGCCAACATCCACATCGAACCGTCCAAACAATCGTATTTCTCTTGGCACGCTTTGGGGCGTTATGTTCATGCCCACAGTTGGTACGCCCTTTTAAGTCGTGACGTAACTAGAGCCTTAAGTCGTGACGTAACTAAGCACCCCCCGCTGCGGAATATCAAGAAAACTTGCGCGTGTAGTATGTATGTCTGGATGGATGTGTCATGCATAACTCTGAGAGATTAGAAGATATTGGGCTGAAACTGGGTAAATACGTCGAATAAATATAAATGTGCCATTTCAGAGATCATTAAGATTTTTGAATTTTTGGGGGTACTTTACCCAATGTTCCTACATCATTTTCAAACTGTTCTGGGAGATGGCTGACATTTTTTTCTTGATTTTTTTGCTCGAATAAAATAACATCCGTTTATACGTATGATATATTGCCTATTTTGAATAAAACCTGTCACATTTAGAAAATTAGAAAAATATTTACATTTAAAACACTAAAGGTTTTGATCTAGAAAACAAAATTGACCTTTATACTAACCAAATTTCGTGACCTTTGCTTTAAATGAAAGGTAGTAGACCCAAGATGTTTTACCGCTTACTCTTGTTAACTAGTTTTGCAGTATAAACAGTACATTATAATAATGTCATAAAATCAATAGAATGAATGTTTCAGAAACGTGTTTGACTCTGTATTCTCGATGAAAAGTGATTGTATTGTTCCAGAATTCGTAAACCTCTCTCATTTTACTAGGTTTCGAAACTTAATAATGATCGACATCACACAAAGTTTTTTTGGATGTCTATTTTTCTATATTTCCGTATAGTGAATATGTATAACTTTTCTAATATTTATACAGCCAAATTTCGCCCATCTTCAATTTTGAGCGTGCATTCTTGCTGCTTGAAATGTTAAAATATTCCACAACATTCCAAGCTATATTTTAACCATTTCCATAATTGTGCACAAGTCATGGCTTGAATGTTTACGGCATACCTTTATTCATTGTAGATTTTTAAATGATGTCTTTCACTTTTTTTAATATCAGTAATTTTTGAATAATATCATTAAGACGACGAACAGTTTCGTTATGCCGTGCATTCCCTCTAGTTTACTACGACAACACAAAATAAGTTGTGGTTTTAAATAAGTGTCACTAAAAGTTAATTATCGGAAGCGATGCGATTGACAATACTAAAACAAACACGACAAGTTTTATTCTGCAGTTGTGTCAATTTATGAACAATATCTGTTCAGAAGATTTTTGCCACAAGCATTTATGCCTTTATTAGGAGGAAAATCTCATTCCTGCACACAGCTAAATCTAAAAAGTATTCCCAGGAAATTAGAAAACACGCGAAGTAATTGTAGTCGGATGCAATTTTTTTTGGTTCGCATAATGGGTAGCGTCACCGTTACATCTCGACAGGCATTTTTCCTGGCAACAAAAGCCCAGCGCCTCTACACACGCACACACCTACGCTGGAGCGATATCGCGCGCGCGCGCGGCCGTCGCCGCGGCCGCGGGCGCTGCGCGGCGGAGGGGCGGTGGGGGCGGCGCGGAGCGGTGGAGGGGGTGGCGGGAGCCGGAGGGGGTGCGGAGTGTGGGAGGCTGGGTCGCTGGCCGGCCGCTCCCCTGCACTCCCCTGCATTCCCATGCACCCCCACCGCTCCATCCTGCTCCCTCCCGGCCTCGTCTGCCTCACCCCCCTCCCTCGCACGTCACGGCAAGGCCGGAAACGGAAGCGGTGTTTCCGCAAAATAGAATGGTGGGTGGGTCCGAATAGTGCGACCAGGTTATCGTCCTGGCGACTCTTTTTTTATGTAGCTTTTCCCTCCCGTTTTAACGCCGCGATGCTCCGGACGGTTTCATATTTTTCTGGCAAATATTCTTCCGGCCGCGCGATGGGTCCTGGCCAGCGGCTCCGCTCGGCGGCCATGGCGGTTTTTTCCCGAACTGTGAACGCGTCGGTGGCGTGGGCGGCGGCGGCGGCGCCGAGAGAGATCGCCGGGCCGCCCACGCGCAGCGAGTGTTCGTGCGCAGATCGCTTCCCTCCGCGATAAGGCGGCCCGCGCCTGACCGCCCGACCCGCTGCGCGCTCCGAGGTGGTTGCGATAGAGCCGAGCCCCGGCCCGCCGCGAGGACCAGGCGATGCCATCGTTTGCCACGCCGCTCGGAGCGCCGCAACGCCACGCAATGGTCCAATGCGCTTCGTGTCGGCGCGCTTAACGTGTTTTCTCTCCACTAAAGAGAGAACAAGAGCGTCCATAAAGGTGTGAACCACGCGAAAACCTCCGAGGAAGGTATCTTAATGCGGGCACGTGGAAAAGAAAAGAGATGGGTGACGAATTAGAAGAGAGAAAGACAAAGAAGAGAATACCTCAAAAGAAGAGAACAAACAACGAACAGACTATTCATTGGCACACACAACCAGGGGCACTTGGAGAAAACAAGAAGACTGGCGCAATAGATGCACAGTGCGTAATTATTTCAAAGAAAAGTTGCGCCCCCAAACATAAACAGTTTATTCCTCCAGAATTGGAACAGTAAAGTACCTTATAGCGCTTAATGTGAATTAGAAGTAAAAACGTTTTAAATTGTTTTGAATTCAAAAACATCGGGGACCCAATTATGTCCAATCCTGGGGCAAGTTGCCCTAGCTGTCTCCCCCTGTCTTCTGGGCGCCACTGCACAGATCCGTGTAAAGATTGCGCAATCCGTGCACATATGTGAACGCGTCGTACGTGTAAGGGTTGCCCGGTATTGTTTTTTATTTGATAATATTCAATTGAAGCACCTTCATATTTTAATGATTCATCAGTTTGACATCAATAGGCAGAGATACTAAATCCCTACGTAACTCACTGAAATTTTATGGAATAATCCAAGATCCGGAATTGATTGCAAAGCCTTTGTCACTGATATCGGCTTACAGAAAAATTACAGTGAATAGATTGTGCATCAATGGCTTCTGAACTGAATTACGTGGATCACTCATAAATGTCCACAACATTGTCAAAAAATATGAAAACTGCAAAACATGGTGGGTACAGCTAGGTGGCACTCATCTTTTGGAATCCAAATCCATGTTTTGAAATTCCAAAATATTGTATCATATTATTGTATGGATTACCATATTATTGTATAAATGAATCCGTCTTTTACCGCACACGCGGTCGATATCGGCAGTCATCTGAACGAGCTGTTCTTCTATTGATAGAGCGACATATACATTTTTGAAAACAGTTGTTCTCAGAACTTCTCTATTCTTGTTGTCAGATCTCATAGCTACCACTTTCAGCCAAGTACCAATAGGTTTTATGCTGGCGGCACGAGAATAATTTCAGTCAAACCGCATGTAGGAGACCGCAGGCTGGAAGTTGTAGTACAATTTACAACTGATATTAATGTTTAATTTATATCTTGTTCTTATTACTGAAAATCATTGTAGTTCAATAGTTTTAAAGTTCCGATGTTAGCAAATGTGTGTTTGAGCCTGAAACAATCAATAGTGGGCTTGTAAAGCAATAAAGTTAAAATTCAAAAGATGCATCTGAAAGCCACCGCGTGTGCTCGAAAGTCTTTTATTAGCGCGTGTGCCGCAAGGTTAATATTTTTTCCCAAAGCACTTACTCCTTATCCTTTCTTTTAAATTCTATTTCTTCCTAAGTTATAATGAGATATCCAGATTTTCAAATCGTAGTCCCTGTTCTTCTTGCACTTCTTACTAAGAACACCCTTACATGCTTTGCAAGGAATAAATAAATACCGTGGGAGAAGGGTCAATTATCACTGAAAAAAGATCTCGTTCGTGTTTTCGCAGGAGTGACACGAATACTTCACTTAAGGGACAATAGTCAAGATCTATAGCTCGTTTTCCATTATAAATAGTTCCTATTACACGGGAGCGAATATTTCTTACCAAATGATATTCTGAATTGATGCTAACTCACTTTTTTATGAAAAATGACACAATGAAAAATGTCCGATAAATTCTGATTATTCTATCATCTTTCAACAATGCATGTAACATCAAAAATAAAGTTTAAAATACATAGCTGTTGTTTCTCCTGAGCTTTGGAGTAATAAGGTGGTAACCAACGTCGAGATGGAAGACCACAAAGATATTCTTCTAGTGATACAAAATGTGATTAAATATAATGGAAAGAATCCAGATTTTGTAATGGATTTACCGAATAGTTAAAATAATTCATTTGAGGAAAGTGCAATACATCAATTTTAATTAAATGGCTTCTGAAGTTTAGCACCGTCTTACATCACAAATAGCGTACCAATGTTCCATTCTAGTTTCAGTAAATTACGTAGCCATACATGTATTTTATATGGAAATGCAATTGCCTGAACTTTATTTAGATAATATTTGTTTGTAGAATGTTTGAAATGATCAATTGATGTTAATTTTTTTTAAGTGCATGGTATAATCTTCTTCATTCGTTTTTGGAGACTCAAATTAATATTTTATGAAGTATTGAATCCCCCTACAAATATCAACCAAGTCGAATAAGAAAACGAAATTTTGAAAACTGACCGAGGAATAAAAAAAAGAAAAGAAATACGAAAGACAAGACAATAGTGGACGACACCTAAGAAAGTAAAACATCGCGTCAGGTATACTGCAATAAACAAAGATATATAGAACGTTCGGGATCAGGTTATTTGCCTTTCAAGTTGCCACAAAATGCAGTCACTTGCTATTGATGGTATAAAGCGTACTGATTTACGTATTTACGATCTGATGGGTTTAACCAGAATATCACACATTCTACTTGTGTCTGAAAGAGCGATTCCTGATAGCAAAGCTAAAATAATTGACGAGGTGGATGAATAATTCGAAATAAGCATGACGTTAAGATACCAAACCTGTGTAAAATAGTGTACAATATTAATTAATAAACTGTTTATCAGACCCTCGTTTTGAGAGATAGTATGTAGAAAGAAAGAGCTAACCTATTTTTCTCTAGGCATTTAGGTATTAATTTCCTTGCCTAAACTTAAGAATGAATGTTCATATCCATTGTAAAGAAATCTCAGCACTTGAATGAAGATTTTGGCACAGTTCTGAATATATTCCTCAATTAATCTTAAAATTTCAAAATGTTTTTTCTCGAAAGTAACTTGTGGGCAAGCTCCTGTTTTCTCAGAGCCTTTCAAATATTGCCAAAACGGTCGTTGCTATCTATTCATAATTGTAAATTAGAAGGGTATGGATACGGCCTCAAAACGTGTACAGATTGTACTTCTACACTAAACGTTTTGTACAGTTGTAAAGCAAATAAATGAGGGTTTACAAAACTGATGAAAATCATCCATGACAATGAGGCGAGATTAGTATTGTGTCGTAAGTTCTAGGAAATAATCTCTCGGGAACATATTGGTATTCCTTGCCTTCTTTTGGAACAAAAATAAAATTACTGCCCGTCATTGCTTGGCATCTAAAAATGGCCGGCGTAGCAGATAAACTACGTCATATAAGATCCGAACCTTGTATCAGGCATAATTTTAATATTCACCATGTTCCTAACATCCTTCACATCCTACCACTTTGATGTCCAATCTTAACCACTTTAGGCTTGCCAAAGTACATTTAGAACAAACTGAATTTGCTATCGCTTGCGCAATTCCTAGTTGACGGTGAAGATCAGGCCTTCACATAAAACAATAATGTAATACATAAAACAAATATATGCAACGAATAAATTAAAACGTATGCTTATGCCAAAAATTGCTTTAAAAAACGTCGACATCGGGAATCGAACCTACGAATATGTAATCAGGATAGAATGCTATAATTTGCAACATCACTTGATTCCGATGCGCCTACCGCGAGAGAAAGCTATTTCTAACTGGGAAGGGTCTATTATAGGTCAGTTTTCTTTTCAAATTTTAAACACCTTGCTTCCGACTGTTGAAGAGCAAGTCGGGGATTGTGATTGCATCTTTCAACACGTCGAGCACCTGTTCATACTGCACGGCCTTTGGCGGAGTATTTACACGACAATAACATCCCTGTAATGGACTGGCCTGCACAGAGTCCTAACTCGAATCCTATCGTACACCTTTGGGATGTTTTCGAACGCCGACTTCATGCAGGCCTCATAGACATATGAGGCTCCTCAATACCTCTCCTCAGTGCAACACTCCGTGAAGAATGGGCCTCTCAAAAACCTTCCAGCACCTGATTGAAAGTATGCCTGCGAGAGTGGAAGCTGTCATCAAGGTTAAGGGTGGGCCAACACCCTATTGAATTCCAGCATTACCGATGGAGGATCCCACGAACTGGTCAGTCATTTTCAGCCACATGTCCGGATACTTTTGATCACATAGTGTATGTCCCACCCGCGGGGCACCACCCCAACGGAGACAGTTCCTAAGCTCTGAACTGTCTTCCGACACGTGTGGTAATGTAGTGCTCTTAAGTGTGAGCGTAAGGGTTGAGGATAAGACAAGGATAAGAAAAGAATGGTCTCGCGCGGTCTGTGGCCCGTTTCTTAGGGTATTGCTCCGGCATTTGCCTGGTATTGATAGAAGAAATCACTAAAAACTACATATCAGAGCAGCCGGCCGCTAGAATTCTCCAGACAGCGGCTGAATTCTAATTCGATCTAGTACTCTAGCCAGTGTCGAAAATGCTGCCCCTGTCGGGACTCGAACCCTAGGACCTCCCGGTCAGAGGTACTGCAGTGATATCAATTGACGCTCTGAGCCAACTCAGCCGGTCAAATGGAGGTAAGAAATGCTATTATTCGTCCGAGGAGCGCTTCGTCGATGCGCGTTTAGACATGACGGAGAGCGATTTACCAATAGTTGGCAGGGTACTCATCAGTTCCCCGTTCTCTGGGCGGATCTTATTCCGCCTATGTTAGTCCGAACTAAAAAGAACTATGAATACGGCCGTAAATCTCTAGATGTTTGAAAATCACGAAGGCAAATACTCAATTTCGTTTGAAAAGCGTCGGAAAGGTTGAGTTTAGCTGTAGAGCTGGTAGTGAAGGGATAACTTCGATGCCTTTCTAAACCTAAAAACTTCAGTTCAAATATTGCCGTAAACAAAGAATGTTGCTGCTTAGGAAAACATGTTTGCAGTTTTAAATACGGGGGTTATTTTTTAAATAAGAAGAAATATTCTGTGTATATCATTAAAATATATTTTCTCTATATTCTACGCACATATTTCTTCATTTCTACATTTCCATTTTTGTTCAAACATTTTTTTACATCGTTCAACAAGTTTTTGGATTCCGGCATCAATGAAACCTGTCACTTGTGAAGAAGTCCAAACCCCAACTGCAGTCATCATTCCTTCGTCGTCGCTGAACCACTGATCACCAAAAAATTGTTAACTTTTAATTTGTGAATCGCCGGTCCTTCCCGAATTTTCCTGTCCACGTGAATGCACGTGTTCTTGTGTTTAGAATCTTTAGAAATCAGAGAAGGTCGGCCAGGTCATGGATCATCATCCACATTGACCCATCCGTTCTTGATTATTCTCACCTACTTTCGAACTTTATTATCGCTCATTGCATTATCACCGTAAACTTCACAAATCTGGCGGCGAATATCCGCTGGTGCCACGTTTCTTGCATTCACGGTCGGCACGTTACTCAATTTTCTTAAATATTATAAAGCTCTACAGCTCAGCTCATGGACATACCGTACAGCTGGAAAAGGCGTCAAAACGCATGATGGGCGGCAAAGCATGATGGGAGCTAGTACGCTTGCGCAATGCGGCGATCGCACGTCAATCTCACTCTCATTCGCAGACGGACCTTATTAAAAACATTACCTTCGTAGTATTTCAATATTGTATAGCCGTTATAAGTAATACCAAAAAGCATGTGTTGTTCTTGCACCACTAATTTGTAATCTGAGCGATGTAATATCATGGGAGAAAAAATGAAAAATCCTTATACGGATTTCAAAACTACATTTCACTCTCATAGCTCAACTGTCCTCAAACTGTCATATTCATATTTATTGCAGGCCTTACAATGAGAGTTGTATCATGTGGAACTTTAGTGGACCAATGTGGATTTCTTGTAATGAGTTATTAATACTGACATCTGATAAATTGGATTTCTACGACGTGTGTTGAAATTTTAAATATCAGTATTGAATGAAAATATGTTCCCGCCGTTACGTCAGTTTTGAGAAAAACTACAGATTCTTCCTTAAAAATGCTAGGTAAGATGCGAAGCTCAACGAAGGGAGGCTAGCAGGAATCAAGTGGATGGCATTTTCTTATTATTCGAATATTTTTTTCTGCAATCTAAAAGTCTGGGTACTGTAAGATTGGCTTCCCCAGAATATTGTGCTGTATCTCAGGCGGGAATATACATTCGTAAAATACACGCAACGAGCTGCATGAAAGTTTACATAATTTTAAAAAGGATTATGTATGCATAGTGTAATTAGCTTAATTTAATATTTAATTCAAGTATATGGATATTCCATTTGAGGTTTCACTGAATTGAAATACTCAAAAATGTTGTTACTATGATTTCAGCTAATTACAAATTGTTCAATATCAATGGATCATGCTATTCCCGATTTGAAATGCAAAAATTCATTGAAACCGTTTTTCTTTGTTAACTATTAATTTGTTATTATGAAACCAATTTGAAACTTCTGAAATCGTTCTTTTTGTTGTTTCCTTTTTACAAAGAACATTCGTGTCATCAGCGAACAGAACTGTTCTTCCAGTTTTAATGAACGAGAGCATATCGTTTACATATAAAAGAAAGAGGATAGGACCCACGATCGAATCTTGCGGAACCCCATGTTTAATTGGCATAGACCTGTAAATATACGTAATTTTTTTCGCACTACTCTTTGAGACCGATTCTTAAGATTGGAGGTTATCCTCGAATACCGGAAATTCCATACGAAGGTAATTTTGAAAGCAAGATGTTGTGGTCTATTACGTCAAAAGCTTTCGAAAGATCTAAAAGTATTCCTATGGGAGTTTCATTTTGAACCATTGATGAAGCAACTTCTTAAAGAAACAAATGGCAATTTCCGTAGATTTTGATTTTCTAAATCCGTATTCTGAGTCTGAAAACGCTTCGTTTTTCCTGAAATAATATTCCGCTCGCATGAAAAAAGTCTCTAATATCTTTTGAGAAAAGTCAAAAGAGAATAATATTATTGGATTTAACTTTTGTTGCCTTTTTTCACAAGTGACTTAATTTTTTCTGTTTTAATATCTCTGAGTGTATTCCTATGCATAATGAAGCATCAAAAACCTGAGTTAACGGATGTATAAAGGCAGAGGATCAATTTTTTAATAAACAATCTGGAAAATCATCCAAACCGGACAAATATTTATTCTTTAGTTTACTGACTATTCTCAGGATTTTGTGAGAAGAATTTTCGGAAATAAACATCGTGTTGAAAATTGTTTGAGAAGGGAATAATGTTGAATTTTGTGGTTTTAGTCCCTTCGCGAGTTTACACGCAATTTTTAAAAAGTTGTTATTGGAATATATTTGCAACTTTTACTGGATTACTTTCTTCTCTTTCATTATCCTTTAAAATAGCTTTCTCTACAAAGTATCTAGATGATGTGGTCGCATTTTTTTCTATATTCCACATAGCTTTAGTTTTGTTACTAGCGTTCAAAATAACCTGATAATTTTCAATTAGTTTTTCCTGTCCTATTACTCCCCTTAAAATGCGTTTGTATCTTCGGAAATAGTCATGGGTGATACGTTATGATTCTCTGAAATAAAGTAAAGGGTACATTTGTTTTTAAACGATGTTCTAATTCCTTGTGTGATTCAAGTATTGCTTCTCCGCGTTTATGTTTAATTTTTATAAGAGGGAAGCACGAGTTAAAGTGAATGAAAATAAGTTTTGAGAATAAGTTATATTTTTCGTTTGTGTCAACAGGGTTACAAACTGCGTTCCATGATTCCTGTAGTAAGTAGTCCGTAAATAATTTTACGTTAGGTTTAGTAAATTCTCTACAAGTGACTGTTCATTTATTGTGTCAGTGTTCATGTTATTAGTAATTATAAGGAACTGGTCGCTGTAACCTAAATCATCCGTTATTATTTAATCTCGAGTCGTGGTTTCGTTAATTATGATTATATCTAATGCTAATTTTTTATTTTAGATGTATTCCGTGAGGTTATCTTCACTGTAATATCTAAATTAAAATACTGAAGTAAATTGAGAAATTGTTATTGTTCCTGGGATTTACCCAGAAAATCGATATTCAAATCTCCACGTACAACAATGGATTCAAAAGAACGATTATTAATTTTGTTCAGAGTTATCTCTAACTTTTCTAAGAAACCGGAATAATACGTATATAGAAGTACGTAAATTGTAGATTATTACACTAATAGCTAGTAGCTAATACACTACTCCCATTGAATCTTTACTGAAATGAATTTAATCAGTGCTCTGAATGAGCATCAAACTGAAAGATACGAATTCGATCCACGTTGAGAAACTTTCTCCATCTATGTCCATTGATGCCTCACCATGCAACAAGTATTCGAGTGGAGTAGAAGATTTAAAAATGGCAAAACTTTGGCTGCGGACATCCCGTGACCTGTCTGGTCGAATCAATAGGTATCGAATAATCTGCTAGAAAAGTCATATAATATCTTTCGTTATGAATTGAAATGAACTGGTGATTTTGGAATAGCCTGATCAAAGATGGTGACAGAGACGAATAAGTATCCATGAATCTTCTTTGGCGTGCAATAAGAAATAAGCAACAAAGAGGTCAGATTTCTGTTTGAGACCATGCCCGAGCTAATACTGCCCGTTCAACAGCTGCTACCATCCAGAACAAGAAATTGAAATGACTGATCTCTCTCGTCAATCCTAGTCTAGATGAGCCTTGTGTTTTCGAGACGCTGAATGACGCAATAGTAGTCAAACATTTCCAATCCGATGAAATGCGAAATATTTCTTACTTTGCACGTTATAGAGACTACGTTAAGAAATTAGATGCTTATATTCCTTATATCTTCATTTAATTTCCAGATACAAATGTCTTCTGTTGGTTTACCATAGTATTTACTTTGGATGGTAAGTACGAGTAAAATAGAATTTTCTCTCGAATTTACTTGCACTGCATTGAAATAAATATTAAAAGAACTGTGTGCGTACAAAAGAACATTTTAAAATCTCATGGCTTAGCAGTTTCTTTTTGAATGTCAATTTTTCAGACCATAATTTTCAAACCAAGATTAGATTCAAATATGAATTATGTGTGATAATAAGTATGGTATTTATTTAATGAGTACTCTGCTGAGGTAAATGAACGATCGCAACTTACCGTGCCTAAACATGTTTTGATGATTAAAACATTAACATAAAATATTGTATTTATATTTATTTATAATTTGATTTGATTTAAGTTTCAATTGGCTGTTTGAGTGTCTAATTTTTTACACAGTGTTGATTTCTTCTACCAGACAGGTAGAGTCGAGATTACAATGTTTGTTTTAGCGGCACGTTGTAGTTGACAACAGTTATTCAGGTGTATAGTGACCGCAGAAATTAATGTCATTCTGCCCTCTGACGATTGTTACTGTGTCCCGCTTGGTGACAGTTTTTAAGGATTGTCCAACTCACTGGTCACGTCGGCAAACTTTCAGTTTAATATAAACATGCTTATGGCAGAGACGTTGAATGGGAGTTTCCCACATACAGGCAATTACATAAGAGGAGATTTGTCACCCATGACAATCCGCTGAAATTATGTTTTTGGTGGGCTCAGTGAGAATATCCTTACCGGGTCTACATTTATTTGTTTGTTTGCACTCGCTTGCCTGCTTGCGTTTGTTTGTGGATGAACGTAGTGGTGATAGGAGGGAATAGGGAGGCCTGAGAAGAGAAAGAAACCCAATGCGATAAACTAAAGCAGAAAATTTGTATTCAGTCGTGGTTGGTAGTGGTTGTTTCCTTTCGCGGATGAAAGGTTGGAAAGTTCCGCGCTATTGTCCATCCATGTTGTGAACGACCTCTTCGACCTCACGGATATGATGTTCAAGTGTGTGAAGACTTTTATGTCTGCATTGAGAGTGTAGAAAGTAGAAAGAGTAGAGGGAATGGTAGCCACGAATGCGTATGAGAGTACGTGGTAAATATGAATATAAAAATTAAAACCCAGACAAGTGTAAAAATATTATCTTAACAAATATTTTTAAAATTAAATTTATTCAAATTAAATTACTTATTTGCTTAAAAAATAAAAGCTACGCGATTATAATTAGTATTTAAATGTGATTGATAAATTACTTAGAGTTTAATTGGTTTTATGTAATAGATCTAAGCTGCAAACTATAAAAGGTCATGAGAAGACTATACTTTACTTATTATATGATCACAAAATTCACCACTTTTGTGTTGCATCAATAAACCATTATTTAAAGCACTATGTTGAAACTGTTGTGTAATTATCGAAGGAGCTGTATGAATTTTGGTGCTTTTTATATTAATCTCTACACTTACATTTCCATTACACTGCAAGAAGTGTTTTAGATGAGCGTTTAGTACTTAGCCTATATCTAAATCGATGTATATATAGATAAATATTGGTAACCTTTAATTAGGTTTCTCACACACTTTCAAATATTATAAAATGCACGTTTATCCTTTACACCTTGTTTAAAATTATGTTTTAATTTCTTGTTTTCTTCTTCACTACTTCGAACAAAACTAAATATCTTTCAATTTTGATTTCATTGTCTTTTCAAAGGCAACGATTGAACTTATGGCATGTGATTATATTCAGAAGAAGTCATTAACATACGAACAACGAAAATATAATAGTGTAGACTGAAATCTTCATGGAGGAGTTGTGAGAATTTATGAGACGATCATAAAATTCAAGAAGTATACACATACGCCAATATTTTATAGCGTACTCCTATCTGATGTTTAATGTGTTCATAGGTTTATCAACAGCTCTACAACTACATTACTGAATATATAGATTTTTTCTTAAACCAATCTATTCCTCGATATTATATATTTAAATTATTTCGTGAACACTTAAAAAAACTGGAATAAGTTTTAGTTAAATTGGGAAAAATTTAATAGGTTTCACTATCTTTGGTGTATTTGGCATTACTTCGCAGACCTCCACGAACAAGGTACGGTCTGGCTTCTCACTCTGAAGGTCGGGGTTTGATTCTCAATATTGATCGAGAATTTTGTTCTTTAAATTGTTTCTTCTACTAGAGCAAAGTGTACTAACGAACTTGTTTGGAAACTAGGTGAAGAAATAGTGCCCATACAAGTTGGAACAAAAAAAACGAATTCCTTACAAAAAACACAATAAAATATGTGTCTTATTAGCACCACTAGTTTTCTTGTATTGTATTGTATATTAACACGTTTTCGTAGAGTAATGACAAGTTTGTACAGATATTCTTTTTCTTGATTATTTTAGAAAGGATTTTTTTCGCTTCATTGTCCTTTTTGAAATTTTTACAAAAGTTAAATATAAATATATTCTATTAAATTTCAACAATTACTGAATCTACTTTTCTGTACCTTGCAGTTACAAATGCTTTTATTTAATAGAGTAGACAATTACGGCAGAAATGTAGTACATAGTTGTCAATAGCAATTGTGAGTATTGTAAATGTTGAAAATGTGTAAGAGAAGTGTCCTTAAAATGCGTTTGAAAATAACAATGCATAAAGTGTTTGAAATTAAAACTTCTGGGGATGAGCATTTTTTAAATGTCGAACATTTTCTATCGTATCATCATAGTGCCATGAAGCAGTTAAAGGTCCCTGAGAAGTGTTCAGCAAAATTAATTTCTCCATTAATTCCCACTCTAATAAAATCCAATATTCACTGAGGGGCGATAAAGTAACATGTTGTTACAACCACTCTCTACTGTGAAATTAAGAAGTCAATTTTTTTGGCAACAGTGGGAACACATGTGGTGCCAGATTCTATATCTGTCATCTGGAGGGTAGGTCAATGGACCTGTTTTCATGTTCCAGGGCTGAAGAAATGGTAACAGAAATGAATACAGTTTTTGACCACTGATGATGGAATTCTTCAGAGCAAAGGAATGATACCCTTCATCCTGTTTTCATTTCAGTGGTTGTTTTATGATTTGAAAATTAACTGCATATGATAGATATAAATCCAAAATATATAAAAAATTGTTTGTTAGAAATGCGCTGGGCGAATTGTGGCAATCATATCTGCGGACCCAATTGCGATGATAGCGGTATTGGATTACATGCGAGATATATTTCATAGTATTTTAGAATTTACATGTCACATAGAGGGGTTTGTCCCCTTATACATAGATTTCCATAAATTTGGAATTTACATGGACGTTCTCCCACAATGGCAATGCACAATCATTAATTCTAGAACATTTAAAGGCGTCGGATATTCGGTAGAGAAGTGGACCATGTCGAGAATGGGGTAGTCAAGGATTCAGGGAATGATGGTTGTATAAAGCGTGAAGGAATCCCATTGATGCTGCTTTTGTGCCTGTGACGAAGGTCGAGTTGTTTCCCGGTACATCCTAATGTTGTTCGAGTCCTTGCATACTTAACATATTCGTTAGTTTGAGAGGAGATTAATGCCTGTCATTCACTTGTGTTTACGTATCATTTGATTCCATAACTTATTTCATGCAATTCATGTACTTTCTTGTATTGGGTTAATGGGTGTGGAAATACTGTATGGCCTTTACTTGTATGTTACAATTAATGCTAGTAAATTCAATTCAAGTAGAGGTTATTGGCTCAAAATTGAAGATAAATTATTTGCTCTTTATGTTTTATTGCACCCACAAACTAAAATGTTTTGCAAAATCCTCATTTAAACTGAATTCTGAGCCTGAGTACGTTATTCATGTCGGACGAAAAAGAAGAATAAAGCACATGGCACATTATATTATATTATATTGCGAAATCAAAATATAACCAATAACCCATTCACTACTGAAACGAAATGTAATAATTGACTCATTGAAAAAACAAAAACAAAAGAAAACAAAACATTTTGTCTCACGAATCAGGTCTACTTTTGCTTCTGGGCGGTAGGGTTAGGGCATGGGCAGATGCGGCTCTAATTGCTTCATATCGCATTACGCCCTGCCATAACCAAGCTAAAATACACTCATATAGCCTTGCGTTTTTGTGCCTGTACCTACGAAAAGTTTGACCTTTCCGTTAGAAGAATAGAGAGTTATTTGTTTAAAAGATAACTCATTCCATTGATATGATCTTCCGTGGTGGGAATTTTAGAAACAGTGTTTTGAAACAACATAATTTGAACATCACATTACGTTGATTTTTGACAATTTAACGTGACAATAAAATATTATGAAAATTAATTGCTCTGTGGAAAGACTAATTAGAAATACTCTCTATATTTGATTATGATACTTCCTCTTGAGGGTTTTGTTTTTGGTGCTCTTTAATCTCACTTGATCTGTGATGTGAAAAAGAAATTGAAGGAATAGAAACATCCTTTATTTCTTGGCTTTCTTACTTGCTTCCTAAGATCACAGTCAAAAGCCCGTAGATCACAATGAAGAATTGAAAATAACAATATTGAGAGAGGAAGAGATAGAGAGATAGATAGATAGAGAGAGATAGAGAGATAGAGAGAGAGAAAGACAGACAGACAGACAGACAAAGAAAGTGAGAATATTTATATATATTGTTCATACACCTTCCCGAGTTATTAGTAATCCCATGTTAAAAATACGTTACAATAAAATTTAAATCGTTGGGTGCCAATATAATTTTCAAATGTAAAATCCATAACATTGTCGTCAAATTAAATTCGAGAAAACGGACTATTAATTTCTGTTTCATTTCTTTAATTCAAAAAATTAGAACATATTTGAAATTATTTGTTTTTATTGTGTAATACTTATATTATTAAATTCTTACTGTGTATGCAATTATTCCTTAGGGAGAAATTTTCAAAACTCGTAATATAATATATTACAATACATTTAGAATCAATTTTTCTAATTAAGATTTTATGAATTCCTTTTTTACTTTAAATATTAAGTACATGCATTTTAACATGTGATAAACATATGCAATAATCTGCATACAGCATGGTAAACAGGCAACACACAATAAAAATAAATACATATTAGTGATTATGATTTAAGTAAATATTTCCTGTACTCGTGGTCTAATAACGCTCTTCTATTTATAACATTATCTTTTTTTAAGAAACTGACATTGTTAATATTATTTTGCACGCAATATTGTGATTAAAGATAATCTTCTAGTTCACATGGTGAATAATGTGTTGAATTGACATTAAAATTAAGTATTAACCTGATTTTCGTATTATCAATCATATCAATTGTGTTTTATTCGTTTCAGGCAATTAATATGACATAATACTGCACAAACCTCATTATTTTAGTTGTGTTTAAGTTATGATAGAATAACAAGTATTTTCGTACTATTGTATTTTCCAACTTGTAAAACATTTTCTATGATTTTCAATTACTTATTTTAATTAAATATTGTATCCTCATTATACTATGAAGTAATTCCGGAATTCAACATAAATTAATATCTTAATAGCTAATCCAATAATTTTGAGAGAAACCATTTTCAAGAAAATGGTCTTTAATTCTTCTCAAAATACTTTCCTAATTTTTCAACACACCGTCTTTTGCATGATTATTAGATTAATTTAAATTTGATAGACCATTGAATAATTTAGTAAAGCAAGAGCGATCACTTCCCTTACAACAGAATTACGTCATTTTCACTTGCGAATCGTAGGTTTAATCCCATAAAAGTAGAATGCATTGTAGCAGTTGATACATTGGGTATAATTGTGACACTATCATCAATTTAAAATTGCTAACGCTCCAAGAAAATTGCACATTTTCTCTCTCACATGCTCTAAGGCATGAAATACAAGTTTGCTCTCGACAGAAATAATTTTCGATCCTAACCTGATATATGATTACGAATGAAACAGGCTGAGTTTAGCTCAGAGTCAGTATTGCCGCTGTCTGAAGTGAATCTGCCTGAAAGGTTCTAGGTTCGATAGTGGCAGTTTTTCGATGCTAGCTGTGTAATTACATCGAGTTCAACCGCTGTCTGAAGAAAATTTCTAGCGACCGGCTGCTCTGATCGGTAGTTTCCTGTGGTTTCTTCTATCAATACCAGGCGAATGCCAGAGCAGTACCCTAAGAAACGGGTTGTAGTCCGCACGCGGTCGATTCATCCTCTTCCTTGTCAAATTCTCTCCCCTTACACACACACACACACACACACACACACACATTTATATGCACTTCACTATCACACATGTCGGAAGCTTAGAGCTAGTCCCGGCTGGGGCACTTCTCAGCTGGGGGAGATACCAAGAGAGGGAAGTACCGTGCAAGTCGATGTGTAGATCAGCGGTAGATTGTCGCCATCCAGTGGGGAAGGAATCACCGCTACCTCCAAGGAGAAAACATTTACTAAACTATTGAGAATATTAACCATAGCGCTTCCCTAAATCAATCAATGAACGAAAATTTACGTAAAAGAAATGTTTGAAAATTTTCAATCCGCCAGCTTAATAACCCGAATTAAATACATTTAATCTATCATGTATGGGCTTGTTTTCGAAACCACGCTCATTCAAATAATATTGTTCTAAACGAATTGAAACCAAATCAACTATTTTTCTCTAAAATATATTAGTTTTAAAACGTCAAAATGACATTAGGCTTAGTCTCTTACTTCCAGCCACCTTCAGCATTTTACACATCAATAGGTGAAAACAATTTTAGTGTACACGTGTGAAGATTTGTAATGGTGGATTCCTTTACACCTTCAGAGTTCATATTATTTCTGGTCCGCTTCAAACACATGCACTCGAAGTCCGCCACGCACAGGAGCTCACACGTACGTACACGCACATACACTCGCCATATTTGTGATTTTCTTTACCGTCGCACTAACACACAGGAAAACCATGAACTTATTTTGTCGAAAAGCTGGTCCTCGGGGAAGGGAAAGTAATTTAGAAGACACGATTGTTCAAGAATAAGAAGTTTCAGAAGCTACACAAGTCGATCGTTAATTATTGGTGATAAAATAAATAAAGTGCATAGATCGTATTCTTTAGATCGTACATTAAAACATTGGGAATATCAGTGACATTGATAGTTGGTGTACAGATGAGTAAGATGGTGAAATACAAGAGAAAACGTGTTGATCGTCTATGTACTCACCATTGGCCATCATTTTGAGAACCGTGATGACTGTGATTGCATGCACCATACTTGGGAGATAATGTTTCCTTCTCATTTTGCTCATGTATCCCAGCCAGAAAAATCAAGCGGGCATGATACCGTCGCCAGACCCGAGCGCGTGTGTCGACTTCCGATGTCTTCGTGGGGTGAGGAGCAGTCACGATTCGAACGATGAGGAGAGGTATCCTTTGGAAGCTGAGCGGACCGAGCGGCGGCACCGACACGACTGTTGGGCAGCTGGGGCGGCTCGCCAGCCCCATACGCCGCCTCTGGCCTTGATTACCTGCCCTCCGGATGTTGGCTTTTGTGGACGCGCTTCCGGGGGGCGCTGGGCGGCGGGCGACGCGGGGGGCCGGTGGGCGGGCCGCGAGGGGCGGGCGGGGGTGGCTCGCGGGGTCAGTGCTTGCTTGAGTGTGGCGTGCGCTATTGTCGCGGTTGTGCAACTCTTTCCCGCCGCTGGGGCGAGCGCCCGGGCCCGCGGCGCCCCCCTCGACGCCCCCGGCGCGTTGCCCCCCGTCTGTCCTGCGCGCCGCTGCCGGCGCGGGGGAGGGCGTCCGGTGGCGGTGGCAGTGGCGGGAGCGTGGGCGGAGGGGGACGGCGCCCCACGTCGCGTGCGGCGCTGGGTCCGCGGGCGCCGGCCCGCACCCTGCGGATGCCCTCCGCGTGTCGCCTGTCAACCGCGCACTTCCGCCGAGCCCCCCCCTTACTCTGCCGCCGCCGCCCCCGCCGCCGATCCGCGCGCGTCGCTCCAGCTTTCGCGACGCAACGGCGCGCGGAGAGCGCCATCTCGCTCTCGTCGCCATCTTGCTTCCACCGCCATTGCTAGCGCGGCGCCATGATGCCCACCGCGTGTTTCGTTTTTCCTCCCTTCATCTAGCGTTTCAATCCACTTTTCCCACACGCCATTCGTCTACTTCTCTCTCGCCTACCTCCGCGCGGCTCCAGCCAAATCCTCTGAGGCAGGGCATCGAACCGTAATTTTGTTCGTTTCGTACAGGTTTACGCCAACAAAAAATTTGAAACGGTTGCGGTGCTGTTCCGGAATCGTATGTCGGATCCAGGCAGAATTCACTCGCTTTGTCGTGCCAAAAGAGAAACGTTTTATGCTCTCTCCGCATTCTCGGTGGGTGAAGTGAAATCTGAAAACTTGTTATCCTCTATTACGTGAAAGAAATCGATTTGTTTGTATGCTAGTATTCATTGAGTTCATGCTCCATTCCTGCGAATAAGAACTACTCTGAACTTAGATTAATTATCTTGACGAAAGCATCTAAAAAATTAATGATAATGATGAAAAACTTTTGGTTATATCATAAAATACAAAAATAAAATCTATTAATTGTAAAAAACCTCGGCAAGTAGATTTACGCGCTTCCTTAGTTTCTGCTCACCATTTGGTCACTACATGGAGTGTAGATCACTTCCTTGTAGTGAGGTTCCCAGCGGCATTCGTGTCGCGGTCCGTGTGTTTTGTTGCCCAACAGTAAAACAAGCCTCGATTTCGTGAGATACTATTTTAAAAGAAAATGTTTCGTAAAATATTACGTTTAGCGTCAAATTAAAACAAAAAAGAACGATTTTGTCTGAAAAAAAAAATGTTGCTATGTTTCTAAGTTTTAGAGTTATTACTGTAATTTTTCTTTCGTTTCTTTTTATTTAATTGCTTAATTTGCTCATACATTCGTTTCATGTCAGTACTATTTTTTATTACTTTAAGTTCATTATCATTTCTATTTTTGAGTTGAGATACTCGTATATGAACATGTGAAATAGGATGATATAATGATATGTATCCCAGATAAAAGGGTGAAGGAATATTACAAATATAAAAAAAAACTTTATATTCTTGTTTAGGTTTACAATGAATAATCCTTGGGTGCTACATTTACATTCATGAATCTGTTTACTCCAAAGAAGAATGCTAATAACGATGGAAAGATTAATTGCGGCTCTTAGTGCCGACAAAACATGTTTAAAATGTTTATTTGGCTGTAATATAAATTGAAATTAATATCCTATTTCGTGTTTTGTTGAAATCTCAATTAAAAGATTAAACTCGATCCTTCACACAGGTAATCTGAAAGCAGAGAGTAAAATATGAGTGGGACTGTGTTCCCAAAGCGACTTAATTTATCGTAAATTAAGAACACACTTACATTTATCGACGAATTCAGGAGCTATTGATGCTAAATTTCTTGATATTTCTAGCCGCTCGAAAGCCTGCACAGATAAACGATATTTTACGTTGTTTTCCATACTCTTGTACAGTAGATTAGGAGTTTGGAATAGTTTGTTTTATTTATTTAATAAAAATTACAAGTGTGACATTACTATTAATTTTCTGAATTAGCGAAAATATAGCATTAGTTAAATACAGTAGTCACATGCAAAATACAATAATAAATGTATAGAATAAAGACAAAATATAATATATTAGTGGAAAATAATGTTTTCATTATATCCATCGATATGATGGCCAAATTCATTGAAAGAGACTAGTTTTAACTAAATTAATATCATTGTTAAGCAAGCATTGTTTTAATTTTTGATTATCAGTACTGTCTCTAGTTTTATTGAGACAATTATGAACAGAAAGCATGTAAACTTGTGAATAAATTTTAATTATTTAATGTCATCTGGCATTGTGTTGAAAAACAACGTACATGTGTTTTGATTATAGATACCTGTGTACACGGAATTTGTCCACACTTCAATAAGTTACTTTTTTCAAGAACAGGACCGATTGTGAAGAGGATACATAATTGTAATGTATTTCAAGCTCAATAAGAAGAGCCTTTCAGGAATCGCAAGGATTATATTTGCCTATTATTCATACAAGTTCTTTTTGTAATCTAAAAGTCTTGGCCCTACAGAATGTTTCCCCAGAAAATTATGCGATATCTCAGGCGAGATTTTATATTTGTAAAGTACACGCAACGAGCTACATGAAAACTGAATTTGAAAGAATTTTGATTGCAAAAATTCTTTCAAATTCAAAAATTCAATAAAATCAATTCAATAAAATCAATTCAAAAATTCTTTAAAATTCTTAATTAAGTGTCTATTTCATTTCTATGAGCATTCCATTTCAGGTTTTCATTAAAAAAGTTTTATTTTGTGAATATTAATTTGTTAAATTAAATCAATTTAAAACCTTTAATTTTATTTGCTCTTTCTTTTGGACAAAAAAATATTCGTAACATCAGCGAAGAAAACTGCTCTTTCGTTTCGAAGAAACTGTCACGAGGGCTTATCGTTAACTTATGATAACAAAGGGGGCATAACTTACAATCTAACACATGTCTACTTGACAATGTTGAGTAAGATATATCCCTTCATTCCACTATAGTATTTTGATTCACTGATGTCGTTTTTTAAAGTAAGCGGATATCCAATCTCAGACAATACCACAAATTCCGTACGAAGGTAATTTTGAAAGCGAAATGTTAAGACCATTGCCCCCAAATGCTTTTGAAATATTTAATAAAAACGACAACAGTAGGGGTTTCATTTTAATCCACAACATCTTTAAGAAAATATGACTGTTTCCTTAGATTTCGAATTTCAAACCCATAAATCCAAAATTAATTTCATATACCTTACGTTTCGTCAATCACAACTTATCTCGTCAGAACAGTAAAATTAGATGAACACATCAAAAATTGGATGAATCAGTCATTTCCCTCTCTTTGAGCCATCGAAGGATTCGTTGACAAATTTAGAGGTATTTGGAAGGTCGGCTTTGAGTGGGTTGAGAGTAGAAAGTGTTGAGCAAACAGCACCCACGATACGATTGCATATCAAAGTATGTGATAAATAGAGGCATAAACATGAGAACAAGAGGAAAATGTTATTTAAGTCAATGTTTAAAAAAATTAATTGTATAAAATTATTTAAGCTATGTTATTGTTTAAGATATTGCAAAAAACAATATAATCTAATTTGTATTTAAAGTGACTGCTGACTGGAGAAAATTTAGAGTTTAATGTGTTTTAAATAATCGATGTAAGACGTAAAATAATGCATATAATTAGAGGGCTAAACTTTGCTTTTTGCTGGACCAGCATCACATTCACAACGTTTGCGATAATAAATCTAGTTTTCTTGTGGAAAATTTAAAATATTTCGTAACATTTTTGTAAATGAAAAATTTAAACTTAAATTTTGATGGTTTTCACAGCAACCACTACCCACTTTTATACAAATTTAAACTGATCACAAAACAATATTAATATTACCGGGAGGGGTGGCTCAGGGCATCAACAGTGCCTCTGACCGAGAGGGCCTAGGATTCGAGTCCCGAAACCGATCTGGAGCTAAGAGCAACCCGGCCAGTCAACAGGTAGGTCTCATCATCCAAAAGTGAAATATCACGGCCACCTCACGAGGGGGGGGGGGACACGCACTACACTTGCGAGACTAACGACCTTAGCAGTTGACGCGCTCGGAATCACTAATCAATCAATCTAAACAATATTACCGCAAATAATTCTAGTGGTGCTTCAAAAAGACATGTTTTCTCGCGTTATTAGGAAATTTCCAATTTTCGGACATTCAAAGAGTTCAATGAAAATGAGACCTTCGGCATTCTTTTATGCGTCCCTTGTTTTATCCGTAATAAATATTAAAGAAAATGTATGAAGAGTTTTTGAGAAAATGTGTTTTTATGAATTGCATTAATTTGAAGCCAAAGTTACGTGAAAACAATTCGTTTTTTTATAAACATTTTACAGTACCTTATTTAAAGAGCTCATTTTTAGAAGAGATTTTCTTTAAGGCGAAAAAATATCGCCCTTGAACTTCGGAATTTTGAAATGTTGACTTTTAGCAATTTGGCGACCTGGATGGCCCAGATCGCCAAATGAGTCGCAGAAATTGGAAAATCACCATTTTGGGAACACGATACTTTATGAGTTAAATCGAAAATAAACATGAAATAAAATAATGATGTTTTTTAATTTTATATATTATTAAAATATTGTTTAAAAAACGTTTTACTTTAAGTTTTTTACTTGAGTTTACTTAAATATTTTTGTTCAAATATTTTCACTTAAATGATTTACACTTAATTCAAATTGCGATAGTTTGATAGAAAACATGAGGTAATAACCTGACCTACATATTTCGGCAGTGCGGATCACATACACAAAATTCAGACAAGAATTCAGAAAACGGACGGTGGAAAATATTCATTTGCTAATCGAACTATTAGAGACTGGAACGTTTTGCCTGTGACAATCTTCGATCCTTTCCTCAAAGCCTGAGCAAATTTAAAAATAAATTAATTTCCTGAATGTTCATATGTGTGTTATAAATATATTTAGTATTATTCAGTGTAACTGTGTCTTCTATAATTAAGTATTATTATTATTGATATTATTATTATTATTATTATTGTAATTATTATCATTATTAATTATGTGCAATTCAGTGGCGTTGTGAAACTGAGGGAAACGAGTGTGTAAGAAAGACATTACAGTTCGGTGTTTCGCAGTGCGGTGAAGTGAAGTGTGGTTGAATTTGTAAAGTTTGTAGATTTTGTAAAGTTGTTAAGTTCTGTGATGTTAAGTTAGTGTATTCTGCCACCGAGTTCTCAAACTTAATTGCAGAATTATTAATAAATCTAATCTAATCTAAACATACAGTCGTATATAGCAGCCATACTTCGCTATATTTCGCTTACTTTCCTGCCACAGCACACGCTTATACACCCATTTCTGGATTTCGAGGGGAAACGCGAGCGAAGACAGGGGAAGTTGCCCATGCCCGTAGGAGCGACATGCTTCCCAGGCGGGCATGTAAACTCGTGCAGGCACCTTTTGTCGCACCTGCTTTACAAGAAGAGTCGCGAATCCTGCGCAATCTGTCCTTCTCATTCTATCGTCTGCGCGATTTCAGGGCAGCAGCTGTTGAAACTACAGCGTCTCCTGTCCTAGTGTTCGTGTCAAGACGGTGGTAGCTTTTCGACACTATCTTCATACTTAGGCCAAATTCACTCGCTGTCTGGAGGAGAATACTAGCGGCCGGTTGATCTGATCGGTGTGGTTTTGCAGATCAATTTCCAGGTGAAAATCGGAGCAGTATCCTAACAAAAGGGGAACGAAGTGCACGCGTCCCTTCCTTCCTTTTCCTTGTCCTGCTATCTCCCATGACTTTCACAAACACATTCACACTTACATGCATCACCACCATACACATCGGGAGACCAGTTGGGAGTTTAGTGCTTATCCCAGTTGCGTCGGTACTTTGCTGGCGGAAATACCTAGAGTAGGAAACCCCGCAAACCGACGTGAAGGTCGGAGCCGCATCTAACGTTTCAGAGGAGGAGAAACATGACCGCCTCCCAGAATGTAACATGCCCTACAATTACGGCACTAACGACCGTAGCAGTTGAAATGCCCGGAAACAAAATAATTAATCCTATTAGTTCCCTTAATATTGCTAATTGGGCAATATGGTAATGGGTCAATTAGGCAACGTCGAAGGCGCGCAAGAATCGCACAACAAATTTATTACGAATTATCGACAAGATTTGTCGCAAAAATATAGTCGAATATAAACAAAGGAAGACATTTTAAGTATACATCTCTAATACAATGGAACAATAAAGTAACTGCTAATGTGTGCGGAAGAAGGTAAATAGGTCAGTAAAATGAAACTTCTGCAGAAATATCGACTGAATTGTTGTTTGGTTCTGGTCGGCGTGAGGGAAATTATGTTGTTGAAATGACACGCGATTGTAACCTCGTTTGAGAAGAAGAACAACAACAACACATCAGTTGACTGTTTGGTATCAGTTCACGAAAGTTCTGTTTTCCGTGAACGTTGTCATAAGTATCTTCTTTGGTATTCTGTGAAACGAAGAGCAAACAATTTACGCGAATAAAATATGCTGCTAAAACGTTGCTAAATATTCAGAGGAATACAATTATGTGGTATTTGTTGCTCGTGAGAATGTTCTAAATGACTGATCGAAATTATCTCATAATTGTTAATTATGACAAAACACTCATTCATTTAAGGGTAACAATAACACAATTGTAAGAAAAGGGGTGAATGCTAGGTTTAATACGAGAAAAAATCTGCAAAAAGTGATAGTTAACAAGATCTTCGTAAAGAATTAACATTTGATCAAGCCACAAGACACCATGACATGATTACTTGTGGGTATAAACATATTTGGGTATAAAAGTGGTTCAAAGTAATTTATTAAGGATTTTGCTTATCCTGTAAAATCCCATGTTCTACAGTAACATCACAGTTCCATTGAATAAGAGCTCATCAGATCGATTTACTTCGAGTTTACGAAAACTATCACAGAAAATGAAGACATTTATCACCAGAAACACAACAATGCTTAATTTCGCTAATTAATGTTATCAATTGCAACATTTTATATCTGAAGTATGAAAAAACCATGATACAGATTATTCAGATTTATAGGGTGTATTTTCTGTGCTTAGCAATAAAATTTGAATTTTTAATTTCCACTTCAAAGTTCATTTAATTGCTTCTTAAGTTCCTAATGAAAAACCTACCTTATAGATTACATATTTTATTTAAATTCATATTTTAGATTTCTACTCAACACATTGGATCCGCCATTCTTTAAATTTCAACTTCGAAATTGTTATAAGAGATCTCGAAAGATTTTTGTATACAATTTCATAGAAATGCAATAACATTATTTTTCATTTTATTTGTATTTAGTCCAGCTTTTCGGGATTCGGCCACGGTGTGGCACGGCAAAGAAGAGGTCTTTGCATTGAAGGCAACACGACAGAAATGACGTTTAGGTATGAGTGAAATTGTCAGTGAAATTCTCCTCCTGAGATTTCTTAAAAATATTTTTCTTGAGATTCATGTATAAAATTTGCACATCTAGACTTTCAATCTGACTATTAGCGACTATTCCGAATAATGAACGAGATCTTAATTTACATTTACAGAGAAGCATTTCTTGGAATTCCCTATTGACATGGACTCGGAGGTCGTGCTCTGTCGTTGCATCACAATTTACAGTGCTGCTTCAAACGATAAGCTGTAGAGAGGCTTGTCAAACTGCGCTCGCACGAGCCACTTGCCCGCCTGAGAAGCCCGGTGTTCTTACGGGCATGGGCTACTTCCTTAACTCGCCACAGGCACACAAAAAATGTTATCAAACCCAAAGACTTCACACATGTAAAATACAGGCACACAAAATAATAAAATTTATTAACTTTTGTGGAATCCCACGATACGAGTTTTTCCGTTGAATAATCATTTTGCCGTACCATTACATTTCTTTCTCTTTACTACATATGTACATTGTATGAATCTGAAGCCAGTTTTGCGCCACCACCTTCCATTCTTTTTAATCGCAAAGAAAAACCCATCGTGGCGTAGTACTTTTTGTATTCGGGGGTTATTGTTTGACCCAAAGACAACATCCCCCCCCCCCGAAGAGGAAAAAGTACAATTTCACAATGCTGTTTTGCGATTTATAAAATTGGAGGGTGATGGCGCAATTTTGGCTTCAGATTCGGATTCAGCGCATCAACATATATAGAGAAATATGTGTCAATGGTCTGTCAATAAACCCCGAAAACAAAGATACAATGTTACAATGGTTTTGTGCGATTTAGAAAAAATTGAAGGGTAGAACTGCATATTCGAATTCATACATAGAGACAAACATAGAGAAACACATGTCAAGTCTTTAGGTCTGACAACTTTTTTGTGTGTGCATGTGTAATCAAACCATGAAAATCATACGTTTTAATAATATATTAAAACATAGTGCCAAATTTCAAAACTATTTTACGGGAATAAGTCTTGCCAACATCAGTGATCTAGAGCAACATGTTCCTCTGTTGCTCTAGACCACTGTCAAAGGGAAGCAGTATTTCCTAAAACTAGTTACGTCACTCGTCTTATGTTACAGTGTTTTTAACGGTTTTGAAGTTTACAAAACATTTATTTCCGTATTCTGAGTCATTGAGTGGTTCAAGGGCAGGGCTCTAGCTTCCCGTTGTGCGATCCCGAGTTCGATTCCCGATCGAGGCAAAAATAGAGTTGTAGCTTTCCTTTAAAACCATCTGTTTCTGTAGTTGTGTGACGAAGGAAAACTCAGGCAGGCGGAGATTGCTAGTTACGGTGAAGGGAATACATGTTCGCCACATGCCTCTCTTATCTCCAAGCGTGGAAATTAAAATAGGCCCAGGCATGGGGATACCGTTAACTAGGCGGCATTATTCATAAATAACGACAACATGAATTGGTCACCAACAGATAAAACAATAAAATTCTTGCTTATTATATAATAAATGATAGCTTAAAATTCGACATTCGACTCAACTGGAAGCAACTAGAGTTAAAAACTAAGCAAGCCAAAAATAAACTAATCCAACTGCGACATTTACTGTATCAACACTGTCAACTCCCCCTCATCTAATGTAGAAAATTATGTAATTCTACGCGAAAACGGCGAATTTTCGGCAGAAAAACTCAAGGCCCTGGTAACGAAAAAGTTGATAAATCCAGTCGCTAAATTTAGAACAAAACCTCTAACAGGTAGTGTAGCCAGAACCCATGTTTTGTGGGTCTTTGTAACCGAAAAATCGAATGACGGCAAAACGTCTGTCTGTCCATCTGTCCGTTGTGACAACGCTAGCGGCTAAACCGTTTAGCTGATTTCCTCCATATATGATATTTGATAAATATGATGACACATGATATTTGATATGATTGATATTCCGATAAAATAAAAATTTAATTTTTGGGCGGTTCATTACATGGAGCCCCTGGGTAATTTCCAAAATTTCAAATAATGGCTCCATCATTTTTTATAAAATTTTGTTGTTGGTTAGTGTGAAGGACATTTAAGAGAATAGTGCAGGTCTCATGTTCGTTAAAAAAACTTGATTTCTTGAAAATTGCAAAAGTTCTCAATTTTTCGGAGTCTTTCTGCAATTACAATTTTAAAGATAGAGATTTTTCCTTTAATGAAATCCGTTCCTTAAAGATAGATTTTGAAATGAGGTCAAGTAAACGTTTTCGAAAATCTGAGTACTTTTCGCGTAATTTAGCCTGAAAATATCGGCAAGAAATTACGTGCTGTTTTAGCATCAGTGTTTTATATAATTTTTACATATTTGTAATGTATATAATTTTAGGTTCGTTTACGTTAGCATAGGGTTGATTAAGACCATCAAACATTTGCAATGTTAATATGTAATCAGAACACTGTAAAGTCAACATTAAATAAAATAATAGTAAAAAATAAGCTAGCCGACAAAGTTGGATAATCCACCCAAAAACGGTAAATACATTGCCGGTCAAAAGTTTTGGACGCAGCTAATAATTTCAAATGTGACGAAAATAGATTGAGAGAGTAATAATATTTATACACTGGGGTCATTGACTATTATATTATCCACATATCTTATTTGGATATAGAAATAACTGAAATATTTTAACTTAAAAAATAAACAATGGGTTTCTCAGAAAAAAATATTAGTTTTATTTTTACAAAACGCGTTGTTTGAGGTATTTTTCAATGCTGAACTACTATGAACCAAACACCGTGATGTACCTATAGTCCGAACTTCGTTCTCGTACCTATAGGTCGTATTACACCACAGCAAACTGTGGCCTTCCCAACCACCGCACACTTTGCATCAATGAATTCTCTTGAGTGGAGATATAATGATCCCTAAGTAATGTTTATCTACACAAGAGATATTGAGGCAAATGTTCTACTTTAGTGTCCTGTGTTTGGGTTACACTACCAAGGCCAAATACAGCGCGCCGAGAAAAAAAAAACTTAAATGGTTGTCCAAATTCTTTTGACCGGCTGTGTACACACATACATTTATAAGAGAAATTTTCCGGGCTGGTAGGCCGTGGTCATAGCTTCTATTGAGGAGTAAACTAGTCGGCCCTTCGATGCCAACTAGACCACGGCCTACCAGCACGGAAAATTTCTTTTATATTGACTCCGGCCTTGAAAGTCTACGATGCTATGTATGCATACATATCCCTATTTTTATTAATATCAAGTACCACGCGATATGTTGCCACCACTGAATTCTCGCCAGACACAGTCCGCGTGTGCCGGCAGCGGGTGCGCGTGCAGCGCGGTTGTACGTACTTTTTGCAGAGCGCGTCGGCCTCCGAGGCCGCGATGGCGGGCGCGCCGCCGCCCCCTCCACCGCGGCTCCCCACGCTGGCGCGCACCTCGGCTATCTCCTTCTGCAGGGTGAGCAGCACGCCGTCCAGCCGGCCCTGCAGGTTCAGCGACTCCTGCAAGTCGTCCTGCAGGCTCACCAGCGCCTCCTCCGCCTCTCGCAAGGTGTTGTCCAGCGTGGTCGTCTCCAGCTCCTGGGCCTTCACCTTCTCCTCCTGCTGCGTCAGACGCTCCTCCAGCCCCTTGATGGAGTGGTCCAGGGACGTCACGTCGGCGGCGCGGGCCACCGATTTGTTGCCCAGGTCGTTCCACAACTGCTTCACTTGCTCCAGTTCCGACGATTGGTTGCGCCACTGATTTTCCAAATGTACGAGTTGAGGTTCGAGTTTCGACAGTTGATCTTCTTGACGATATAAGCTTGCGTTTATGAATGTTTCGTGGATAGCTAATTTTTCCTTCAGATCAGAAAAAGTTGTCATTTGTGCGTTTACTTTTTGGGTGAGCTCGGATGTCTGGTTTTGAAGTATCTTTGTTTCATACATTGGTGTAATAACCTCGTCGATTACCATTTTGTAGGAATCCAAATCTTCCTTCAATTTACGCAATCTTTCTTTCAATTTTTGAGCTGTTTCCATATACCTATTCATTTCATTTTCTTCATCAGGAAATAGTGACTGCATTTGACAGTGTATTGGCATAATTACTGCCAAAAACAAAGAAAAAAATAACGTCCATGCTGTATGTTGCATGATGGCGTCTACGTACACTTCCTCTCCCTAAAACCAAATTTCAATCCGTTCAACTATTTTGCCTTCAGTGCTGCTACACGAAGTCTCTTCTCTCGATGATACTCTTTAAATGCGAGGAAGAGATAAGACGACCTCGAACATGCCCCCACTCTTGGTTGAAGACGCTATCTGTCGGACAAAAGCGGGGTTGAACTTTGACTTCTTTATGAAAAACAATTATACAAAACTAATAAGTGGAATTCAAGAAGAACGAAAGAAAATATATAATTACTTATTCTGTACGGGTGAAGCTATTAAGCAAAGCAAAACATTAGAATTAAAATTATAAAAAACATCACATCATTTTAGACATACGGCCGATACCGTGAGAATAGTTTTGGTTATTTAAAGGATTATATAAAATAGGTGTAAAAGAAAATAATTTTCAAAATAAAGCATAAAAAGCTTAACATGCCCTGATCAAAAAACGAGCCACCGGAAAATTCGAAAAAAATGTGCCAAAATTAAATGATCATACCAAAAAGTCTTCCAACAATTTCCTCAAAATAAATGAAAATGTTTCCTTGAAAAATGGAAATGTCCTCAATAGAACGGTTTAGGTGAAATTTAAAAATGACCTGCTCCACATCCTCTGCGTAATCCTAACAAACAATAGTTTTAGTTTAAAAATCATGAATTTCATAGCCCGCTCAATTTTACTTCTTACTCCTTTATTCTGTAATACACAGAAATATTGTTGTTTTCAGTTTCTGCTGCACGAAATCTCAAGTTACTGAGCTGCAGCTCGCTATGAAATTCATGGAAATAAAATTTGATAAGACTTATCGATTAGTTTTAAAAGTATGAAGAATTTAAAAAAAAATGTATGATCGATTAAAAATGATGCCATATATAAAAGGGCATTTTAATATTTTTTAGATGTAATAAGACACGAGTAGAAGAAAAAAATTCTTATGTACTGAATACATTAGAAACTAGCAATTTTAAGGAATTTAAAGAGTTCAACGAAAATTATACGAGTGCGTAATGTAAGCGTTAATAGAGAGATAATCTGAGAAATAATCTGAAGAAAAAATGAAGTATTTTTTAGAAAAAAGAGTTTATAAATTACCTTTTTTTTCGAGCAAAAAACAAAACAAACAAAAAACAAAACACGGGAGAGATGGCTCAGGGCATAAAACTGATGTCACTGCAGACCCTCTGACCGGAAGGTCCTAGGTACGTGTCCCGACGGTGGCAGGATTTTCGAAACTAGTTTGTCAGCTTGGTCGAATTCAGTCGCTGTCTGGTGGAGAATTCTAGCGTCTGATAGATATTTAAGTTTATGCATGGGCTAAGTTATTTGTCTTTGGTTATCTTCTTTTGCCTAGTAGTCAATTTACAACTAGTCAGTGTTGTTGCTAAGGGCTCCTGGAATAGTTAAATAGTATTTGAAGCTAGAACCACTAGAATAATATTAAAATCGATTAAATCAGCGAAAAGTGCATTAAAAATGACTTATTAGTCGAAATCAACGAAAAATACAAAAAATGACATTAAATGGGTCATTTACGTTAGTCATAACACAAAAAATTAACGGTTTACTAGTTCATTGCTGTGTGTTTACGGATCTGAAACAAAACACGTAACGGTATTGTTAATAACCTTACGGGCCTTTCTGTTCCTTTATGCTCTCGCGCCTTTGCATATTTTATGGCCCGATCTAATAGTAACAAAACACATACAATATTTTTATGAATTTGATTTATTAAAGTTAAGATGCAAATAAAATACAGTAAATTAATGGCATAGTGATCGAATAAATGTCATACTGCTAAAATAACTCGTTATAAATCTTATTTTGCTTAATTGATATGAAAATTGCAATTTTGGCATATTCCCATGAATTTATAATTGCCATCAATCACTCACATGTCACTGTTACGTATCACCATTTTAGAGACATACATTGTTCTTTAATAGCAGTACTAGTAGTAGTAAGAGTATAAGGCGCATTAGGTAACATCCTCGAAATGATATTTTTTAGTGTTATGACATATTCTAAATAACCTTTGGCAATAGAGGCAAATACCCTACAAGTAACGTTTCATCAGGGCAATTTACACTGTTAATCACACTTATATAACTCTCAAATACACCATAAATATTTTCATTTATTCTCAATATTTTACAGGATAACACTAGTTTTGTTAGCTTTTGCGAGAATTTCCGCGGGAACTCCACAATATTCTTACATTCTGTACGAACAAATCAGACCAGTAACGATTATGCAATAGCAATTAGGTACTCACTGTTTTGTTTAACTGACGTCATATTGAAAAATGACTCTTACAATTCTTTTTTTCACTTTAGACGCAATAAATATTATAAAATGTTTCGAATTCTCGTTTGGCTCAGCAACGAACTGGTAAACCATAAAGTTTTGTATGCATCACGGGCGTTACTAGATGTTTTTTGCCCCCTCAGGCGACTTCCAACCACTCGGGCCAAAGGCCTACTTAACGCCCTTGATATATAAATAACTTATCTATACTAAACGGCGTTTTTATAATCTGAAAATAAAAAAAAATGGTATTTCATTAAAATCCACCCCAAGTCATCACCAAGTAACCCATCCTCCATAGGGTTCATCCCTCATGATTTTGAAAATGCAATTTTGGGCCGCAACGCCATTGGGAAGAAGTAAAAGAAAAATAATGAAGAAAAGTTAAAAAGATAAATAAATAGCAAAACAGCTGATTTTATGCAACAATAACAAACATTTACGATTAAATTGGTTTGGAAAAGTATTAAATGAAAAGTATTGTAAATTATAATCAACAATTTACCATTTTTAGCTGTGTTATTAGGCCAAGAACAGAAAGTAAGAAATACTTTTGCTTCTCTTAAATACATTAATGTTGACTAACTAATGTTTATAACTAAATTAAACAACTAGAATTTGCAAAATAAAAAATCATATTTTAGAGTAATTTGTTATACTAGGCGATAAAGAGTTTTTATTTACGAGAGATCGGCAAAGTTGGCTTATTGCATCAACTGAGTCACATCAGTGCCTCTGATCGGGAGGACCTAGGGTTCGAGCGCCGACGGTGGCAGCGTTTTCGATTCGGGCTTCACAGGATGGTCGAATTCAGCCCCTCGCTGGAGGAGAATTCTAGCGGCCAGCTGCACTGATCGGTAGTTTTTCGTGGTTTCTCAATGCCAGGTGAATACCGAAGCAGTACCCTCACAAACGGGCTTCGTGCGATTTTCCTTCTTCTTCCTTGTCCTATCCTCAGCCCTTACTTACACACACACACACACACACACACACACACACTGGCATGCATTACATTACTTACTGGAGAGACCAGTCCGGAGTTTAGAGCTTGTCCTGGCTGGGACGGTATCACGCTGGTAGGAGATACCTCATTGGGGAAAATGCCCCCAAGACAGCATACGTCGGCTCGGGATCTCGCCATCCAGAGGGGGAAGATCACAATCACCTCTCACGATAAAAACATGCGTAACTTATGATCTTAGCAGTTGACGAGCCTCGAATTAGTTAATTTATCAAAAAATCAATATCTACAAGAGGAAGATACTAACTCTCTGAACGAAGATGAGGATATTACCACTTACGGAACTGAAAACCGTAGCAGTTAATGAGCCGGGAATAAATCAATCAAAAAAATAAATATCTACGAGATAAAAATATTACCTCACAAACGATGACGAATATTTTGTTTTAATTTTTAGTGAAATACAAAATAAAGATAGGTTAGGACAGGACCGATAGTTTGCTTAGTTACTGCCAGGAGCGCGTGGGCCAAAGACCGGAGAGTCCGGGAAAGAAGATACATTTGTTTCTTGAGGTATTGCAACAGCATACTATTGTTCATTAAGAAGCGTCTTCAACATTGTGAATAAAATATTCCCCTGGAGAATTCCAGGATTATGCATGTTTGCCTGTTTCAGCTTCTCCATCTTGTCCTCGGTCGGCCAGCATTTGTTCTTCCGAAGGTCTGTAATTCAGGATCTTCTTGAGGGATTCATCCTGGCGCCATACGGATTACATGTCATTTTCATCTTCTTTTGTAATATGTTACAATTTCTTTTATTGGTTGCTCTCGTACGACTTGATTAATTTTGTCATTCCTAATGTAATCTAATAGCGTGCAACCTTTTACTTATCGAAGAGTTTTCGTTTCTGATGTTTCTATGTCTGTGATAATTTACTTTAAGTGCCCATGTTTCCGAAGCGTACAATATCGTGGGAATGTTCCTAATTTTATAAAATTTTATTTGCGGCTCTTTTCTAGTGAACAAGATAAAATAATAAAATATATTGCTTTATTACACGCTGAGTAACCCGTTCTTATCAGAAGAACACTCATTCTTTCGAGAGAAAAAATTGATGGCAAAATGTTCACAGAAATACGATTTGGAGGTCCGCGATATCGAGGAGGTGTTTTAAATATGCGCCTAAAACGTACAAAATACTTTTCAATAAATATTTACCGATCGAGAGAGCCAGAATGAAAAACTGGGAATTCGAAACTACGTTTTAAATATTTGTGGGTACTTCAAACGAAACCCTCAGACAATTTCGAACTTTTCTTAAAAATGGCTGCAATTAAAAACTATCTTTTGTTGCTGGAATAGAGCATACTGTCTTTTTGAATTTTCGGTAATAGCAACTGTTCAACGTTTACCATCTCCTACAATTACATTATTAAAGCAAGTTTTTTTTTCTGAATCAAATTTATTCTTCAACACTTTTTCAAAACAAAAATTCTTCAAAAACTCAATTGATCTCTTCTAACATAACCTTGATTGCTGCATATAAACCTCCCAACAAAAAGTTTCCGTCAAGTTTCTTGAAAGCATTGTTTGATGGCAGGTCACAAATAATATTAGCAGGAGACCTAAATTGCAAAAACCAAATTTGGAACTGTAATTCTACTTCATATAATGGAAAACTTCTTCATAAATTCGCATTGCAAAGAAATCTTAATATACTAGCTCCTCCAGAGCCCACATACTACCCTTATAACCCAAATGTAGTTCCTGATATTCTAGATATACTTATTACACAAAATTTAAACATTCCGATTTACCAAAATGTAAAACTAGAATTAGACTCAGACCACAATCCAGTAATAATTTCTTTCAAAGCCGAACTTCAGACTTATCAAAACGAAAAAATTATAGAGGGTAAAGTAAATTGGGACATGTATAGAAACATACTAATAAACGAATGTCAGTTTCCTGAGAATCTTAAAACATCATCTGATATCGACAGTTGTATCAACTCTCTCGAAAACATTATTAAAAATGCTATTAAAAGGTCATCTACTAAAGTTAGGAATTTCACCAAAAATTATATTCCGCTTCCTAAACCACTTCTAAATCTAATTAAAGAAAAACATAACCTTCGTAGATTGTGGCAATATTCACGCAATAAAATAGTGAAACAAAAATTAAACAGCATATCGGTAAAAATTAAACAAGAACTACATAAAGTGAGGTGTACACATTTCCAAAATTTTTTAGGCAGCATCCCTCCAAACTCCAGGACAATGTGGAATACAATTAAAATGATTACAAAGGAAAAATCTTTCATCCCGCAGTTATCCTCTAACTCAGGTCTAGCAACGACGGATTTCGAAAAAGCTGAAACTTTAGCGGAACATTTTGAGAAAATATTTACAACTAACCCGGTAACCGACTTTGATTTCCAATTAAAAGTGGAAACAAACTTGTCAATACCGCGATATTCCGTCCCAATAAAAACTAAATTTATAGCCCCGTCTGAGACATATCAAATAATCAAGGCTTTAAAACCGAGAAAATCAGCAGGACATGACTTATTAAATAATAAAATGATGAAAGAATTACCTCGCAATGCAATTGCAGCATTAACAGCGCTCTATAACGCTTGTTTAAGATTAGGATATTATCCAAAGACCTGGAAAACTGCCATTATAACACCAGTATGCAAGCCGAACAAAAATCCACAAGACCCTTTTAGCTATAGACCAATTAGTTTGTTACCGACCTTTGCCAAAATGTTTGAAAAACTTATAAAATCCCGACTATCCAAATTTTTCACCGAAACCAATGCACTTCCAAATACGCAGTTCGGATTCCGTCCAAACCACTCCACAAGTCATCAACTATTAAGAGTAACAGAGTACATTGCTGAAGCATTTCACAACCGAATGTACACAGCTGCAATTTTTCTCGACATCGCACATGCCTTTGATAAAGTGTGGCATCATGGGCTACTTTACAAGTTGCAAACCTTGGGAACCCCCGATTACCTCCAAAACATCATTAAAAGCTTTCTGTCAGAGAGGGATTTCAAAGTTAGTATAAACAACAATAAATCAAGAGCACATATCATCAAAGCTGGCGTGCCGCAAGGTTCCCCACTTTCTCCCTTATTGTTCAACATATATATAGCTGACTATCCACAAATGACTTACTCAGAAATAGCACTCTATGCAGATGATACAGTATTATTTAATGCAAATTCAAACATTACCAACGCTTGCAAAGATCTCCAGTCGGACTTAAATGAATTTGTTGAATGGACATTGAAATGGAGAATTGCCATAAACCCTACCAAATCACAGCCTAAAATATTCTCACTAAGAAAAATACATAAACCACTACAAATCAAAATTAATAATTCTGCAATTCCCTGGCTTAATAATGAAACGCCCGTAAAATATCTGGGTGTATTACTGGATCAAAAATTAACTTGGAAAAACCACATTCAAGAAATAACGAACAAAACCTACGCAAAAATGAACAAACTTTACCCATTAATTAACAACAAATCATCGCTTAGTCTGGACTGCGCATTATCAATTTTTAAAACGATAATACGTCCCTCATTAACATACGCCTGTCAAATTTGGAACAATATAGCAAACACACATCTAAAGAAACTACAAATCATTCAAAACAAGTATCTAAGAAAAGCCGTGCAAGCCCCTTGGTTTATTCCAAATATGCAAATTCACAGAGAGCTTAACATTCCTTCCATTAGCGAATACATTCAACGGATGAGTAACAGATTTTTCACCCTTCTTCCGTCGTGTACAAGTGCACAAATATTTGATCTAGGCAAAAATGCTTCCATCCCAACCCGCATTATCTCTCGATACCCCAAAGACTCTCTTAAACCACCTTAAATTAAAATAATTTCCATCCCCTCCCATTAATCAATTCCGCTGCTGAAAAATTAAATAAATACATTAATCAAAATAAATAAATAAATTAATAAATTTCTTTGAATTACTGCTCTGCAGACTTGGTTGACGAGGTAGCCGTGTGGTCCTCCTCATGTACTGTCAGCCGAATGGCCAAAAAATTCTGTAATAACAAACTGTAAATTAAAACCCCTGAAAGGCATACTATGCCGAACAGGCAGGAAAATAAATTTAAAAAAAAACTCAATTCTTCTTCAATGAATGTTGAAACGTAGTTTTTTAAATGCGAGCAGTTGCATTAATTACAATATCTATAATTTATGTAGGAGATAAAAAACAAGAACAAATGCAGGGTGTATCAATAAGGACTTTACAAGTTTGAATGCTCGTACAAACTCATTCAAACGTTCCAGAGACCTAATCTTGTAAAATTTGAATATGTTAAGCAAAACGTGATGTATTTCGCTAAATATTAACACCAAAACAAAGTCACTAATTTAAATTAGTGAACCAATACTAGCCTACAAACTTGTGAAGTCCTTATTGAAACATCCTACATACTGTAATTTAATTTTGTATATTTGTCGTCATTAAATGGAATTGAATTTCTTTTATCTTGTAACGGTAAATTGCATTTGACTGCATACTCTTGGTTTTTTACAATCGCGTTCATTGGCCTCGCTTCGCACTGTTTTGTCAGTGATTCAAACCTATCACCGGAATCACACTGGACACAACCCGCGACACATAGTAAATGTAAAGGGCACTAGAGCTAAACACGTAATTACTTATCCATGTCAACCAAATTAACGGAATCAATGGTACAACGAAATCTAAATATTCTCGCTAATATTGTAAATTAAAAAGAAGGGGAGGTCAACTTTTAGAACATTGTTTTAATGAGAATTCATTGGGTCAGAGGGAGGAAAGTAATGGCGTATTAATACTCACTCACATTAATAGCACTTTAATAGAAAGAACAGAGTGGTTACTTATTGAAATCAGTTTTTCAGAATTAGAGCTGTAAATAATGTCATATACCATTATAGTTATTAACGTCAATAGGCCGACAAACACCAAATAACAGATGCTGTTGAAGTTTTTAAACCGAGGCGATAGTCAAGGTTTATAAACAACCAAGTCCATTATTTGTGATATCGGCTGTGTGTCATTCAATACTTTTCGTAATACCATCTTCTTATAGGAAAAAACAAGGGTAGATCCACGGGGAGGGAAATGAGGAAATTTCCCCCCTCAAATTTTTCAGTATGTGTTAATTTTAACTTGTCACGAAACTTTCAAGGAAAATATTTTCGGATTATCATTGAAATGAATAAAATCGTATCCCAGCTTGAGCTGAGTGCTTGCGACATTTTCTAAAATCTGTAATATGACACATTCGACGAACACATTATGAAGTTCCCCTCCCAAAATTCCGTCAAGCGGCAGGGCTCTTCCGAAGCCGCCACCGCTGCACGCTACGGCCACACCTCCGCCCGCCGTGGAAGGGGGCGGGTTCTGCAGGGGTAGGTTTCGCCGACCCTCCGGCGACGACAAACAAAGGGACCGCAGCAGGTAAAACGCTGCGACCAGCGACGCAATGGGAATACCATCATTTGAAGCTGTGTTCTGCTAGCGGTGGCGCGTATGCCCTCCTGCGCTTCGCCGCGGTGGTCCGGAGTCCGGCGCCGAACGCCGCAGTGGCACAAACCCGCCGCACGTGGGAAGATCTCCATTCAAACCAATGCTCTGCTACGAGCCGCGGTGTTTGGAAGTGCGCAGCAGTGGCGGCGTGAGAAGGGGCCCGTAAAGTTCAAACCCGATGGCGGGTTCAAACCCGCTCGAAGCCGTGGATTTTAAGAGCGAAAAAATCCTTCGTACGCCTTCCTTCGGAGAGGAAGTAAAGCCGGCTGTCTCATGTTCGTAGATTTATTTGCATGTAAAAGATCCTCAAGCCTAAATGACGCCTCTGAGCTAAATTCAAATCGCCTGTTTCTCGCCCAAGAAATACCTCCATTCTCTGCTAGTTGGTGATAGGCGCGTAGCGAAATTTGCGTGGTCAGACGGAAGAGCAGGCCTCATGGACTGAGTGTTGCCACGTAAAATAAGGCATTAATTCAATTCAATTTTAAAGTTACTATGTTGAAGTACATCGGTAGTCGTTGCCGGTCAGTCATGGAGGAGCTCCGAGAGGATTACGATGAGCTGTTGCCTAGCGTTGTACCGCGCGCGCGTTGGTACCTGGAGCGGAAACTGCGGTGGACACTGCGATGAATATCTGTCGCAAGTGCGAAAGAAGCGACCGGAGGCTTTGGAGGAGGAGGCTTACAAATCATGTGAGTTCACCATAAAGGTCCATTCACAATGCAAACGTAAACGTAAGCATAACGCATAGACGTGAACATTAACATAAGTGATAGACAAGTATTCACAATGTCTAACGAAAACGTAAGGAAAATAAGAGTTTCTATTGGCTGTGAGGCATTCTAGTTTACTGTTGGTTGGATGTGAAAATCGATTTTGTGGTATCGACTATGTCCATGGCCCATATGGCGTTAGTTCGTCTATCGACTTCGCTCCTCTTTCAATTCTCGATTTTGAGTTAACGTACTGTGGTTGGTTGTTTCTGTGATTTCTTATATCTTATTTAAGCATAAGCACAGAAGCTTGAAGCTTACAAGCTTTTAAGTTAACTTCTTGCGTGTTATGCTTATGCGAACGCATTGTGATTGAGTCCGCTTATGGGCGTAGTCCTTACTTTTATGTTAACGCCATGCTTATGTTTATGTTTGCATTGTGAATGGGCCATAAAGCTGCATATTCTTGAGCAGAAACACTACAGCCGGGAAGGGCAAGAAACTGCACAGCAAGCCCTGGTTGATTCAAGCCCTGCTCAAGCGGAAACATCACGAAACCCAACCAAACGCGCATTCGAAAGGGAAGTGAAGGTGCTTGATGGCTATGCTGCGTCACAGCGGAGGAGTGTATCGTACTAAGGGTGCTGATGACGTATTTTCCCCCGGCGCTGATAAAAACAATATAACCAAAGTAATTGAAAAAGTTAAAAAAAGATGATAGTTTACAAGTGGTCCTGGTACACTTTGGAACAAACTCGTCGAAGACAAATATCTACTATCTATCCATTTTTTTTACGAGGGGAACTGTGGAAATCTTCAAAAGACAAAGAGGAGCCCGCACTCCTCAATCGTGTGAGAGTTTTACCCACTAAAACCACAAACCCTTTATGTTCCTGGCGTTATCCACCCTGGAACCGTAATTATGCATTACTTCAGGATGGTGCCAACTATATTACTTCGAGGTGCTATTCAGGTTCATAAAAACCATAACTTTCATTTTGTTTTACAGTACATTGTTATTAAATTAAAATGCTTATTTTACGCATTACCACTGGCCTTTAGCAAACTATTAGGTACCAGTTATGCTGCACCGCTATTGACCTCTGACGGAATATATTAGGAACCATTCTGCTCTTAGCGACCGGCGAAAAATAATGATCTTGGTGCATCTACCAACATACTATTTAAATTATTTATTTTAGGCATTTGTATTATATTAATTGTTACCAAACTTTGCAAGGAAACTGCGGCAATATTGAAGAAGAGCCTGTAAAATTTCGTATCTATTCATACATTACTTTTTGTGGTATCGATGTCAGTTACATGTCGTTGAATTCACTTCTATCAGTAGAGATATCATTGAATTCCTTTCTTTGAGAACTCTTAAATGCTGATGAAAACAAAAACATAAAGAAACATGTCAATATTCCCCAAATTCCAAATTTTACACAGAAGAAAACAAAATATTATATTTTACCCACTATTCTACAACAAACTATTCTACTCTTGGTACAAACCGCAACCAGATAACTTAAACCGTTTTGAGGATGTATTTGCTGTGGTGAACGTAGTTGCCTCACGCTGACTACAAAACTGGTGATGGCATAAAATTGTAAAAGAGAAATTTCATCTACTAGGCTGTAAAATGTTTTTTAATTCACTAAAAAGTTCGGGAAAATAATACATTTCATGAATTATTCTACTTTTATGGTTGAAACCCCCTAATAGTTGTTTGGAAGCAATTACATCATCAAACTTCGTTGTCGCTAATAACGCTGTTTTCTTTTAGTGTATAAGCACACCGTAATTCAATACAGAGAACTTCAGTGGGTGAAATTGCATTGTCTAATGCGTTTTTACATTTGTGACAAGTTTAGCGAGATACTTTTTTCTCTAACACGATGATCCATGCTGCAGTAGGTAACTGTACGGATTATTTGCCGAGAGGCATTATTATAAAAAGTGAGGAACCAGAGATACATAAGTGTCAGTTTGTGGAAAAGTAATGTTTTTTATCTAGGAATAATAGTGGCTGGTGTTACCTGAACAAGGAAAGTCCATATCCGGAATCCGGCAGTCAAAATAGCAAGATTTGCAATATTCTTACAATTTTTTATTTACAAACATGTATTAATAACAATGAAAAAGCGTTTTATATGTGGAATCATGCTAATCAACACAATACTCTGACCGCAATATTATTGAAATTCTTAATAAATGTGCAAAGATTGCTGGCTCTGGTTGCCATGGCGACCTAAGCTGTCTTACATGGAAATTTTATTTCCTTTAAATTGTATTTCTTTCCATGCATTTCTTTAATATATTTGTTTTAAACAATATTTAAAATGTATCTAAATAATTTAGCAGTCTTTGCTGCTTCAGACCTCTAGCTTATTGTAATTCTGGATAAAACTATAAAATATAGTGTTTGTGTGCAAACTATAAAAACCAACATCTGAAGGGTAGCAATTGTAAACGCTGAATGTGCCAAATTTACATATCACTCATCCAATGGAATGGGGACGTAACATTAGAAAATGGAATTTACACAAAAAACAAACTTCATAAAATATTTTGAAGCAACATTATTCCCACAGTAATAGCCATGGTGCAATTTGTCTTGGTCAAACGTTACTTGATGAGCGATATATTATGATTTTTAACCCCGGATTCATCGTTGAATTTTTCAAAGCGAATAACTTAGAACAAATTGGAAGGATCAGAAATGTTTCGTGGTAGTTCAAAACGACTCCAACGTAGTGCGTAGAAGTGCGTATGTTCCATTTCCGATCCTTCGAACGCTTAAAAGCCGAGTGAGCGAGTTTGGCACCTTCAGCGTTTCCCATTTCGCCTTCCTTTATGGGAGGTTTAATGTAGTTACTATAATGAACGGAGGTAAGATGAAACACCTTAATTCAAATATAAATAAATTTCAAGTAAATAATTTTCGTTGTTCTGAATACAATTTGGGGAACATTCCTAAAATTATCTTAGGCATCCTTCTGAATACTCATTCCAATATAATATACTACTACTAGTTGCAAGAAAACTACGTTGACAATTCTATTGTCTAGTTAATTAATAGAAATACTTTTATTTTCAAGGCATTCTTTCAAACACTATTCTCTAGTTTCCATTTGTAAGTAAACCTAATGATAACAAATCAGGTTAAAGTTTCCTGCATTTCGCAAACAGGACATAAAAAAAGCATTTGTTGAATGCACGCCGTGTCCCACTTTTGGTGGTGATGGTCTGTGAGGCCGAAGGACTTCTCAGTGGAATGTGGCCTTTAGCCGAGTTACTGGCTCGGAACCCATTACTCACAGCTCGAATGCAAGGCCTCTCCCGTCGCATTTGACGGGGAAATGCCGATTTCTACCGTGCGTCCCGTACTGTGTATGGAGCCCCCTGTCTAATCGCTCTAGTGGACTGCACAGCTTTGTGCAAGCAGGTTCGCGCAGAGCCGAAAATTGTACCGTTACCTGCACTAGCGTCATGCACACCACAGCAATTTATTATTTAGCACTCACAAGGGACAATACCAGAAAACCATTGATTTTATGTCATTTAGGGAAATGAATATGTGAATAATTGAATAACACTTAAGTTGGGGTCAAAATGTATAAATTTTATACAATGGTCACGTGATAAATTTTTAAATTATTTTACGAATTTAAAGATTTTCTTCGCATTAAAAGTAAACGAAGGAAAGTGAATTAAGACAGGAAAATGTTTACCAAATGTATTAATCTTTGATGTAAAACACACTTTTCAATACTTTTAAGTATTGTACTGCAGCGAAAAGACCCGATTTTGCAACAGAAAATCTCGTTTTGTGGGTTGCTCATCCTGGGGAAAAAATGGATTTTTGTTGTACTTGTATGTAGTAAATTACATTATCCAACATATAGTGTAATCGAAATGCACATCTTGTGAGCCCATGATACAGAAAATTTGGTTTTCGACAAAACGTTTGTTCGTACGCCCCTCCAATTTTATGGCACAGGTTCGATTTTAAATGAAATCTCTGAATTTTGCGAAAATTGGAAATGTTTGAACCACTTCCTGCCACTACATTATTAAAGGTACAACATTTTTTGAAAAACAAATCTGTTTTTGTAGAATTAAATATTTAAATAGTGTCACGTACCATTATTTTTTCGAAATTCGAATAATTTTCCGGTAATTTTCAGGGAGTGACAAATTAAAAATTATGTAAACAAGATTTTCTCAAAATGATTCCATTTTTTGTTTTATTTCTCAAATAGCGCAATGCCAATTTAATAATATTGCATATATTCCATTTTCATTAACAACCTTGGAATTTCGTACATTGCAAACGTTCAATTACTTTCGAATCTGTATCGAATCACTTTTATTATTGACGCTAGAAATTTCCCTATGAAGCAATCTATAGTTCAAAATAGGACCGTGATATTAATTAATGTATACTTTTTTGAAAATACCAGTATTTTTCTCGTAATCTTAAATTTCGTGGTGACAAAGTTCAAATTTTGTTTGAACCTGTCCTACAACTTTCATATTTTAACATCCTTTCTTAATGAATCTATTTTTTCAATCATAGCTCAGTAAGTCATTTTAAGAGCACTTTTTTTAAAATAATAGTGATTTTCGCTTAATTTAGGTTTGCATTTTTTGAGTGATGGCAGAAATATTTTCAGGATTAAAGCTGCATTTTAATAATCTTACCTAATCGTTTCGAATAATGCCTAAATTATGTGTTGTAGCGTCACTACTTATGGAAGACATGAATTTTATAAAGCTATAAATTTATAATTTTTTCCAGTGCCTTCGTTATAAACAAGGTCTAAATTCCCCGATGATATCAAGGCGGCAGATGCGGGAATACTACTGCGCAGAACCCAAGATTATGGAATATAGAATGCGCAAAAGGCAAGAGTATTTTCAGTTGTAATTTGGCATGGAAGGCAATAGGAAAAGTCTTTAAAAAGACCAAGTCATTCGGAATTCATATTCATTCATAATTGCCCAGGAAAGTCACAAACAGTCCTTTGTTTCCAATGTTCCAACAGACCTTTGGTCCAATTGCAAACGTAATTATACTATCTACATTTAAAACAAAATATTAGGTAAAAACATTAAATTTAAGAAATAAATCTATTTACAAGCATTGAAATATATTATATAATTAAACAAATATGTAGTCATACTAACGTTTTGGTCCATAATAATAGAGTAACCCTCCCAATGAATAGCACCCCACAGTGAATGAACAGTTATTGAATTTTTACACAAAATAAACTTTGAAAAATGTGCGCACAAACGATCGAGTCGGAGCCAGTGATGGCCATCCATTCAATCATACATAATTTATTTCATAACAAGCATGTTCATTCACTACATTTTTTTACTCTCGCACGTGGAGAAAGTTATATAACGCTGCAAAAATTTGATGTTGAGATTTTGACGGATATACACGTTTTGGAGGTTTCTGATGCCAAAAAATGTTTTTATAAGGGTCGGTCAACATTATTAGTGCATAAACCTTGTTTTCTCAACGTGGATATTTTCCGACATATTCTGCCTGATTTGAGGCTCTGCACATTCGAAAACATATCTACATTTTTTCTTAAAATAAAAGACTTCGGACACTCAAAATTTTCACAGCAATGACCTAATTTTTTTCTTTATTTTTGCACAAATTGAGCTAAGTACGCTTCGTAATGTGTCGTATGTCCAATTTTAATTGAAATATGTTAAATTTCGAAAATTCTTTTCGAATCTTTCCTATATATTTATTATTGAAGCTAGAGATTTCCCTCAATGTAATCTATTTTGTAATACTTTAAATTATTTATGTATAATTTGTCGAAATATAAGTCATTTTCAGATATTTTTTAGTTAACTCATTGCAATTTTCCACAAATACGTAAAGAAAGTTTCCTCACAAACGGCTCCAACATTATTAAAACTACCTTTTGTATGGATAGAGAATAATGCACTGAATTGTATGAAAGGACATTTTCATGAAGAATTTCGAATTTTCGAATTTTCAAAAATTGAAGATATCTAACGAATCTTTTGCGCCTTGTTTAGCGAAGTTTTTCTCTCTCTTTTTCAAGAGATGGTTATTTGGCTTCTGTAGAGCCCTCTACGTCACTCATTAACTTCTACGAATTAGTGAAGGAACAACACAGACCTTTTAACATAAATTGTCCGATGCATCTTCCCTACACTTTACCCAGGTTTTCCGTAAAGTATGGCACCAGAGATAATTTATTAGCTAAAATGGCTTGGTGTGTTGATTATCTTTGCACCACGCTTCATAACTTCCTCTCAAATCGTAGCATCTCAATTAGGATAAACAGTGTGCTATATTCTCCCTCACATATACTTGCGGGTGTTCCGCAAAGGTTTCTACTCTCGCTCACCTCTTATCATTTTCACTGCGGATAGTTCCAAACCTCAAAACGGCTCCACTGTCGTTAATGAAAGCGTCACATTTTCACGTACAACCAATTTCATTCCAGGTACTATAAATATAACAAAGTACAATCGACTCTTCTAGTATTTGGACTGATACATCGCATTTGCAACACTTCGCTTCCAAATGAGAAGCCAAAATATTCTCGTTTAGAAGGATTATGAACACCTAATTCCTAAATAACATAAGCATTTACAAAATCTTAATGCCTTCTTAGAAAACAATTAAATACTGGGGAGTCCTTCTGAACATCCAGCTCACCTGGAAATCACGCATGATCCACTTTTCAAAAGGTATATAAATCAAAAGAATTCTTAACAGTTTAAGTCCTTAATTAACTAAGGTTTACACTGTTGCTTTAGAACTGAGACATGTGAATAAAACGTGGGGTGTAGTGGTTATTACTTTTTGTTTTGGACATTAAAAGAAAATTAGCTGCAAGGAAGTAATAAGAACCTAAGCAAAGGGTCAAAAAGACACTATCTTATTGCCTCGGCTCTGAGTGCTTTGGGCGATAACAATTTTACAACTGATAATGAAATTTCTTTGGTTCGTAGCTACATATTTTTTCTTTAGAGTTTAAATCGTATTCCTGATGTTTAAACCCTTCAATCTTCTTGGGCGACATTTTTGTTGGGCCAAACGAAGTCATGATGGAGAATGAATCGAAACCGCCTATTTCGCGACCGTCTCGGCCAATAAGGATTACAGTAGAAAACCAGCAAGATGACAACTTTATCGATGACCTTAGTGGTTGAAGCAAAATCTGCAAGCAGGCAAAGAACGCCTGTAATATATCTGGATGCCTTTGAAAGTGTCTCACAAGCTCTTATTGGTTATGCAACTGGTCGCTGCGGGAGCAGAAACCTGCATCAATCGGTAGACATTTTACCTGCTTCATCAAAAATAAAATAAATTAAAGACAAAAAAGAATGAAAAGTGAAAACGAAGAAAGAAAATAAAAAGAAAGTATAAGAAAAGGCTGCAAAAATTCAAATTAATTGCGGGAAAGGTCCGAAATCTTCGTTTCATAAGCTAATGTGAAAAAAATTACTGCAAAAAACGAATTTAATGTTGTTCTGCGTAGACTTCGTAATAGTTTTCTTTGTAAGTTCCTATTACACCGTTCTACCCTAAACAAAAACAAAATAATTAACCTAGTTGTATTAATTATTATTTTTTAATTTTATAATTAATTTTATGCATAATTACTTAAAAATATTTATATTTAAAAAAATAATCAGTAAACTGTGGTTTATAGCCTTTACTGCTACGTGAGCTAAATAAATGTGCCATGGAGTAATAACATGTAGTTTGTGGTCAATTTGGGAGAAAACCCTTTTTTATTCCACGTCAAAAAGAGTTTAAAAATCTGTGGGTGACGTGCTACGGGCAGAAGTGTATTCTGTGCACGTTTTCTTAATTCTGGGATCCCTATCCTAAGCCATATACGAGTTGAATTCTGAATACACAAGGAAATGAGAGATTTTGGCAAGAATTGAATAGAAAATATTCGCTCAGGTGAATAAAAGCTATATTCAAAGGCAAAACAGTTATACATTTGGGCTCTTATTCCTCATCATTCCCCCTTTGTGAAACGATCGACTTCTCAACATTCGCTCAAAGGATTAGAGAAACTGAACAAATAACCTATCATTGACACAGAAGCTGAGGTATAATAGTTGTTATAGGTTGTTAGAACTATACACTCCAAAAAATTAATATATTAAATATTGTTAAACTTAATATTACTTCCCATTTGGATGCTCGGTATAGTCTCTAATTGTATGTAAAAGTTATGCAGCCGAACAAATTTATTTTGAACTTAAACTTGTGTATCGATTTCAATCATTTAATGTCATCTTACAATGTGTTATAAAATATTGTGCATGTTTGTAGGTAAATTTGTTGTAGTGAGCTGTTGATACTGACACCTAATGAATATGATCGCTTTGCGCACCTCGCAACACATGTCCGCGAATAGAATGTTAAAAAAACGACTAAAATCTTGTTTTTGATTATTTTGCGAAGGGCTAATTTAAAAATAGTGGTGTTAAATCCGCACCTATTGTTCTTTCGCGCATTATTTTTAAATTTGCAAGTTCAGAACTTTCAGAGAATTCAACGAAAATGAGACCTGACCCCTATTATTTCAAGTGTCCCTTATTTTATCCATAGAAGAAAAAAGAAAAAGAAAAAATGGAGTATTAGTTTTTTGAATTTTTTAAATAAATTACATTTATTTCAAGCAGATATTACGCGAAAATTACCTTTTTAAAAAAATGTACGTGACCTTTTTAAAGAGTTATTTTTTAAGACGGGTTTTATTTAAGATACAAATTTCCGTCTTGAATTTTGTAGATTTGAAACGTTAACTTGGAATTTTTGGAAATACAGTGAGTTCACCGGAAATGAAACCTACGCTATCCGAGGACCAAGTTTAATAAACAAATTTGAAGCCGATTTGAAGAAAATCTTTTTATGTTTGAAAACAGAGCCAGAACAAAACTTAATTTGACACAAGTGTTTACGATATATTTTGTACTGAAACCGGGGGATCAGGAGTCATGCGTCACTCATAAACTGTGCAGTATTTCTGTTGTAGAGGTACACTTAGGAAAGAAGAAGTGGAGTTTTAGAGTTCCTTTGTTATGCCTGGAGCCAAAGAACCATCTCGATTATTGTAATTTTTGTATTTGCTAAGTATGAAAATAATTACAACAAAACAAGGGACGTTTATCTTTACAACAAAACAAGGGACGAAGTCTATAGGTACCGGAATTTCCTTCGAACTTCGAGATATTGCAATCTGATTCAAGTTCAATGCCAGTTGAGTCCAATAAATTATCTGTTTGGACAAACATCTAAGACAAACCCAAACCTTTGACAGAAAACGAACTGAATTATTTAGTCAGATATTTAAAACTCTCAAATGATGCTTCTGAAGTTCTAGCTTTACGGCCGAAAGAAAACTATCTGCCAGCTCCAGAAACGTATGTTGCACTTTACAGACAGTGAAAAAAAGACCTAGAACAATTGATTAATCAGCAAGAATCCCTAGAATATTGTACTAACCTTCTAAACCTCATAAATAGGTTAGGAGCAGAGTATAAAACGGATGAATGGAAGTTCTTCATTGTTTTAAGCAAGAGAAGTTTAACATGTGGGCTCCAACATAATGGTAACATTCTAGCATTAGTCCAAGTCGCACATTTCGTCCATTTTAAATAAACGTACGACAATCTTTAATTGCTACTCGAAAAAAGTACATTCTAAGGCAGATAAATGAATAATCTTCGGTGATTTAACGATTTGTAAATAGAGTTGCACCAAGTATCCATGTGAGATTTGTGAATAGGTCAGTCGAGACCGAATCATCGGGCCACACGAGAACGGCCAAGAAGAAACACAACACGAGGAGGCTGGTAGGTAGATTCATGTTGGCCGAGTGTTTTGTTTACTATGCAGAACTCATTTGTTTTATATGACCATCCCGTCTTTGCGGTACACGTACGGCAGAGTCTATTTTACCGTCTGCATACCGACAAGTAACACATTTCAATCAATAAGCAGAGAAGGTAATGCAGTACACTAGTTTACATATACGAGTGGTAAAAACGTCTTTCTCGCCAGTAAAATCAGCAACTTTTCCTATGGCATTATGCAACTTTCTCTTGCTATGTAGTAGATGAAAAAAGGCATGCATTCCATTTCTATTCTATGTTAATTAAACATCTCTTCCCCGCACCAACACCGCTCTTTACGACGAAAAATTATGCATGAGTTCACAGGCAGCATCGCGTTACTAAGGGGCATCAGTGCGAACACACTCAACTATTGTACCCCCATGGACAATAACCGCCGGAGTCAACGCCCGCGTCCAACAAAGGGCCATAAATATATCATGTAGTATGTATTGTCATCTGAGAGGCGATGAGGGAAGCAGTGCTCCTGGTCACTTATCGCCATCATGTATAAATTGCAGTCCATTTGGTGCGAGACGCCGAAGCTCATGCACACATCGTCTGTGCTCGCAGCTCAGGTGGAAATGGACTGGTCAAGGATAAGCCAGAAACTGTCACCAGCGCCTGGGAAAGAGATGAGAAAAATAAGATAATGTAAAAGAATGTTATATTGAGTGGACGCCGAATATTGTTATCACTCCGGAACTCATAATAATATTTACCGTGTAATAACAATTGACGAAACTTCTAATTGAAGATAATGAAGATTGAAGATATTAAAAGAAAGCTATTTCTGTAGTATGTCACGAGGAAATTGATTCAGGATAAAATTAATTCTCACCTTCATTTAATTCATGCACTTACTAAAATGTATTACAATTTAAAATCTGATTACAATGTTTTGTACTGTTTCCATAAATTAAAAAAGTTCTCGATTAAGGACTGCTTCTGGTTTTCTCTGAGGATTACATTAATATACTTCTTACTCAAAATGTTTAAGGAAATCAACTTAAATCTGCTTTGCAAATTGTTAATGCATTCTTCATTTCAGCCGTTGTTGGAGGTCGAGACGTTTCTACAGCATGGTCGTTTCTTCTCCATACATTCCTGCTGCCGCTTGTGACACTCTAGACGTAACGATTTTACGTATGTTGACTTCTGTTTGTCGATCGAATGTAGTGATGTTTTCATTCACACCCATCCATTACCGAAATTCATTTGCTCACGTTTTCGATGGGCGAATACACAAGATAGTTCTGCTTGGCCTTTCGTGAGTTGCAACCCATGAGAGGTCAAAACTATTGCTAATTGAAATGTGTTTCAAACTAATGACAACATAAAACAAATTCTGATCACAAAAAACTACGTTTTCGTAAAATTGTAATATCAGTCTGTGCTAGAACTCATAAGAATAGTTGCAAAACAACCATAACATTAGTTGTATGACAGCCATAATAACATTAGTCGCATAATAACCAATAATAACGTTAGTCGCATGATAACCATAATCGTAATTACAATAAGTGGCGTCTCCTGTATTTCTTTTGCAAATGAAATTTGAAACTATCAATGTAACACACTTAGGACCTCAAATTCACTTCTGCACAGATATCGCCAGTAATGTTCACGTAGGTGAAATATTTAAACGGACAAACGTATTATCCCAATTATAGTTAGACATATTAAACGGTATGAAATTGTGTGCACACACAAATTTTAGATTCAATCAGCAAGCGGTCATATTTCTCGACCGAACGGAGGAGTAACAATCAATTTTCGCAATTTTTTCCGTATTCTTAAATACCTGTAATGGCTAGATTTTGACTAACCACCGATATAAAGAAATCTCTCTTCTGAAGAATTGAAAATTGTAAATCCCAATCCGACCCCACTCAATGGTCACACCTTTATCCCAAACAACGAACGATGTTCTCTTGTATTTAAGAGTCTATTAATCGTCTAGAATTTGAGAACTTGACTTCTAATAAAGATGCAAAATAAAAAATGCAAAAGCAACTCGGAAATATATAAAGACGGATAATATGAAAACAATACATTTATCAAATTTATCAAGAACAACAAATCTCGGAACATACATTGTCTTTTGATTCAGCAATTACTTTATTTAAAAACTAAAAATTCTATAAAAGTCTAGCACGCACTATTTTTTATAACATCTCATAATTTCTCGTATTATTGATAATGTTCGTAATGTTATACAATATTGCAACTTCTATCCTACTGACACCTCACCCATCACGTGAAAAATTTATAACCAAACTAAGCTAATAATGAAGTAAAGTCCGTAAGTGAAAAATACTTTCTTTTCTGCCACCAAATTGAGTGGTTTGTGCTCTAGTGTTGCATGTGCTCTACACAAAATGAAGCGGTGGTTAGAAGGACTCGACATGTAAAAGTACGATTATAAAGAATCGTGACTGTAACCCTAACTAGAAATTAACGAATAGTCACGTTTTGAAGAAAAGTGTACCTAAATTAAATGATTTAAAAATCTAATATTGAGGAATAGAATGCATTAAGAAAGAAATCTCTTGCTTTAATATTGAATATAAATCACAGGTTCAAAACAAATATGAGCATTTGCAATTTTCGATATTTCAGAGGTTTCAAGGAAAATAGGGTTTATGCCACATTATATGGCGAAGTTCGCTCTATTTAAGAAAGAAATTCAAGAAAAAGTTATCTATATTTGTTGGTGTACTACATAATGTAAATAACAAATATGAGAGTGGGGGTATAATTAACATTAGTAACGTAGGGATTGTTTTAGTATATAATATTGCTTTTGCTATTTAAATGTTAAATTGTTTAAATATAATTAAGTTTCATTAAAACCTCTGGAATTTCGAAAATTATACAAGTTAAACCTTTTTCGGCACCTATCTACAATAATACATGATTAAAAATAGAAATTTATTTCTTATTTGCAAACTACTTCCTAATATTAGATCATTAAATCATTTCTTGTACAATTGTTTCAATGTAATTGTAGTTTTCGCGTAATTTTGCGTTATCTTTGTTTTTAATGATGACTGAATTGTTAGAATTAGGTGTAATAGTATATTAAGAAACCGTTACAAACAATACGAGAAAGTATGCGGTATACACCACTAACTTATGTTTGTACAGCCATAACTTTCGCAAATGTGCCTTGATTTCGATAATTTTTCCTTTGCCTCGAAGAGTATAATTTTCCGATCGCGCCACGGCAATTCAAATGTAATCTAGTTCAATTTGGACAATGAAAATTAGGCTCAAAGAAACAGTGAAGTGATTCCAACGCCGTACATAGGATTCCCTCAAAAATTGCCATTCTCCAATCGATCTGGCTCAACTTGAGGCTCTAAGAATAGGAAAGGCGTCCTATAATTATAAGATGTACTTTTAATATGAAGCACCTACGAATTTTTCAGTTTTATCAAAACGGCTATATACATTTTTCTTTAAGTTTCTTACTCAGGTAGACCACAGTGCGCTAATAAATATGGTAAAAGGCCTGTATTCATTAAAATATCTGCATTTTTTGAACTTATCAGGTCCAACTATTTGAGATAAAGGTGTTTTTCTTAATAAAATCGATTCGACAAGATAAGCACATTCAATGAATTCATGTAGGGTTCTTCAAAATATTAGAAGTTTTCGCGTAATTTTGTATTGTGAAAAGTATCCAAAAGATATCTGATTAAGGGTTCAACAACGTGGGGTTATACTTTTCAAGAGATTTACCTACTTTTGGTAATTTAGACAGTCTAAATTTTTCGAAGTGTCACAAACCCAAACAATGGAGGAATGTAATTTCATGCTCAAGAGAATAATATAATACGAGTATATTGTCATTATGATCAGTGTACGAGTATAATATCAAAACTAGTGCTGCTATAACAGCACTAACATTCTCGCCTTGATTATAACGTAATTCAAAATTGAGTCGAAATTACTTACGTTAAAAAAATTATGACATTGTTTAAGATTTAATTTTGAACATTTCATTACATATTTCACTAATAAAAAATATGTGTTCAAAATAGTAATGGTTGGATGTCGGCAAAAAAAAAAATTACAATTTTCGAAAATTCAGAGAACGAAATGATTCAGTATTAAACGGTTCAGCAAAAATCAGATTGGCACCATTTTTATCAGGGTACTTAACTCTAAATGGAGCAATTTTTTGGAAAAAATGGTTGTGAGGCTTAATCTGAAGTACCCCCCCTCCCCCACATCAAAGTATTAGTTTCAAATTCAAAGACCGTGTCATCAGCCAGATCGATCAGGAAATATCTATTTCGGTGAAAATACTTCTTACGGTTTAGCCGCTAGCAGCACTAACAGACGGACGGAGAGACGTTTTGCCGCAAACTATTGTTTTCGGCATCCACCATCCACAAAACGTGGATTCTGACTTCATAGCATATCATAGGAAGTAATATACTACATATATGAACAAGAACTATCCAATTCCTCTGTATCAAGGACCTACAATACAATTTTTGCTGCCGGAAATCGTCCTTTTTCGCAGCAGCATTAAATAACTTTCTCTACACTACGAATACGTAGTGTAGAGAAAGATGCCAGAAATTAATGCTATATTCCCCATGCCAGAACTCGCTTTTGGATGTGTGTTATACCGATTTTATTTTGTGGAGGAACCGAAATGATTCCCGAGGGTTCTTTTACTTTCCATATAATAATTCCATTATGCGTGCCATTGATTTTCAAAAAAATCATAGGCAATATTTCTGAAGAACGGCTTTGCACTCTTTAATTTAGACTTTATGTATGAATAGAGATGAAACATACGGCACAAATGGTATTTTCATAAAAGTGAATTTTCAAAAATCAAAACACGACTTTGGAATATAGAACGCACTTAAAAGTAACAAATGATTTCGAGCATTTATTTCTCGAATCGGTAATGATTTCGCTTAACAAAAATTGCTACACAAGTTACGCGTTTAAGTTTAAGTTACGCGTCTTTCCTCTTCTAATGGGGCGTGAGAGCCTCTCCAGACTGTGAGTGTGGTGCCACCAGACCGTGCGCCACTTAGTGGAGAGTTGTGAATTCATAACCTATCGTGAGCATCTGGCGAATTTACTTTATTCGACACCGACGGCGGTGGAACGGATTCAGAAACTAGACGTGCCCTCTAGGGACTAACCTTCAATTGTAGACTATTCGTGTTGTGATCACACATTGTGATGTATCTGCATCTATTGTATTCTTGGCCATGTGCGCTTGCCATAAGATTAAATAAATAAATAAATAAATAAATAAATAAATAAATAAATAAATAAATAAATAAATAAATAAATAAATAAATAAATAAATAAATAAATAAATAAATAAATAAATAAATAAATAAATAAATAAATAAATAAATAAATAAATAAATAAATAAATAAATAAATAAATAAATAAATAAATAAATAAATAAATAAATAAATAAATAAATATGGTTTAAGCAACACAAAAATATTTTGTTAAGGATGAGACACAAAATTCTGATGTTTCACATTGGCGTCAAATTCAAAGTATTTAAATTTTGGAGTTTTGAGAAAGGGTTGGGGCTAGCTTTGTGTCATTGTCTACCAATCCCATTTCTGAAAACGTGATCATAGAGGTCGCCTAAACGTATTTGCGAGTATTCAAAAATCATAGCGCAAAATTAGTAGGAGAGGATGTTATAAATACACACACACACACACACACACACACACACACATATATATATATATATATATATATATTGAGGAATATATATATATATATATATATATATATATATATATATATATATATATATATATATATATATATATATATATATATATATGGGCAAAGGCGCAAGGTTGTGCATCCGAATGGGCCGAATGCGGGTGGCGTGCAAGAGTTGGGCGGAGAAGCAGGCAGTGGACCCGAAGGCAGGCGAGTGAAAGAGCGTGCGGGCGTACGTGCGGGCGGGCGTGCGGGCGTGCGTGTGCGCGTGCGTGTGAGTGGCCGGGGCAAGCGCCGAGTGGGGCTGGGGGGCGCGGGGGCTGGGCTGGGGCTGCGGGAAGGTCAGTGCGAGGGCAGCGGGAGGCCTTCGCGCACTCAGTCATCGGCCGAGCGGATGCACGCTAGCCGGGCAGATCGGATCTAGTGGCGCGCGCAGGCGGCAGCTCTTCCTCCCGGCACGGGCGGCGCGGCGGCGGCCTTCGAACGCGACGCGGGGGCTTCGGCTGCGGCCCACCCACGCGCCAGTCACCGCTGCGCGCAAGCCACAGCCCTTCGCCCAGAAAAAAAAATATAACTTTGCATGGCCGAAACAGACGTGTTTGATGAAAGCAGGGGGAATATTAGATTGAACTGGTTCCTTATGAACTTAATTGAATGTCCAGTTATGTCTTAAAGGTTCATGATGCTAAAGGAACTGAATTCTGTTTGGACCGTTCTTCACTAGTTGCTTGTATTCGGCATATAGGAATGTGCTGACTGAGTACAACTATTTTTCTCAGTGTTCGGACTAAACCATAGCATTAGATACTACACGTTGAAATATTGACAAATAAAAACATAAATGAAGTCAATTTGCTTTCCTAGAAAGTGGTGACGCAGGTTAGTCAAGCCTCAACAGACTATCTTGAAACAGCCTGCTAAGGAATATACTCTCTGTAATTATTTTACTCTCCGTAATATATGAAACTAAGGTGAAACATGCCAATAATACTGTATGGAAATAAGGTGAAACATGCCACCAACTTATTGAATGAAATCTGTGTGTAATATTTTTAGGATCAAGAGAAAGTACGATTTCACAATTTGCAATCCCCTCCCATTTTTTTATGAATCTTTTTTAATTTTTAATACATACTGTAAGATGTATAATTTCAGAGGAGCTACGTTAGGAAAACATATTTTGTAAATTTGCATGCAAACAGTGCACATCGTTTCTTAAAAAAATGTGTCACATGAAATAACGTTTTTAGAAACATAATTTTTTTTTCTCGATTTTTATTATATTTTCGTATAAAAGTCATAAAATTATTAGTGGTGTTACAGATTAGTACAAACTTTCTCGTAGTAAAATTTACTAATTTCCTTGGTGTGGGCTAGCTTTACGCTCTTGCCCCTATCCACTTGGCGGCTGCCATTTATCACTGCCCTAAATACATTCTTTTAATTTTTTTTAATTTCTAGATATTTAATGGTTTAATGATTTTAATTCGAAATATTACTTTTAAAATATTAAAGAAGAGTAAAAATTCGTACTAAATGGAAAATTTCGTTGAAAAATTTGGAACTGTTTTTAAGAAAAATTCCTTTAAGCTCTAGTGTAAAAGCGAATTATGATGCTCTTTTTCACAAGATTTTTTTTGTTTTTGAAAAACATCATTTGAAAAACTTTCACTCAAAAATGTATTAATGTATACAAATCGCTGGGATTGTCCATATTAACGGCGTGAGAGATATTTAAAACAATTACATTTGTGTAATTTTTTGGGGAAAAAACAGACAATAAAGCAAAATTAATTTTATGTGATCTTACACCGTGCAATAAGCACTATTCGTATGTAATGTTTGAAGAAAAAATTTGGAGTGGGTTTTGAGAAAATGGCGTTTGAGCGTTTCTTAAAACGCGGAATTTTGAGTTTATTTTCACAGGAAACTTTTGAGTTTTCGAGAAACTTTATAAGACATTATTTGAAGCACATTTGCTCGTATATGAAATAACGTGAACAAATTGCCGCTGATATAAATATTAACGACGTGAGAGACATGTTAAAGAAATTACATTTTTGTAATTCTTGAAAAAGGAATAGAGCAATATAACGTTTATGTCATCATGTACATTTAGCACTATCCATATCAAAATGTTGAAAACAAATTTGGATCCGATTTTCTTATCTTGTTTTTGTTATTTTTTAATATTTTACAAATTGCTCGCAATAGTGCACGAAAACTACTAAAATTTTCAAAAAATGTACATGACCTTTTTGAAAAAATCAACTATGGAGAACAAATTTCATTTGAAGGAAAAACGTCTATCTTCAGTTTTGTAGTTGTAGGATAACGCCGAAAAAAATTCAATCTTTTGCAATTTTCAAATATTCAGAGAACTGTGAAAATCGGACCTATGACCTTTATAAGAGTATTTTACACTATTCTTTAAAAAAGCATTAAAGAAAAATTTTGGAGCAATTTTTTACAAAATTTTGAAAATGTCCCAAGGGTTTAATGCAAAGTACCCCCAAATTTTACGTACATGAGAAAATAAAAATAAGAAGTATAAAATTTTCTTCTTGGAATATTATAATTTGAAGGCTGCAAAATACAAATATATAGTCAAAACAATGTTTTTACAGTTGCCATTACCATCAAATTAAAATGCAATGTGCCGTTCGCCGAGTGGATCTAAATCATAAGGACCGTTTGCAATAGGACAGCCAACTGGCCAACAGTTGGCATGTAAGCCGCGTTTCGTCTTTCTGTCGAACTGACCTCGAGGATGGCCACAAGGACTGGCAAGTTGCCCTCGGCGACAATACTCTGCACTGTCTCTGCCCGCGACGGGAAAGAAAATGGCGCTGCGTGGGATGACGAAACGTGTTGTTACACACGCATGTACGATTGCGAAAGTTCATGCAATTATGATTATATATATATATATATATATATATATATATATATATATATATATATATATATATATATTAAAAATACGCATTTAATTGGCATTTGACGTGAAAATAATTTATTCAAATTTACCTGTTTACTACTTTTTTAACCCTTCCATAATTGCGTCATATTTGGAAACGTCAGTAGTGGCGGCGGACTGCGCACGTAGCTAAAAGAGGAAAAAAGGCAAAGTACATAAGTCAAATAAACCTCGACAGAAAGGCCACCTACTTAGAAAAAGCTCTAGAGAATTAAGAATATATTAATAAAATGTTAATAACAATGGGGGCAAATTTTGTAGCTTGAATGCACGAAGAAGTGTTTAAACGTTTATATCCATATACGTCATTTATTAAAAAAACATTTTTTTAACATTTCGAACTATATTTAAAAATTTAACGAAAATGATACTCTACACTTATAAGTTCAAATATTTCATTCACTTTACTCGCATATCCATTATTTTTCTAATATAAACTTTCTGAGCAAAAGATGTAACGCAAATAATCATGTTGGTAATATCACTGCAATGATCAAACACAAATGAAATAATTATTTAAAACTACTGTTTGTAGAAAAGTATTGAAATTACGTGGTTTCCAAATTCAAAGATAAAAAAGTAAAAACAAATTCGGGTGGACTAAATTTGTGTTGACCGCCCGCTACTACTGTAAGCTGAATCAGAATCCAGACGAGATAATTTTAAAATGCCCAATATGAGCATTATTGCACTTTGCTTCAGAGCTGCATTTTTTATGGTATGGATAGGACACATTCCACAAACATTTCTTTGCTTCTTTCACACCAGGAAAACATCAATTGGCACCTCAGACCAACAATATCCGCAATGGCGGCTGGGTCGTTTGATTTCTTGTAAATTTTGGAGACTTCCAAATAATTTTAAAAAAATATTTCTTAGTATGAACTTGGTATAATATATAATAAGATGAGTTTCAGATCTTTGTGTGTTGGGTACCCTATTATTTCTTTTATACAGTATTAAAAAATGTGTTGTTTCTAGCCTGATGATAGGGTAAATGAAGTCTCGAAACGTCGTTTGTTGAAATGTTAATAAATGTATATTAACTACAATAGTTTGTTGAAGAATCTGTTCGTCGTATGAATGGCCAAACTTTTTTTCTGTTCATTGAGAATGACGGACAAGAACTTTACTGATATATTAAATAATTTCGTTTGTTTAGAGTATTTGTGAAAGCTATATTTTTGAATATGTATCATTGGCTTCTGGGGATGAAGTTCCATGAGCCCCATTCTTTTGAGTTCGCCACTGTCATATTATAATTCATATTCCCGGACAGCCAAGTAGTAATGTTATAATCAATTTTTAATTTCTTAGGTACTACGTTATCTCATTAAAAATTGTGTTAGTGGTTTGCTTTCTTCAAAATGTAGATTATAGCGATGATATTTCAACAGATTGTTGTAAGTACAAATATTATGTAATTGGTATTTGGACTGTCTACATTTTAATTTTTTATTACAAATAAATACCATATAACTTGTTTTACAAGTTATATGGTATTTATTAGTGATAAGTTTATCGATTAAATTCGTTTAATAATAGCGATTAGATTATTTGAATTGTCACTTTCATAAAATTTTCTATAAATTCATGACGGCTACTACTGATGTAAATGAATGTTTCATTCTCAACTTTTTGTTTCCAAATAGTCACTGCAAGTGCAATGGAAAAATTATACATAATTAAATTTAGCATTCTAAATCAATATTAATTTGATGAATGTAGTTTCAACAAAGTGCCAAAACACTATAATTCATATATAATAGCGCAACTGGTCGCCGGGAATTGGGAAATGACGTAGATTTCCTCAGCCGTGTCGATTAACAAACTTAAGCCTGTCTTTTCCGAACACGTCCAGTGAAGTTTCCCTTCCTTTTAAATCCCGATAAAAATATTATTTTAGATGATTAGTTATTTTGGGTAAGTTTGCTGAGCAGATAGTCACTCTAGTACGTACTTTGTGATTTCCTAGATCATTTTTTTGTTTTCTATCCCACCTTTTCCTGCACATCAGAATCATAATTTTATTTAATTATCTTAAACGATTACCAACATACAAATATGATTTTGACTAAAAAATAGTGAAATATTAATAAAGTAAATCGTCTAAAACTTGATTCGCACTATCAGTGGTGCTGTGTCATTTTACTCGCCCACGCAGTAGCATCGTATACACCATGCGTACAGTATATTGAATTTTTGGACGGCGGCTTCTTCATAAAAACGCCGAAAACACGCTTTACGTGTCCACTTCCGCAAACGGAAACATCGGGCAGTAATGGGAGAGACGGCCAATGGTCCTGTATTTCCTTCTGGTCAAAATGTAGCCCTACCGATTAGGCCACCTCGGAAGTCACTTACTGTGTAGATTTATTAACTTACTATGATTTTACTTGTAGCACACTTGTGAATACAGAGTGGGCGTAGGCTAGAGAAAGGTTAACTGATCATGGAGGTTAATTGAGCAAGTCCACCTAAAAGGTTTTTGAAGAAAATTTTGTTTTAAATTGTACTAGAATTAGCTAGAAATACTCCTTTGCGCGTTTGTAGTTGGGTATGGTTGCCGTTAGGAGATATTTCGTCTTTTAAATTTGAGTAAGGTAGAAATATTTTTTCTCGATATTATAATTTAAATTTACACGTCAATGAAATTAATGAAGTCAGGAACTTTATGACATGTAATTTGCACAGTATATGATGCTTGAGGCTAAGTTATTACAACATTTGAAAAGGAAATGCCAACAGGGTTAGATGAGCCGAAGCACTTGGTGTTAGGTGTACAGTGGCTCATTTAATCTCTCAGAAATCTCACTGATTATTCTTTCTGATTAAGAGTTCAAGATGCCCAAAGTGAGAGATAGAACAACCAAATATCGGAATGATCGCAAAGAGTACCGGCTATAATGGCTCAGTAACAATTGTAGTTGCGGCTGCAGCGTCTCTGAGCGGGAAGTGCCAGGGTTCGAGTATTGAGGATAGTGGATTTTCAGCACAAGATGTTACGATACGACGAATTCAGACTCAATTTGGAGAAGATTTCTAGCGGCAGGCTGCTTGGTAGTTTTCCGTGGTTTCTTCGCTCAATAATAGGCAAATGCTGGAGCAGCAGCCAACAAACAGGCAACAGACAGCGCGCGACCTTCCCTTTCTCATTATTCTTCCTTCAGCAATGATACACCCACAGTTATACTTATCATCGTGCTTTAACACTACTACACATATTAGGTGGCCGTTTGGGGGCTTAGAGCTTGTCTCGGTTGGGGCAGTGTCCCGTTGTAGGTAATACCTGGAGGGGGAAACTCCACAATCCCGTGTGTAGATGTGTGCCGGATATCACGTTCCAGCGGGGACTAACACTGCTACCTCCCGGCTACAACACTCCACTAACGGAATGCACTACAATCACGGGATTAATGATCGAAGTTGTTGAGACGCCCGTTAACCTTCCCTACTCACCCTAGAGGACCTGGTGAAATAAGGAAACATCTGACAGAAAAAATACCAATTCTAATGTTGTAAAAGTATACATGTATCTCAAGAGCAACATTGACAAGATAATTGCCAATATCAGTGTTCACAATGTTAATTTTAGTCCCAGTTTAGTTTGATATTTTCTCAAATGAAGAAAAAAAATATTTGTTAATTCGATTTACTGGAATCAAAACTTGCAATATTCAAATTTCATTTTCTAATTTCATAATAACTACCAAAATTACAAGAAACCCTGCAATTGAATAATCAAAATTTCAGTTATCTGAATCGACATTTATTCTCAATATACTATACCTGATTTGTTGGGTAAAGTGTCCCATTTTGTTTCAAAATGTTTCCCCAAAAAATCCTTGTGTTTTGGAATATTTCTTCATAATATGGAATTGAGATCTAAGTCCAACCTAGTGGATCAGTTCATCTTAATGGGTAGCTCAATTACTTTCATGCTAGGGTTAAGTGAACCTTTTTTCTAAATTACTTTTCTGCATCTCACGAAATTTTTCTTAAAGCTAGAAAATCAATCATTTTAATTGCTGTTGCCTACATGTGACAAGATTATTATGTAATAAAAGTTTGACTAACTTAATAAAAAACAATTATAAAAAACTCGCCCAGTTAACCTAACTCGTCTTCTGGAAGACCTCTAAACCGGTAAAAAATTGAATAACTGGTACAAAATGTCTAATTACGGTTTCATAAACGTAACTCGAGGTCTTAAGTACACACGAACACCGAATTTTAAGAGGGTAGGATACCTGGTTTTCGAGTTAAGCACGACAGTCATGTGTTGCGGGTTGTATTTACCTTTTGATGTCTATCGCTTAAGCCACCAAATTATACGATTTCTGCTTAAATTTGTTTTTAAAGAGAACCTGGGGTAATTTAGTATTCAGTAGTTGGACATTTATTTTTTTGCCAATGTCTTATAAATTCCACAAAATCGTTATTATGGTTTAGCCCAGTATTTATACGGGATTAGAATTCCAGGCGTAAAAAACACACCAGTGTGATGATCATAATTTTAGCAATACGTAATTTGAAGATGTATTCAATTGTTCTCAGATTTCAAGCACATAGAACATTTCAATTGTAATTTGGACTAATTATTTAGCATTTATTGTATATTGGTGGTGTTCCATATTTGCACCCCATTTTCTAAGCAAGAAAGATTGTACTTTTTTTTTTCTTCAAAAATAACGTTTTTAAGCACTTCGAGTTGTATTATGCAGTTGGTATCCCATCAGTGATTACAGTATTAGTATCCTTTTTCTTTGTGCAACATTTCACGATCATTTCTTTCCTTACGTAATTGCAAGCAACAGAAAAATGTTATTCCATATTTGTACCTCTTCCTCTACCAGTGGAACTTGCAGGTGGAAACCATCGTTTTTGCCAAGAATTTATGTGTGTATTCCTGTGTAATAAAACTATTTGAAAAGGCAAATCAGCTACAGATTACGACTATTATTCCTCATCTTGTCCTTAGTGATCGACTTGCAGTCGTGGAATCGCTTGCAGTGTTATAGGAATCGATTTATAGTCGGGAGAACATGGAGAACGATAATTTGAACTACCGATTAGAGTAGCTGTCTGCTAGAATTCTCCTCCAGTTAGCGATCAAATTTGATCTAGCTATCTACCTAATGTCGAAAACCCTGCCATCGTCGGGACTCGAACGTTCGACCTCCCGACCAGAGGCACTGCAGTGATGTCAGTTGATGCACTGAATCACCTCTCCCAGTATAACGCGGCGAGGGGGGGTCGTCTATTGGAGTGAGAAGGATAGCGAGTTCGTGCGAGGATGGAGATCCGAAAGAGGAGATACCTGGAGATGTAAACTTGAAAGCTGACGTGCAGGTCGAGGCTGGATATCTCGTTATAGTGGGGAGATACCATCACCGCACGGGGTATAACATACATTACTCTTATGGGGAAAATGACCACAGTAGTTGATCCGTTCGGAAACAAATGCTCACACGGTGGTGCGGAAGGTGACGGATAACAAGAGCCGAGAACAAGGAAAGAGCCTGTAAGACGGGGCGAAAAACACTTTTCACTCGAAATACGATAGTTGAGTAATACACCCATAATAGAAGTGTTTTGCGATGTGTATTAGAATGAGAGGCATTCACTAGATAATGCAGTTATGACACGCGAGCGGCGGGCTGCGGGCGGCAGTGCAGGCAAAGAGGACAATGTGCTGGGAGAGGTCAGCCATAACCGAACGAGATTATGGGTTGCTAACAATAGAACCAGCCGCGAAGGGCATTTCAGAGCCATTCTTCACGACCGACGCTGACAGGCCGAGCAGATGACCCGTTAGTGACGCCCGCAGACGGTCTTGCCTTGCACCCTTGTTGGGCGTAGAGAGCATCTTCGAGGATACCTGATCAAAAAAATTTTTTTGTAATCATGTGAGTTCGCACGCTTTAATTTGATTTAATTTGCTTTTATATCGTCAAAAACCAGTAAAACTTATGAAAAGTTTGGGGTAGAAGTATAATCTCTACACGTTTTCTTGAGTTCCAAAACCCAACCACACTCTTTTACGACATATTGTTGAATTATAAATAAAGGAACCAGTAAAGAGTGTTTGACAACATTCAAAAACTACAAGAATTCGAAAACGAACTACTGATTTGATGTTATGGAATATGCTGACGAAATAAAGTTTTGCTAGTAATCTGCTTTTCGTCAAAATAAACATGCATGATATGATCATGAAACGTTTGGAGGTAGTTATCAAGTCATTAATTAGGCAGAATTCAGTCGACCTGAATGGCCGAAGTAGCTAGAACATGTGCCGATTCAGCGCCTCGGTCCGAAGGGTCGCGGTTTCGAGTTCCGCCGTGGGCATGGTTTTTTGTCATTGTCTTTCATGTCTGTGTGTTGTTGCGAAAGGCCTTGTAAGTCTGCTCTCCACAGACTGAGGAGCCCGCAATGTGTCTAGTGTAAAGGTTAATATGTGTCCCTATAAGCATAGTAGGTACCCGACGCAGATAGCAGAAACCAGCGACCCCCGAAAGCTGGAAAAAGCCCCCGGAAGAGAGAGAAAACATTATGCAATTCCGAAGTAATATAGAACCCAGCAAATTTGAAAACGACCCAATGTGCGTGGAGGAATAATCGAGGTGTAGGCAAGTGGCTGGAAACCACACAGCTAGGAAAGGCCGATCGACCCAAAAGTCCGAAACAAAACGCAACAGGGGCGGTCGCGTCACAGTATACATTATTTCTTCGTCCTTTAGAGATGTTGAGTAGTTACAAACTCTCTAGCAAGCATCGCAATAAATTGGGATTCTACAACTACATAAATTTCGGTAGTTGTGAAAGTGTGACTTTAATAATTGCAGAAATATAGCCGTGGAATTCTTGGAAGGATATTGATGGCTTAGAGCACACATAATATATATCCAAAATTCCTGGTGTCGAGAAAACCAAGATTGAAAGTTTATGAAGCGTTAGTTTTTTACGAAGTGGCGTTCTTTCTTTTCTGAAAAAAAAAAAAAAAAAAAGCGTCTCATATGGATTTAAAATATTTGTACACTAGGTAGTAATGGACGAGAGGTCTCCGACCGTGATCATGAGTGGACAATGGACATACAAGTTTCGTGCACTAAGCCATCGATGTTTGTACCACACGTTCGGCATTATTCTGAACGGAAAATACCTTTTTATATGAAGCTTTTGGAGCATTTCCCTTCCAATATATTGCACTACTACCAAACGATGTGCATTAGAATTCTTACATGACTATTTGGAAAATTGAGAAAAAAGTGCAGCGTTAATCATGGGATTTCTACGAATGTGTGCGTTGTTAAAACAGTCAGAAATGTGGATATGTGAGCCTGACATCACGTTTAGATATTTTCTAAAAATCATTTTACATTCTCTCTCTTCTCTATCACTCCCTACTATTTTGTTATGTTCCTATAAGTACAATTAATACATATTAAAACACTTGCCGCAATTATAACACCATTCAGGTTCTATCTCTTTTTACGTCGATTCTAACATTTTGTGATATCAACTGTTTCAATGGAACTGCCAACAGAATATCATAAAACATTATATAATGGATTTCAAGAGTTTAGATGAAGTATGAGGTCAACGACCTTCCTGTTCATCAAACTTTCCTTAAACCTCTAAACCACTCACGTGGCAGAAGTTGGATAACTTTTTTTTTAGGAAAAGCTAATGTTAATACTTGAACAAAACACATTATTTCGTTTTTTACTTATTGTGCATTTCAAAACAAAAAAAACGTAGTAGTGCTGTTTAAAATACAATGTTGTGTCAATGTATTCGTAAATGAATACATAGGTACCCGTCACATTACTAGTTCAATGATTTACATTAGATGATCGATTTATAGTAGTAGAACAGAAATAGCATTTTGAAATAGTATATCGACTAATAATGAATTTTTGAGTCGCGTGAATAATTGACGCCCGTAACAAAATTAATTAGTATTAGACAATCATGTAAGCGAAAGCAGGGTACGCATCTAGTGTATTTTGCATTATAAAAAATACGGTTGAAAAGTCAGAGCCTTGAAAATTTGTTAAAACATTGTTTATGAGCTTAGAAAGAAGGGAACAAAAAATGAAAAGCATAACTTAATAAAGAACATTAATTACAAAATGGAAGAAATAAATAGCGAAATGTGTACACTTACACTTCGGGACGGGTAAAGAGTACGCAGAACGGGAAATTTAGCAGTAGTCCAAGCAAGGCTCCAATGCCATCGTAACCTGAATAATACTCACGCCACCACTCCTTGCATATTCCACACTGGTTTCAATCTTCATCACATGACTGTCCGCAGGCTGGGTATTATCTAGTAATGGTTTGCCGAACTTGTTGAGGGAACCTGCTTTTCATTATTCACAGTTTTGTTTTTGCTTTTAAGAATTTTCCGTTTCCTTCTTTAATTTTGCCCCCGCGTTTATTTTTTTGAAAAGCTTCAATGGCCTTTAATTTTCCTTTTTAATTTTAATTAATATTTCCTTTAATGCTCGCTTTTCCTTTTCTTTCTTCTTTAACAAATGTTAGAGACAAACTCGTGATCTCAGATTTTTTAGATACGTATTTTACTTGTAGGTCCTTGTTTTTCGTGTCGAGGAAGTTAAACGATTGACTGGATACTAATATCTGAGAGGAGGAAGGTGAGACTTCACTTTTACGTTGAACTGCAACAATGCAATCGTTATCCAAAGGTTAGAATGTTACTAGTTAAGGAGACTAGTAATCCTCACTGACAACATCTAGCTGGGGAAGATCACCGCCACCTCCCGAGAAAAAACATAATCTACACTTACGGGACTAATGACCTCAGTAGTTGACGCACGAATCACTAACACACTCGATACGTATTTCAGTATGTTGGCTATGGGAGTGATTCAATCTTCACCTAAGGGAGGCCGCAATGTCCGCCAAGAGGAATTAGGCAATGCGACATGTGAACAGGTCAAAAAATATCGAAACCGACAGATTCATTTAAAAATCTTACTTTTCCCACGTACAATGCCCTGTTTCGTAATTTTTACAAAATCTAAAATAGTGATATTCTAAGCAATAGCGAAATGAAAGACGAGGAAAAACATACATATGTTTTACCAGACAGAATGCGCATTCTCACAGTGTTTGTATGGTTTTGTAAATATATATAATTATTTAAATAGTGTAGACTAGTTCCAACTCTATTTAAAACAAGATATCTGAAGATGGCTACAAGGTAGTAGCCAAATGTCACGCTAACGTATAAAGTAGTTTATTAAAATTACACATATGTATAAGTGTTAATAAATCTGAATGTCTAAAGATTGAAGAAAAACTGTTTTTTTCTTTATTAAGGAAAATTGCAACAACAAAAAATGTTGGCAGGGTACCCGTGCTCCCTCTCCTCGTTGGACTCGCTTCTGTTGCGGAGTACTGTTATTTGATCAGCGACAGTTAAGGCTTTCCCACCACAACCACCATAGCAGAGAATATGGTGGTGGGTAACAAAAAACTACTGTCGACAAACACGGGCGATTGCGAGAGCATCCGCTTATTGTACCTTCCTCTGTCCGCTGGCTAAAATTCCGGGAATAATCGCCATCATGGGGACATTCAACAGCAGCATCCGCCAATTGCATTGGCTCTTTCACCAGAAACAGCACATTCTAACACACTATGCGTGCTACGTGGGCAACGACTGTAGAATTAATTGTGAAGTTTTAAGGGAAACTCATTCATATCTCGTAACTCAATGCAATTTCGAGAGTCGTGACTCGATTGGTGTCAATGCTGCAGGCGACAAAAGTTATTGGAATTCGTGGCATTACTCTAGATTTGATATCTTCAATCCTTAAACAACGATCTCAAAGAATCGATGTACAGATCGGGCATGAAAAAATATTTACTCATCTTTCCGATTCATTGCCAATTGAGCACAGGGTCCTGCAGGTTTAAATCTTAAGAGTCTGTCTTTTTTTGTATACATGAACGATCCTCGTTCGCTCTCGTCCCTTAGAAAAGGAACAACAGTTATCTGTAAAAATATGACACGAATATTCTTTGCGAAACAATAAATAATACGATATCAGTAGTTATGGATTGGCTTTGTAAAAACAAATGAATAGTAAACGAAGTAAAAATGGTTTCAGCGCTGGTTAGCATTTCACTGAAACAATCGCATGAAAACGATCAAAATGCAATTGGCTAATGTTTACATAACATTTTTGGGTCTCTCAATTCAATCAAATCTCAAATAGAATACTCACATAAATGAATTGAAAACTAAAATAAAATCATTATGTACCGCATTCAGAATTCACATACAAAATATCATCAAAACTAAGAAAAAGAGAAATAAATGAATTTAAAATTGAAAGAGCAGAGAAAAGGAAGAGAAATGAAAAATACTTCGAAGGGTGCTTCTAAGAAACAGAAAAATGAAGATATTTTTCGGTGACGCGAGGGAGAAACCGATCGGAAGTAAGTCGAAAATTTGGGTTGTTTCGAAGATAACAAAGCAGAAAGTTCCAGTAGCATTGACATGTGGTGAAGAAGTGAAAATTAGCAGCGACGTTCTTCGCATTTACGGAGCTCTCCTCGGCGAGCGGTTCGTCGCCATTATTCACCGCCCTCGCGCTCAGCGTCCCGCTGCCCCCACTCCCTCGCGACTCACACCTGCTGCACCTGCGATGAGGGCTTGACGCTGACCACAAACTCCGCTGCGCTTGATTTGATATTTTGTTTCCGGTCGCGTCAGCAACTTTGGTCATTAAAAATAGTGCATACATCCCGGAAGGTGGGGGTGTTCCTCCGTCGCTGTAACCTGATATTCGGCGCCGAGTTACACATCGGCTTGCGGGGGAATGCCCCTGCAGGTGCCAGCGGGGCCGCCCCAGCAGGGATAAGCTCTAAGCTCCCGGCATGTGTGATAGTGTGGTGCATGTATGTAAGTATGTATGCATATATATATATATATATATATATATATATATATATATATATATATATATGCATATATATGCATATATATATATATGCATATATATCTTCTGGTCATATATATATATATATATATATATATATATATATATATATATATATGACCAGAAGATCGCGGGTTCGAGTCCCGCCTCGGGCATGGATGTATTTGTGTATGTCTGTATGTGTTGTCCTTTCACCCCCATTATCATCGTATCATCATTTCATCTTCCATACCCCCAGGGCTAACAACCGTGGGGGATAAAAATCGGATCCAGCTAAAATGCTGGTCCCCCCAAAAAGTTGTTGCAAGCACCTGCCATCGCGATAATAAATAAAAACTGAGCCACGGTAAATGCAGGATGCTTGCATGCGTGGTCCTAGTTGGCCGATTAACGAATATATATATATATATATATATATATATATATATATATATATATATATATATATATATATACTTACATATGCATACACATTATATATGTAATGTGTGTGTGTGTTAGGGCAGAAGAGGTGAAGAGGAAGAAGGGCGGGAAGGGAGAGCGCGTGAGGTATGTGGCCCGTTTATTAGAGTACAGGCTACTGCTTCTGCATTCACCTGGACCGGAGAAACCACCGGAAAATACCGATCCGAGCAACCCGGTGCCTGAAGTCTGCAGTCAGCGGCTGAATCCTTCTATTCGTATCTACATTGCTAGTGACTAAAATCTACCACCGTCGGGACTCGAACCCCACGCTCTGATCAGAGACGTTGCATTGGTACGCTTTGCCCCGAGCTCTCAGGCGCTCGCGTTCCCGGTGCGCTGCTCCTGGGCGCCCCAGCCAAGCGATGACGTAGTGCGGCGGGGCACACAAGCGTCCATTTGCTCCGGCAGGCGACGCGGCGCGACGGGCCGCGCTCGAACGCCCCGGACCCCCTTCCTGTCGCCCCCTCCCCTCCCCTTCCGCCGCAAGCCGCCCCCACCCCTGCGCAGGCGGGAGATGCACTTTGCTGAGCAGCGACCACTGCCCGGTTTGTAATCCCCCTTCTGTTTCACCTTCCCCTACATATCCTGGACGCAAAGGTGTCGTTATCGCACCAAAACTCGTGTCGATCATTTTGAATTCTAGGGTATGTTATTTTATTTTTTCGTTTACTACGTACTTATTTAACAAAGAGAAAGTATAGTAATACTGCAGTGGGAAGTGGCTATTTTTCGACAGAAAAACTCATATTGTGGGGCCCTGATATCGAAAAATTGGATAAATTTTGTTCATATAAGTAATACATTACTTTCTCCAATACGTTGTGTTGTCAGAATGCACTCTTTATGGGCCCTTGTTACTTAAAGACTGGTTTAGGCAAAAATTGTCTGTCTTTGCATTCATCCCTCTGACCATCTATACGTCCGTCTGAATGTCCGTCGATCTATTCGTCTATACATCATTCCGTCCGTCTATAGTTAACACTAGCGCCCAAAACGGTCAGACGAGTTTCTTCAAAAGCTCATGCTTCCCTCGCCTCCCACTTCTCCCTGTCTTTCCCCAGTCACATTGCTGCACCTGCAGCGAGGGCTTGGCTCCGACCTTCAGCGCTTCAACGCTAGTGTCAATTTCTCACTTACAAGTTACTGTCTTTTTGTAGCGTGTTAGTTCATATACTAATTTTGTAAATAACTCTTTTGTTTCAACAGATTATAATTAGGGTCCGGATTTTTATGATTTGATCAACATCATTAGATAGTTTTTGAAACACGTTCTTGACCACTTCAGGTTTTAATCTTCTTTCTAATCAGACTAGTATCAGTCTCAAATATATTTTTTCTAATAACTAGTTTAAACTTATGATGCTAAAACAGCACGTACTTTCTAGCCAGTACTTTCACGCACAATTACGAGAAAAGTACTAAAATTTTTGAAAAAGGTTCATGACCTTATTTCAAAATCTATACTTAAGGAACAGACTTCAATAAGGCAAAATACCTATATTTAATATTTTAGTTGTAGGAAGACTCCAAAAAAATTGAATTTTTGTAATTTTCGAAAAATTAGGATATTTAACGAACATGAGACCTGCACCATTCTCTTAAACGTTCTTCGCACCATCCAACAACAAAATTTAATCATAAACGATGGAGCATTTTTTGAAAATTTGGAAAATGTCACAGTCCTTGATACCGAAAAATCGATTGACGGCAAAACGTCTGTCTCTCTGTGTTTGGTCAAAGCTAGCGCCAAAGCCGTTCAGCCGATTTTCTTCAAAACTGATATTCTCCTATCCACATATAGTCTAAATTGTAACAAATATTTTAAATATCATTGTTAAAATCAATATTACATTTCTTTTTGGAGTCAGTCTAGTCTTATTGAACAGAAACAGTTTTGTTGCAGAAAAGATTTTACTTGGCACTTAAACTTGTGTGTCAATTTTAATCGTTTAGTGACACCTAGCAGCGTATTGCAAAATAATGTACATGTACTGTATGTGCATTTTCTACTTACTCGCCTTACTAAGTAAGAAGAGAAAATATTATAATCATGCGCCGGGAAACAGTGATTTTTCGACACAAAAACTCTTATTGACGCGTCCTGGTAACGAAGAAATGGATAAATCTTGTTCCTAAACGTAGTAAATTACTTCATCTAACACTTTGTGCAGTCAGAATCCATGTTTTTAGCAAATAAATATAAACAATGCAGATTTTCCATAATAAAATCATCCGAACAATTACAAAAGCGCCTTAGTTTGTACCTAACTCCCTCGTTCATAACGAACCCGGGATTGCCCTTACCTCCGTCCATTGTTCCCTTTTATTCCTCTCGCTTCTATCTTTAAAACCTCCAGATTCCCTCAACCGTACATTTCGGAAAACAAAATCTGCACCACAGCGGAAACAAACGCGACAGTTCTTCGATCCATCCTGATGATCATGTACCTGACTTCGCACATTTAATCCACTCATCATTATTTATTAAAACTATATAAAGAGTTCTTGTACTCAATTTTCATGTGATAACACATCATGTTTGGTAGACAATGACAATATTATTCAATGTACTCTAAATTTATCGTACTCAGCTGCTGCGGGCCATCGGGCCAAGCTGAATTAAATTTTAAAAACTAATCCCTGTTTTGTGGGTCCTTGACACTGACAAATTGATTGACGGCAAAATGTCTGTCTGTCCGACTGTAGTCGAATACGAATAACACGAAATGTTTCGTCTTGCCTTAAAACACTATTCCATATAAGGCCATGCAGAGCTTTAATTACATTCCTCCCCACTGCAAGTCTAGTAGTTATATCTTCATCAATTTTCCCATCGTCAGTAATTACAGTCCCAAGATATTTAAATTTCGAAACGTTAGCTATCTCGTCATCAACGATATTAATATTAGAGGCATCTCCTCCTATGCATAAATATTCTGTCTTTTTAAGGTTGATTTTAAGTCCCCATTTTTCCTATTCTTCTTTTAATTTGCAAAGCATATACTCCATATCTTCCCGATCTGCTGCCATAATTACCTGATCATCTGCAAAAAGCAAAGAATGTAAGCACTTGTCATTTATGGGAACTCCCATTTGAGAACGTTTCTTGTATCAGGTTTCCAAAGCTTGTTCCATATATATATTAAAGAGAAGTGGTGATAAACTACATCCTTGCTTTAACCCTTTGTTAGTTCTAATGCTTCGGGTAATTTTCCTCCCCATTTTAATGCACGCTTCAGTATTCTGGTACATTTTTGTAACTAAATTAATCAATTTTTCTTGCACTTTCAGTCTTTTCATTGCTGGCCAAATTTTACATCTTGGAACACTGTCGTAGGCCTTTTCCAGGTCAATAAATGTCATATATGTATCTATATTGTGCATTTAATTTTTTTCTATTATCTGGCGTAAGCAATGGATGTTATCCAAACATGACCTCCCACTCTTAAAACCACTTTGTTCTTCGCTGAAAGTTATTCCTTTTTGTATTTTTTCCTTTAGAATACTAGCGAATAGCCTAGCTATTGATGGGATGACACTAATTCCTCTGTAATTTTCACAACTAGTTTTGTCACCTTTCTTGTGTATGGAACTGATGTATGACATATTCCATTCCTGCAGGATAACACCGCTAACTTCAATTCTGTTAAAGATTTTGGAGGTATTCAATTATACTAGAGCCTCCATATTTTAAAAGTTCCATTCTAAGGTTTCCTGGTCCTGGAGCTTTATTGTTTTTGGCTCTCGCCAAAGCCCTCTTTACATCAAGCCGACTAATTTCAGGTTCCCATTCTTGCCAATGTGTGCATTCCAAATCTTGTTGGTATTCCACAAGATTTATTAATTACAATTATTTTCTGCTAAAAGTCTAAGAGCTGTAGAATGTTTTCCATATAATATTATGCTGTACTTGAGGCAGGAATGAACATTTGCAAATATACACAATGAGCAGTTTGAAGGCTGACTGAAGTTGCAAGAATTCTGAATGCATAGCATAATGAACTTAAATTTGTGTTTGTTTCATTTACATGGATATTCAATTTGAGGTTTCATTGAATTCAGAGACCCAAAAATGTTTTTACATATACATCAGTCAGTTGTACATTGTCCATATGCAATGTAGTGTACAGTTTGTTTATTTGAAATGGAGAACTGCATTGAAACCGGTTTTCCTTCGTTTACTAAAATTTGTTGATATGTACCTAATTTTAAACCTTCTGATATTGTACTAGTTACCATTTCTCTATTGCAAAGAACTGTTGCATCATTAATGAAGAGAACTGTTCTTCTGCTTCGAATTTCCGAGGGCATAACGTTTACATATATTGGGAAGAAAAAAGGGCGGATCCCCTTGCGCAATTGGCAACGAATCAGAAAAGTGAGTAAATAATTTTCCTTCGTTCCAATAAAGTATATACACTCTTTGAGATCGTTGTTCAAAGTACGAACATAACATTGTAGATAAGTGGCACGAATTTCATACTAAGGTAATTTTGACAGTAAAAAATGATCAATGACAAACGCTTTTGAGATATGTAAAATATTCCAATAGATGCTTCATTTTGATCCATTGATGTAGCGACATCTTTAAGTGAAGAAAATAGACGATTTTCGTAGATTTTGATTCCGTAGATTGCCATATTGGCAATCCGTAATCGCTTCTAACTTAGGCCGCTTGCCCACGCCGCCACAGAAGCGCGCGAACGTCAATCATCAGGGCTCTTCGCCGACGACGGACAAAGGGACCGAAGCAGGTACCTGCTGCGGTCCCTTTGTCCGTCGTCGCCGGAGGGTCGGCGAAGAGCCCTGATGATTGACGTTCGCGCGCTTCTGTGGCGGCGTGGGCAAGCGGCCTTACTGAGAAAGATTTACGTTCATATGTAGTTCCTCTAATTTTTCTGAACTTACAAAAGTGAAATGGGCCTATAATTTTGAATTTTATTTTTGGAGAGCTTCTTTGAATTAATCTTAGCTGTTTTGAAAATATCTGGAAATGTTTCTGTGCTGTCTGCTATCTGGAAATTCTTCTTTGTTAATGTAAAAATGCATTAAATATGTGTGTTAACGGTTGTATAATGGCAGACGCACAGAGAGAGCGAGTGTAAGTTGGAAGGGACAAGGATGAGGAAGGAAAGATCATTTGCGGCCCGTCGCCTGTTCCTTAAATACTCCTCCGGCATTCGCCAGGAATTGATCGTATACATATCGCAAAACTATCTCCATCAGAGCAGTCGGCCGCTTCTTTTTCAGACAACGGTTTAATTCGACCTACATATATAGCTTGTGGGAAAAATCCGCCAAGGTCGGCTCCCTAATCCAAGGACTTTCCCCGGTCAGAAATTACACATCATCGGCAGTCTTGTCGCCGAGTCATCTCGGTTTAACATCATTGGACATAAGAAAAGATTTTAATGAGACGAATGAGAGACGAGTTTGTTCTGGCCTTAGATATCTAATTTCTCCTTAGTATACAATGTGTCCTGTTGTAATAATATACATTTTCCATTGTCATTTTACATTACCTAATGTCAGTAGATACGATGTCAGAAAATAATATATTTCATGCAAAACTTGTAAGAAAAAAATCTAATGATGATGATGATGCTGTCAAACCTAATTGATTGATGTTTCTGGGTGCATCATCTGCTTTGGTCATTAGTCTCAGTGTTGTAGTGAATGTTTTATCCCGGGATGTGACAATGTTCCTTCCCCGCTGGATGGTAAGATCTAGCGATGACCTAAATGTTGGCTTGTGGAGGATTTCCCCCTCCAGTTATCTTTCCCCTGTGAGTTTGCACCCCTGCCAGAATATGCTGTAAGCTCTGGAATTGTCTACTGATACACTATGTGATCAAAAGTATCCGGACATTTGGGTGAAAATGACTTACCAGTTCCTGGCACCTTCCATTGGTAATACTGAAATTCAATAGGGTGTTGGCCCAGCCTTGATGATAGCTTCCACTCTCGCAGGCATACTTTCAATCAGGTGCTGGAAGGTTTTTTGGGGGCCATTCTTCACAGAGTGCTGCACTGAGGAGAGGTATCGATGAAGGTCGATGAGGCCTGCATGAAGTTGGCGTTCCAAAACACCCCAAAGGTGATTGATAGGATTCAAGTCAGGACTTAGTACAGGCCAGTCCATTACAGAGATGTTATTGTCCTGTAACCACTCTCTGCCATAGGCCATGCGGTATGAACAGGTGCGTGATCATGTTGAAAGCTCCAATTGTCATCCCCGAATTGCTCTTCAACAGTGGGAAGCAAAAAGGTGTTTAAAACATCAACGTAAGCTTTTGCCGGGATAGTGCTGCACAAAATAACAAGGAGTGCCAGCCCCCTCCATGAAAAACATGACCACACCATAACACCATTTTGAACGCGTCTGGATACTTTTGATCACATAGTGTATGTCACTTTTCAGAAATACTGTTGTAATTAAAATAAAAACAATGAAAAGATTTTAAAGGCAAATCTGTCCAAAATAAATTTGTTTATGTGCAATAAATCTTCCTCTCTGACATATCAATTGCTGCTTGGTAGCAGATGCATTTCATAGACAGAGCACCATTTTTGAATGGAATAATGTTGCCCAAAAATTTCATGTTTTATAAATTCCATTTTAATAAATTCAGAAACTAAGAGACATAAACAATTTTTGATGTAACTAAGAAGGTAAAATTACTTATTGTTGATTAATGGGAAGCAAATGAAGTTGTGGGGAAATTAAATCAGGCTCTCTTGTAAAAAACAATTGTGTCACAAGAACATTCCAGAAAAGTGACAATTTGAGGTAGTGTGGTGCATGAAAGCATACGTGAATTTGTAAATGTGTAAGTGGGAGTGGATACAAGAAAGAGGAAGGAAAGATTGCACACAGTCTGTTTGGATACAGCTCTGACATTTACCTGGTATTCAACGTTAACACGGAAAACTACCGATCGGAGCAGCTAGTCGCTAGAATTCTCTTCCAGACAGCGACAGAATTGGATCTAGCTACTACGTAGCAAATATAACTTTGTAATAGCTATGATACATAGCTACTGATATAGTTACCAAACAATGTAGCTAGTGTCTAAAATCCGCCACCATCGAGGCTTCTTGGTCTCTTGAGAGGAAGCAGCAATGTTGGTTCTCAGCTAAAATCAGCTGTTCTGTCATGACTAAGAATTTGAACATGATATTTTACATGGTTTTCCACACACTCTTCTAAATACCCGTTTTGAATCTAATTGGACCTATATAATAACATACTCCTCAATTTCTTGGGAAAATCAATTAATAGGGATAATAATTTAAAAATTAAATCATTCGTAGGGCAAATGTAGCTTATAATGTATTCTCACCAAAGTATGTTTTCTAGGTTGTTCAGTTACAAACAAAACAAAACAACAAAAACAACAACAACAACAACAACAAAAAAAAAAAAACATTTCTGGACAACAATAATACATGAAAAATCAGCAGTGTTTGGACACCTAATATTGAATTTAATTTTTCTCCCCACAACATAAATATATGAATTAATATTGCAGATAACAGAAGGATTTTAAAATTAGTTCCCTGCATTTGAAAATTAAGATAATTTTAGAAGCATGATTAGCTAAATATTTGACTAATGTTTTGTACAATTTCTAAACTTTACAGACCCCTATTGTTGCAATTGAAATGTAACTTTCAAAGCATAATAGAGCATGATTTCTTTTTGTCCTCTATCATTTAATGTTTAAAGAGAAAACCTGAAGTGAAAATTTTGTTTAAATTTTTTTATAAGTGTAATTTTTAATCTTTATAATAAAGTTTTCTTTTCCAATTTCCTTGATTTGAACATTTCAGTGTGGAAACCATATAAAAGACGTAAGGATTAATTGTTTCTGGTAGACAAATAGGCCTATTACTTTTCCACCTAGCACATTGAATTCTCTTGGGGGAGTAATTATCAAGATGTCCCCTATCAATTCTCACCCTATAACATACCATGTTTGAAAACTTTAAACCCATTTTGAATAAATAAATAAATAAATAAATAATAAAACAAAATAAATAAATGTGTAACATTGCAAGCCAACTCAGAAGCCTTGGTGAGTTATTGTACATATTAAGCTTCACACATTTAGAGTATACTTTGATAAGCATTTATCTCGAGCAATTCAGTGTTTTTTATGAACATGCTTTTGGACAAGTTAGGAATTTTATGTATGAGTAGTAGGATATAGTATGTGATTCACAAAAGTTAAGTAACAGAGTATAGGGCCTACTTAGATAATATCATTCAATATTTTTGAAATTAAACGGTGTAGTTTAATCTGTTTCGTAAGAAAGTTTGTGATACTTGTGACTATGATGCTTGTCGTAGTTCATTCACAGTAACCTGTTCTCTGTTGTAGTAGTACCATTTTAACATCTCATAAAATAAATCTGAATAAAAAACTCTAGAAAATAAAATCTCCATCTCACTCATTTTATTTATAGATTTATTGTCTTTCACTGACTTTTGAGCTCATATCCATTTGAATACAGATTCTAACCAACATTTTGCAAAGTGCCTCTCAGTGTTCATTACCTGTTTTGTAAAGATTTTTGTTTGCGAATCTATTATTTTCATGTATTGCTAATTATCAAATAATTGCATTATGACATCATATAATGTTTTTACTTGTACAATTATAAACTGTCAATGGATTATACTCTTTTGAATATTACCTTTTAAAAATTTCCCTTATCATTATTGGTCCATTGACAAGGTAAAACGCAATAAATGCCAGATAGACAGACAATTAATGTGACTCTCATATGGAGGAAAAAAAAAAAACCTACAGTAAAGTAAGATTCTGCTAGTTGCAACATGAAACAGTGCCACAAATTGTAAGCCACCTAAAACAAAAATAAAAGAAGAATGTTTTAAGAATGATAAAATAAATAAAAAATTTTTTAATAATATCTCATTTCTGTCCAAGTTATCACTATTTCTCACTGTGGTGACTTGTGTTTCAGATCAAGCATAAGGCATTCAGCATCAAGGTAGTACCCCCCCCTAAGAAATGCTGACTACAAATTTTCTTCATAAATTTCAAATTTTAAAGTTGTACATGTGTCTCTGCTCAAGAAGAATGTCACATGTTTTGTCATTTTTTTTACTAACCTCACATTCATTGCTGTTATCCATCAAACATTTTAATCCTTGTGGACATTGTAGCAGAATGCAAATAAATTTAAGTAACACAACAAGCAAAAGGTCACCCTCTTAACAGTTACAATATCAAGTAATCCTTTTCTTTATCTGGCACATCATCATGTAATTTGTGGGAGAAAACTGTTTAGGATAAAGGATAATGAAGGAGAGGAGTAATGAATCAGTTGAACATTAAAGTGTTGAAGAGGAAAAAGGAAAGGCTGACATTAATTTACATTGTAAGCCATAGTACTATTATGCTTATTGATAGTTTTTAAACAATTTCATGTACCTGTGCACTTGCAAAAAAGAACAAAATTTTAGAAGTTCAACTCGCAATATTCTATTACCACAAATCTTCCAGAAGTTCCTTCAAAATTATTCATTTTAATTTCTCAAATTCAGTTGGTGAAAAAAGTTGTCATTTTAAAATAATTTTGGCAAGTAGTGAAATGGATAAAAATAGTTAATATATTATCGAGCTAATTATTTATCATTACTTTTCCCAACATTGTCAGTCAATTTATTAGAAAGAGATTCAATTTCAATTACATATTTAAATAGCTAATATTCATTCTGTGAGTACACACAACATTTCATGGCAACATCAATATACAAGTGGATGGTTCAAAATCACATAATGCATCACAAGTTGTCATTACAACATGATATGAAATAAATAAATTCATTCAATTTACTAACATTCATATTGTTTATATATGTAGTACACAAAGTACATTGCAGCTTCATGTAAGTAATATATCAATTGAATAATGAATAATTAGGGAGATTTTCTAATGATTACATAAGTATTAAATAAATCATTGTTAAACACAAAAGGAAATTGTACAAAATTCTAAAATCTGCTATTTTCAATTCACAAAATGTTAATCAAACTACATGGAGGTTCTTGAAATATATTTTCAGAATTATAAATGAAAAATAACTCTGTGGATATAATTAATTCCTTTATTAAATCCATTTCATAGAGCCATGATCATAATAAGTACTGTTTGTTTTGTATTGAGACGGTTCTAATAATACTGTCTCACTATATTAATTATATTATAAATGAGCAACTGATGAAAAATATGGTATATAAATAATAATGTCATATACTGGCATGACTATGTACACTCTTTCAACTTGTTTTGCATTCTCTTTAATAGCTCTCTTTTGGACCTTACTTAGAAATAATAAATATAATTTAATGCACAACATTGTCATGGACTTGGAAATTTCAACAGCAGTCTGTGCACAAAATTATTAAAAAAGAAGAAAAAATCTGAATATGCAAGTTGTAAACAAGTACCCAATTATAAGGCACCAAGACCCTTGCATATCAAGCTCATATGATGCTGTTCTACAGTAAATAATGTTGAAAATAAAGCTGTTCCTCTTATAGTCGGAGTGAATAAACCTATAACAATAAAATAAAATGAAATGAAATAAAATAAAGGAACTGTACACTAGCCTCATCTCTGATAGTTTGGGCGCAGATGCAAATCATCAAATATTTTGTAGTTTTCTCACAAGATTTTAATGAGATTATGAAGATCTTACCTGAAATGTTTTCATATAGTTTTCAGCAAATTACCTTGTATTTCACTCATACACTATGAAAGTAATTAAGAAATAGAAAGAATAGGCCAACAAATAACAACATGAAAGAAACTTGTGTTAATCTTTGGAGTAAATCGGTCAATACCAAAAAATGTTTTCTCAATTTTTGTTCTAAGAAATATTGCCACTGCCTTTTTTCTTCATGCCAAGAGAGCGTACACAGCTAGTGAAACTTGTTAGAGTACTAAAATTTTATATGTTATGATGTGTAGTTAATTATTGAGATTTTCTACTGAAATACTATATCAAGCCAGTAACAGATGTCCCAAAACTTGTATGTACAAATTTTACAGTTTCGTATAGCTACATATACATTACTTGGAAACAAACATTGTATACAGTATAAAATATAAACATTCATACCAAAATATACCAAGATGATTTAGATGTTTACAATCACCATACAATGGCACCCAGTAGAACTTCTAACTGAAAACTGAAATACATCTTTCTCCATTTCCAAGTCCAAAAATGTCCTTTGTAATATAGGTTTAAAAACAACTTGCATTCTATGTAATCTTTATATACTAGCAATTTCATACAAAACGCCACCTTCCATAACCTTTCTTGTCACAAATTTATATTTCCTAATCATTCAGAGCAAGTGAACAAGAGGAAAAACAAAAGATAACAATAGCAACAACATAAAGCTTATTTAGGTTTGGATTCAAATACATAGGAGTATAGAAAATATTTCATTCACAACTAATGTATAAAACATTAAAAACATTTGCTACTGCTCATGAAACTGCAAGTTGTACAGTTTAGTCATATGAATAACCACTTAAAACAGGATTATGTATGTGTGCAAGAAGAGGTATTGAGAATCTTACGGGAAGGGAATAGTTATTCCATGTCAGATTTTCAGACCAAACATCAATATGAGTGAAGTATCAGAAGATACCATAAAATTTTCTTGAACATGTGAATTTCAATGTAAACATACAGAACATGGATATGCAATGCATTTGTAAGTAGGCCAAAGCCTGCAGGAATAGTACATCAAATAATCAAAAATAAGGACGTAGCAATATAGCACTCTGAGGTACAAGGACAAAAATGGTCTTTACTCAACTATAACAAGCATTACAGATATTGCAAATTCACATCAATTTTCATTTAAAATTGTAACATTGTTAATTTAGGATTTTCTACCATCATTTTCAATGTCTAACAAGTAGGAATTTTCAAAATTTAAGTTCAACTGGGATGCACGAGAAAGACTACAATACATTATGAAACAAAACATCATCAGGAACATTTCAAATCTTCGCAGACATCACACTTAATTTGGCATTTTAATCAATCCCATTACCACTACTTATATACACCTTTACAATATGATTTCATTGTTATAGAATTTTGTTTTAATAATTTCCAACTTTTATTTGAGGTTTTTACAACACTACTCTGTGACGCAATTCAAAAGTTTAATCAACTGAAATGCACATGCAAATGAAAGGCAATTCATTCCAGATGTGAAACACTAACTGTCAAGTAACAAGGTATCAAAACCATATAAATGACAATATTTGAAATGGACTGTTCATCAAATGTAAATCAACATTTTAAAACATTTCGATGTAGTGCTTCTCTCAACACTCATGATCTATACAAAACTAGCAATTTTGTTATCTATACATAACATTAAACTTTGAAAATTATAAAAATTTCTTTGAAACAATACCAGATTTCTTCTGGAGGTATTCAGAGAAAACTCGTACATATTTATGACAAAATATATTGTACACTTGCACAACAAATACTACACATAATCACTTCAAAAGTTTCCATAACTGAAGAGAGAAATTAAGTATCCAAGTCTTTATAACTACAGTTGAAACATCAACTTTTTTGACTATTTAACTGATAGAGCATGTCATTAGGATTCAATGATGTTAACGAAAGTATCAGTCAGCAAGATTAACACCAATATTGAAAATACACTGAAAAATATTGCATTTAGTTCACCTTGCAAATTTCCAACACCTTACAGTCAAGTATACATTCTTCCATCTCTTCTAACAATATTGTACATTGTATTATTTCTCTTGAATAAGAGTAACATTTGATAAGGTAAACAAAGTCTGTTTCTAATCCCATTATCAGGTAATCACTTGGAAGGCAGAATAGCAGGAGATACATGGCCAGGTTAACAAGTTGCCAGTAGTCATTTACAAGAAGAGGAAGAAATATGCTAATGATTCATCATTGGGTTAAATATGCAGCCAATTTCAATGGTTCAATGCAATATTATTGCACTATTATACATGTGACCTCATGAACTACAATATGTGACATGAGGACATTATCACACAACAATTCTTTAATGGAATATATTACTGATATGATAGGGCTGCAATTTTTTTATCTTTAACCCTCTGCTGAAAGCAGAAATTGCATGTTACATACAATGAAAATACTGACACATCAAAAGCATCTCACTGTACCAAATCTCATGCCACAGATAAGGAGTAATCCTGAGGTTATTTGCAAGCACGAGTTCTCATATTGTACTTATAACAACTAAATTTCTTTTCCCCATTTAATTAGAACTCATTATCTCAACACCTGTTCAGATATTGTAAAGCAAAGCAATAAAACCTAATGTATACAGTAAATTGAAATGCAAATTACAATGTATCTTAAAATAAAAGTGCTGTTTCAACAATATGTACATACCTACAGCACAGTTTCTCCACCAACATAAGTTTAACCCATGGATAAAAAGAAAAAGCAAAAATGACTTTTGATTACATTAAAACAGTAAAAGATATGAATTTTGTGGAATGCTGCGTAAATGTAATTATAACAATATGTATTAGGCCACTCATGCCCACATCCTAAAAATCTGCATGCAAGATTGTGATATCTCTACTACTGTCATATAAATATGAAAAAAATGCAAATAATAATAATAATAATAATAATAATAGCAATAATAATAATAGCAAAATTAATAGCAATAATAATAATAATAATAGCAATAATAACAATAACAATATTAATAGCAATAATAATAATAAAAATAATAATATCTGTAGCATAATCTTTGTGGACAATGCAACATCACAATTTCTACAACGGGCTATTTCTAAGAGTTTATGGCAGGGAATTCAGTACAATGCAAAAATACTTATGATAATGCAGTATCATCATTAACATAATGTATTTGCAGGGAATTTATCTCAACATAAGAAAGTCTAGAAATTTTTGCTATTAGCACAGCCCTAGATATGGTAAATTCTTATCAGCAGATACAGAGAATGCCCCATCATTATGATGGATTCCATAGATTTGTTGTTATCACAAAGACATGCCAAGATCACTTACACATTCATTAATTCTGTCTTTCCTCATACTTACTTGCATTAACTACTCAATCATGAACATATACACACATGCATTTAAATGAATGTATACATATGTGCATAACAAGCTATCAGACCATATTTTCTCTGCAAAAACAGAAAGTAGTAGTGTACAGGATGTCACGTTAATATACACGAGTGTCCAATTATGGCTGCAAGATGGATCAATAAGATGCTACAATGGAAGCTGCCCCTGCCAGGCCTTGAAACCTTTCTCTCCCTTACTTTATTTGATCTACAGATGAGATAGGTTCACAAAAGCACCAACAAACATTTTCTGAACAGAGGAAAAGTACAACATTTTAAGGCCTTGAAACAGAGATGTATGCTTTTACAACAAAGTGGCCAAGTAAGATGAGATGAGGGACTGTGCACTTGGTGACATCAGCAAGTAGCAACCCCTAATTGTTGTTGGGTGGGGGAGTCCCATTCAAGTCGAGCCCACTCATTTGTGGATTTGGACTGTTGTTGTCAAGAAAAGGGTGCTCAGAGCTACTGGAGCTGGTTTCCGTGTTGGTAACTGTGCTGCCGAGAGCCATCCGCTTCATCTGCCGTATCACTGCGGCTGCATGGTATGCTTGCTGCAACATCATTAGTAATGTAAGTGATGCACTACTTGTAGTGTGATTCACGTTGTTTGTTAAACTACATGTGAATTATGAAAACATTCTTCTCAAATACTTTGTTCTTTTGAGTGACAGCATGCATGAAAGAAGCTACAAAATAAATTGCTGATGATAACAATGTCACTTGATTTAAGTACAAGCAGTACTGATAATACTGACAAATTAAGAATGTAAGAAATATAAAAGAAAGATGTTAAAGAAACCAAGTTCCTTCTGAAAAGGAATGAAGCTGAAACATTTTGAGCAAGTACCAGTGTAAAATATGATTTTGAAAGTAATTAAGATGTCAAAAATCATTACATATGACATAATAATGTTTCACTATCACTGCATGAATTATTACACAAAAATAGTAATATTCCAAAACTGAAGTTGCTTTTTTAGTAAGCATCTACATTAAGACCATTAGATGCAACAGGAACATTCAGTGCAATGCAGATCTTTGCTACACACACAACTTGAGCCAACAAAACCTACTGATTACATGGCTAGAAGTCAACAACTATATTACATTCCAAATCAGTTAACAATGAACAATCAATAGCACATATTTCATTCATTTATACTAGGTGGAAAATTTGTGATTAAGTGTAGAATAAATGTGCACTTCTTTACATATTTCTTCTATAATATTTCAAGGAAAAAATTAAAAAAAAAAAAAAATTTAAATCTTAAAAATCCTTAGAACAGAAAAAGAAAATTTATTCTGGGCACAATGTATTATTCATGTATTCAGCACATGCAAGAAAGCAAGGAATGTCATTCAAATACTTACAAAATAATATGATTTATTTGGAATTTTTATTTTATAAAATACACACACAAACACCCACTGTACCTTAAAAAAAGAGCTTGCAAGCAGGAAACTGTTTCTTTACTGAAAAAAAACCTTCATTTCAACATTGCATGAAACTCGTTCACTAGGAAAACTAAGTCGTTTCTTTGGGTCTACGTCTGTGATCACAAAACATTGGAAAATATTCAAAACTGCCAATAACAATTATTACAATAGTACATACTATCCTAGGACATTTTTATTTTACAGCAACAAAAATGGTCTCTTTCAGCAAATGTTTTCAAGAATGTTGCTGTAGTTCATGCCCAAGTCTCCTAAATAATGCTAAAACCCCAAATTCAACTACTGTAAAACTGTACTACTGTAAAAATTACAAAGTAAGTAGGAGCTTTTAACTTTTCTTTTATCCCCATTGACTTAACCTTTTAAATTTTTATTTAGGAGGAGAAACATCAGTTGTCCCAGATTACAAACTTGAAAAAATTAGAAAGATAAAATTTAATTTCCTTAATAACTTTTTTCATAAAAATTTTATAAAGACCCTATTCTAGGAAGAAGCAACAACCATACTTGAGCACTTCAATATTTGGTGTAAGCTTCCTTAATCAGTACTTTATACGATAATTTTATGTGACCATGCATCTTATGAGTACAAACAAATGTAGAGGCCAATTGAGAATAAATGTTACAAACTCCTAGAACATGTAGATTATCACTTTTGCCAATGAACTTGCGGAAGGAAATGTCATTTAATGAAGTTACACAGTTACACACATTCTGACCTCCCCATTTTTTCAGGTAACTAAACCCCCGGGGAATAATCTGTCAATTGTCAAGGACGGATAATGAGTGGCTTTTTTTGCATCTATTTTCAGACTATAATAATTGCAGGATGCCTATTAAAAATCAATTATGCCTATCAATAATATCAAGCCCATTTCTCTCCCTTTACAAGAAATCACATTGCTGTTCAAATTATTTGAACAAGAAATGAACTTTCAACATGTGCTGTGCAAGACATTTGCCTTGATAAACACCAAAAGAAAACCGAGAAAAAAATGCAATATTTTTTTTTATTGCATATTATATATCCATTTTCTTCTGTCATTTATGTAAAAATTGACTTTGGGTACTTATTCTTCCATTTGTTAAAAATAAAATACAATATTTTTCATAAAATTTGTAATTTTAGCATTATTTTTAATACCCCTTCCACTACATTTTTTGTCTTTTTTCTCTAATAATTCTTCAATCATATTTGGATTTTTTCTCCTTTTATTGGAATAAGATGATCTTATTTGTGCCTAACACAATTGTTCTCAGATTTTCCAGAAAAAAAACTAAAGATTTAAAGAAGAGAGGTGCAGTTTCTGATATAGTGATCTTCACATCTTTTACCATCAAAACAATTAAGTGCTTTTTTCTGAGGGTAGTAATTTCCAGACAGTTTGAAAAAAAGAATGGGAAAATTCTTGTCAAGCATGACGTCAATGGAAAAAAGAGAACATGCTATTTAAGATACTGTTTCCACAATCTGTTTGCTTTTAGCATCAATTTAGATATATTAGATATTTTAATATCATATACTGAATACAATTTTGGAAGAAAAATAAATTAATTTTAATGCAAAAAAAAATGCAAATTTGCCATTCAAATCTGTAGTACACACGAACATATAATGACAACTTAAGGTCGATCTTATTCAGTTTGAATAATAATTTATTTTAATGGGGTGTAAGCAAATTGTAAATCCAGAAATTAACAATTTTAAGAGAGGATATAACTTACAAAACACACACAAAATTCCTGGACTGTCAACAAATAAAAAGGAGACTAAAATTTAATATCACATACAGATATTTATGAATGTTGTTCATATAATATTTTAATTACTACATATCTATTATTATTAAAGATAAATTGAATAAAACAGCTACTTGTAATTACTATAAAATTACATAATAGTAACATCAGAAGATTTATGGAATATTCTGTTTTGAAGATTTTGTTATGGATGACATACTTCCAGAAATAAATGTCTTGAGTGTTAAATCTTAACATAAATAAGTTCATCTAAAATACACATGCAGGGACTTGCACAATGATCATGCAAGCTAATAATATTATTTTTAAAATCCTACACCACACATTATTGGTAATGCAAACAATGTACGTCACCAACAAAATTGTTCTAAAACTATTTTTTTTCTTTTTTGGTTCAAAATGCATTTTTAAGCACTGAAACAGTAGTTATTTCTATAAATATTTGGAGGAAACAACTTCATCTAGTTATAACATGTTTTATGAATAATTTTTTACTTTACTTTTATTTCAAATAAAATAAGACTTACCATACGATCATTATTTAGTTAATATACAAGATGACACTAATAGCTATTGAGATTATATAAAATATGTACTAACATTCCCAGAATAACGTACAAGAAATTTGCAGTTTCAGTCTCACTACTAATACATAACACATCAGGTACATAAAGTGGAAAAATGGCAACAAATGACTCTTCCTAAAAAATCCTTAAACAATATTAGACAGCAACCGAAAGGAGCGCAGAGGGCAATCAGCAGCCAGGACACACAAATGAAAAGCGCGACACATTCAACTATCATGTACCTTCCTCCTCCCCCTCTGCTTCCTCCTCAATAGTGGTGCACTTGTGTGCTTCATCAACGTCCATGCTACTAGAATTATTAAGAGCTAATCTCTGCATCTTGTGGACCATTGCTATAGCATTCATCAATTGCTGTGGAAAAACAAACAGAAACCATTTTCTCTCATGTATAAGCTTAAGTATGAAATCCAGTCAATGCCATGGGCAGTTTTAATATTACATCACTGTTGAAATTTTAACACATGCGCTTTCAAACAATTTCTCCTAATAAATCAACCTGCATATCTTGAATAAAATACACATATTCATATTACATTACAGGCAAAGACCAAACTGTTAAACAGTTAAATGGAAAGACAATGTTGTATATCACCCAACCAATCTTCCACTTCTACCTTTTAATTGGAGTTCACAATATTACACGTATTCATGCTCAGTACTGCAAGTATCTCTAAAGGGTATCTAAGAAGAGCATGCAATCAAGAATGTCTACTTCCAATTCTACCTTGTTTTTGAACTACTTGCTTTTCTACAATTATCAATAATTTTCTTTGAACTACTTATTCCATTTTTCTACAACTTTAATTCAAAACTTATTATACTCCCTTTAATAGTCGTTTGAAGAATAGATAATTCAATTTGTTTAATATTGAATTGTACCTCATAAAAATATCAATAAGCCATTTTTTCTCTCATGAGATTGCTAATGCATAAGAAGTTGTTAAAATAGAGATGATGAAACAATTAGTGGAATAAAATTAAAATAAGAGATAAAAAAAAAAAATTACAGAATTGCTCTAGTGACTTCTCATTGACTGGATTAAGAAGAATTTTAATGTACAATTAGCTGAAGCAAAGTTTCAATACAAGTATGATTTACACATCATGTCTTTCATCACAAAATAGAGCTCCAAAAAATTCTGATCAAAGATACTATATTTTAATAGGAATAAATTAGCCAAGAAGAAAGCAACAGATTTTGAAGATCATTCTATGTATTGTTGGACAATACATAACTACTTTGGCATCTGCACTACATATCTTTTCACATAATCTTAAGTCCATTTTATGATTGACTAAAAGAATGGGTGAAAATGTTACATATGTCTGTAATGCCATTTTCTGAATAAAGAGACCTGAAAGATTGTTTAAAAGGGAACCTACATTTTAGATATTTGTGTCAGCTGTACCTAATCTACAACTTTCAAGAACTTTTTGTATGGTTGAAATGCAATTGCACTTGAACATTTTTTCCCCAAGGTAAAAAGCATTTTTATAATCTTAATTACTGATTAGAAATATTGTACCAATCAAAATATTTTATAAGGCCATGTGAAGAAGCCACTTATATGTGCCATTGTTGAACCATTGATGTTTTCTAAAACGTAATAACTTTAACTTACAAAATCAACCTTGTGTGCAATTTTTTTCTTTCAATAATTTTTTCTTTAAAACTTGACAATTACCACAAATTTTAATTGTGATTGGGAAACTATTTTGAACTGTTAGAGACTTTTTATATAGTCAAAAAATAATTCTATAAAATCATAATCAATCACACAATGAATGCTAATAATGCAATAAAATCATAATAATGCTACTCAGATATTATTGGCTGAATTCTATGAAAACAATCCTAATCATTTAATTACCACCATCATTCTTCTCTTCATGATAATTATTACCAGATTCATAGTTACTGTTGTTATTAAATTGAGTTTCCTATAGTGAAACTATTGGGTTTAATCTAAAGCACTAACATAGGCAAGCAAACATTTGCAAGGAGACTTTCACTTATGGATGGTTTTATGAACAATTTAATGTTTAACAGACATATTTGCAATTTGAATTAGTGGTGAAATTGGTATATCATAGAAATTATTTATAAAATGAATAATTTGACCCATCAGAATTTTCTGTAATAGTTTATAAAACTTTTTAGTACTTTATAATTTTAATGACAACCTGGATACTCTATATTAAGCCATTGTCTCCATCTAAAAAATTATTTATATGTACGTAAATTAAACAAAATTACCATGAGAATATTGCACGATACCTCAAGAAAATAATTTTTTTTAATTTAAAATTTATGCAGTTAATCAATGTAGATAGTTTAAACAGTTACAATACTTGAAAAATAAACATATTTAAGAGGAAATATAAGTGATCAAAGAACAATTTGAACATAAAATTTCATAGCATGTTTTTTCTTGCATACATATCTTATCACACTCAAACCTTCGAAAGAAATTTACTCTACCAAGTTACATTTCACATACATTATTCCTTAAAAATAAATGATTGCCCCACTTACAGTACATAGGAAACAGTGCATTTTGGCCACAAATACTTAAATGTCCATTTCCAGACAATCGTTTAATATCAAGGACACTGAGGGTCCTAATTGTTACTCAGGATACAAATACTCCAATACTGTGAACTGCATTATAGAAATGAATTAAATTCAATAGTTAATAAAAATAACAAACTTGAGAGTTAAAAATTATCCATTTGCGGTATATCTTGAAAATGTCCACAATAATAAAAAAGGTAGAAGAGGAAAAATACTAACTGCATCTTTTGCAAAAGAACATGAAAATATGAAACAATTTGGTCAATACCTATAACACATTCAAAACAAATATTTACACCTGACAGACAAATAATGAAATTATCGAGAAAAGGATTGCAGAATGGATTTACTGAAAACATGAAATTTTCAATTAAATAAGAATACCTAGCAATACTTTTATGTTAAGATTGTTATTTCTTATGGTCAATTATCAGAAAAACAGAAACACAAAATTTTGAAGAAGAGTCATTGGGTAAACTTGATATAATTATCATCATGATTTGATCTTCATAATCATCATCATGATGGATTCGGATGCAAGCCTATTCTGGAGAGATTTCACAAAATTCCTAATAGCTATTGAATAATTTTGTTAGCTTCTTTCATAAATTTTAGTTCATTAAATATTGTAAGTAGTAGCTTTGATTTTCTTGAGGAAAATATATAACTTTAACTTCACGTCTTATTTACGGTAACAATTACTTGCAAATGTACACAATTTAGCTGAGGATGCCTGCTAATGCTTTCCAAAATTATGTTCACAAAGGATAAACACCCATCAAATTGTCCCTTTAATGGCTTCCAATTACCTGAATTGCATGCATGCTCATTCTACTAGTAAGAAAATAGCTGAATATCAGCAGAGATTTTCTGTAAGTATTTTACTGAAAAGTCATACAAATAAATATATAAACAACAGTATAATACAGCATACCAGTTTACATACTCCTATTACCATTAATCAAATTTACATTACAAACCTGAAAATGCAAACCTTGCAACTTAATAGATAGAGAAAGCAATGTGGCATGCATTCTTTAAATGAAGTTGAATTACTACTGCTATGGAGCAGTAGTAAGAAATTTAGAATGCACACTTCACTGAGAAATACCTCAAAAGGTGCAAATTATGCCAAATATACTGAATTGCCATAAGAAACATATAAAGAACACCAACCTTCCATCGTGACTTAGCGAAGTTCTTCTTCAGCTGTTCAGATACAGTGCCATGAATGTTCTTGTTACTAGCAGCATTGCCAGAAATCCTATAATACATTTAATTATGAATCAGAAGATGTCTTAACAACCAAAATAATTATCAGCATGCACATTATTGTTTTATTTATTTACAGTATTATTTTTCTGAGGTTTCTGGAAAAACTAACACAGAAGTGAATGATTTCTAGACCATTTAATTATTAGAAATTTCATTTTGAAATTCTTTTTTTTTTTTTTATTTAAATAATACTTCATTATAAAACATTCAATGAAAAAACAGAAAATATGTATTAAACCAAACATTAAATAATATTTATCATACCATGGGTGGGCTAATGCCTGTCGGCATGTGAACCGTTTCTCAACATCCACACACATAAGCTGTCGAATGAAGTCTTTGGCTGATTCACTGATATCATCCCAATATGGTGAATCAAATTCAAATTCTCCTGAAAAGAGAGAAAACAAACAAAATATGTCAGTTTTGCCCTAACTAAATGCAAAGTAAAAAAATTAAATTAAATAAAAACGAAGTTTGGAACAAGAATTATCTATTTCAACCACAACATGTTGATTTACCACTTGAATTTACCGAATGATTGAATCAGAACAATGTTAACAAAAAATACAGTCAAATAAATAATTTTTGTTTTGGAACAAGTATTAAAATAAAATAACTAATTCTAGTTTCTAATTTTTCCCTAAAATCTGTGTAAACTGGTTAAGTTTGAATGTTAATCTGAAATTAAAATTCAGTTCTAAGGTCTCCCTTCATGAGAAGAAATGGATGGTTCCAAGAAAAAAATCTTTTGTCTGAAAATGAGAAAATTTATATAAACAACTTTTGGGTAAGTACCAATACATGTAATTTCAACATCTCAATCTCAATTTTCTCATTCTCAATTTTGGTGTTCCATTGCTTTTTGGTGGTTGATAATATTACCTCACCTTTTAACTATTACAATTTTCTAAATCTAAGTTCATTTATTCCCATTTCTTTTCACACAATTTAAACACAAACAAACTAGCTGTTCACATCTGCAGCTGGTATTGCAAAAGATGATAGATAAACATAAATGTTTCTTGGTAGAATTTATACATACCTTTCAAAATTTGTGCAAAGAGGTTTGCATCATTTTCATCATAAAAGGGTGGATAACCACAAAGCAAAATGTATGATATCACACCTATACTCCACACATCTACTGCTTTTCCATAAGGTTTCTGAGCAAGAACTTCTGGAGCTAATGAATGCAGAACACCATATATCAATAAAAAGCTCATTTGAATAGAAGGATTCAAGCACACAAGGAAAACAAATGATTGAATTTAATACTAAAAAGTATAATTAAAAGCATGGATTAAAATTTAATTGGAAAGTGGACAGCTATAATTAAGAGCACTTTTTGCTATGAAACTATATCGTAAATTATCCTTACCTACATAACCAGGAGTACCACAAGCAGTAGCCATAATTCCTGAATCTTCCATTTTTGACAATCCAAAATCACTTATCATTATCTTACTGTCCTCGTCATGGCTATAGTACAATAAGTTCTCTGGCTACAACATTTAAGAAAACATTTGATTTATTATAGCCATGAAGTGAATTACTGTACAACAAAATTAAGCTAAAGATGTTCTTCAAAAGTTTTCAGATAATTAGAACATTTCTGCTGTTACTTCAACCTAAAATACTACATAGAATGGGAGAGAAAGAGACACAGAGCCAGAAGAGAAAAAGACATTCAGACAAGGAAACTGAAATAGAAGAGGTCAGAATGAAATCAAAGATGAAATTTGATCAGTAAATGTGTTTGCATTTTAAACATTTAGTTATATTATATTTAGTAAATGAATAATTCAAAGGCAACAAATTTTCAATATTTTATATCATGTTACCTTTAAATCTCTGTGTACCACTCCTTGTTCATGCATGTAATCAACAGCTTCTAAAACCTGTCTGATCAAGTCTGATGCATCTTTTTCAGTGTAGGAACCTTTCTCCACAATTCGATCAAAGAGTTCACCCCCAGTCACCCTGAAATCACAAATAATTAGGATTAATAAAACGTTAAGTCAAAAAATCACATACTACAAATACTAAATTATTTCACACTGAAAATTAAGATATCCAGCAAAAAATCCTAATGCATACTCTTTACATTTCAATTTATTTGACTTCAGATGTAACTAGTGGAACTACAACAGCACATACTTCCTTGCATTATTTCTAACTTTTCTAGTTTTTGAAAATTTAAAGAGATCAACCAAGATGAGACATACACCATTCTTTTTAACACCCATTCATGGGGGGAAAAAAAAAAAGAAAAAAAATAAGAAGGAAAAAAGTAAAGAAAAATGGGTTTCCCCCTGATAAGATGATAAAAAGTTACCCTAAACCAAATGACTTTTCAGTAGTTACACTGTAAATCTAACATAAAAATAATATTTTTGAAAGGTTTCTTAGCCCTTGTCCCTCCACCCACATGCCTCTATAGCCAAACTGTTTTTTGTGTGTTTTTAACAACTTAACACTATTTTATCTCATTGAAAACATATGACAAATAAAATAATTCACACCATCAGATTAAAATTTTTGATATTTTCTCATTGTCAAATTCAAATGAAAAAAAAGAAAGTATTTTTTTGGAAAAATAACAGAAAATTACTTTTACTGTGTCTCAGAAGCTTGGAACAGGCTTGAAAAAATCTCAAAAGTTCCTCTCAAAACAGATTTTCCCCCCAGATTCATGCGACAGCTGTATCTGTAGTTGAAAAAATAAAAACAATTTTTACCATTTTCCCGCCTTTAAATCACCTTGACTTTAAATATACTTTGGAAATGACTGCAAGAGTTCTGTGTATTTACTTTTAGTGTTCATTATACATTTGTATACATTGTTATAGCACCCAGTAATATTTCTACTTTGAAATGTTCCTTTCTAATCCTTTGTGTAAGTAGTACTATATCATATTCTAAGGAAAGATAATAGTTTTTGGCAGTTTATAAGAAACCATCGATACAAAACCCTGCAAGTGTGATACTGGTGGAAGAGAATTACATCCCAGTCCTACATCTAACAGATTTCAAAAGAAAAAATAAAATTTTGAAGATTATTACATACAAAAAATGTTTAATGCAACACACATTGTAATCGCGAATAACTCAGAAGCGGTACTTCCTAGGACTTTTAAACCAAATTTGCGTGTCTCATGAGGGTCGAATGGTGAAATGAAGGGCAACATGTTGGACCCGGATTATGTTCTTAGGCAATATTCTTGAAAATAAGACCTTATGGAACGTTCTTTTCCAGATTTGCAGATTTAGTTCTTTTGGATTCCTCCACCATGGGTGAACAGAAAAGAGCAGAAGCCGAAATCAATGTAAAATTAAATTGAAGGAAAATACCGAAAATATCTTCCACGATAAAATTAAAGGGATTATAGTATTTTTTGCGCATTTTAATCTCAATATAGCAATCCGCAATTTTGAAATGGTTTCTCTTGAACAGAATAGGGCCTATAATGCTGTAAACCGCATTTCAAGGGATGGACGTTCGCAGGTGGGAGCTACTTTAAATCAATTTTCAGTTTCCATACATTTATCATTTACAAAAAGAGTTTTCGCACGTGTCTGAATTGTATATACTTACTTATACAAGAATAAATACTTAGGTAAGGAAAAAGACAACTTTTTCTCTAGACTGAAACAACTACAGATGCGAAGGCGTAGGCTTCCGCCACCGCAGTCAGTAAATACTTGGCTATCGGGAGTCGCCGCATCCTAGGCCGATGCCACGGTTTCGGCAGCCATTCTGCGACCTTCCTCCTGGAGGAAGATCGCAGGTGACTAGGACGCGGAGTCTCCCGATCAGCCAAGTAGATAACTAGAAACATCTTGTTTTTTTATTTTTTAATTATGAAAAAATCTTTTAAAAAATCGCAACAATTCACACCTGTTGTTTTACATACACTGCCAAAAACCATTATCTTTCCTTTGCATATATATATATATATATATATATATATATATATATATATATATATATATATATACTTATGCAAAGGATTAGAAAGCTTTAAAACATGATAATTTGTAACTACATTTGAAAGTAAAAATATTAGAGAGTGCTACAACAAACACAAATGTATAATAAACACTAAAATAAATGTACAAACTGTTGCAGTCATTTTCAAAGTACGTTTAAAGTCAAGGTGATTTAAAGGCAGGAAAATGGTTTTTATTTTTTTAACTACAGTCCAACAGTAGCAAAAATATGAAAAAATGACAATTTGTGTTTTGAAAGGAACTTTTGAGATTTTTTCAAGCCTGTTCCAAGCTTTTAAGATACAGTGACAATTATTTTTTGTTATATTTTTTCATAAATATTTTCCGTGTTAGAATTTGGCACTGAGAAAATAACAAACAAATATTTTTCTGATAGTACGAATTATTTTCTTATTTGTTATATTTTTTCAATAAGATAAAATGGAGTTACGTTTCCGAAAAAAATTAAAACGCAGGGTTTAATAATGAAAAGACGAGACCTTTTTGAGAAAATTTTGAAAATGTAATTCAGGTTCCATGTAATTGAGGGCCAATTAGAAACCACGTGCAATGAATCTTTTTGAAATCATATCAGATCAAGGAACTAAGTGCACTTCACAACAAATTTCTGATTTTTAGAAAGAATACGGTATTATTATTCACAATTTTTACGACCGAATTTTACCAGTCATCCAATGAAACGTCTAAGACGTCTCCAACAAACTTTTCTGGGCCTTCATGAAGAATTGTAAAGTGATCATTTTTATCTGTGTTACCTATTGTCCTCCTGGATTAACGTAGTTCCCATAAAAAAATATCTAAATCGTGCAGTTACAGAACCGGTTAATGGGATGACTAAGGCTACCTTTCCAAATATTTCACAGATTTTTTTTGTTTGAATTCAGCAAAAGAAGTGGATCATTTCACAAAGAAAATGAAACAGCAATATTTACAAACTTTACATCATCATAAACGTGGAAAATGTTCACATGCATTTGTTAAAACATGACTATGATTACTAAATAGAAATCGACCTATATGGTTCATTTGCCGTACCATTCAGAGGAAATAAAGTTTTCTGTAATGTATTGATCAATAACAAACGAATGAGTGTTTATTGAACGCATTGAACTGGCTCATCTCGATTTCAGAAATATTCAAGGATCTGGAAAATAATCTCCAAAGAAGAGTATTGATCTTCGGGGAATCTAATCGCTGTCCTGGAATTTATAGAAGTTATAATGTATTAATATTTTTTTTGTTTCCGTATGGAACTATTGTGGTGATCCGCAGGGTCAGTCACCAGAACAGTACCTGCGTACAACAGTTGTAAAAAATTCCTGTTTGTTTTCCTAGCTTTGGAGCAACAGCAGACAACGTGGTATCCAGTTCAAGTTTACATTGTTGTGAGGCAGAAGACCCTATATTGCGTATCAGTGGAAAGATTGAGAATATACTCTCCTTGGTCTGAGTGAAATGTATTATTCAGTACGCATAAACAGAGGCATAGCTGGGAAGGGTGTTTGTCCATCAAAGCAAGAGTGGACTAGTTTGAGATATAACTCTACCTGCTATAGAAGTTATAATATATTAAAATAACTCCGGTATCCATCAATAGTTATTATCGTGTTATTCTTAAAAGTGTGCAATTCAATGCAGATACCCTACTCAAATTATATTTGACGGTTCATGCCGTCCGTGCTTGTCTTAGAAGACACTCCACTTCATGCTGATAAAAAATCGAATAAAATTATTGAGAAGGCACAGGAATACTAGTACACCTTTATCCCTTTGCCACCAACAGCTTCATGCCTTTTTTTCTTCCTTCAATAGTTGGTCTACTGAGTGAGAGTAGTTCAGACGGGAATTACAATAATGTCCCTTTACTACCAAAAATCTATATGCAATACGATTTCTTTAAAAATGTTACTTTTACCTATCTGCTTCTAACCCTTCGGATAGTATGTTCCGACAAATGAAAATAAAGAAAATAAATGAGTAACTTTTTTATTTCATTATAATTAAATATTTTTATGAAGCATTAAAAGTGAATATATTTTATGTATTTCGGTTATTTTGCTCATTTAGAAGCTAAATTAATAAGAACAAATATTTAAAAAAAGAGGCAAAAATATGAACATATAAACATGTCATTATTGGAAAATAATAATAATTGGTCAAAATTAAAAATAAATTATTTTCGACATTATTGTTAAATTGTCTTTCGAGTTATATAACAACAACAACAATAATAATAGTAATAATAATAGTAATAAATACATACATACCCGGCGGGAATATTTACAAATAATATTTTAATTACAAGACTTTTCGGAACAAATTTTCAGTAAAAATGGTCGTATTTCCTATGAATATAATTCTGAATCTAGTATTAAGGCAGATATGTCATATACCATCGATGGAACTAATGAATAAGGAATTTATGAATGTCCATTAACGCTAATTTTATACTTTAATAACACATTTAACTCTTCCCAAGTGTGTGATATCATAAACATGCTTCAATATTCTTTATTTCCCAGTGGTTCACACTGCACTTTAATATGCTCTGCCTGTACTATCGATTGCGAGATACAACTGCAATTACGAGATCATTATGATGTACTATCTCAGGTCTCAAAGAAATTAAAAATTGTGCATGAAGGAAAAAATAATTTTCACAGGTACCAAAACTACTTGAAACACTATATCACAGAGTATTTAGATGCATTTGTTTTGAGCGTAGATAATTAATTCAAGTGTGTATAACCAATTTTAAGAAACACTTCATACTATTTTACACACTTAGGTGTACTTTTAATTTAAGATAATAAGATTTTTTAATAAGATTAATTTAAGATAATGGTGAAATTCAATTCCACAACTTTGTAATTATATTTAACAAATTACATATTTGTGACAATATATCCGTTTATATCTGATCACTTACAATGTTTCCAAGCAACGAATCCTACGAAAAATAGTTCTAGAATGTTGTGTTTGAAAGCAGTCATACTACTCACATGATAGGTTTCGTTTCTAACAATGTCAGAAATATAGAATTGAAAAAAATAGAACCCTAATCTGCCCATTTTGAACGAACACAAAATTATAGTACATACACTGCAAATGTTTTGAAATGTGCACCTATCAAGTGTTACGTACAATTGAAAGGGTATAATCAGTCTCTAACTTATTTATTTTTATTTTACGAGAAAACAGTTAAAACAGTGACGTGCTTCGGGGAGAAGTGTATTCTGTGCACCTTTTCTTAATTCTGGGATCCCTACCCTAAACCATAAACAAGTTGAATTCTGAATACAGAAAGAAATGAACGTTTTGGGGAAAAATATTAACAAAATATTCGCTCCAATTTAATAAAATCGATTTTCAAAGGCAAATCAGCTACAGATTTCGGTTCTTGTCCCTCATCATGTCCTTCGTGAAAGAATATTCTTCTGCCGCGACAACATGGAGAACGATAATTTGAATAACTATATTCCCCATTGAATTCTAGAAGACATTCACATTCACATAATTTTACAGGAGAGCAACTTTAAGGTGTAATGTCCTGTGAATGAAAACTGATAGGATATTGTTTTGTCTGCTTTTAACTTCGCTATTAAAGCATTCTAGACATTCTTTGTAATGTCCCAGAAGAGCAATCAAATTTATACTACTTATAATAGCACATTTTGACAGAAAGAGTAAAATGTTCTCTAGTCCTATCCTTCGAGGTGTAGTAATTCTGTAACCATGAAAACAAAAATAATAAATGTGTAGGGATGAGAGTTAGGTGACTCGCACGTTTCCTGCTTTCTTCGAGAGACAGGAATGCACAACTAAGTAGATCTCATAAGGGAGCTTAGTTTCACCAATTCTGAAGTTATTGTAAAGAGATTAAACGGTACTTACAGTTCCATAATAAGATACACCTTGTGCTTGTCTTCGAATGTTTCCAAGAGTTGAACAATATTGGGATGTTTCAACCTGCAACAAATAGATAAGAATTACACATACTTTTAAGAGCTTGTCGGCAAACAAGATGTTTGATTAGATTTTCCACATCATTAATACATGTATTACAATGTATTTGATTTAATAACTCTCTAAAATAACATTTCTTGAAGGACGACTATTCATAGACAGCAATGAGGTAGGGGTCACCATTAGATGTTTCCGCAACAATTCCAGCTTTCAATTGCAAGGAATTCGTTATCTATTGCACTTCAGCCAGGTAAGAGTTTGCTCAGAGCAGCATTGCTGCTGTCTCAGCAGCGACCCTGACTGGGAGGTCCTACGGTTCGAGTCCCGACGATGACGGATTTTCGACACTAGCTTTATAGATGGGAAGGTTGAATTCAGCCGCTCTCAAGTTGAGAATTCTAGCAGCCGGCTGGCTTTGAAAAGTTGTTTTCAGTGGTATCTCCGATTGATACCAGGCGAAAGCCGAAGCACTACCCAAATGGGCAACGGACAGCGCGCGATATTTCCTTCCTTCTCCTCTCCTCACCTCTCCCCACACACCTACCTACATACGCATACGCATACGCATACGCATACGCATACGCATACACATACGCATACGCATACACATACACATACACATACGCATACACATACGCATACACATACGCATACACATACGCACACACATACGCATACACATACGCACACACATACGCATGCACATACGCATGCACATACGCATGCACATACGCATACACATACGCACACACATACGCACACACATACATGCAATGCACTACCAAACATGCTGGAGTATGGAACACCCCTGGGATAAAACTCTCACAGCATTAACAAGACTAATGACTAAAGCTGTTAAGGTGCCAGAAAACAATGAAAATCTTCCCCTCTGGGATGGCAGTATCGACATTTCAGGAAACTAGTACGCAGTCATTATGTTCTGTATTTACCACACTTGGCTCTCGATACCCACACCTCGATACAATTAAACCATTATCAAATCGACAAGAGTCTACATTCACTTGGACGACTAACACAGAAACTTAAATCACGAATGATGAGAAGAGAAGCGTCCACAGGATTTTTCTCGGGGGGAGGGGGGAGGGCTACTGCTGTAGTGTCCAACCGACTATTTTCTTATAAATCATTTTTATTTATGAAAAGTATTTTATTTGCAGTGTTATCGTTCAAATTTGTAATGTTAAACAATTCATATATTGAATGACTTCCGTAAGTGCAGAAGATTATTAAATTAAAAAAAAATGTATCATTGGATTCTGGGGAGCTGAAAACTCTGGTGTACCACTGCAAATAATGCATTTACAATTCAACATAAAGGGGGCGAACTATACCCTTACTTTAATTTAAGGCGACGTTAAGCCAGAAATTCTGGAAACTTAATTGACGAGACAATTATTATTGTTACTATATATAAACGAGGAATACATTGAAAGCACAATGAAACAGAAAGGTACGAAACTCAGATTCTTTTTAAGTTAAGTTAAATAACACTTTCTTGTACTACTAAAAGCGCCAGACAATACAGAAAAGAACAATGGATCTTCTACAAACAAAGAGTCGTTCCGACGTTCACAAGGAAACAACTGTTGTTTGATTCTCAAAAGGAAATGAATATAGACCACACTGCGCTACAAAAAAGGCAACAACGCAGATCATTGCATGTCCCTCAAATCACTGTACGTGCTAGACAACAAATGATATATTAATACTTACGTTAACTGGTAGTGTACCAACAGAATATGCTTTCTCGCATTATTTCTAACGTTTTCGATTTTGAAAAAAATTAGTGTTCAACGAACATGACACCTGCGCAATTTTTTTAAGGGTCCTCAGAAAACATTTAAAGGAAACATTTGAGCCGTCTTTGATATTTTTATATTAATTACATTAACTTCAACCAGAAATTATATGAAAACTAACCCGTTTTTTCCAAAAATTGTACACGACCCTTTTAATAACCTACTTTTTTAAAACATTTTATTTAAGAAAAAATCTCTCTTCAGTATTGAACTTCTGCAATGATAAGTTGTTGTTATTTTCAAAATTACAGAGTTTGCTGGAAACTGAAATAGCACATATTTTTTTACCTTTGCCATATAATGAAAATAAAATTAAATATTTGTTATATTTCACGTAAACTTACGGGAAAATGCACATTTTTTTCGGGAAAATGTTCACGACCTTCAATGCTCTTTGTTAGACACAACGAATACTTAGTTAATAAAAAAATATATCTTCAATATTTTAGTAGTAGGAAGGCATTTTGAAATTGTGCAGTTTTCAAAAAATCGGGGATTTCAACGAAAGTGTTGACAGACCTACGCCTACGCGTCCACGCGACCTACGCGTCTTTTGCGATATCACATGACAAAGTTTAATCAAAACGTTTTGGGCCTTTTGGAGAAAAAATAAAAATATTGAGGCTTCTTGTAATATCTCCCCAAAATCTAAATATGTCTCTTAATATATAAGAACTCTTTCGATGCAACATGTTAGAGGAAGTTATTACTAGGAACTAGTTATTTAGAAACAAGATTGATCCACTTTCCCGTTAGCAGGGCCCCACAATACGTGTTTCTCTGCCGAATAAGCGCCGATTTCTGCCGCTAATTCAATTAAAAAAGTATTGTAACTTCAATTTTCCCGGTAATAAGGAGCAATTGGTATCTACGTATTTGTAGGCCAAATAGGAATTTAAATTGTCAGATTCAGGTATAAAACAGATCATATAATAATTGCAATGATGTCTTTGCCCGGCATTAGTAAAGGAAAAGGCATATTTGAAGAATTCCTTGTCTAACATGAAAGGATTTTACACAATTCAAAATTTGATTTCATGCCGACATTTAAATGAAGGGAGAGATTAATTAAAACATGATAGATAAATTGCTAAAGGATGCATTTGAATTATTCATTAAATGACAATTAGAATTTTATAAAAATAAATAGTTTTTAACGGTCAATATGTTCATCAACAATTACATGCATTTCCCCAAACCCTACATGCTTTGAGGAATCTCTTTGCTTGTTCAAAAATACGTTCTAAGACGAGGAGAGAATAAATAAAAACAAACAATTGAAAACAAAACAACACAGAAAATAGGAAATATGGAGGGGAGAGGAGGTTGGGGAGAGAGCAGGAGCCGCGACCTCCAGAGCAAAACCGCCAACGGCGAGGTGCACAGCGCGTGGTGCCAAGGGGGGGGGGCGAAATGTGGGGCAATACACAGCGCGTGGGCTGCGGGCGCGGATGGGGGCGGGGGCCGGGGCGGGGGCCGGGGCGGGGGCCGGGGCGGGGGCCGGGGCCGGGCGGGGGCCGGGGCCGGGCGGGGCCGGGGCCGGGCGGGGGCGGGGCCGGGCGGGGGCGGGGCCGGGCGGGGGCGGGGCCGGGCGGGGGCGGGGCCGGGCGGGGGCGGGGCCGGGGCCAAGCGGCGCGCGCGACTGACCCGCTGCCCAGCCACACGCTGCTGCGCGTCCCGCGCGATCAAAGGCACCGCCAGCAGCAGCGGCAACAGCAACGACTGTGAAGGTGCAAGCGGTTAAGGGAGGAGGATGAGCGATGGGCGCCGCAGAGAGAACGACGAGGGAGTGCGAAGGGGGGGGGGGCAGTGAGATGGAAGTCAGGGATGTGATGGGAGGCAGTGGGGGAGATGGGAAAGTATCTTTTGCGCTCAAGGGGAGCAAGCTCCGCAAGTACGCTTTAGTTTCATTCAAAGAGGGATGTAACTCGCTTCTGAGCAGGCACCTTGGCCTTTTGGCTCTATCCACACACCCCTAAGGTAGCACTAATGCTTCGACAGGCTGGTAGCCGGAACGCCTCCTCAATTAAGCCTGGGTAGGGTCACCCTGCCAGATCAAGACTATAAGCTTTGTATGTGGGTTTGAGGCACGAAGTCTCACCTCCTATCCTGCTCCAAAGCCGACGGGTAGAGACCTAACTGGTGGGTTACCGGGAGAGCCCGAGTAACCAGGAGCTTTGCACCACCTACTCACTGCATCCACCTGGCATAACGACGTGAGTTCCGGTGAGAAACTTGGGTTCGCGTGAACGTCTCCAGATACCATCACGAACCTGAACAACGAACATGAGCGCCCGCAACTGATTGACGTGATAGAAATTGTGTGAACTGAAAGATTATGAAAAGTACTAGCAGATCCATTGGGGCAAAATATAGTGGGTGAATTATATTTCGGACAAGGATGAGAGACCAACTTGCAGTTTTAATGTCGACTCTAGTGGGTGTTCCTCACGCAAGTTCCCGCTGTATGTAGGACACTGGAGCAATTATCCTGTCCGACCAATCTGTCTCACACTTTGTGGAAGAAAGTTAAATGTGCATTAATAATATGAAAACTAGTGGCATGTAGCAGCAATAATGCGGATCAAAATAGCACAAAATGTTTTTCCAAAAAGGAGCACGCACATGGCTCATAAACAACAAATGAAATACTCTCTTATAATACTCCAATAAATTAAATATTTTAACAAAGACCGTCTTCACAAATACAGCAATAACACATAGTATATTGACAGTATCACGATTTTCTTACCAAGAATATAAAAAAGTTGCTGTTGCGCAACGTAATAATAGCAAGAGGAGAATAGCAAATATTTAATGGCGAGCAGCCTCTGCCTTGAAGCATTTGTATCACATGATGTCAGCTCTGTCCTAAGCAGTGACACTGAGTATGAGAACGCAGCAGCTACGTGCAGTACGATAATAGTCGGAATAACACAATCAAACAATTGCATTTTTCAGTCTAAATAGAAACTCATTGTTTTTGAGTTTCATTGCTTCCCGAGTTCCAGGGAATCTAACGGAACCGTAGACACCTCTCACATGGAGGACGCTACATAGTTTTCTTTCTATTTCTGCGCACATGGGAAATTAGTAATATTGTAGATTGTGGGATTGGATTTAGGTTTTATATGACATGTGATTGGCCACTTTTTCAAATCTCTCAATGGGAGACTTAAGGTTTAATAGGCTACTAAAAATAGTACATTTCAATGCTATCTTTGGGAAGTAACGGGATACGAACTCTTCTAACGACCTCTTATCCCAGTCATAACAATCCCTACTCTTTATCTTATCAACGATCGATCTCCGTATTTATTTTCATCGAGATTTCCCGTTCTTTCCTGAATGCGGTTTACCGTAATGATCTAATTTACTAGGTGGGATTTACTCTCGGTTCTAGCCTCTAGCGTTGACGAGCGACTCTGTAGCCCGAGGCAAGCCATTACCCAGATGCCAACAAGATTACTACAACATCTCGACCCAAACCTTCAATTATCGTAACGGAGGTATGTTGAACGGCGCGCTTTACTTACCAAATATGCCAGCCATAGCCCCGAGGGGGGGCAATGACCTCGCCACTCGTGCCGCAAGCATCAGAACAGCAAGAAAGAACGTTCGGTCGCTGTATTAAGAAGAGTCAACCGGCTGCATCGCCGTCCGCCGTACGAAATATCACTAGTGTTTGGAATTCCTCAACGGAATGAAATTAACAGGTCCGATGATCGATTGCTTACGATATCTATTCCTACGAATTATAAACATCGATTCAACAGCTTATAATTCAAAGGGTACAGGTTTTTCTGGCGGTCGACCTATTAACACATGTTCAATGAATCCGCACAAGCAATAATTTGGAACCCAAATAATGTAAGAGCAATACAATATTTTAAACGTAGACGGATTTACAAATGTTCCCCGCAATTTTCAATAGCTTAACGTCCGTACATTTACATTTATAAATTGACTTCGGGAAGATCATCATTACTTACTCGTACAGCACCAAACATTTTTTTTTGATGCAGATTTATGTAGTGGTAGGTGACCTAGCCAATTGATTTTTTGAAATGTACAACTATGTTGAAGATTATTAAACGCAAACGAATTAGTTTTGCAGTATTTTGATTACGTAATAAAACAGTTATCAGTAAAAATTGCAATTAAATGCAAAAAGAAGATAAAGTAAGTATATTTCACGCATAGAAATAAAGACCTAATGAACGTTGAAATATATTTCTAAAATTGTGTGAGAGGACGACGAAGTTGAGAGAGAGGAGCAGGAGCACGGGAACTGAAAGGAGGGGTGCCATTCAGAAAATCATGAAAAGGTAAATTACTATAAATTTGAATTTCCTGATGTTATTTGTGCTTGAAAATTGTGTGAACTTTCAAATGGTCTAGAATATAAGATCAATTTCTACCATGGTTTATGTCTCAATTCTTTGCAATTTTATATGCATTGGAATTCCTCAACGTTCAGATGTATGTTTGCTGGCAATAAATGTTTCTCGTTCTTCTCTAAATAAAAGTCATACGGAGTTTTCACAGTTTATTGAAGAAAATTAATCATCATTGTGTATTACAAAATGAACAGGGAAAAATTCTATTATGAAACAATGATTATTGATAAATATAACCATATTAACATATACATAAGAAAACGCAGCTCTTCTCGAAGTATTCAGTTTATTCCATATAAGTTTCATCCCATAGGCCTTCCAACTAGACACAAAAAGTGACAATAATTCGGTGAGAATGAAGTACTTTTTTAAAAATAAGAATTAAGTTAAGCAATTAACGACTGTAATATAATTTAAAGATTGTTTTCATACAACAAAATTTCAAAGTTAAATATTTTGACATGTATATACACAATGCAAATGAGACTTAACAGAAAATTGAGAATGAATTTCCCCGCTACTAAAGAAAAGACAACGAAAGACATACAACTCGCTGAACTTTAGAAAACACCGAGTTCGTACCTTCGAGTGGGAGTAGATATTTCACAAGCTGGGGATATACTATCAGCATGGTATGCCACATTCAATATGAATCCAACAGGATTCATTCCATAAAGTGTGGGAGAACGAAGGGTGCGGTGGATGAGGGGACGTTGGGCGTCGGGCGTTAGCTACTGGTCGCTGGGCAGAGGACGAACGGCGCGCTCGTGCTGTGGGGGACGCGAAAGTTATAGCACAGTACTGCGCGTCTCAGAGGGAATTCTGTGAACCGATATCCGACGGCGCGTGGTGATGCAACGGCGAGACGGGGCCGAGACGGGGCCGAGACGGGGCCGAGACGGGGCCGAGACGGGGCCGAGACGGGGCCGAGACGGGGCCGAGACGGGGCCGAGACGGGGCCGAGACGGGGCCGAGACGGGGCCGAGACGGGCCGAGACGGGCCGAGACGGGCCGAGACGGGACGGGGCGGGACGGGGCGGGACGGGACGGGGCGGGACGGGGCGGGACGGGGCGGGACGGGGCGGGACGGGGCGGGACGGGGCGGGACGGGGCGGGACGGGGCGGGACGGGGCGGGACGGGGCGGGACGGAGCGGGACGGGGCGGGACGGGGCGGGACGGGGCGGGACGGGGCGGGACGGGACGGGGCGGGACGGGACGGGACGGGGCGGGACGGGGCGGGACGGGGCGGGACGGGGCGGGACGGGGCGGGACGGGGCGGGACGGGGCGGGACGGGGCGGGACGGGGCGGGACGGGGCGGGACGGGGCGGGACGGGGCGGGACGGGGCGGGACGGGGCGGGGCGGGACGGGGCGGGACGGGGCGGGACGGGGCGGGACGGGGCGGGACGGGGCGGGACGGGGCGGGACGGGGCGGGACGGGGCGGGACGGGGCGGGACGGGGCGGGACGGGGCGGGACGGGGCGGGACGGGGCGGGACGGGGCGGGACGGGGCGGGACGGGGCGGGACGGGGCGGGACGGGGCGGGACGGGGCGGGACGGGGCGGGACGGGGCGGGACGGGGCGAGACGGGGCGAGACGGGGCGAGACGGGGCGAGACGAGATGGGTCGGGCAAGGCGGGGCGGGACGAATGCGCGCGCACGTGTGCGGAGAAGGCGCGGGTGCTGCGACCTCGTTGTGCGAGCCACGGCGAGAGGCGAGGCAGAAGCGGGGCACAAGCGGAGCGGGAAGGTGGCGGGTGGGAGGGGAGATCCTCGTGCATGCGGTCAGCGGCGCCTTTGCCTCCGCCCGACCGGGCTGTGCAGCAGAGCCGAGACCCGTCGCCCTGCTATGGAGCACTGCACGCACTCCGTGGGGCTCCTCCGACGTCGCCCACAAAACATCGATATTCATAATTAAAACGTCGAGGTCGTACAACACTCATCACCCACCAATCTTTGTTACTTTAATATATTTCAACATCCTACAATTAAAAACCCAACTTCATTCTGAATAAAATTAGAGAAGCATGCCTTCTCATGTTATGTGCAGGCTGGATGGTAAGGTGTTTAAGAGCCCCTTTTGTTATCAGAAACACATGAAACTTATTGTCAAAATCTCAATATTAATTCTAAAGCATTACGTAACTTTATTTATTTCATAATTATACTATAAAAAGTAATAATACGATATAGTTTACAATACACACGTCATCATTTCTATTTCGCACTCTATTCATACGAACAATAATCTGTTTAATTTATCATCTACCATCCTTACTACATTTTGGTATCTTGTTCTCCAAAAAGGTTTTCAACTTCTTTCTCTCCCCTTGGATTAACTCAGAATGCAGCAAAAGCTAATCTTCTTGCTTTTGCTGTACCATTTACTATAATAAACATTACAGTGCAATATTCAAGATAAATTTTTAAACTACATATAATCGATTCCCAATTTAAAATAATAAAAATTATGTTTGATGTAATGATGTATTTTCTTACTCAAATAATTTTGCGAAACATGGATTATTCTAGATTACTATTTAGGCAATTATTATTTCTTTTATTCCACTATAATTTTATTGATTCTTTAGAAAACATATTCCACTATATTTTTCTTCTTGTCATCGTTTTACTATTTCCAATCGGTGCGTTCGTCATATAATCCGTAGGGGTTTTGTTTATAGATAATTTGAATGTCCTAAATTGTGATATATTTATCTGTAAAAACTACATTTTAGTCTGTGAACCCTACTTACTTAAATTATTTTTCATTACTTCTCTTTCTCGACTCGTACACTTAGTTGCTTTTTCTCTTATTTTTCACGACTTACAGCTTACAGCTTTTACATGTTCGGTGGTTGTCGTCGTGATAGAGGTATCTTCAGGGTTTACTCAATCGCTTTAGGTGTATGCATGGATAAACTCTTATTTTTCACCTCAGACATAAATGTAAAATTCATTTTCCCTTCGATGTAAAGTTTTCAAAACAGTAATGAAATAAAAGTGATTATGCGGAGAGCAGGTGCTTTAGCCGCACCAAAAGTTTTAATAAAATTATTATTATGAATAGTAAAATGGTCTTTTAACTCTTTATATTATGGGGGATTTCAATTGTTAGTGGGAGTGTTTATTATTTCATGATTAAGATTTAATTGATGAATGATGTATGAACAGCGTTTCCATTTTATATGGAAGGAAGATTTTTCTAGATTCAAGAATTTCCTTCTTTTTAAACGTCACACTAGGTAATTTTGAACTGCAAAAAATATTCTATTATTTTAAATGTGAATATTATGACTTGTTATTATGTAAATTTTTCATTAAAAATAAATCAACTTCAGAAACACCAATGTTCTAAAAACATTGACATTTCTACCTCCGTTTCATCGCTGGGCAGTGTAGTGCACGAGTGCAGTGAGAAAGGATACAAAGCACTCTCTTGGCGGAGGTGTGGGTTGAACATATACGATCGTATACCTTTCCACCATGTTCGGAAATTAAAGATCAATACACTAACGTTTTGAACAAATATTAGAATTAAAATTTTACTGGTCTTTTCAGAGAAAAAAGAGAAACCACAAATTTTTATTCGTAGTCTCAATAGGAAGTTGATACCCCACTACCTCCACAAGCATGCCCCTTTTTAAGCTAATCGTGTAGTTTCGTAACATTGTTATAAAGCAGCAACATTTCGGCAAGAATTTAAAGATATCAGAGAGGTCAAGTTTACATATGGTTGCGAAGAAAGTGTTTTTCAACAACACCTATTCACCCGACTTCAGTTGTTGCTACAAATACCACGTACTCCTTTTTGCATATTCAGCACACTTACTTTCGCACCATTATTTATTGTATCCGAACATTAAGAAATGGCTCATTGGTCACCGAGAAATCAAACGTTTCACATCAAATGAGGTCAGAATATAGAAATTCTTATTTAGCAAATGTTGAAAAACAGTTATAAAAGTGGATTTAAAAAGCAGGTGGGTACAAAGAAGTTGAAGTTGGCTTTTAAAGGAGGGGATGTTAAAATATATCCTGGTAATTTTTTCCCAGCCCACATTTTTCAACCATCTATATAACTGATAGGCGAGTACCAGAGATTTATAATTCCTTGGGCCTCTGAACAAAGGTAATTTACGGTAAATACGAAGTGTGGGATTAGAGGCAAGCTCGAGAGGAGAATAATACGCTGAGGGGACAGAGAGGGAAGGAGGACGAGGGAAGTCGTGATGGGGCACAGTTGGTGCATCGAGGCGACAGGGAACGAGAGGGCGCAGAGGGGGTGGAGACACGGCCATGGCGGCCAGGGGCGCGGCCGCGCGCCAGACGGGTTAATAAATATTTGATGGTGCGGCGTGGCGAGACAGCCTTAATAGCGCCAATAAACTCGCAATGTGTGCCTACTGCCTTCGGCCGACCTCCCGCCGCTTCCATTGAGCCCATGCTCCCGGGTTCATTTGGGGTGGGCGGCACGCTCCAGGCACTTCCACACAGCGGAGCGGCAGGGCGCGCCAGCCTAGGCGAACGGTTCGCCCGCTGAAAGACGAGGCCGTAGGGCACCGCTCAACAGGTCGGACGTGGAAGTGGTGAGTGGGGAGCGGGAGGGGGAGGGGGGGCGCACCGACCCCTGGGGCACGTTGGCCGCGACTGAGAGGTGGCGGCCTTCCTCTTCCGCTAGAACGTGAGATTCGGCGCCGATCTACACAACGGCGGGGAATTTACCCTCGCCAGGTATCTCCGATAACGAGGACCGCACCAGCCGGAACGCATATTCACATTCCTTACCTTCATTAGGAACCAGAAGAACAATGTATGCATAAGCTCTAAGCTGCAGAATGGACTTCGCAGATGTGTAGTAGTGTAGCATATATAAGTTTGTCATGAGAGGAGGGAAAAAAGAATGAAAGATAGAGCGCGCATCTGTAACCTATTTCTTAAGATTCACCTGTTATTCATCGGGGAAATCACGGAAAACTACCGATCAGAGCAACCGTCCGCTAGAATTCTCTTGTAGACAATGGATGAATTCGATGTAGCTATTTAGCCACAATCGGAAAATGCTTCGGAAATTTGTTCGGAAAACTAAATGTCTTACATGATACGACAATGTTACCGAATAAAACGTGTACTTAATATTTCTAGAGAATGTATTCACTTGGTACCCCAAAGAGGATCACTCAAAACTGTCGGTACAGTATGCGCTGAGTGAGATTCTTGTAAAATTTAATATCGTGACAACGTACCATAGAAAGTGACAAGTGTTAAGCTTGTTCTAAACAAACTTCTATAATCCGTACTCACAAAAAAAAGTTATGCGTATTAATAAATATTCGATAGAAATTTGCCGAATAGCAGAACAGGATATTCATCGTAAAGAATTCGGGAAATCGAGAGCGCTTCTCTACTCACCGACGTGTTACTACACGTATTTGTAAACACTGATATCTGAAAGCACTTGCTAAGTGCATGCTAACTTACCTTCACAATCGTTGTTAGTCTGACAATACTCAGGTTGTCGCTAAATAGCTCACTAACACACTGCACCAAAGGGTGAACTCTATTGCATTCCGTTCCAATCATCACCATCCAAACACCATTACAACCACACAAGGCATTGCAAACAGACCGAAATACCCCACAATGAACACAATGCATCTCTTAACAATGACTGTTTCAAAGGCCCGCTTAAGGAGAAAATAAATGAATTTGGAACGTTTACTAGAACTCGCCCGCCAAAATCTAGATATGATAAAAAATATCCTATCAGCCAGAATAGAAAATTATTTTTGTTATCAAAATTCTTAAGAGCTTTTAGACGTTTTGCAATAACAATGCTATTTCAAAGCCTTTATTGTAGTTTTTCTCGTTGTTCGGGAGGAAATTGTTTTCTTTGCCTTTTACAGGCCACCTATTGAAGAACTCTTGCGTTTCCAATTTGTTATATTTACTTATTACTTAATTCGTATATGATGAAGTAATGGAAGCCATCTCCGTCAACTTCATAGATTTATTTAGAGAACCGGCTTTCGACAGCTTTGCCATCGTGGGACTTTTGCCACACACGAGACTGTTTATGACGGAAAAGCTGTCGAAACCAGATCACTAAATAAATCTATTAACTTAACGGAGATGACTTCCATTATTTCATCATGTAATTACGTCAACAATGCCTCATCAGCATTCCCACAATTAACGAATATGTGTATATGGTGGAAAATCAATTTCAGTTTTAAAAGCCGAAAGAAAACTCATTTTCTGTAAAATCTGTGAAATGTAGTTATCCTGAAGACCACGTCTAAAACGCAACACGCGAGATGATTTGATTATAATTACAATACATAGTGCGACTTTTATGCCAAATAACTTTTTCCTTCCGACCACTTTCTTAATTTTTGTCTATAATGTTTAACGTTCTGGTATCAAAATCACTGTGGGGTCCCCACCAATGTTGAAGTCCGCGGCCGTAGAATGAATTGCTGAGATTTAATATATGAAACAGCCGAACTTAATCCCCGGACACAATCGTGAATTACAGGGAAACACGTAATACAAATGTGGCCTTGTCCAGACCGTGGCGATTTGCAGAGTGGTTGTTCTGGTAAAAAAGTATTCGGGAACAAAAAGCATATTTCAAAATCCAAATAATTTGATTTTTCAGGCTCATGGGACAAGTAATGAGGAGGTTTGGACGTAATGAGATTACGAGTGCTTACACCGACTGTTAAATATAAGTTCTCAAAGAGCACACCAGCACTTTTCTGAATGTCACTTATGGATTTTTCCCCTTAAAAAGAAATGAACACAAACACACAAGTTAAACGTTTAAAGCTGAGGTAGCGTCCGAACAAAATTCTTACGAACGAGCAAAAAACGAGTACAGCTACTATAATTCCCTCTGCAAAGAAACTCGTTCTCCAGCGAGAAGGCGATCGTCGCGGAATGTGTGTGTGAATGTGTGTGTATGTGAGAGATTGCAATGTGTTTGGACGCATCGTTAGCTAGTGCACGTGGCCGTGCACGTGGCCGCGCATGTGACAGCAACAGCAAAACCGAGACGTCAGGCGAGTGGCGTGCATCTCTGCTTTCTGCCTCTCTTGCACTCGCGGCTCTGTTCCGTTCCTAACTTCGCCGCGCCGCCCCGCCAAGTCCAGATAGAAATGGAAGATAACGCCACCGGGAACGTATTAATCAATCAATTACCAAGCTAGAATGTTAATACGACAATCCCTGCACTGCTGAAGAGCACCTGCCCGCGTTCATCACGGGCTTCGCTTTCGCAGCAGCGCGCCTTCCGTTATTCGCTCGCCATTCAAATGCCGCTGCTTCTCCGCCTTGGCACAGTACAACGACGGCGCGGCTGGCGGCGACGGCGGCGGCCCATTTCACTGGCCCGGGAACAAAAGCACCCACGGCGTCGCCTCCAGCCTCTTTATTAAACCATTCATTATTAATTATGATTCCAGGAAAATTGGGCCATTCATTTAAAAATGCAACATCTGCGATGGTAGAGACATGCCCGTGAGAGTAAGATTCACGCCTTGGGAAGAAAACATGGCAGGGTGTGCGACCTTCAAATGAGCGGCATGTTACGTATCACATAACGACCTACTCGTAAGCTGACCATTATTGACTATCTTACACTAACAGCTTTCCGCCGTCTTTTTCGTAGTTTTCGCGGCCGGTTACCTATCTAATATAATAATAATAATAATAATAATAATAATAATAATAATAATAATAACTCTCTTCCATAGTGGGAAATTACACAACAGAGTTATAGGCATGTAACACGTGCATCGCCCCTGATTGTTAGGCAACCCCGTATGTATCGATGTTCGACAAGTACATGAAATCTCCTCGAGTCAGAGAGAAAGCTAGCTTTTTATAATTTGTGTTCAAGACGTTGCCAAAAGATTAGGGGAGGAAATCACATGTGTAACTTCGTTGTATTACATTTCCCACGTTCATTTTCAAAGTTATCATTGTCGACCTCTCTACATGCCCCACACGTTTGTAACATTTACTCTGAGAGGCCTATGCATACGTAAGTGGCCCTTTACGTTCGTATAAACTCGCAATATGTTCATCTCCGTTGCAAAAGAAATAACGGTATACATATTAAATGTCTTAAATTCTATTGTTTTCGTGGACTAAAAGCTTCCATGTTAAAATTTCAAATCCACTTTTAGTGGGAAATTAAGAAAATAATAGTTTCTAATTTTCACAAAATATTAGTATATCCATTTCACATTTGTAGTCACAGATTGGTTGATTGAATAATTAGAAAGCGTCCTTGTTACAAACAATAGATGTGCGACAAAATCTGAGAACGCAATTTACATTTTGACGCGAGTTTAAACTTTATTTTTTCGTTACTTTATTATGAACATACCCACCGTTTTCTGGAAATTTGAAATAAAGTTGTACCGTTATCGGAAAGGGAAACACTGAAGGATATTTTCTCTGTGTTATCTCAGTGATGAACCTTTTGGATATTGAAAGAATGAACTTTACAAGTGTTTCTTTCTTTCAGTAGTGAAATTGCTTTTATAGTAAATAAAATTTATTAATTTTCTTCTGGTTTGTATTTTAATTGGTTAGATGATATCGATAAATTTATTTGAAGTCTACAAAAATCATATTCAAATATTTTATCTAATGTTGATAATGCGAGCACGCGCGCGTTTGCTAAACTCCCAAAAAGCTTTCGTCAAAATGAAGCGTGTACATCGCGTCTAAGGCGGCGGTCACAGCGGAGCCGATTTTGGCAGAAATTCCAGTCGGCCGACGTCTGGCATTTGCGTCCGATATGCCCGATTTTTTCCAAACACGTGCTAGTAAAAGGAAATTGACGTCTTGAATGCGAACGACCTTTGTTTCATTTTGTCGGTTCCATTAGACCAAAATCAACTGGAGAGCCAAGGCCATCTGATATACCAACACTCCCTGCAATATATGTAGATGATCTCGAGCGAGCTTCTCGGAAATGTTCCAAACAATGGGACTGCGGAATTATGGGAATATTCGGACGATTTCAGGTGCAACATTCGGGTGATTTTCGGATTAAACAAGTCGGGCGATTTCGCTCGCAGTCATCCTGCTGCGAGCGACCTGTGCACTGTCACCGTAGCGTCAGTGTCTTACTCGACAACTACGTTCCGCCAAACGGAACTTTGTTACAACCGTGTCTCACAATTAGAATAATAATTATTAGACTAATCATCAACTACAATGTGCAAAGCTATGAGCAATTATGCCACTCGTGAAATTAACATCAATAGCGTTTAACTATGCGTCTGTAATTTAATCAACTCCCCCAAAATATCGCTTTTCCTTACCACCTCCCTGTTGACCAATCACAAGGTGCGATACGTCATTCTTAGAAAGCGCTGGCGTGTGAACGTGGTGTAAAAACACAATATGATTAATATTTGGCGCATTCCGAAACTTTTTTGGAAGTTATTTCATGCGGGGAGTAGTTTAATTAAATACCACTGGTGCATTGGAAATTCCGATATATTCCCGAGTCGCCTAGCGACGCTAGGATTTTGTACCTATTTAAAGAACTTGAAAGTATCAGATTTCTCTAAAACCATTGTATAGGCAACAACTCCACACTAACTAGTTCATGAATACGAGACACACATATACGTCTATAATGAATGTACCGCGAAATTAAACAGAACGTCTATAAATGAAATTAAGGAAAAATAGTACGTAAAATAGGAATACTGCCATAGCGGAATGAAATGCATCGGAGTAGTAAGGAATAATTGAGTCAGTAAGTTTTCAAATGGTGCCAACACTATTGCTTTAGAAGTTCCTACGAAAGTTCTTACAGCTATGCACAGAGATGCAGTATTCAGTTCAATATATTTCTCATCACACAAAACTCGTTCCACAAAAGTTAATATTCACTGACAAAGAGGCGAAACATTCCGAAGGTATACGCCTCCTACGAATGTGCTTTTGTAATCATACCATCGATGGGAATCGAAATTACTAGAAAAATAATAACATTGCGTCTAGGAATAAAGATAAAATTCACTCGAGTCACAAAGCATATGGAACTCCATAAACTGTGCAAAACGTTGGCAACCGACAAAAAGGAATTTAGAATTTTGTTTTACAAATGATCTACAATCAAGAACATCAATATCCATCCTTTTAATTCAAAGATCAAGAAACACCGGTAAATCAAGTATATTGTAGCGGTACAGAATTATTAAGATAAATTAAATTGAGTAAAGTAGACCTAAGAAATTTTTTTACTGAAGAAAAACATACGGCGTCACGCGCGCAGCCCCCCTTCTTGCAACAGCCACGACCCCCTGACCCATTTCGGATGTTTATGACAACCCCGACCCAACGGCCGAAAAAGGGTAAATTGAAAAGTGCCCAGACGCAGCCACATCTGGAATATTTTTGAAACGCCTGTCATCGTGATCGGGGAAACCCAAAACAATAATTCTGTAGCCGGGAGGCCCCTTCACAGTCGTGGTCTGTTTTCGAGACGAGAGAAGGACACTATGTTCCGACGGAGACAGAGAGTGGAAAATTCCTTTACTCCCCGGGAGCTTATTGGCCAAATTTAGTGTACAACGCCATCACCTTTAGCCAATAGCGACGCGATCATTGTAGGGAGCAAGAACATATGAGGAGAAAGGGTGGGGATAAAAGTTAACTTCATGCATTTTTGAGAAACAAAATTTCAGTGGGCTGAGAGCAGTGGGCTGAGAGCAGTGGGCTGAGAGCAGTGGGCTGAGAGCAGTGGGCTGAAGACAGTGGGTTGAGAGACTTCTCTGGGGTGGGAGCCAGTCGCGGGGAGAGGCGAGTGCGCCTCTGAAAGCACTTAGTTGAAATCACTGGGGTGATAGATTGGAATTCTCAGTGAGAAATTTAGAGGAAGTGCAAAAGCACTTCAAAAGTAAATTGGCGAATCTTTTATAATTGCGTATTCGCTACAGGATTTCGCAACTTCTGAATTTATATCTGAGAGGATTCGCGTAGTTCAAAGGGAGACATTGTTGTGTGCTCCGCACCTGCGATCGGGGGCGATATCCCCGGCTATCTACAAGCTCCGCCGAAGCAGCGCCCAGACGACCCCTCTGCTGACGTCACGGACTGCCGCAGACGCCGCGAGCAGCTGCCAGCCGCCCTGTTGGAGAGGGTGCAAGCCATCCCGCATTCCAGAGAAGGTCGTCCCGGCCGCACACAAGCTTCGCCGCGCCCGCCCGAGCACATTGAACTTTTGACACGGAAGCTCTCAGGCAATGTAACTGGGGGCTATTAACCTCTTTGAAGTATTGTCAACGCGGTGCCGCGCCAAGGCACAAGAAAGGTCCTCAAGGACGACTGTAATTCTAGTTATAAAATAATTTTGTACTCTTCTCTAGTTGTAAGCTTTCCTGTTAATTTTAATCTTTATTTTTTTCTTTTTATTCAATCTTTTCGGTAACTTTTATTTTATTAATGTAACTTCCCTGGTACAGCTTTGTCCAGGAATAAACGTTGTCTTTTACCAGTAACCAAATTGTTTATTTTGAATGCCCATGAATTTAATTAACAATTCCTTCCATCAACTAATTTTGTAAATGAGCAAAGGAAATTGTCACAATCGGCTAGTTTTTTAAACGAGTAAAGGGAATAGGACCGACTGAGCTATAACCGGGCCGCTAACCGCGCATTTCCCATTCGCGGAGGTGTTACAATATGGAATTCCATTTCAAAAATTATTTGTAATTACATTTCATTTATCTGACTCAATAAACAGAAGAACAAAAATGTAAAATATTAAAACAGGTTTCGCGAATAATCTTAGATATTCAGGTTTAACTTTAAAAAATTAAATTATCAAACTTTTTCAAAACTTAAATATTAAATAAAATAATACATTTTAATGTTTTCTATTTGAAGAAAAATACTTGCTATATCAATTTTTCTTATATAACATTTTCTAATTTAACCAATACGACATTTATAATCCTAGATCTGATTTCGAAATAAGCCTTCTAATCCTGTGATCGTACAAACCCCACCAATTCGTGTTGAGAGAACACAGCGGAAATGCATTTATTTAAATTTTAATTTCTTTAACATCAGAAACAGTTAAAAACTGAATTCTGTGCACGTTTTTTTAAAATTCTGGGATCCCTATCCTAACCACAAGTTGAATTCTGAATACAGATGTAAATGAGCGTTTCCGATAAGAATCAATAAAAAAATATAGCTGTAGGTAGGCAAGAGCCATCCGAGGAACACGGCGAGTTCAAGGGTGCGCCCTTCGACAACCTCCTTGGGCTTTCGTCGTGCCTTCCGGGTACTGTTTCCTTCCTTTCGCGAACCGATTCGAAAATAAATCACGGCACCGGCACCGGAGCGGCGCGGCGCGGCGCGGCGCGGCAGTGCTGTGCTCAAGACGCCGTCAGGAGCCCGGGAGGCCGATAAGAAGCTTACGCGACGTGGGCTCTGTCCTCGTCTCCCCCGTCGCTGCGGTGACGTCCCTCCTTTGGCGCTATCTCAACGAGGGGGCGGGGCAATTTATTCACGTTCGGGTTCATAGGGTTCATATCGGGTTCATATCTCAGGTTAGGACGTGGAGTGAGGACGAGTGCTCGAGAAAGGCACAGCGGCACGCAACTTGCGGCCACAATCCATTCCAGGCCCTTGCTACGTTCACGTTCCACACTGGAGGCTTTCATCACGGGAATCAAATAGCACGTGCATTTGTTTTGGTTCAAAACTACGGCTCCATACTTAGCGACATTAAAGAAACAAATATATAGAGGTGCTACAGCAGCAGCACATACTTTCTCGTATTATTTGTAGCGGTTACGTAATATTTTGGTATTTCCCGCAAAATGGTTTCCGATTCGTAAGATATTTGCCCGGGTTGGGAATCGAACTCATGTGCATAGAGTCCACGAGAAAACAACTAATCCATTGGATCATCTAGCTGTTTGCAAACTAAGAACGTTGCCGATTCACTAAAAATAAAATAAAATTGTTGCAATTTTTGAAATTTGAGAGGATTTAATAAAAATTGGACATACGGGGTTATTAAATTGGTTTATTCCAGTAAAAATATAAAGCATTATAAGGAACTCCAGTGTTCTAACCCTGATCTATTTGGTGCGGGTTTGTGTAGACTAATCAAGAACTCATTTTCAAAGTGACGCATCTTTCAGAAATACAATTTTTCAGGACGGGAAAGTATGAAGCGTCGTTTTCCAATAATATGGGCAGCATAATCGGGAAGCGCCTTACGAATACATTTATAAGTAAAACTAGAAACGAACGGAAATAGTGATAACTCGCTTTGGAAATAAGCTGATCAATACTATCACATCCTTAAACACTACACAAGGCCGTAAAAGACTGGCTTGAAAGATATCACTCGACTGAATAAATTCAAGAGGTAAGAGAAAAAAGATGAAATATAGAAAGAACATCGAGAGAGCGTATGCTGTGAGCGAAACCTCAACTGGAATTTCGATGGCCAGGAGATTCTAGATTCGAGGCAAGTTGGTGTCAGCCTGAATGAGAACCACAACTTCGGCGAGAATGAGAGGCCGGTTCCAGTTCTTTCCGTCGTTTCCTCCAATCAAATCCTGACGGAATGCCGAAGTAGTAGTGTAGTAATTGGACACTTCGATTTTAACTCGTGCTCGATGCCTCGACGAGATGAGAAGTGCACAAAAAACACTTATGGGCTCGAAGCAACTCCCCTTGTGGTGATAATTCTATTACAGTAAACAAAGAACTACAGGAAACATCAATTCGCGACGTTCCCACTGAGATACGATCTTGTTCCTGAAGCGGTTAATCTGTACAACGAAAACCATTCTATCTCTACACCTTTTAATCAAAACGCTTGTTTCACGCGAAGTGCCTTGAAGCGAAGCTTGTTGCGCTCGAGAACATCGGCAATTTCCCGAAGCGCGAAGCCTGGTTATCTTCTGTTAAGCAAATATTTTCAAGATGACAGCTTATTGCTCTCATTACAAGATAAAAACAGGAATGCAAAAACACTGTAAAACATTAATACGAGATTTACATCTCAATGTAACGTGAATATACGGTGTAAGACATTCAGCGATTAAAATCTATACACAAATTTAAGTGCCAAGTACGTTTTCTGCTGCATTTTTGTACAATTAGACTCTATTCTAAAAATCAAAAAGGAATATAATACTGTACAGTGATATTAGTGTGTTAGTTACCATTTGTAAAGTACAATTCTAAAAGACCAAATATCCCTGTAACAACCTGCCTTGTACTTCGGGCTTCTGGATCAGTGACACCCTTCCTTACCCTCTCGATGAGGTTTAGGTCTAGTTTCTCCTGATCGTTTGAGCAATTTTTCGCAGCTGTTAGTCAGTTGCATCAGGATGGGCACTATAAGGGATAACAGCGAAAATCTGTAGCTGACATTTAACATTGCAAATAGTTTTTATTACAAGGGAGCGAATATTTTCGTACGAATTCTTACTCAAAACGCTCGTTGCTATCTGTATCCATATTTCAACTTAATATGTTTACGAGTTAGATCTTCAGCTTAGTCCGAGCTTCAGGAAACCTGCACAGATTGCACTTCTCCCCATATTACGCCACACACAGTTCTAATTTTTTTGCCGATAAATAAAAAAACAAAAAACATGTAAATGGTGTGAAACTCTCTGTCATGGGATGCAATATCAGAGTATGAACACAAAGTCAGGTACAATATAAAACATTATCACGCAATATGTCACAGTTATTTTAGAATCTTATTTGTAGGAGATTAAACTTTTTTTAGAAAGAGAAAATTCTTAGGTTCGGGTGGAAAAATATAACTGTTGAAAATCTGAAAAACAGACTTATTTACAATTAGATAAATTAATCCAGTCCACAATATATAAATAGAATCCGCGTTAATAACCGAAAGGTATATAAAATTTGTATCACCCTGCGTCTAGTTTTCAAAATCCTTTCATCATCTAGACTAATATTTTCCTGCCTTCTTTTGAAAGGATGATATTTCATAACAATTCAATATGAAATTAATTCAATGTTTTCTATTTGGAAGAGACACGCACACTTCAGTGTGAGGTATGCAGAAAATTCGAAAGATAAATTAATTAATTAATTAAAATAAATATTACATATTTATGCATGAACACTCGCCAAAATATTCATAAAAGTTTAACAATATCTTTCATTTGGTTTTCCAACAAAAGCTCTTATTTTTCCTTGGGCTTTTCATTGATATTCTGTGAATGGAGTCACCTCTTCAGAGCCCCCCATTGCCCCCACTTGTCTTGTAGAGACCGCAAGAGCCAGATTTGCGTCGTTCGATATAAAGAGACCACACGCCCAACTCTTGAGACAATCTTTGCTACTCAACTGCAGTGTGACCTCTGCATTCAATTTCATTGAAGCGAACAGTCTATTAGAGGCAATCTAACTCCAAGCTACATACTACTATTACAAGCCTCGGGAATTAACGGGCAAAAAAGACTTAGTGAAGTTTGCGACATTCTCCGCCGTCTAATATAACCAGTTACATTTTTTCTAGTATTTGTTTGCTGTTTAGGTGAACATTCTATTGTTTTAGTATATAAATGTGCAGTAGAGCTCGGGCAAAGCACTTTTTGTGCATTTATATTGTCTGAATCTTAAATATTATTGATTATTCAAAACTTTTTTCTGAATATTATTAAGCTAATTCTTATGTTCAAATATGGTAAGTCCTCTCTTTGTGAAACGTTCTTCTATATTTTTAAGTTTGCATTTTTTTCAATTTTTTTATATAAAATGAATTAATTGTCTAAATGTTGATTTGTCAAGTGGACATCCTTATTGTTATAATGTTTGGATCTTAATTTTTGCATCGATTTTATTAATTTTCTTATTTTACTAATTATATGTTACAGCATACCTAATTATGAGAATAATCAATTCACGAAATGTTGTGTACCTATACCTAACCTTATTTTTCAACTATAATGCCATAAAAAATAATTCATATTTAAAGAGGAGGATAGTTTGCTTTAATGTCTGAAACTATTATATTTTTCATGTTTATTTGTAAAATTGGTCTAAGATCTGGAAAAAAAATCTGTTTTCGGAAAATGAAAGGCGGTAGGAATCCTACGAAGCAATTTAAATATTAAACATAGTTGAAAACAAAACCCAAATTCTCAGGTAATTTAGAATCAAGCTAAATAATCATTTGTTACTTTTGCCAACAATTTATTTTAGGCATGACAAAAATAAGTACACTACACAAAATGTTATGGCAAATCACTTACGTGTTTCTAAGGTGCCATTTTCATTATTTCCCAAATCATCTAAAGGTTATTCCCAGCAATTTAAAAATATATTCGACACTGACGAGAAATAGCGTAAATTCAGCCTGGTCGCCTGCTAGCATTTAGCACAGGACAACTATCATTTTTTCACAACTGGCAGAAAAGGTAAATCCTATAATATCCCGAATGTAATATTTATTTTCAATGTAGTCAAGTAATACAACATACAAAAAGGGGGGTTAAGTCGCATACGTTTTGGCTGGTGATTTTCAGACCTCATGGGGCATCTGCTTCTATCTTTCAATATTTCAGTTTCAATGTTGTTTTTACGAGTCTGTCGCACTTAAATTTATTTTTATTATTCTGACAAATATGCTGAATACATGACTTCCAGAATGATTACTTTCAGTTTCCGAGCTCGTTAACGGCGATGTGGGTGTGGTGTTGCCGGAGCGTCAACTGCTATGGTCATCTGACCCATTAGTGTAGTTCAAGATATCGCCCGGGAGGTGACAATGTTCCTCTTCCGATGGAACGTGAGACCCGGCTTCGACGTACATGCCGGCATGCGGCATTTCCCCCGCCAAGAACCTCCCCCAGCACGGCACAGGCGCAGTCAGGGCAATGTCTAAGCTGCCGTCTGGTACAAGTACAACGTCTAGTGCTGCAGTCTTGTATCCCGACATGTGTGGTAATATATATGGGCCGTTTCTCACGGTACTGCTCCGGTATTCGCCGATTATTGATTCAAAAAACCTCGGAATACTCCCGGATTAGAGTAGCCACTACAATTCTGAAAATGACATTTCACTGAAATAAAACTGTCAGTTCATGTGTTAAACGAAGCGATCGCTGTTTAAAACCTATCTTCATCGAGCAGACACTCTCCCCAGAGAGATGACACTGTTGCCCTTGCATTTCCTATGTCTTTTCTCGTATTTCGAACGCGAAGACCCGAGCGCATCAACGGCTGTTATTAGTCCTGTAAGTGTAGTGCATGTTTTATTGCAAATTATGGCGGTGATCTTCCACAACTGCATTGCGAGTTACGGTGCCGACCTACACGTGAGTTGGCGGGTAGTTTCCCCAACCAGGCATCTTTCCCCCGGGGGCACTGCTCTAGCCGTTACAAGCTCTCGATGTGTTATTGTACTGCATGTAAGTGTGTTTGTGTTTATGTTTGTGTGTGTGTGTGTGTGTGTAAGAAAGGGGTGAGTCAGATAATTCTTAATTATAAATTAATAAACTCAACCACTGTTCAATTAATTTCTTCCCCGCGCCAATGCACATGGTTGGAGACAATCAAACAACTTTTGAAAAAACATGGACGGTTTGGGGGCAATGTATTATTAACACCGATGTTTTAATTTCAAACAGCGATGTTTTGTTGTGGATGTCGCATGCCTGGAAGTGGCGAGGACGAGACGCGGCAACGGAATATTCAGGAGCGCCGCGGTCTGCAGGAGAACCGTCGAGAAGGGGGAGACGCGGCGAACGGGGAAGAGAAGAAAGATATAAGAACAACGAAAAGAGGAAAAGAATGGACGAGGGCGAACGAAGAGCAGGGGAACAGGAGCGAGCGCGGGCGCAAAGCGCGTGCGGGAGAGCCGTCAACATCAGATGCTGCCGTCGTCAGCGGGAATTCGCATGACATCACGGCGGCCACCGGCACGCTATGCGCTCGTCCGCCACCACGCCGTCCACCGCTCGCTCATTATTCCTCTTCCCCATTCCTCCCTTTGCAGCCCAGTTTTTCTCTAGCATTTGTCCCTCAGATGGAGGTGGGGCAGGGAGACGTTCGGTCATATTCCCCAGCACCAACTCTAACCCGGGAAGAAAAAGTCTTAACAATGAGAAAACGAAAATCAATATGCGATTGCCGAAATCATTACAAACGTGTCCTGATAGCATGGCAATAAAAGAAACTTTTAAATATACAAAATTTATACACTCTTACGTCTTTCGAGGGAAAAATTATTTCAAGGCTCTAGGTGCTAACAGACATTCCTTTTTCTAATTACGTAACAGAATATCATTTCTTATTCACACAATAGTTCAACAATTTCTTTACGTGCCTTTACCAGTAATACAAACATGTCTTTCTTGCGATCATTGCAGTTCCAACCCCTCGTTGCAGTCACCGTTTCATGAAATGCGTGTTTTATGTACAATTTGATAATTTAGAAGGTATGTGATGTAATATTTCCTCTTGTTTTTTCTGTTATATTATCTTACGTTAATTGGATCTCAGTTATGAGATTTTTCCATTTTGACATCTGAAAATCGGGGTCATTCAGCATCCACCAAACCTCTTAACAGTAGTAAAAAACAAAACCTTTCTGCCGTTATTAACGGTTCCCTCTACGGTCTTACCCCCATCATTGTCTTATTAATAATTGAAATGCAGAAACAATCTGTTTCTGTACAGATTTGGAACCATTCAATTTCACTAACTCTCGTAGAACGCAACACTGAGAAGAATTTGTAGTTTCTAAAAACGTTTGGAAATTTGTTCCGACTAAACTCTAAATATTTTTCATTTACGTAACTAAATTTTGGTATTCAGTTTTTAAACAATCTGAGACTGATACAAAGCCATTTATAGCACCGACACCCACGGAAAGCCTCTTGTTTCAGAGATACTTTCCCCTTTTGAAGGCTGATTCTATTACGTTGGGTGCCACTCCAGTGTTATGTTCTTTTTCTCTTGTGGTGCTGATCTTCCTTCAAAGGCGAAGATGTCAGACTTCAACATCGTGTAAATATAACCAATATTAATTTGTAGGAGCTCCATTATGCCTCGGGCCATAAATTAGTGGGTAAATAAATACGTAGGTAGCCTTTCTAAGCATCCCTCTGAGCTTTGTGTGCTCAAAGGAAATTTCTATTACGTTACATATCGCTAATTTAATATGCCAATCATCCTCATTCATCAAGTGAACTAATTATAAACAAGGAAGAAGTCTATTGTTCTAGAACAAATGTTTACAAAATCCTCTCACAAATTTAATCACTTCAAATTTCACTACTTTAGTGTGTGTCTGGCAGGCAGGCAGAAACTAATCCCGGACAACTACAATAAGAGAAGTCAACCACAATTATCTTTCAGGCAGCGGCGGTATTCTATCTAGCCACCGTCAGGACTCGAACCTTAGGACCTCCCAGACAGAGTAGCTTCAATGGCAACAGCTGCTACCCTGAGCTATCTCAGAGACAGTAAAAGGGGTGTGGGGGACCCCCCGTTCACGTATAGGCGGAGAACCACGGGCTTAGAGAGTTCGATGCGGACCGGACGGCAGGTGCCACAAAGGAACCAACACATTTCAATTACTTGGGGACATTGGCGGGAATTTCCTCAGGTCAATGGAATTGCAACGTGCGTCAAGTGGTAGACCAAAAGCTCCGCTGGAAGAACCTGGCTATGGCATATCTCACAACGGACATACGGTGCACACAAAACACACTGTATTCCTCCATAACAGGGTTTATTTGACGCATTCCCTAAACAAAAACATTAATATACTCTGAGTTCAGAAACGTACAGTAGGACGGAGGCATACGTGTGCTATTTTGCATTGTATTAGTCCGATACCAAAATCATGATATGTGAGAAATATGTCTTCATTGTAAATATTGCTTTTGGCGAACTGAAATATTTATTATTTTTCTGAATTATAGCAAATATTACCACTCACAGAGAACACAAGACGTTTTTCCTTATTCTTTATGTCATTAACCAATTGCCCCTGCCAAGCATAATCCAAATGACTACGTACAGTATCAGCCGGCACACACATCAAATTATGATTCCCGAACGAAGTTCAAACCTCCTCAATTCACTCCACTTAAGAATTATCCTCACATATGAGAATTAATCCTAATTAAACAAAATAATCAATAAACAAATAAATAATGAAACTTTGTTCTCATGTAGTGACTTGTTCAGATTCCTGAGGTGTTCCTTTCATTTGAAGAAACTTTATTTAGACGCTATTTAATTTAGTTTATATTGCCAAAATCATCGAAAGACAATTACGGCTAACGAGCAGAAATGAATATTTAAGAGATTTATCTCATAACCGGGAACAAACTATTTTAGTAAAACCTAAGATTTTAATTCTGAAAAAGTTTTGTTTTATCAAATACAGCAAATACATCCTCGATATAATTTTATTTACTGCCACACATTAGTTGAATGAAATTATATACGGTCTTTTAAGCACTATGCTCAGTAAAAGAACTCATGTAAACGCACGCAAACCGTCCACAGTATTGCACAGCAGAAGAATCTGAGCGAAGAAAACCAGAGGCATCAACTGGTTCGTAAACGTGAATTCGCCCCCCCCCCACACACACACACAATAGAGAAGTGTAAGACGAAAAATATATACTTCCCAGCACCGAAGAAAAGATGGATTCAGCAAATCCTAGAGGAACACCGAAAGATTCAGAAAAAGGATGGAACACAATTGCGATGCAAGATGTCGGCGCCATATGACCGCTACATTCCGCTGAATCGTTCTGGAATCAGGGACAAATGTCGCAAGATCGTATCAACTCGGATCTATGATCCTCACTCATCGATTTCGTTTCCACGAATGCCGATACCAATCTCAATATCCTGGAGGGAACCGCTGTTTCCCTCCAGGTTGTAACAACATGATTGGAGACGAACAAAAGGATTTCTGAGGAGAAAATGGCAAGAGGGGGAACAGTTCAACGCAAACCATAAAAAAAACATGAATAGCATTCATAAAAACGGAATGTTGACCTGAGGTTTACAAAATAAATTCGCCGTAAAAAAGTGTGTCAATTTTTATGTAAACTCTCAATTTTTAAGATCTATTCGCTTTTTGTTTGGGGTTCCTTTATGACAGCACGCCTGAATATGACATTCTTTACGACTCATGACTCTATTGACCTTTTCATAACTCGATTCACAAAGCTTTGAACCCATTATGAATTCCAGTAGTCGGTGCATGTACAAAGTTGGGTCAGTCGAAAAACAAAACAAAATCGTTCAAAGCGATCGGAGAGAGAAATTTATTACCGCTGGAAAATGGGGGCTATGGTCTCAAATGATAAACCAGTCGATTTTATCAAAGAACAATTAAAATGGCAGGGCATTCGAATTTCACGCCAGCGAAAGATACGCGCGCCTACATTCAAACCACGCGATTTTAATGAACTACTCCTTCCCCTGGGTGAGAGGGCAGAGAGTCCTGGAGCCTCTCTCTGGCCACAACGATGCCAGAGTTCTGAAATTAGAGACTGACGACGCACGTCAGGAGTAGACACGATGACCCAACACGCGACAACACGACACACCATACCATACCATACCATACGACAACACGACACACCATACGCCATACCATACCATACAACACGACACACCATACGCCATACCATACCATACAACACGACACACCATACGCCATACCATACCATACAACACGACACACCATACGCCATACCATACCATACAACACGACACACCATACGCCATACCATACCATACAACACGACACACCATACGCCATACCATACCATACAACACGACACACCATACGCCATACCATACCATACAACACGACACACCATACGCCATACCATACCATACAACACGACACACCATACGCCATACCATACCATACGACAACACGACACACCATACCATACCATACCATACGACAACACGACACACCATACCATACCATACGACAACACGACACACCATACCATACCATACGACAACACGACACACCATACCATACCATACGACAACACGACACACCATACCATACCATACGACAACACGACACACCATACCATACCATACGACAACACGACACACCATACCATACCATACGACAACACGACACACCATACCATACCATACCATACGACAACACGACACACCATACCATACCATACCATATGACAACACGACACACCATACCACAACACGACACACCATACCACAACACGACACACCATACCACAACACGACACACCATACCACAACACGACACACCATACCACAACACGACACACCATACCACAACACGACACACCATACCACAACACGACACACCATACCACAACACGACACACCATACCATACCATACCATATGACAACACGACACACCATACCACAACACGACACACCATACCATACCATACCATACGACAACATGAGACAAGCCGTTTGTTACCCGATTCTAAGAATATTCACAAATATTCGTTCTTTATCGTTTATGTCCGAACAATGTTTAATTCCTCTTCGGTAATATTTAATAGAAACGCTCCTGAACATTTTGGAAACAGGAAACGACATATATCAAGCTTAAGGTTTAAGGAATTTTGAGTTTATTAATAAGTATGCCCACAATATACTTTGATATGTTACACAAACACCCTTGAAGCTTTTGCCGCCTGAGGAAATCTTCCTGTATATTTTTTTATATCTGAACAGCTTTTTTTAAACTTTCGCCCCGTCAAAGATTGGAACATTGGAACGGACATACAAGTATATACAATATAAGAAGACTATTTTTGCATATAACAGCTATAATTTGCTTTAAAGGCATATGAAATGGCATGTTAATTTACAAATTTTTCATATTTTATTACACTATCATTACGGAAATTATTGCAAATGTTTCAGGTTTTAAATGTGGCTATATATTTAATTTATATAAACGTTGATTATGTTTTGGCCAATAACTATCACATCGATGTAAAAAAAAATAGGTGAGCAATAGAGGGGTACAAGAAATCTACTTCCGAATTTTCTGTGACGGGAACTACTAAAACGTTGAGAATTGGTACGAAACCGAGTTTCTTAAAGTTTCAGCTCGTTCGAATCAACGTTGTAACATGCCACATCAGCAGTGAAGTTTTAAAAAATTACAATGATTCTAAAAAAGAGTGATTTTTGTATTAAAAAAGACAACGGATTGTCCATTTAAGGAAGTGCAGAAGGAGAACGCTAGATATGTTGTCTTAGTACAATCCTATGAGATTTTCATTTACATAACAAATCATGAATTCTGTGCATTCTTATTTCTCACGCCCGTTACAGCAGGGAACTGACAGCTAGTTCATTATAAAGACTTTCCTTCAGGACAACACAATTTACAGCTTTCTTGGGCTCATCTATAACCAAATCGAAAAATTATTTAGTTCTCTGTACATGTTTAATCAAAAATAATGCAGCGAGTCTCTTTAACTGTGCGTCTGTACACTGTTTTGCGACTGAAATGTCTTTTCGTAGAAAACTAAGTTTTCTGCTAGTTTGGCTTCCCCTATTATATCCTTCCGACAATTACAAGCCTAGATCAACCCCGATCTAGAACCCACAAACCTATTTAAAAGGGACGTGTCTATAAGCTATTCCTTCTAAAACAAAAACTTCAAAATATAAACTATTTAGTTTCCCCTCATGGCCCTCTGGACTGAATGTTGTATTTCCTTTCAACACCTGAATACAAAAATTCAACATATCTTTTCTTCAATTGTATTTTTTTCCTTACGGTCATATTCTGTACAGGAATTATCTGTACAGCTTTGTTCATATTTTTCTTTATACCTCAATTTCTCCATTCTTGCCTATCTGAAACGAACGTAATTTTTAATTGCCCTTAATTGGGTAAGCTCGCCTTTTTCATTGCTGTCAACGAAGCAGTAGTTCAAGAGGTGCTGCTTCGCGTGACGATTCATAGAGGTCGCTGTTTGTCCGATAGGATCCGCCGTCTGATAATAGCTCCCCCCTCCTCAAGAATTCGTCGGCAAACAGCTGTGCAAGAACAAAGCGCGTGCCAGCAAATTGTCATAAACAATTCTGTCCCCTAAATTGTCAGTATTCTTTTGCGTTGATATTTTACGCCCGAAACCACAGAACCCGCAAACTCATCCATTGTCAGGACACCAAATGTCAAAAGGTGCAAAATGTGCCAACTAGAGCCCACGTGGTCATTTCCCTCGAGAGATTTAGCTGCTAGCACAAAACACGCTAGGTGGCTGTCGAGTATTATAGGATTTCGATTTTGTGAAGTGTTGGGGTCCATATTTTTTGACAGACGAACTCTTGTAACATTAATTTATTTCATAATTGTGCGATGGCTTCGGAGATTGTTGTCCCCATCATCAGCCTGTAAAATTTAATGTTGAAATTGTATAATTCAAAATTTAAAATACTATATGAAAATGGAGAAATGACAGGAAGAACTTACCAGACACATGAGAGCTCACAAAACAGATGTTTTTTACTTTAACATTATTCTGAAGTTAACGGTCAACAACAGACTAACGGACAGACAAAATCAATTTCATTACCTTGGTGAGAGCACGATTACGAAGTAAATGACCGACAAGAAGTCTGTCAAAAAATATAGACCCTAACCCTTCACAAAATTATAATTAAGACAGACTAAAAGGTGGAAATAAGAATTATAGGATTTCACTTCCGTGATTTCGCTTCCGAAAAGCGCTTCAACTCTTGCCCATCGACGCGATTTCGCTCGAGTGGCACGGCTGTTAACACAAAACGCGCCCGATGGCAGTCCAGTGTCATAGAATTTCGCTCCGATGACATCAGGAGCTGAAAGTGCTCAGCCGAGCAAACAGACGTCTGACGCTCGGTATTCGTGACTATCAGCTGAGTGATTTCAGGAGCAGAACGCAAACTTAAAGATGCCGCGAATAATTATGTGCAAAGTGAAGATTACACTAAGCCGGCAGAAATAGCGAGAATATTTTGTATTACTTTCTAAACGCAGCAAATAAAGGAAATTGCTGTTTGTAATATTTTATCAGAAGAGAACAATACCGATTTGGAAATAATTCATAAAGTTATTCTGATAAAGTTTTGAAAAAATAAGTAAAACATTATATAATTAGACTCATATAATGGAGTAGGTATTTTATATTGTAAAATGAAGCTGCAATATGAGAAATATTAGCCTCATTCATATTTGTTGCTAACATAATTAATATAGTCATTCGCCAGGGCTATAGCACATCAATTGACGCCCATCCCTCCCTCAAGAGGGGAAAGCCAAGATCTTCGACCCGTTGCTCTGGCCTGTGAATCACGAAATCAGGACGAGCTCAAATTGCGAACTCAGGACGCTCAACTATAATTTCCAGAGCTCGAGACTGAAATGTTTGAGCAAGTACGAGCGAGCACTTTGTGAAAACCTATCACTCAAAAATATTTCACATTTTCAAATAGGACATTATTATTAGATGTTATTAGTTATAAGAAACTTCATTTCTTAATATTTCTTACAATGCTACAAACGAACGTTCAGAAATAAGCTGGGCTTAAGGCGCCGAGATGGGTGACCCGGGCACTGCGGGGGGTGCGGTAACGCCTTGAATAAAGAAGGCAAGAGAACAAGAGTTGGATAGATCAATCGATTGATTATATCGCGTTTCCGGGCGCCTATGGTCATTATTCCCGTAAGTATAGTACGTGTTTTATCACGGGAGGTGGTAGTGTTCTTCCTCAGCTGGATGCCAAGATCCGGCGTCGGATCCTTCACGTCGGCTTGTGGGGGGTTTCCCACTCAGATACCGACCACCAGCAGGGTACAAAGCACCAGCCGGGACAAACTCTATGCTCCCGACGGCTCTCCTGACAAACGCGTTGTGCATGTAAGTGTACGTGTGTGTAAGTAAGAAGTGACGACAGGACAATGAGGAAGACGAAGGAACGACCGCGCACAGCCCATGGCCCGTCTGTTAGGGTACTGCTCGAGTATTCGCCTGGTGTTGTTCGGATAAACCACGGAAAACTGCCGAACAGAGCAGCTAGCCCTCCTTCATTCTCCTCCTCAATTCTCCACCAGACAGCGGGTGAATTCACCCGAGCTATCTAGCACATGTCAAAAGTCCCGCCGCCGCCGGAACTGCAACTGTAGGACCTCTTCGTCAGAGGCGCAGCAGCGACATCAGTTGATGCTCCTGGCCACCTCGGCCGCCGAGTCTGATTCCAAACAACCCTGAACTTTCGTAGGAGTGGTTGGATACGGGGGAAATACAAGAGGGTTTCTTGTTCCGAGTGCCTCCATTGTGGTTGAATCACCATAACCCTTTAGTTATTATGTGGCAGTGATGAATAGTAGCATTGAAAGGTCAAGTGGGTGGGTTGATGGCGAGATGAAATGAGTCAGGGGAAACCCGAAAATGAAGTATCCGGACCAACAGTGGTTCGTATTCTCAGCTACAATTAATTTTTGGAATTATTTATGAACAGAGCGGAGTTTCACATCCTTCATGGCATGATTAGAGTAAGTTTAGGTAAATGAGGTCATTTTGAGATGCGGATCGGGTTCAGTACCAATCAGTACTACTGGGAAGGTGATTATTCTGACAATAACAATTGTTATCAAACGTTTAAGCACACGTAAACGATGTTAGAACATCTGCATAATTCATTGTGTTGACTCAACATCTCATTCCAAAAACAAGGTAGTCTTGGGACATTGTTCTGTTTGAAAGTGAATTATTCCATTACTGCGAATGTAGATGAAGATTTCTATCTTACTGAAATGTTTCTTTAAAATTAGAACTTAAATACGTCGTGCACATTTTTTAAATTAAGATTAGCATTAGGATAATTTTGAGTGTAATTGAGACAATTTTCCACAAATGCATAAACAAGATGTTCTAAAAGAAAAAAAAAGAAGAAAAAAAGCTTTGTCTTTTCCTTTAATTTTTTGTTCTAATGTAGCAAAGTTAACTTAACAATATAGTATAAGCAACCTCTGGAATTTCACACTGGGAAAACTTCAACACTGTTTTTGCCTGATTGTGTCGGGACCATGATAGACATACCCAGCGCAGTAGTAGTAAAATGGCTTCGATGGTTTATCACGTACGTATGCGCGTCAAGGACAAATTACAGTCTTGGTAAATTAAGTCTTTCCGGGTTGAAACCACACTCAAAGAGGCATGAGTCTGGTCAATTAGTGGATACCTACTAGAGTCGGATGACGCTCAATGCGAATATCATAATTATCAAATCAAGTTCAAACGTACGAATTTTCGCATGGGTTCAAATTCAATTACAAAGTTACAGTAAATACGAGCAAGTATGTGCTGTTGTATTTTTTTAAGACAAGATAGTATGTTTGAAGGCAAGTTGATGCTTGATCATTGCTAAGACAAAACACAATAATCAATTTGGTAGTTAATGCCTACACAATTTACACGTTGCTACCATTAATAAGTAGTTGCGATGGAACGTATTTTGTTTCCGATTGTGAGCGATATACCCTGCACGTACATACATACATACATACATACATACGTACGTACGTACGTATATACCATGCACGAACACAGTTTTTTCAGCATACTAATTCGTGAGACTAACAGAGTGGATCTCTAATAGTGTAATTGGTGAACCTCGTGAACACTTTTAGGGTGGTGGTCATGAGAACTCACAGCGGCATCTACGGTAACAATGCAGGGGAAAGAGGTATAACAGTGCAAGGGCGGTAGGTCGAGTCAATCGGGGTAACCGCAGCGCCGCGCAGCAGAGCGATTTCCCTTTCAAGAGGTCGATCTGATCCAAGCGGCCGGCGGCTCGGCCCCGCCGACGCAGCCACCCTGCCACGGCTTCTCGCGCCCACAGACATCTCAGGCGGGAGAGCGCGATGATCCAAACCGCTCGCTTCCATCGCTCCGCCCCCCCCCCCGCGCACGTCGTGTTTGCGCAGCCCGCCCCCACGCGCTCTCCGCGAATCCGCCCGCAGTGTCAACCGTCTCCGGAAACAACAACCCGAGACAAAGGAGCCGCCAGCGCAGCCCACGCCGTAGTTCGGTGGGAGGGGGAGGGTGGTTCAAAGCCGCGCGCCGCGCCGCGCCGCGCCGCGGCATTGCAGGGCTGGGCGTCGCGGTGCTAGGCGCCGCCTCAGCCGAGATAGTGAACTCCCGCCCCTTGCCCGCCTCTGCCAGGCCCCGCGCGCCCCTGCTCGCCTCCCACGCTGAATCGAGATAAAAGAATGACGTGCGGCGGCTGGAATGCGGCCTATTATTTCTTGCTCTCTTTCTTCACCCTTCCTTTTGCACGAGGTATAACTGTGGGAAGAGAATTTCATTACAACAGTCCACGAGACGTGGTTAGCGCCACTGTCCGCTGTTCTTCATCCCGTGGGCGCCCGCTCGCTCGCGGTGAAGCGTCCAATTTTACGGAGGAGAATTTTAGTAACCGTTTTCCTCGGCCACGTCACAAGTCGCTATTCTTCACGCTTCCCCTCTAACGTTATATTCTCTAACACCCTTAAATCTCTTTAATGTCGTTCACTCATTAATGTTCAATTCACTAGCGTAACTACAACAGCCCACACTTTTACATATTATTTGTTGCTGTTACTTTACATTACATTACAAGTTGGCCGTTCCAACCCGCAAAAAATATTTTCCCGGACACCGACACATCTATTATCCATCCGCGTGCTAGCATTCGAACAACGCGCCCAAGACACCGAAAAAAATTCAATTTTTGAAATTATCAAAATTTGACAGGTTTTACGAAACATTTGACCTACATCATTAGAAGATGTAAATGTTGTTCTATTCAAGTAAATATTTTTTTTAAAAAATAGAGCCGTTTAAGACAATATTGTTTACGTTTTTTAATCGTCTCTATTTCTGTAGCACTTGCGCGAAAACCACAAATTTTCAAAAATTTGTACATGACATATAAAGACCTAATTTTCAAGAAAAGATGTTAAAAAATCATTATCTTCAATAAAGTAGGTGGTCGTCGAAAATATTTCATATAATATGCACGGATAAAGAAGGAAAGCTTAATTTAATATTTATTTAATAATTTAATAATTAATAATTATAGTATTATTGCTTGGGTGGGGTGGGGGACTACATCAATATTTTGAAAACACTACTATGAATGCAAAATAGATACAAATATTTCTCGATCGATCTGAACGAACTCGATGCCTTGCCAATTTGTAAAGGATATTTTGATTTTTGGGGCTACTTTACATGAAGTCTCAATATATTTTAAATGTTCTAAATAATAACTCCATTTTTAATTAACCTTTGTCCTCGGACAGAGTAAAGGACGCTTCAAAGAATAGCACAGGGAGAGGTGGCTCAGGATATCAACTAATATCACTGCAGTGCCTCTGACCGGAGGTCCTAGGTTAGGATTCCGACGGTGGCAGGATTTTTGATACTTAGATAGGTCAAACTTAGCCGCTGTTTGGAGGAGAATTCTAGCAGCCGGCTGCTCTGATCAGTCTTTTTCCGTGGGTTCTCCGTTCAAACCAGGGGAATGCCGGAGAAGTACCCTAAACAAACGGGCCACGGACCGCGCGCGATCTTTCCTTCCCTCTTCCGTGTCCTATCCTCACCCCTTACACACCTGCACTTACATGCACTACCCTACCACACATGCCGGAAGGTCGACTGGGTGCTTAGAGCATGTTCCGCCTTGTGGGGGTAGGGTGCCCCGCTGGTGGGAGATACCAGTTTGAGAAAACCCCGCTAACCGACGGATAGTTCGGAGCCGATCTCACCATCCTGCGGGGGAAATTTACTTCTCACCTGCCGCAGAAAGCATGCACTACACTTACGGGGCTAAGGACCTTCGCAGTTGACGCGCACAAAATCAATTCATCAATTAAAAGAATGTTGCACATCTCATTTTCTTTAAAATCCCTTATTATCCGAGAATTGCATAATTTCGAAATGTTTTCGGCTTGTTCCTACAATTACAATATTGATGATAGAGATTTTTTCCATTAACGAAGTCTGTTGATCAAAGACAAATTTCGAAGTAAGGACATGTAAAACGTTTTCAAAAATGAGTAATTTTTGCATAATTTTACGTTAAATATAAGCAATTTTTTAACAATCATTTTTTCAACAGCAGCTCCGATTTTTTTACGATAGAGTAAACGGACGCACGGACGCATCTTTACACGGTAGAGTAAAAGGACGCATGAAAATGGTGCAGATCTTATTTTCGTTGATCTCTCCGCATTTTCGAAAACTACCCATGTTAGAAATGATGCGAGAATATATGTACTCTTGTAGCAGAATTTTGGAGTTGTGATAAGACATCAATCGAGGATTAAGGTGAATTTACGATAAATTCATGCATGGAAAAGAAATAGGTGAATAACAACCCCAAGACAATGCCTGACGTAGGAACATATTTTTAATAAATAGACGCACCGACAGAAGTATGGTCGACAGAAGGTAATCGACAATGGGACTGCAGTAGCTGATATTTTCAATACATCTCTCTTCAATAGCAAAACATTTCACAACACATTTTAATGTTCAAAATTCGTCGTCCTTTGAATTTTATTGCAACAATGCTTATAACGAGTACGTGTCCCAAGGAGTTTCCAAACAATTTGAAACTACAAAAAAAAAACAAAAAAAAAACCAAAAACAAAAAGCGACCGCGGCGTTGGCCGGTGTTCCAGATTCCACGTTGCTTGTTAACTGGTCGTCCCCAAGCGCTGCGCCAGGGGAATAGAAGTCGTTGCGGCCAGCGCGGGGCACTCGCGTCAAGCCCCGCCGGCGCTGCAGACGCAACTCGGCCCTTGGCGCGCCCGCCCGAACTTGCGGAGCAACTACGCCCGCACAAACCCGCCCACAGAGCTTCCATTCGGACCGGCTCCCGTCGCGGCTGCGTCTGGAAGGTTCAGCGTAGTAAGCGGGCTGTATCCGAGTGTTACCAGAGACCCACGTGTGGACTTTATTGCAAGTCTGGCCTCTCGAAGAACAGAGGTCGTTTCGCTATATAGTCGGTGCAAAACAAAAGGGTCACATCTCAATAAATGTTCTTTTGCCGGAGAACGGCTTTATCCGAGGTGGAGTCTTACATTTCGCACTCAAAGTGTTTTGCTCTGTATTAGGTGTTTTGTGAACTATAGTTATGAATTTTTTACCAGTAAAAATAGACATTTTCTGAACTTGTTTCTTTCCTTAAATAAAAACGGACGATTATTGAGATATGACACTTTTCATGTGTATGATGAATCGTACCTTCTACATAAAAAGTCAATTTCGTATATCGATATGTTGCATTACTTGCAAGAATGCAGCGACATCATTTAAATATAAACCGATTCTTCAAAGAAAAATTCTAAGGATAGTGTCATTATTTTTCTTAAAGAATATTTCAGCTAAAATTTATTGATTTATCAATAATGAACAAATAATATTTATTTTTGGAGAATTTTCATTAAATACACTCTGAACCATAAACGAAAACGAAACTACTCTACAAAAACATTTATTTTTTAGGAATATCTAAAATAATGAATATCTAAAATAAATATATTTAAATGGAATGATATTAAATCTATTTGAAAAGATAGGAAAACGGACAAAATGTCAACGCCAAACATTTAAGAATTTTGCACCCATCCGATAGTAAATTAAAAAGCAGCAAAGTAGTGTTTCAGATAGACCTATGTAACTCCCAAGTTGGTACTTATTACTTATATCCACAGGAGCGGAAAACAGAAGAGATTTTTTTAAATCTATTTGAATCAATGTCGCAAAATTTTTGTATGAACTTTACTCACTGCCTAGCTGAGCAATTTTTTGGGAAATCTAAAACCAAAGTGTAATTTTTACAGGAATTTCTTTTGCTTCCTTCAGCTATGATGAAAAAAGCAAACCAACCATACATACCAGATAAATATATCCAATTTCAGTAAAAAATAATTGTGTTTTTATTAAAATGTGTATTTAAAAATTTGGAATATTGGAGGAGTTAGAGAAAAAACTTCGGATTCGTCCCATTCAACAAATCAAAAATAAATTCTTCAATGCTCAACTGGCCGAGAAATCAAACCTCGAGCTGGTTCCTGATTGCGGCGAAAGCCACCCAGCTCCCCGCAGCCACGGCACCAGGCGCTGCTGCGGCCGGAACGGCCCGTCGTTCGGTTTCCGGTCTTTTGCGCCGCAACACCCCCCGACGATCCATCAACGCAGACACTTGGCGCCTTCTTCGCCCCTTCCTGCACCGCCCCACCCTCGCAGCCACGCCCCCTGGCCCGCACCGCCTCCGCTGCACAGCGGCACGGGCGGGGGCTGCGGCCGGGGCGGGGGCGGCGACGGCACGAAAGCGCGTGGCGAAAGAGTGCCGCGGGGTGTGGCACGTAGCGGGGACAGGGACGGGGACGGGGACGGGGGCAGGGGCAGGGGCGGGGGCGGGGGCGGGGGCGGGGGCGGGGCCGGGGGCGGGGGCGGGGGCGGGCCGAGGCCGGGTTAAACAGGACGGAGGTCGGCGTGGATGAAGCGAGTCGGAAATCGATAGGGAGTGGCGAAGCGAGGTATGAGACGTTACCGGGGGGCAGGCGGCCGCTGCGCGAGACACTTTATAGAAGGGTAACGCGAGGCGGGGGGGGGGGGGGCGTGCGGCAAGGTAAACCGGCGCAGGATTCAATACCGGATGGCGGGGCGAGGAGGGATCGTTACTGCCGGAGCCGGGCGGAAGAGGCCGTTGTCGTCCCTGCACCGCGGAACGGCGGGGAGCACGATGCGTTACGGGGACGAAGAAAGGATCGGATCTGCAGTGGGGGACGGAGCGAAACGGAGAAATCAAGAGGAATGCTGGGATGGACACGTTCCAAGGGGTGATGGGAAAAGGGCAGGTGGCAGGTGAAGCCGCGGGGCTTGGAGGGAGGAAGAGACACAGAGAGGACAAAGGGGAACGTGGCGGAGCAGAGCGGAGCGGAGCGCGAGACGCGTCGTACGTGATTTCCACGCACGAGCTTCGGCGAGGGCTCGGAGCTAAGGAAGCGACGGCGAGAGAGGACTTCGGCGGCGGCGGCGGCGGCGGCGGCGGCGGCGGCGGCGGCGGCGGCGAACTCATCCATCTCGTCTGCGGGGTGCCTCCGCGTGCCCCCACCCGCCGCCGCCGCCGCCGCCGCCGCCATCGTTCAGCTACTGCCCCTTCTGACGCACACCGCGCCGTCATCGCCGTACCGTTGCCGATGGAGTCGCTAATGTCACTGCCAGCGAGGGGTGGGGACTCAACACTGACTTCCACGTGAAATGCTCCCAAAGGAGTCTCCGAATAGCTGCTCATATGCTCCGGAGGCCACTTTTTTCTACTGGAAGAATTTCTTTTAAGAATATACCGAATTACAAGAGACTATGCTGTTGGTAAATATTAAAATTTTAAAGGAATCGATGGGTTTATATAAAAAGAAATTATAAAGTTATTCCGAATATGAAAATGTATTAACATTAAAAGAGGTATCGACCTTGTGACCTCTCGAAATGTAGCTTTTGAAACTTCTTCTCGTAGCCTATCCTAACTATCATTGTTGGGTTTTGGTGCCACCACATTTTCATTATTCCCGGCATGGTCTAGGATCTGAACACAGCTAGGCGCCTCGATATCCCATTCAAATAAGTGAAATATCTCACGGACTTCACCTCATTCCTTCCGCCCCATTACCATTTCCGACGCATCTCTTTGCCAACCCTTCGCGCTTCTCGCCCTCTTGCTGACCGCCACCAGCTCTCCTCGCTTTCGCCACGTCATCCTTCTCCACAAGCGCACCGTGGCGTTGCCGTCGCTGCTGCTACATCCGACGCCGTCGCCCTTGCTTCTAGGCCCGGGGCGTGACGCACCGACCTCTCCGAAGCTCCCTGAGCGCTGATGAGAGTCTGAGGTGGGAAAACACGACGGGTCTCCTCGTCTTTTTGTGCGCGACCATTAGAACACCTCTTTGCTTTTTCCCAGCGGGAGTTCAAAGTAATCTGTTTAAGAGAATATCGCAATACATTTTTAAGAATGCTGCACAGATGCTGACTTTTATTAATTTTCTTCTACTGGGTGGCGCATTGAGTGAAAAAAATATTTCGATGGGATATGTCGGGAGAAACGATCTAACATTGCGAAGTTAAAGAAAGAAAATTTGCACGGTTTGTGTTCCCTTTTAACAGAGGAAGAAGGAAACGAGGCACGGAGATGAAGAAAGACCAGATCCCGCGTTCATAAGATACTAAGCAGAACGAGAATGACAAAAGGAAATTTCACACGTTATATCACGACCTGATTCAAGAGGAAATATTATTATAGAATTTCAGGAAGTCTCATGATACATTTGAAGCTCTGTTGGGTGTTCTGAAGAACGTAAATGTACATGAATACTTTGGTAAATATTGAAGTGCATACTTTTATGCTGACTTAAGGGGCAAAATAATAAGTGCATTATTTTATTTGGAAACTTAAGATAGTAATCGACTCAGATATGACAATTTACGCAAATATGACACCAAAATAATTAATATAGATGAATAAACGAATGCATCATTCCAAGGTATAATTTATTCACCGTGCACAAATGTACCCAGTTTCCCTAATACTGCACAGCTACTTATAAATATTTAGTACTTTAAATTTGGAAAATATTACTCTTTGATACAGATAGTTAAGCTAAGGAACTAAATTATACTTCCGAATGTTAGGTAATTAAATTAAATACAACGTCGTATTTTACAACTCAGAGTAATTCCTGATAAGCATAATTAAATTGGACTCACCCATGTTCACACCACACACTTCACCAAACCCTCAACAATTCAAACTGCGGAAAGGCCATCCCGACCTGAGCTACGTGGCAATGACGTCATCGGTACGGACGGAGCAGCACGTCGGAATGTCCAGAAGATGTTTCCTTCGGACTCTTTGCAATCGGCGAGTGTTGCGGATCCCGTCCCGACCGTGACGGTCTAGTGCGCGCACCCGTACGAGAAACAATGCAAACAACATTTAAAAACCCAGTCCATTCCGTCCAACCGTGCCACACCCACCCAGTGCGCGGGAGGTTTAAGACAAGTGTCATAACATTACTTAGCGGTGTATATTGAAGAGAAGTATTTTAACTAATAACAATTGAAGCGGAAATGACACAAAAATACGATCTGACCAAGCATGAAATTATTTGTAGAATGCACAAACTCCTGAAGAGATATTGATAAAATAGCAAACTACCTCGAAATGAGATCCAGCAACACACGCAGGATATGAAGCAGAGGTGAGAATATTTTTATTTATTCGCTTTCAGGTGTACAACAGTTTTGGGCGTTGAAAAGGCGTTTGAATACAATCGATACACAGTTATTTGATGAGAGTTTCTTTTAGAGGTTATTCCTGTCCACGAATTATTTAGAAGAATTGTTCCACCGAGAGGATTAGGGAGGGTCAAAAAAGTGCCATGGGCAGTTTCCTGCGGATGTGTTTGTTTCCCTAGCTGGAAGTGGAGGGCTTGTGGAATCGAAGGAATTTTGTGATTAAAAACTTAAGGGCGGATTGTTTGATGTGAATAGTAATGGGGAGTTTATACAGAGATCGTGACGAAGATCGTTGGGAATGAACCAGGGTGCTTTGGTTATGGTCCTAAGGACTGGAGGGTCTGGAGTCTATGGATACGAGATTCCTCTGCTGAGCCACAGATAGGACTTGTGTGTGTTAGCACCGCTCTGTTCATACCTGATATAGGCACCGGTATGGTTAGGGAGGGGACAAGATAAAATGTCAGAATTGAACGACGAATAGAGAGAGGCGGCGAGAAGTGCTGCGACCGCCGTCGGGGTTCGGAGCGGGTGCCGGGGAGGGGATCAAGGTGAGCGCCGGGGCTAGGGGCAGAGACAGGGGCTGGGCCTGGCCTGGCCGGGGCGGGATGGGTCGGGTCGGGTCGGGTCGGGTCGGGTCGGGTCGGGTCGGGTCGGGCCGGGGATGGATGAGGCGGGGCTGGATGAGGCGGGGCGGGATGGGGCGGGGCGGGGGGGCGGGGCGGGGGGCGGGGCGGGGGGCGGGGGGCGGGGCGGGGGGCGGGGCGGGGGGGGCGAGGCGGGGCAGCAACGGGTAGTGCGCCAGAGGCTCGGCGACCGCATTCAGCCCCGGGATCAAAGAAGCTGCTGGGCTAACTGCTGCGCTCGCTCTTGTATCCGTGCCAATGCAGGACTACCACCCACGCAGCCCGCCACAGTAACAGGAACAGACCGCGCTGACCACTCGAATTCGCTCACGGTGGATTTGCGACGACTGCGGAAATAAGAGGAGAGACGACAGGGATTCCAAGTATGAGAGTGGACGGTATAAAATATTATTGTTATTATTATTAACAATACTGTCCTTACTTATGGTGAGGCCTCGGCTGTGAGGCCTGCTCTTCTGCCTAACCACTTAAATATCATTACATTTCCAAGGTATATATTTCGAAGGTAAGGGTGAAACAAGAAATGCACTGAAATTATACAGGCAGTATCAGAATTAATGTTACAAACTTCTAGGAAGGCATGTACAGTGTACGGTGTCGTAACGAATGAATACATTGATAATGACATCGTCTGTTTTCAAATATTCTTCGAATGCATAGAGCTACTTTCTCATCATAAGAACTCCTAATCCTGATTGCGCTCAAAATGTCAGAAACCATTATTTACACCCGAACGTCACATTTGATGGCAACCACAGTATTTCTCCGAGATACGGAGTAGATCCTTAATGTATGCAATACATACACAGTGGATGTTTCGCTAACGCGGGAGGCCGCATTACAAAGCCGGGCCCTCGTCTTCTCTCGATAGTCGCGGCCAGTGCTGCCTCGGCGAAGCGGCTCAGACACAGATGGGCCGTGGGCGAAAGCGCGCGGGGGCGTCTTTACGGCGGGCGAGCCGGCGCCGCGCAGCGCGAGGACAGGGCGGGGGTGGGGGTGGGGGGCGCGAACGGGTGAATCGTCTGCAGAAATAACGTCCTCGTAAAGGGTCTCACAGACCGGCGCGGGACCGCAGCGGGTGCGGTGCGGAACGCTCCGTGCTAGACGCGGCGGCGGAATGCGCGAGATCGTTCACACCGGAGCGGCAATTATGACTCAGCGTTTGCTGACGGTTTTCCTCATCCGATAAACAAAAGCAAGGGGAGCTCGATCCAGAGAAGTGCGAAGACTCCCGGAGGCAGGCGGACTTCACGAAACTCGAGCAGCAGCGGTCGAAACGCGTCCGGCTGTGTTCCCGAATCCGCAGGTACGAAAACGCTGCCAATCCGCCCCGATGCTCGCCTGTCGCGCAGGTCTGAACGTGCTCATAAGGCAACACGAGACGACATTTCCACTGCAGCCATTCCGCGTAGGCTGCGGGTCTTCCGCGCCGTTCTGTGGAGTCTTCAAGCGCGCGGCGTGGAAACCGATGGCTGTGGCGGCGGCGGCAGGTGGAGGGTGAAGGGTCTGCACGTGGACCGACTCTCCTTCGGAGCGAATCGACTTAACATAGTCATGCTAATTAGCAATCCTCTGAACTCCATATTCCATCGAATTTCTGTTTACTTCATGATAAAATATAATTATGAAAGAAGAGGAATAAATAAAAGTAAATAACAAATCGAGGATCTTAAATAATTCAGTTCCCCAGTATTTGGAAGTTCAACAAGAAAGGAAACTAAATTTCTGCTTCCCGCCTATGTTTATTTTTTGTAACTGTCCATTCTGGAATTACGAGGAATGCTAATTAGTATGACGATATACTCGTCCTGGGGTTCGAGCGCCGACGGTCCGGGATGGCCCGCACCAACTACTACGTGAATTCTAGCGGCAGGCTGCTCTTATCGGAAGTTTTTAGTGGTTTCTCTGATTCCAAAATCATTAGTTTCCTAAGTATAGTGCATGGTTTTGTCGCGCGAGGTGGCTGTGATCTTCTCCCGCTGGATGGCGAGATCCGGAGCCGACCTACACTTCGGCTAGCGTAGTTTTCTCCAAACAACCATGTATCTCCCGGCGGGACAATGCCCCAGTCGGGACAAGCTCGAAGCTCCCGACATGTGTGGTAGTGTAGTGCATGCAAGTGTGTGGAAGTAAGGGGTTGAGAATAGGACAAGAAAGAGGAAGAAAAGATCGCGCGAAGTCCGTGGCCCGTATGTTTGAGTACTGCTCCGTCATTCCCCTAGTGTTTTTAAGAGAGACCACGGAAAACTACGTATCAGAGTAACCGGTCGCCCGAATTCTCCAGAGTGTGGCTATCATGCCTAATGTCGAAAATTCTGCTATTACTAGGACTCGAACCGTAGGACCTCCTGGTGAGATGTACTGCAGTGACATCAACTGTTGCCTTGAGGCACGTAAGCCGGCAAGAGGACACGAAAGTTTATAAGAATAATAATGAGAGTAATAACGGATCTTGAGCCCCGCCCAAAGGAATGGGTTAAAATATTCAATGTTTCTCTCCCATTATTGAATACACACGTGTCCAAACGATAAGTGGTTAGATTCCCCTTTTCGAGTAAAGAAAATGGATGACGTTGATTGAACAGAATCACTTTCATTCCTTGGTGACCTCGGTTCTATATAAATCAAGGATTGCACAATTCCTTCCTTGACGTAACATCACAGCGTTCTCTTTACTTACTTACTCTTTACTCGCAACTTATTATTCACAATTTAACTACTGTTCCGTGGCAACGTTCACAATATTGGTATTAGATGTTCTACTTTTTTTCATTGTAAGAGCGTCATGCACAGACATCGTAGGACAAGATGGCGTCATCTTCTCTACACGAGCCGCTGATCTCTCTCATCATCACTTAATATCTTATGTGAATTGGAATTCATGAGAAAAAAAACAATTTTGTGTTCCGTAAACCACAAGGATAGTGTCAAATATGACACTGAAGTGCGAATAATTTTTAAATGTTTAAATAACGCAAAGACGCCTTGAATGACTGGCAGTTAGGGTAAACAATCGTGATATTGCTCTCCGTATTCTCTATGTGTGCGCAGACATTTGCAAAAGTCGCACGAGTCGTATTTGACACCGTCGTTGTGGTTTAAAGTAAGTATTATATTTTGATATTACCATTCTCGCCATAGAGAACTCAGCTTTGTTTATAAAATTCTGCCACGTAAGGGAACACTGGCTCACGTAGTTGGGCGGCCCTGCCTTGAGCATTCACAGCTGCTGACAAAGACAGAAAGCGGCTGCAAAAGTCGGACGTAGTACGCGCCGCAACCCGACCCGAAGTGATCATGTCGATGTTTTCCATCTAAATGCAAAAGGAAGTTCGCGCATGCGCAATTGACTTTTAGGAAGCTCCATTTGGATGTATGCAGCATACTTGCAAGCGCCGCAACCCAGGCTCACCGCTGCTCTGGGTGGCCCTGTACTGAACCTGCAAATGTGTTCGCGTACAAGCCGATACACACGTACAGTAAGCGGCTCCTGACACTGATCTATGCGTATTATTTCTGTGTGTATTTTCCGAGTACCTGTTCTTTTTGGGTGCTGCCTTTTGTGCTGCTTAACGGTAAGATACTGTGCAATGGCAGAAAATACATGTATAATTGAAGATATTTAACAAAAAGATTTCCAGTTGTATTTTTGAAGAGAAAAATGAATTATTCGTATAGGGAGCCCTGTTTCGAACTTCATGACTTCAGATGTTTGCGCAAAGAAAAGGGAAGGGAGTATTTCTGCTACTTTGGTACCTCAAAATATGAAAACACAAATGGATTAATAGAGACCAGGAAACTTCATAAACTATTTTGCTGGGCCATGTTCAGTGTTTTCTCATTACCGTAATGTGAGAAACGATAATGTGTATAATAATTTGTACAAGCCTTCAAATACAATCACAAAACACGATCGATCACAAAGTAATTTGCGTTCCCATATACAGCTGGTCAGTTTTGGAAGTGTCAGCATCGAAACTGAACCTGATCAGATGTAACGCAACATAATGACACAGAAAGAATAGAGACGTATTAAAACGTCTCGTTGCTGCAATTTTTTTAGCAATGCAGGAATTGTCTTTCAGAGGGAATCATGAAAATAAGACTTTGTTAGCAAAGGCTACGTCGATCGAACTTCTAAATTTGTTGAGTAAGTACGTTACATTTAAAAGCATTTCTAACAGAATTAAAAGAGATTTGATTTTTGCAAATAGTACATTGAGTAAAACATTTTCACGGCCCAGCAAGTTGAAATTGTTTTAGACGAAATAGTCATTGCTCAATACAATCCCGAGAGACGCAATCTCTCGACAGTTCTTAGCTTTACATCAGAAGCTAAGTCGAAGGGAAGGCCGTGCCATTGCAAAGGAAGCTTCTTGGAGTCGTTTTCGATGCGTGAGCGTTGCCAATTCAGTACGAATTATAGTGTGTTTCATACGGGATACAGTGTTCATCAAGCCCCGAAAGGTAACTTCTTAACATGTGGGGCGTTCAAACACCCGACGTTGGTGATTGACTTTTGGTTCACTGAAAATTGTGTGCGCCTATGGAGAGAACTCGAATTATTCCAGAATACGCAATAATAATAATAATAATAATAATAATAATAATAATAATAATAATAATAATAATAATAACTTTTTGATATAATGATTTAATTTAAAATGTATAGAATTGAATATATTTTCGTTTGTCTTCCAAAAAACACTTCAAATCCCACTCTTGCTATTTACAGAGCTTACCCACCCAAATTAGTCACCGCACGCCCCTGGTTCCTACTAGATTTTAACTGTATGTGTGCGACTATCCACGTTTAGCAACTTAATTCGAACGACACCATCGAAAGGTGTCAATTTCACGACGGTTCTTCTCCGATCGCTACTGTTCAAGAGTTTCATTCGGATGCTACTGTTCAACTGCTTCTTACGGCTACGACAGCCCAAGTGCTTCGCTTCGCTGATACAGTTCGACCATCTCTGCTGTATCGTTCACACGCTCCCGGCGAATTGGGGGCGATGGACTACTGACGATTCAAATTTTACTCCCACACTTGCAGAGTTTATACAGCTATTTTGTGTTATCTTTGTTCAATATTATTGATTCAGTGTCTGAAATTTAACTGGAAGTTAAAGAAAAAATTTACTGGAAATAAAATTTACCAACATTGCAATAAAATGTGAATTAATGGGGAGCAAACTTTGATCGAAAATGTTTGACATTAAGCAGAATTACTTTATCAAACCAAGATAAATTATTTTCTGCTCATATTACAGTGGCAAAAATATTACTAAATATCTTTCAGAAATTATATAAATAGTAATTTACAACTAGAACAGTTTGAGTCTATTTCCTCGTCTTTATTATTCAAAGAAACGAAAATTCTGGAAAAACAATTGTGCATAAATATCTTAAGAATGGAAGTTCCGATGAAAGAAAACTGAGTCGACACCTCCCCCAAGATATAACATGTTACAGGAGTAACGAGCGAAGTAGATGAAGCTCCCGGTAACGCAAATAAGAATTCCACTTTAATTCCATCCATATATGAAATGGAAGAGGTTTTCCGACGATAGAGCTTGATTCTCCTTCGAAAGAGCGCTTAAGGTTCATAGAGGAGAAATAGTTTGTCTACGAGAATTTATGTGTATTCTACTTTAAGTGGATTGTCGTCCATGAAAACTGTGGTATGTTCAATCATTGCCTCAGAACGGGTTTGGTTATTGTGGTTCGAAATACAAATATTGGCAAATATTGATGCTTACTTCCATGAACCCCATTACCAATCAGATATTAAGGTGGCGTGTCTATATATTCAACAGACATTCGCTACGTAAAGATGTCGCGTTTCGAAACCTGAAATCAGGTTTTCTAAAATTTTTAATTGAAACTCTTCTAGTCTTCTATTACTTACATGCTGTCTGATTTTGCCACTATAATTTGAGATTTTAGAAAGTAGGCAAGTTTTGTTTTCTCAATTTTTGATATTGTTCACTCGAAAAAATGTTTGCGCTACAACAATACTAATATTTTTTGAAGTCTCAGAGTCTTCATTTATAGGTTGCTTGGTGCTAATTTTTTGGGGGTATTCAGACTACACTTTTACCACTCTATCCACAATGTCATTTATTTTTTTTAATTGTAAGGTTAAGAAGATAATATAATAAACATGTTAATGAAATTTAGTTAACAGGAAAGAAATAACAGACTCCAGAAGGTTGACAAAATTATTTAGGAAATCGATGAAAGATAATATGGTACAGATTTTTATTGGTACTAAGGTTTCCTTCGAGAACTACGTCCTTCTAGCATACAGGGGAAATAATTTAGAAATCCCAATGAGAAAAATACCCTTCGTAAGGGAGCTTAACTTAGAGCACCTTTCAACCACAGAATAACCGGCAGAAATTACGTTTCTGCGAATTCGCAAGTCGGAGAGCTCTTTGGCGTTGCCGCAGCCAAACGCACACGAGAGCCCTTCCCAGAAGTCCAGAGAGGCGCATTGCTCACGCCTCGAGTGGACGCCACCACGCACGGCCAGGGCTCCAGTGCCTTGCACAGCAAACCAGGATCCCTCAAAGTGAAGAGCACGACATCCGATCCCATCACATTCAATGCGAAGAGGAAAGGAATTTAATATTAGAGTAGCAAGTAGGGCGCGTAATCCGGAAGACTCTTCATTTGGTAGCTCGCACGAGATGGTGGAGTACTATTCAACGAACGGTCACACTAAATCCGATACAAGAAGGTCGGAAAATACGATTCCGAGCTTTTAGAGAGAAACAGACGAAGAGAATGGAATGTGCGGGACGGTGGGTTTGGGTGCGGGTCACGTCGGATTGATTGATTAATTAATTAATTAAATTGATTTTTCCTGGCAGGTCAACTTTTATCGTCATTAGTCCTATTAGTGTAGTCTATGATATCACTTATTTTTGTTATAGGGATACACTTTTATTGTGTGTCCACAAGAATTTAGATAGTACCAAGTTAAAAAAAACTTCAGAATAATAAAATAAACACGCACCGTATAAAAAGTGATACGTGGAACTAAACCAGCAATACTGTATAAAAATATTGCTAAATACCCATCGCGACTGGTTATCGATGGTAAGTAATTCAAAAACAAAAACATTGCTTATGATATCTGTAAAACAAGGTGTGAAAAAATTATAATATTATATCATCATCATATCATAATAATAATAATAATAATAATAATAATAATATAATAATATAATTTTATACTGGGAGATTGGGCGTTAGTCCACCCCACTGGATGGTGAGATCAGGAGCTGACAGACGTTGGACAACCGACGGATTTCCCTTCACGGTATCTCCCCCATACTAGCACCACCCCAGTCGGGACAATCTCTAATCTCCTGACTGTTTTCTCGACATGTATGGCAGTGTGTGTCTGCATGTGTGACGAATGTGAGAGGATAGGACAAACAAAAGGAAAGGAAGATCGCGCGCGTTGCGTGGCCCATATGGGAGGATACTGCCCTTTCATTCATTGGGTATTCATTGGAAAAAGACGAAAATTACCGATCAAAAAAGACAGACGGTAGAATACTCCCCCAAAGAGCGGCTTAATCCGACATAGTTATAGAGATAGAGGCAATAATCCACCACCATCGGACTCGAACCGCCCTGGTCAGAGACGCTGCAGTGACAACAGTGGTATTCCTGAGATGTGTCAGCGGGCCACGTATCATCGATGAACCGATGTTCCGGGGAATGTAGCCTGTGGAAGGCATGACTCAATCGAGGAAAAGTGGCTGCATTTGTAGAGGCGAATAGATTGACTAGTACCGTCGATGTTCTGTTGTTCAATGTTAGGCGGCAGAATTTGGTTTACTGCAAGACTGTCGATACCAATCGGTAACTGGTATAAGGAAAACTTCTTGTGGCATAGGATTTCATCACAGACTAATATGTAAATTGTAAGAACTATGTTGCAGACAACAGTAATACTGTTTCTGAGGTAACTCAGCTGGTCGCTTCGGGTCAGGGCAAGACGATACGAGGCCGATCTGCGGACGGGGGTGGGACGGAGCCGAGCAGTTTGAGTAGGGTACATGCACGAGCTGAAGCGGTACGAGGCGGGCAATAGTGACTTTATACGTAAATATGTTTTTCCTCCCACTTTCCGTTCTTCCCACTATTGAAGAGCAATTCGGGGATGGCGATTGCATCTTTCAACACAATCTAGCACCTGTTCATACTGCACGGTCTGTGGCGAAGAGATTCATACAAAATGTCGATAACATCCCTGTAATGAACTGGCCTGCACAGTCTTGACTTGAATCCTATCGAACACCTTTAGGATGTTTTGTGCCAGGCCTCACCGAATTACATCGATACCTCTCTTCTGTGCAGCACTCCATGAAGAATGGGCTGCCATTCCCCAAGAAACCTGTCAGCATCTGATTGAAAGTATGCCTGCGAGAGAAGAAGCTGTCATTAAGTCTAACCGTGGGCAAACACCCTATTGAATTCCAGCATTACGAATAGAGGGCGCCACGAACTGGTAAGTCATTTTCAGTCAAGTGTCCGGATACATTTGATCACCAAGTGTCTTTTATTGCAATGTCATAATCCTTGATTGTTTGTTTGTACTTGGCGCGTTCCCCGCTGTGGCCTCTCCCGGCCATGGATGAAGGGGGTATATGTGATTTGCACCAAGACATCGCTCTATTCTGGTCTTCTCTTCAGATTTTCCTTGCAATGTCCCAGTATATGTTGCTGTGTGCTGATTGTCACACAACAGCATATACTGGGACATTGCAAGGAATACTCACACTACAATCTTGCCTGACCGGTAATCGAACCCGGGGTCGCGTCATGGAAAGCGAGCAAGCTTAAGCCGCCAGGCTGTCCTAATACTTAACTTTTGATACATAATACACAACTAACAATTTCATACACATAATAGAAATTTCTAAAGTATAAAAGTAGAGCTAATATTACACATTTACATTTGAACCTTGACTTTTCAGGTATCGGTAGCGTCGAAACAATTACTTGGATAAATGTATTCTAACACCATCCTAGAACTTATTTTCGAAATGTTTTCTGATTTTTATTTCACAAATTCCTTTCAAGTCACTTTTTCATACAAAGTGCCGAAAGTTATCAAGTATTAATATCCTGATATTCCTCAGATATTTTTCTTGCATGCCCACGCTCAGAAAAGATAGTGACGTGACATTGTTCTAACCAATACAAAAGCATTTTCAGTCGTCGGGTCACGAAATTACACTTTCTTGCTACATTTCATTATTAATTGTTGAAAAAAGTACACAGAACAATTGAAACAAAATATCTAATATACGATTGTTCGAAGTCTTTTAGAAATTAAAAATCGATTTTAAGTAATCCCTTTACCACGGTAATGTATGAACTCAAAAGCAACTCTAGGGCTTGCTTCGTATATCATATCGAGAGAAAAACGAACTTATTAACGGGTCACAAAAAGTTCAAAAAAAGGGTAATAGAGAATTTGAAACCGATTGTATCAGTGCGTCACATGCCATCACCACATCGCATAAATAAACACCAATGATGAACTAATAATTCATGTTCAATAAAATGAGTGGTTTGAAGCATCGGTGAATTACAACAATACCCAGAAGGATAAATTGTAAAAAAAAGTCTGAAGGCAACATAACAGTTACCGTAATTTGAGATTTGACTGAAATATGTACTACTATGCACTACACATTATACTTTAATTTATATACAATTTAAACCCGCGTTTTGTCATTCTTTATTTTAAAAACATAATTTAAGGTGTTTTAAGGAATGAATTTACGAGTCTTATCTCGTTAACGTGTAAAAATATCCTGACCTTTTTTAAACCCGACAGTACAGGTGTATTTATAATTATTTATTTTTAATATATGATAAAACCTTCAATATATAAAAATATATAATAAATAATAAATTATAAATAAATAATATTTTATAAACATTCAAACAATACATTTTTTGAAAAAAACAACAACAAATCTTGTAGTGACTTTTTAAAAAGGTCAGAAACTTTTCAAAGATAATTGAAAAATGGTACTTCGTCGAAGCCACCTTACAACTTCACCCCACACTTCCGCGAAGCCTCCGCAGCGGCTCGCCGCGGCCCTCCGACAGCAAGCTTTGCCTTCTGGAAGCCTCGCGCCGGGGGGTTCACCGCGCACGTCGCAGGCGGAAATAACGTCCTGGCAAACTCGGTAGCTCAGAGAAACAGTTGCGGGGCCGCCGCCGGGCGCTGGGACAGCCACGGTGGCTCGGAGGAAATTGCTGCTTCCGTGAATCCCCGACAACGCACGAAAAGCGTCCACAAGGCCTTCGAACATCAAGAGCCATCCTATTAAGTCGCAATCCCGTTAGCGGGGCAGCGCGCCATCTGCGATAGTCCTGTCTAAACTAGCGGAGACGAGATCCTCAGCCCCCGCGCGCTGCCTGAGACCGGCGGCGGAGCGGATCCTTCCAGGGCAGAGAGGTCGACCAGGCCCCCAACCCCGAAGCAAAAGACGACGCAATTGCTTCATAACTGGATGCGTAGTCGCCATTTCCTATACGTTTTAATGGAAGATTCAAACCACGCAAAAAAAGTATATATACTGCATTAACCTTTCCGTGTACAAGCATCCTGAAGTTACTCTATCGAGATATTTTATACGGCTTGTGTTTGCTACATAATAACGTAGTAGTATCACGCACGTAACAAGAAACGTTATTCCGTAATTGGACTTCTTAAAAATATAACCGAAGATGGAACAGAAATAATTGGTAGAGTTTTTGATTCTGTAATGCACCGGAATTGACGTTTTTTAAAACCTCGTTAGCATTAATACTTTCATGTACGGTTGCCTGAAAGCGATTTAAAACCTTATTGGCAGAATGGGGAAATATAAAAATAAGTTTAATTTCCATTATAATTTCATTTTAGAATGTATCGAAACGCAGTACCGAAATATAGCGAAGAGGAAGTGGTCATACACTGGCGTAAAAAGGACGGAAGAAAGGAAGATAGATTCTCACCGGACGAGATGGCTCAGAACGTCAACTAATTTCACTACTTCCCCTTACCGGAAGATCGTAAGGTTCGAAACACGACGGTGGGGAATTTTCGACATTACCTAGCTAGATAGGTCGAATTCAGCTGCTGACCGGAGTACAATTCTATCGTTTGTTGTGATCGGTAGTTTTCCGTGGTTTATTCGATCAATTCCAGGCGAATGCCGGTGCGGTACCCTAACAAACGCGCCAAGGACCGCGTGCGACCTTTTCTTCCCCTTCCTTGCCCTATCCTCGCTCCTACTTCCACTCGCTCATAAGCACATCACTATCACGCGTTGTGGGAAATCAGTCGGGAGCTCAGAGCTTGTTGGCTGGTGCGGTTCCCCCGATGGTGGAAGTACTTGGACAGAGAAAACCCCTCAAGCCGGCGGACGTGCCTGTCGGCATCCTCCAGCGGAGAAGAACATCACCGTCTCCTGTGATAAAAACATACACTACACTTACGAGGCGCTGTCGTGCACGGAAACACGAAATAACCAATGACGGGTGAACAGAGGATGGTGTTTTCTGGTACGAACTAGTTGTAATCAAGTGGAACGTGGCTCACAACTTTAATTCTTTCGGAATGACACATGGTTTTCCAATGTGTCTTTGATTATTGCCCAAGCAACACTGATCGTTGAAGAACAAGAAATATAATCGTCCTGAAAAACGATTAACAGATAATCGATGGTTCGATCTCTTAATGCGTTCTCATTAAGGGCCATTCCAACTCGTTACATGAAAGTAATTTTCTCTTACATGAGCGTCGAGAAATTGCATTCACAGTAGAATGAACGAGCTCAAACACCATTACTTGCCATTATCACAAGTATGTAATAACAATGGACTATTATTGAATTATTCATATCTCTATATCCTTCCCGAGTCTAGAAGCAAAAGATTACACTCATTCCGAGACCACATACACAGAATATTGGAAAGGCTAACATCTTATTTCGTAAGGAAGAACTTACATTCCTTACGAATATGGCAATTCTTGTGCGCGTCACGATTAAAAGTCAGAAAAAACTTGCGTCCCACTTTTACCCCCAAAAAGCTAGCCGAAAACGTTCGCGGTGGCCCGTAATTTCTTTGCTGGAAAATCGGGCCACCGTTATGCCGCGAAGCACCCGAACTTAATTTTGTAACCCCTAACCGCACCACAGTTTTAGAGAGTGTGCCCCAGCAAGCCAGAGTATTTTAATTGCTCGTCCGAGCGTATCACTAAATTTCAAGCTTTCTCAAATGCAAAACAATTAGATAGGAAAACTATTACAACAAACTTCCTCAAAACGCAGTCTACACGATTTTTTGACGGAATAATTAAGGAACATCTGCATATTTAACTTCAGAGGCGATATTCCACCATAGGTATTCCCTCAGAATTACATTTACAAATTACATTTCTTTGATACATTTACAAATTCACATAGTATCCTACAATTCACTAGTCTATGATGAAATCCAATACCACGATTAAGCTTTTCTTATGTCAGTTACCAATTGGCGTCAATCGTCTTGTAGTAAACTCACCTCTGTCACCTAATATCAAAGAACAGAACATTCCCGTTAGTTCCTCAAATTAGTCTATATATACTCCTCTACAAATGCAGCCACAGAACATCAGTTCATCGTTCAGACGTGACCGGCTGACATCTCAAGGCAATCACTGTTGCCACTCCAGCGTCTCTGACCAGAAGTTTCAAGTCTGATGGTGGCAGATTTTCAAGTAACTAAATAAGTTCCGTTGAATTCAACCGCTCTTTGATGGAGAATTCTAACGGCTGGCTGCTCTGATAGGTAGTTCAGTGGTTTCCTGATGAACACAAAGTTAATGCCCGAGCAGTACCTTAACAAACGGGACTCGAATCGCGATTCCTCATCTGTTTCCACCTTCACCCCCTCACACACACACACACACACACACACTACATTGCCACACACGTTGGAAGTCCAGAGGGGAGCTTAGCGCATGTTCCGGCTGGGGCCGTTCTCTCGCGCAGATACCTGGATAGGAGAAACCAACCAGGCCAACGTGTACGTCGGTGCTGGATCTCACATTCCCCACCTCCCAGGATATTAAATGCATTACACTAATTACGAAGTTTATAACCATAACAGATGCTGCTGCTTGAAATACGAAATAACATTAATTCCTGCATATGTCATTGTTAATTCTACTATCCTGGAACCATAAGTAATTCTACCGTGCAACATCGACCTCAACGCTTGCCAGTCGATACCAACACCACCGTTCATTGTTAAGTCGCAGCTCAACCTGATCAGCACGTCCACCCGCGAACATTTGCTACCGCCGACTGTCTGCCGGGCCTGCATTGCAGACGAGGACACCGCCGCCGCCGACAGCCGTCGCGCCAAGCCGCCTGGCCGGACGTAGAGGTTTACGCCGCGCTGCCCACCGTCCACCGTCCACCGGCGAGCACGTCCGTAGCCACACCGTCCCGCCCTGCCCACCCCACGCCGACACCCCACGCTTCGCACGGCATGGCCCTGTCGCCTACCCACCCTTTCCATCCGCCTTCACCGCGCGCCTCGCAAGCGACCGCGCACCGGAGGGCGGCGGCGGCGGCGGCGGCGGCGCGCCATCAGCGGCAGCTGTCGGGGTGTACGCCACCGGGGACCACGCCGGTTTCCTCGCTTTCCCCAATCAGGAGGCAGAGCCTCGGCGGCCGCCTGAGGCTTGCGGAAAACGTATCCCGCCACGCCTCGTACCATCTTGTTCCGGCAAAGGCAGAGCTCGCTCCCTCGCTCTCGTTCCTACTCATTTTCTCCCTTCCTCCCTCCCTCACTCGCTCTCGTTCTCTCCCTCCCTCCCTCACTCGCTCGCTCTCGTTCTCTCCCTTCCTCCCTCACTCGCTCGCTCTCGTTCTCTCCCTTCCTCCCTCACTCGCTCTCGTTCTCTCCCTTCCTCCCTCACTCGCTCTCGTTCTCTCCCTTCCTCCCTCACTCGCTCTCGTTCTCTCCCTTCCTCCCTCACTCGCTCTCGTTCTCTCCCTTCCTCCCTCACTCGCTCGCTCTCGTTCTCTCCCTTCCTCCCTCACTCGCTCGCTCTCGTTCTCTCCTTTCCTGCCTCCCTCACTCGCTCGCTCTCGTTCTCTCCCTTCCTGCCTCCCTCACTCGCTCGCTCTCGTTCTCTCCCTTCCTGCCTCCCTCACTCGCTCGCTCTCGTTCTCTCCCTTCCTGCCTCCCTCACTCGCTCGCTCTCGTTCTCTCCCTTCCTGCCTCCCTCACTCGCTCGCTCTCGTTCTCTCCCTTCCTGCCTCCCTCACTCGCTCGCTCTCGTTCTCTCCCTTTCTGCCTCCCTCACTCGCTCGCTCTCGTTCTCTCCCTTCCTGCCTCCCTCACTCGCTCGCTCTCGTTCTCTCCCTTCCTCCCTCACTCGCTCGCTCTCGTTCTCTCCCTTCCTCACTCGCTCGCTCTCGTTCTCTCCCTTCCTCCCTCACTCGCTCTCGTTCTCATCCCCGTCCTCGTTCTCTCCCTTCCTCCCTCACTCGCTGGCTCTCGTTATCTCCCTTCCTCCCCCACTCGCTCTCGTTCTCATCCCCGTCCTCGTTCTCTCCCTTGCTCTCTTCCCTATCCTGCTCCCGCTATGGCTGCGCCTCATTCGCATTCCTGCTCCGCACCTGCTGCACTCTGCTCCCGCTCGCTCCCAACCCCACCCGCGCTCTCTCTTCTCCCGGCGCTTCGGGCGATCAGGCATCGCCGTTCAAACGGCGTTGTTATGCTTCGGTCGTATTCCTTTGTCCATCCCTTTCTCTATTCTGCTCGTCACTGATTGCGTGGGCGATGAACAGTCAGTCGCGATGGCGGTAATTTAGCTCTGCCTTATGTCGCTATAATGCCGTCACTACAATTTTTATTCACTATTTTAACTGCTATAATTTAAAGTACTTCTTATACATTGTTTTCCCTTTTCGCAATCTATATAACTTGCGTCGCAACTGTTACATCACATGCGAGTTTTAACTTCCCTCACTACTAAATTCGCCCTATCGTCGCCCCATTATTCCTATATCAAACAAGCCGGTGTATTATACTCAATTAACATTCCTGCAAGATCAATTTAGCAGCTTTCTTATAGTTTCTTATGTTTTCCGATGCGAGTCTTTTCACAATCAGAGTTTTTATTTAACTAGTATATATTACCTTCAAGTAGATCAATTAATATAATTTCACGTACAAACAGATCCAAAAGTACATGCACGAGACAGTCCTGACTTACTCGTCCTGGAGAGTGGCAGTGGTAGAGAGGACTTACCTGTAACAAGAGAAAAAAATCCCGTTATTAATAGACATATTTCCGCTTCATATCTCTACGTATACAACTGAATTAGTTCACAATTCTCCATTAAATAAAATTAAGTATAATGTAATAAAGTACTCGGGGGTTATTGTGATTAGCAGATGAAAACATTTAAAATTACGCATATACATTTCAATAATCAATAGTCGACTTATTAAATAACGTGGAGAAAATCTGCATCCCCGAAGGAACAACAACAACAACAACAACAACAACAACAACAACGACGACGACGACAACAACAACGACGACGACAACAACACCAACGACAACAACAACAACGACGACGACGACAACAACAACGACGACGACAACAACAACGACGACGACAACAACAACGACGACGACGACGACAACAACGACGACGACAACAACAACGACGACAACAACAACCACGACAACAACAACCACGACAACAACAACCACGACGACAACAACAACGACGACGACAACAACAACCACGACGACGACGACAACAACAACCACGACGACGACGACAACAACAACCACGACGACGACAACAACAACAACCACGACGACGACAACAACAACAACCACGACGACGACAACAACAACAACCACGACGACGACAACAACAACGACGACGACGACAACAACAACGACGACGACGGCAACGACAACAACGACGAAAACAACAACAACAACAACAACGACGAAAACAACAACAACAACGACGACGACGAAAACAACAACAACAACGACGACGACGAAAACAACAACAACAACGACGACGAAAACAACAACAACAACAACAACAACAACGACGAAAACAACAACAACAACGACGACGACGAAAACAACAACAACAACGACGAAAACAACAACAACAACGACGAAAACAACAACAACAACAACGACGACGACGAAAACAACAACAACAACAACGACGACGACGAAAACAACAACAACAACAACGACGACGACGAAAACAACAACAACAACAACAACGACGACGACGACGAAAACAACAACAACAACGACGACGACGACGAAAACAACAACAACAACAACAACGACGAAAACAACAACAACAACAACGACGACGAAAACAACAACAACAACAACAACAACGACGAAAACAACAACAACAACAACAACGACGAAAACAACAACAACAACAACAACAACGACGAAAACAACAACAACAACGACGAAAACAACAACAACAACAACAACGACGACGAAAACAACAACAACAACAACGACGAAAACAACAACAACAACAACGACGAAAACAACAACAACAACAACAACGACGACGACGAAAACAACAACAACAACAACAACAACGACGACGACGAAAACAACAACAACAACAACAACGACGACGAAAACAACAACAACAACAACAACAACGACGACGACGAAAACAACAACAACAACAACGACGACGAAAACAACAACAACAACAACGACGACGAAAACAACAACAACAACAACGACGACGAAAACAACAACAACAACAACGACGACGAAAACAACAACAACAACAACGACGACGAAAACAACAACAACAACAACGACGACGAAAACAACAACAACAACAACGACGACGAAAACAACAACAACGACGACGAAAACAACAACAACGACGACGAAAACAACAACAACAACAACGACGACGAAAACAACAACAACAACAACGACGACGAAAACAACAACAACGACGACGACGAAAACAACAACAACGACGACGACGAAAACAACAACAACAACAACAACGACGACGAAAACAACAACAACAACAACAACGACGACGAAAACAACAACAACAACAACAACAACGACGACGACGAAAACAACAACAACAACAACGACGACGACGAAAACAACAACAACAACAACAACGACGACGAAAACAACAACAACAACAACAACAACGACGACGAAAACAACAACAACAACAACGACGACGACGACGAAAACAACAACAACAACAACAACGACGACGAAAACAACAACAACAACAACAACGACGACGAAAACAACAACAACAACAACAACAACAACAACAACGACGACGAAAACAACAACAACGACGACGAAAACAACAACGACGACGAAAACAACAACAACAACAACAACAACAACAACAACAACAACAACGACGACGAAAACAACAACAACGACGACGAAAACAACAACGACGACGACGAAAACAACAACAACGACGACGAAAACAACAACAACGACGACGAAAACAACAACAACGACGACGAAAACAACAACGACGACGAAAACAACAACGACGACGAAAACAACGACGACGAAAACAACAACGACGACGAAAACAACAACGACGACGAAAACAACAACGACGACGAAAACAACAACGACGACGAAAACAACAACGACGACGAAAACAACGACGACGAAAACAACGACGACGACGAAAACAACGACGACGACGAAAACAACGACGACGACGAAAACAACGACGACGACGAAAACAACGACGACGACGAAAACAACGACGACGACGAAAACAACGACGACGACGAAAACAACGACGACGACGACAACGACGACAACGACAACGACGACAACGACAACGACTACAACGACTACAACGACAACAACGACGACAACAACAACGACGACAACAACAACGACGACAACAACAACGACGACAACAACAACAACGACGACAACAACGACGACAACGACAACAACTTCACGAATACTGCACGAACATAGTACAGTATATATGCAGTATAATGGTACTTTACATTACAAAAATACAAAAAAGCTGCTGTTCTGTAACACAACACGTGAGAACAAATATTAAGTAGTCTAGGACTCTTCCTTGGATCCCTTGCTAGCGCATGACATCTCCTTAGTAAGAAGTATAGAATAGAAGAGAATAGAATAGTATAGAAGTATAGAAGTAGTAGAATTCAGTAAGTGCAGTATGGGAATATAGGCGGAGTGTAACAATCAAATGTTTGAATTTTCAGTCAAAATCGTCAGTGCTACACATCTCGAAGAAAATCGAAAAACAATGAAACAAAGTCATAGACACATTTGACATGACCGCATTCTGTAAAATTTTCTTTCAATTTACGAGCGCATTGGAAATTAGTTTTAGAGATGATTTCTCCAACTGAATGGCTGACAATAACGCAGTGCATTTACAATTAACTTCAACAAGACAATTCCTACCATTACGAAAAGTGCACAGAAAGACTTAATTCGTTATTTGTATCAACTATTTCTACAAGAATATAGATCTTGTATTATGAGTGTTTTAAATCTGCAAATTTCTTCTTTTATCCCTTTTTCGTGTCTCTTACAAATTCTCTGCTCTGTAATGCATCTTATCTATTTATCTACCTATTCACTTATTTAAATTACATTTGAAAATACAATCGTTTCGACTCAATGTCCAAATGTTGGATAATAGAAGACAAACCAACAAATATGTTCAGGCCAAGTCAAACTGCAATTTTCTAGTGTAAGATTAATCATAGTAGTTTGGGTGATAATGAATTAAAGAGAATTATGGACGATTATGTCAGTGAATCGTATAAACCGCACATGGACATTTTATTGAAGCGGATATATTATCTGCCCGTTTGACAACATCAAATTTACATCCCTGATTTTTGTCATCTATGTAATTATAACAAATCAGCAAATAGGTTTCATTATCGCGAGCTTTGAAATAATAATATATTCTATGACAATATTGAGGCAAAACGATTTTTCACGTTTTTTTCATTCAATAACACAATGTATTACATTTTCGAGCTATAAATAGAATTTTAATACCAACAGATTTCATTGAAACAATGACATTGAAAGTCTATTTACACAAAAACGCGATAATGGTTCACAGTCATCCATATCAGATTCTGAAACTGCTATATGAGGAATAATATTAAAACGGGGAATGAAGTAACGAGATAAAATAATATTTGTACAGTATGTCTATTTTAAAGTGTGTCAGTCCCAGCTTTTTTTTATATTTCCAACGTGTCTTCATAATTTTCGCCAGGAACGATGCTTCGTTTTTATCGTGAGAAAGACAAGATGTAGCCTACATTTACACCCAAGGTCCAAGAAGTTCAATTTTAGAGGGAAGAGGAAAGACAAGAAATAACGGCCAATCTACAATACAAACATGACTGCGGTTTGTAAACTATTTACCTAATAAATGTGACGATTTACTCATTTTAGTGGGGAATCTCTCTTCCGAGAATTTCCGAAACCCACGACGCAGTATTTAATCCTAAAGCGAAATTCGTAAGGTCTCCTTTTGTACTCATTATACAAACGAACGATTGGCATCTGTTGCAAAAATGGACCTATTATTCGCCGTACTCGCACGCACACGCATGACATAATAGGCTTCCCGCTGAGCTTATCGGAGCGTGCATCGGGCAGCTGAAGGTGAGCCAGCAAGGGGCAAAAGAGCAACCGTACAAGCCGAGGGAGGCTTAAACTGCCACGACCCACACAAGGAAAAAATGAGGAAAGGGGAGATGGGGGAAGAGATGGTGAGAGCGGGGAGCGGCGCGGGGGCAGCGGCGGCGGCGGCGCGGGGGAAATCGGGCGGGTGGGCAAGGTCGGAGACCGTTGACTGTCACAATGACAAACTATCACCTATATTATTTCTGTAGATTTGACTCATTTTGCGTTCGATCAATCAGAAATAATGTGTCACACACAAAACAACTAAAAAAAAGGATTTTATGGAAACGCGGACTTCACTGGACTTTATTGCACTTCACTTCATAGATATCACTATTTGCACAAGAAAACGCGATATGGGGAACGCAATCCCGCAACACGCGGCCCGCTCCACGCTGTATTTCTCTAACGAGGAGCTCTTGGTTTGTCCTGATCGCCAACGTGATAGCCAAAGTATATATCAGAGTAAGCATGTTTTGTAGTTACATTTTCTGCCTCGGAGGTTTGAATGAGAATCTCCTAAAGCCTTAAATTATCGGGAAGATATGTACACTTTGTGTGAACTGACTTATTTCATTTTATATTGCTGATTGAATTTTACAGTTAGGGTCTCCAATTTCCCGGATAGGCTATTTCTTAAAACACTCACTTTAACAAACAGAACACTAATGATACTGAAACAAATGCACACAAACTAGATACAAACTACAAACGCATTAAACTATATTTATTTGTTTATTTTATTCGTATAGAGTAATTTGCGAGAATGCCATCACTGGCCACAGCTGCGCACCCGTATTCTTGACCCACGCTTCCTATCCTGGGCGCGGGTCTAGGAGCACGTTTCTTACAAGGCGCACCAGTAGGCGTCCCCTGATATGTCTGAGTGTTTTTCTCACTTTCTCCGCCAGATGTCGTTCTCAAGAAAACATACACGCACACACTGGTCGGGAGAAGGTCAGATCTCGTTAGGTCGGGAAATGGCAGGAGGGATTTAATTTTGCCGGTCAACTCCCACGGTTGTTGTACATGCCATGATCACTGTGAAATTTTCCGACCATCAAAAATTCACTCATCATAGCCGGGATAGCCACGCGCACTGGAAGTTCAGGGGCTAGAAAGCTAATCATTGGCCCTCCGAAGTGCTACACTATTAATAAAATATATAAAGCACTTCCACACGCCCAGTCTCTCATCGACCTTTGCAGCAGCAGAAGAGAAATCTCTATTTTAAAATTAAGATATTATGATTTTATAATATGATTATTGTTCAATATTGCTATTATCTCGTTAAAATTGCTTCAAAAAGCTGAAAAAATCCCTTTAATGTTTAAATGTCGCATTTTTATTTCTAATAATACCATAATGTTGTGTATTCAACACGGTGTGATATATCTAAAACTGGTATATAACGTACAGATTTTATTGGGATATTCCTAAATCACAAAAGAAGATACACTATATGAGTACGTTCAACATAATATTTTTCTAGTGGTAAAAATCTCGTTTGGTAATATAATTACTACATGCACACTATTTTAAACAAATATTAAAAACATGTAATTTATCCACTTGAAACAAATTTTTCAGCATCGACTTGCAATCAGGCATTGGGGAAATCATACGGAACTCGCGGATATTCATCTTGCGTGACAAGTTCTGAATTTGTGAATTTCAATCCTAACGAACAAGTTGAACAGTTTATCGTTTTGATAGATGGTATGGTTGATAGATCACACTCGAAAATTTCCTATCCATTGCAAATATTTGATACGACACGGCAAAATACGCAACTGGACAGCGTGAAGAACACAAAAAATTGCCATTAATGCTGCAAAGAAAAAGTTAACATTTGGACAAAATGCAACGTTTCATTACGTCTAGGCAGCTTTCGTCTACATGAAGTACACGCTATCTAAAATGATTTATCATATCGTATAAAGTTCTGACAAACTATTTTGCTCCAAAACTTAAGAAAAGAAATTTTCATCTACGTAAAGGGTTCAAATAAAATTAAATTGAGCACATCTGATTGAATAACATTTAATTTTTAATTAAATCTCTTGATTGCATTGTTCTTTTCAAAGAACAATAATTGTGACATTTAATGGGTTAAAATCTTGTTTTCGAGTCTCTCGTGGTGGAGAGGGGAGGGGAGCTCACACTTCGAAGCACTCAAACTTGTAGAATCACAAATTTATTTATACATAATTGATCTGATTTATTTTCTGAACGATTTAATCGCACGGATCTTAGTCTATTACGATGCGCATGGCTACCTTTAATGCAGTTTTTCACGCGGAGCACTTAACAATATCCTGGTAGCGTACAGTTCAGCGCCTAGCTTGCTAAGCTGGGTTCCAGCTTACCTTATGCAGGGACACTGGTATGAATATATCATTAAATACCATAAATGCAAAGTCATGTTTCAATTAGAATATAAGACGAGAAAATTAAAAACAAAACTGAAAACATTAATTAAACATTATTCGTTATCGTTTTTTTAAAATTTAAACCGTACTAAAATCTCATTTTCGTTATTTTTGGCGCACTAAACTTTAATGAAAATTTCGTCATCCTGGAATATAGCGGAACCCCTGTACTGCACCACAATTACGACAGAAGTTAAAAAGATCCTACCGTTCCATTCATTCAGATCATTCTGCTTCTTAATCCACGAGGTGTGTCACCCCATATTCGGAATATTCTTTTTACTGATAATGACGCGCTAGAAAATGGCTACTTAACTGCCAACTTAAGAGATAAGAGTTTAATTTATGTACCAAATCCAGTATCTCGGCATTGCAAAGGTATGCGCATTATATATAACATAAACATAAGCATAATGGGAGGGAGGCCAAAGAACAAGTCCCTGCACGCGCCAAGGCCTCGAAACTACCTTTTCCCACGAGATGACAAAATACTTCTTATAAATTTGATATAGTATTCTTTCATTCTCGTGGCCCCGATTCCAGTAGGTCTCACGCGCCACTACAAAATATATACCCTATTAACCAATAACCTTCCAAACACGTAAAGGAATGAATTCCATCGGCGTAAAAGTGAAGTAATTTTATTTAAATCCTCGCCCCGCTGCTCCGCGCCGCACATCTCTCCGCCCACACCGTCCGCCCTCGCCACGCCCAGCAAATCATCCTGCTAGACCGAAGGAGAAACGAGCGTGAAGCTTAGAGCGCCGGCTGGAGCGATCACGCCGGAGCGCCTTCGCAGCCTCCTCCCGAGAGGGCGCGCCTCATCATTGCCGCCGCCGCCGCCAACGCCGCCCTCCCTGCCTGCCTCTGCCTACCTCTGCCTGCCTGCCTGTCTGCCTGCCTGCCTGCCGCTGCGGCGATCTGCACCTTGAAAGCGAACGAAATTATCGTCGCGCCGACGCGCTTAAAAGCCTCGCTCATCCCCCGCTCATCAGCGCTGATCAGCGCGCGAAGCGAATGGCGCAGGTCGATGAGAGCGCCGCTGCGCGGAGGGAGGGAGGAAACGGAGCGAGAGAGAGACGGAGGACGCGAGCGGGAATAAAGGCGGAGAGGGACGAAGCAGCGAAGAACTGCGTACGGGCGTCGCTGTGCCAGCCGACGCCACACGCGATGATGGGGGCGCAGCCCTACGCCGAGGCCCGTCCCCCGCGTGTAACGGATGGGGCGGGAGCGTCTAATGGAGGAGGCGGGGAGGGAAGGATGTGCGCGTGATAATGGTATTTGAAACGAACGCAGTAGGATGGCAGTAGTGACACTGGCAAAGACTTATACCGCTGCAAGTATCGCTGGCGAAGTTGTTGACGCTAATTGCGGAGCCATAATACTAGTTGCTGCGCAATAACTGTAGTATCGACTCAACTGTTGAAACAACGGAAAAGAAGATATCACACAAGTTGTAGTGTTGTACAAGAACCGATCCTGGAATATTACGATGAAGATTCACCATTTATGAACACTAATTTCGGATGAAGATGATTTAAATTTAAAAAATAAAGTTTTGTACTTTTATGGCTGAAAAACCTAACAGGGCGCTCTCTCTGCTGCCGGTTTGCTTCTCTACCACGTGTTAAAGTTGTTTGTATTTTATACTTCACGCAATAATAAACACTTTGTAGACAAACAAAGTATTTTAGTGCTTGAAATAGAATTATTTCAGAAGATAATGTGTTATCGCTGGTGTGTCTGATCAAGCAAGAATATTCGTAAATCTAAATTAGCAGTTTATTAATGTCTAATATAAAAGCAAAACTGTTGCATATCTGCGATACTTATTGCACTCCGTATTTCAATATTACGACTCAATTTGATACAACCATAATTTATTCCGATGCATGCAAATGCATTAGCTCTATCTCAGTTTCCAAATGCACAGTGCAATTCATGAATGCTTCCTAATCTTATAGAACTCTCATACTCTCATAGTCGTATACGCGTTACTATGCAGAATGCCATTGAGTGGGGTACTAATTGCTTCATGTAACAATATTATGAATCTTGTCGCTTAATGTTATGAATAAGCTAAATGTAACTTGCATATTAAAGAATTGGTCCAGGTAGTCCGTAATACTGCGGTTTATAGCACGCAGAAGTCTCTGACAAACCAATATCTGACTGCAGGTGCAACGAATCGGAGAATATTGTTTTCGTATTTTTAATGAGACGCAATATGTGGGCATCGACCTACATTATCACAAAAGTGTATTGTGAGAGAACAAAAAAGTGACCATCGATTGCAGAAACTATTTAAGAACATGTACACGTAAGCTTCCGCGGCTCGAATCCATAAATTCTCGGCCATCCGGGAGACGCCGCGTCGTTGGCTGGGGTGCCGACGTTTTGCCTGACATGTCGCAGGCTTCCTCAGGGCAGGGACTTCCTCAGGGCAGCTTCCTCACTGCCCTGAGGAAGCCTGCGACATGTCAGGCGAAACGTCGACACCCCAGCCAACGATGCGGCGTCTCCCGGATAGCCGAGAATTTATTCAAGAACATTCTCGGCCACTACATAAGGGATAATACTGATCTCTTAACGGATTGCAGGCACGGCCATTTAAGAGAAAATTGATATGAGCGTGTATTCAAATAACAGGCCTAATAAAAGATGCCGTTATTGGCCCTACCGGAGAGAAGCTGACTGGTGGTTAAAAGGTGGTTAGATATTTCTGGAGAAGGAGGGCAATAGGGAAATAAATAAGCGACGTTTCAGACAAAGCTACGAGTGCGAACAGTACAGATTGTAGATGTTCCAGGAGCAGATACAAGCAAAGTTCGAGCGAATATGGAAGCACAAATCGGTCACGTTTAAGAGCCGACGTTGAATATCACTGAAGGTGAAAATTTAGGTAGAGATACAAAAAGTGTTCGCGGAAGAACAGAAGGAAAGTTCGAATACAGACTGATATCGGAAGCGTACAGTAACACTCAAAGGGCGCGAGCCAAGCAACAAAGCAGCGCAGGCTGGCAGAAGCGAACCTGACAGGCGGCAACGGCGGCGCATAGAGCAATTCCCACCTCGAGGAGGCGGCGGCGGCGCCACGGCGGTGTAACGCCAGGCCGCGCGCGATCCACCTCTGCGAGCAATTACCTGTTCAATTCCCACCCGTGTCGAGATTAGCGATCATAAGCCCGTGGCTCGCGCCCGCCGTGCCGCCATCGACACATCAGCCCCGTCCGCCGCCGCGGTCTTGCCCTTCACCGCAACCGGGAGGCTCCTCTGCTCGAGCACGTCGTGCCCGTAATCGTCGCAATGGAATTCTCTTTAGGTGGCACTCCATCGTAGTTGATTTTTAAGCTAGGCTTTCAAGAAAAAAATACTGTATTGGATATTATTTTTCGAATACATCAAAATACTTTCTGTTGAACTCTATTGATTGTCATCGGATCTCCATAAAACTAGAAACGATTAATATACAAATGTCACTGCGAACATTCACGAATCGTATTTCTGTTTATTGGTATCATTAGACTTCCTTGTATAGGACTAAAAATGTCTATATGAAAATGTGTAGTATTCGAGCATTTCGAATAACATGTCTTCATTCACATCTTACAGCGAAAACATTTTCCTGCGCATTATCCTCTTTGAAGAAAAAAGTAATAAGTATTTTTCTACACTCTTTCACTCAACTGAAATGCTTTCCGTGTTGCACCTCTTTCCGCTTAAAAACGGTGCCCTTCACGAATGTATCGCGCAATTTGCAATTCGCAGAAGCGTTAGGGAGGGAAATAAATATCGGGGGCGCGAAAACTGATGTTCCGCTGAGCGGGCGCGAAGCTTAAGCGCCCTACGTCGCGTGTAGATTCACGTCCGCTTCCCGAAGATCTATTCGGCACCAGCGGAAGACTTCGCTTCTGATGTGGAAGGGAAACGCAAGGCGCGGTGCAGCGGGGAGAACATCTCATTTCTGCTGCTCGCAGCAGACGAGAAAGAAAAAGGATGCTGATCTTGTATTTCCCTGGATACATTTGTCTCTGCGAGAAAAGAGCGAAGAATACCTGACCATCTTACGAAATGTTTTTCTGAAGGACCAGTGACAAAGACGCTTCAGAGGTGCGTCACAAAGAAGACAATCCATTCAAAAATATTCTACCTACTACTTAATCCAATTCCCACTTGATCTCAAAGATGCACCGCTATATACTTCATAACACATACTCAATTCTTGTTCAAGTATCATTTAGTTTGTAGCCAATCAATTTCCAATTATTATTCCATAAGCTGTTAAGCTAATGGGGCTAGTAGGGCTTCTGACAGAGGGTCCATTATTTTAAACAAAATTATATTCTTATGCATAACTTGGACAACTCCAAATGACTGTAGCATTAGTCTTCAAATTGTAATGGGAAGGTCGGAAGGTATTAATTTTTAACTACAATCAAACTTGAAACATTTATTTATTCAGTAAACGTTGCGCTCTCGACACGAATGAATGAATCAATGAATGAATGTTTCACGTTTGTTGATAAAAATAAAGTATATCTTCCCTTACATACACGTAATGTACTTATTATTTTAATTTTAAATTTGTGAATTTGAAGAATCTAATTTGATTTTTATTTACATTTTTTTACATAGGTAAAATATTTCAATTTTATTAGAAAACTCAACACTTTGATCATGCTGACGGCACTCGCAGATATTAATCTGACCCTGCGCATGTCACTGGTGTCGCTGAGGGTTCAAATCAACTGCCGGACAGGCTCTGTGTCTGCGGCAAGCGACCTCCCACCACGTCAACCGCCTCGTCACCCGCCACCCGCCTCTTTGCTCCCGAACCTTCCTGCTCTCTTTCGACGAACTCCCTCCACCCTACTTTCACATTTGCAGTGTCATGGAACAGTGTCAACATTGACAGTGTCAAAGGAAAATTAACGAAAGCCGATGTGCCAAGGCTACAGGCCCTACCGGGCGTTACGTGGAAATCTCCAAAATGCACGACTTTCGCGTATTGTTCTTAAAGTTACGGAGTACGTAGTTGATACAATGTGCTGGTTGAGGGAAGAATCTGATACAACCTTCTTGCCTTCTCTCTCTCTTGCATATCCCAGGCGCGAGTAGTTTATTTTTTTGTGCGATTTCTCTCGCTTTTCTTGCGCTATGTTTATTTCCTCCTCTTCCTTTTACGTTTCTTCGGTGTTCGCTTTATCCTACGTTAAAATTCTTGTATTTTTTGCCCCCTCCTCTGCCGTAGACAAACTTGTTTCCCCCTAGAAGTTTCTATTTAGATTCGCAGTATTTTATCACTTCGCAAGGGGAGGGCGGCTGGCTCGTACCAACTTTCTATTTTACGTGCTAACCAACTTCTTTGAATTCTACGTATGGGTAGCAATTAGTATCTCCCGCAATTTATTTTAGATCGTTCAGTTGGGGGCTTTCTCCGCAATTTCTACCTAATTTCCCTATTTACATATATCTTTCGTTCGACTCAGCGTATATTGCTTGTTAGTATACACTCCTACCATACTAGTAGTTAGGTGTTCAGTACAATTGGTTTTGAATACACTTGTTTAGAACGTTTCCCGCCAGAGTCATCTTGCGTATCAAAATTGTTCTCGTCCCTGTATACGCAACGACGCTTAATATGACTTATGAGATAAGCCCAGACTGTTGGCAAATACTTGTATAACATAAGTATTACCGTCGTTTGTAACTTCAAAAAAAGTTAAACAATGATGTATAACCTATCGAAAGTTTTCATCGTCTTAACTTGTGAAAAATCGATAGTTTCTTTACCTAGAAAACCTTTCATCTTCGCATAAACAAATTCCATAAACTTACGTAACCCAACACAAAATGTAGAATGTATTATTTAAATATTTTCTCAATTAACATGATTGCTTGATTTTCTTTCCTGCATTTCTTACTGTAGGAATTGGGTTTAAAAAAAAATCACACATTTTTAGATTTTCTCACTTTTTAGTACTCTAAGGGTTTAATCAAAATGAATCTATCAGAATATACACTAACAAAACGTTTTTCATACGGAAATTTTCGAGAAAATTTGGAGATGTACTTGTAAAAAGGTCATTTGAGCGCTTTAAAAATGCACCAAATGTGCTCATTTGCACACGAAAACCTTTTAGATTTCGCGAAATATCTCAGACATTATTGAAGCACTTGTGTCCACAAAATGGATTTAAGTATAAGATGAAACTATAATGCACCATGCAGCTTATCTATGCGGACCTTTTCTTCAGCTCTCTTTTTGCTAGTTCTGACTATAGCATGTGCGGGAGTGGGGGTTGCCATTTGTTAATAATCTTACATAATAAAATCTGTTGATCGTTGACTGATGTATTACTCGGGAGCGAAACTTTCTAGTTTTTAAATATTTCTAACCTCGCTTTACTATTATCATTCAATGATTTATAATAAAATGGTTGGGAAGGGATTCTGGAGCTCAATACGTTCAAAAATTATAATTTCCCCTGCAAGTCACATACAATTTTACAGTTTGTTAACTAAAATAAATCAAATCAAATGTTGCGAAATGTTAAAAAAATTACATACTATATGCAATTTTTAGAAATTAGAAAGTTTTAAACAATGTCTATCTTGACAAGTGATTAAGCACATCGTGCTTGATCTATCCAAAAAGCTTTTAAAATTTGACCTCTTTTTGAGAATATCTAACGCATCTGCTAATTGACACTAACTCAAAATTGAGTAAAAATACCGATAACTCAAAACCCCCAAATCAATGCACCCAAATCAATTTAATGAAATAACATTATAGAATGGACTACATTAAGAAAGAGGTCCAACTTCAATAATGAAGGTGTAGGAGAGATCGAAAAAAGTTCAACTTTTGCAACTTTCGATAACTTGAGTTTTAATGAAAATAGGATGTTCTGTATACTCTTAATTTAAGTGCATCTTCTTCTCTACCAAAAAAAAAATAATGGAAGAAATTTGAAGCAATTTTTAAGAAAATTATGAAAATGGTCTTCGCGCTTTAATTTCAAATTAAAATATTTTCAACATCTTTGGAACAGCACTGCAGACTTTTCTCCTGACGTGAATACCAAATTCGAGCCCAAAAGCTTCTAATTTGCTCGAGTTATACACGACACATCTATTTAACTATGTATCCGACCAACCACACATTTTTATAAAAACAACACACCTCGTCTCAGGGCCGCTCAAAATATATTTTACCATCGAAATGTGCCGATTTGTGTGCCGATTATAAGACTTTTCAATAAGTCTAGCCTAGGAATATAAAAATGGCCACAAATATTCCCGGAAAATCATTGTTGCATCAATTGAAGAATATTTAGTGGTAATAAAAATTATGATCGCCTTCGAAATAAAATTTAATATAGTATTTAAGTTAATTCAACAACCATCGTTGGATTATATAGTTATATCCTCCAAAACATTTTTTAAAATTAATTGTGAATAACTTGAGCAAAATAAATAAATAAATAAATAAATAAATAAATAAATAAATAAATAAATAAATAAATAAATAAATAAATAAATAAATAAAAGTACTGCAGTTTCACTTTTCTCATAATGTACGGGCCCGTTACATGCGCGGAAGGTCTAGTTCTTACTCAAGCAGACCGGCGCTCCAAGCACCGCTGGGCACCACGCAAACGTCGCTGTTTGTTTCGGCATGTGTAGCAAGTTCGCAAACCGCAAGAGGAGAGTCCGGTGTAGCTAGGCCTCGGGGCGGGACGAACTCCACAACCGGACCCGCGCCGCCAGCTACTGCGCCTTTGTTCAGAGAAAGCGCGCCGGTTAACACTGCAATAGCACTGTGAAGGCGGATACGTCATGAAGCCCCAGCCGCATTTTGCGGCTTCGGGGCCTTTCTCGTTTGACAGAGGGAAAGCTCCACAGAGTGACATTAGTGCACATGTTTTCGAATCGTGGCGTAGCCCCGGGTAGTGGAAGAGGAGGAGGGGGGGGTGTCAGGGAGAAAAAAAGACATTTCGGCGTTGGACCGTGGTGCTTAAAACACCTAGCACTGCTTCAATTTACAATTATGACGGTTGACAATTCGTTCCGGTACTTTCATCATCCTAATTATATTTGAGGAAGAATTCCCTTTTCAGACTTGCAATTCACGGTGAATTGTGAGATACATTTTTAAAATTAGAATTACTGTATACTCCATTGTCAATTTTCAAAACACTTTTGTGAAAACAGTTTTAGTAATAGAGAGAATTGAAGATTAGAATGTAACTCAATCTCGAAAGATTACATTTCCTAAGCTTCACACTAATAATTTGAATTTTTATTTCAGAGACATTCGATGGGATCGTAATGTAATGGTCTAGGCATTACACCTTACCTAGCATTGTAAGTACTGTGCATTGGCCAAGTAGTATAGTGGTTGTCCCACATATCAGAATCTATTGTAGCATATTTTCATTAAAATTGCAAAGCGATTTTGTCAATGGTTTGAAGCAATGTTTTTCTCACGTAAACTTTCCCTATTAAAGTAGCGTAAACTCACCCTACTAAACCACTAGTGTGGTCTTTGCATTCGATAGTGTCTATCTACAAGGGTTGGATAGCAAGTGGTTGAAACCCTGCTGTCATGTCAAATGTGTGAGAAGTAACGCCGCTAGATTTTCGTAAGTAATGATGGAATAAGAAATGAAATAAGAAGGAAAATTCATCATCGCGGACAAAAGCCGACTGCACTTTTCTGCAAAACATTATGTGTGCCATTGAAGGGCGTGTTGGCTTTCACTCATATGAGGATCGAAGCCAGAGAGGAGGAATATGGAAATTCTCGTGGTTTCCCAAACGGAGAAGCCCTTCAAAAGACGAAGCAATTCAACGCTTCAAATTTTACATACTTTGTAATTCCAGGTCGATTTGGTTCTAAATTTTCGTTTAGAATTGCATTTTCTACATCGTTCATGTCAATAATTGCAAGTGCACCTGTTTCAATTAAATCGTCCATAGCAGGGAGCAACAATAACAACAAAATGCACTGGAAAGAACTCTTCGTGACAACCTGGCCTTCGTACACACTCAAAGAGTAAAAAGAAGTGAACACCTGGCCACACTTGGCAATCGCTTCTCGTCGTTGTTTTCCCGGAAAATAATTACGATGAAAATAATCTAAGTACTAAGTCGAAAATACCATGATGAAAAGATTTATCATGGGAACCATGGTGGAAAGACCAGTATACAAAATGGAAAAATCGATAAACGAAATCGGAAAGGCGCCAAACTTTGGTGAAACTTATTACTATTGCTACCAGATGGCAGCACCTTATATGCGTAAGCGAATATGTTGCGCAAAAACTCTCTCTTTGAGCTTCAGACAAGATTCAACATTACGTTATTTATAACCGTTAACGTTAGCCTTTTCTGTTAAGTGCAACAACTCTCTACTGAATCGCTAAGAGAGGGACGGTGAAGTTTCTTGAAAGGATCAACACCATCTACGAACTACACTCTCAGATGAAGCGGCAATTCCATGAATGGAAACACGCAGATTTTCCTCACCCAGAGAAGATGCGCGCAGAAATAAAGTAGTGTAAACTGATTATTGGAGTCTCTCATATATCTATGGAGAAAACCTTCACATCGCAGTACCTCACAGGCAGACGGTCAACGCAGCCTACTACGTGAGCAGATACAGAAGTTCAATTTATGTCAAGAAGCAAAACGAGGGGTTTCCTCAACATTAACTCTATGAATCAAGGAAAACAGTCAAAAACCATTTCAAGATGGGAGTCACTGTCTCAGAGGCAAAACACTTGCTACAGGTAGATTTATTCTTTTAGAGATACACAAAATAAATGGTAACTAATAAAGTAATTTCATAGGAATAGGATAGATTAATATTAGATTCGTCATGCTCAATTGTGACTTTAATTGTACAACAATTATCCAGAAAATAGTTTACCCGGCATTTAAACCTTTGCATTATTTTACATTTTGCCAGATGACATTATGCAATTAAACAAATTAAAAAAAACATGTTTCCAAACATTTTTCTTCGGTTTGTGAAATGATCGAAAGTTTTTTTAAACAATTCGAATCGATAAGTGTCTATTATATCGCGCCTTTGGCGAAACAATGACATAACTATAATTTTTATACAAATTCGTTCTTCACACCGCAGTATTCCTAAAGGAGTTCCCGAAGGTTTCCCAATGGACTCGCTAGTTCGGAGACGTCGCGGAGCTAATGGACATGGATGTACCCGACTGATATTTTAAAACATAGCATGGAAGTTTTTATATGTTTAACGGTTATATCGTGTATATCCTTTGTTGATTATTGCGCCCTCACAACTGAATGAGTGCCCAGCAACAGTGATAACTAAAACACCCAACGATAGCCAATCCGTAATCGTGTAAAGATGGCTGATAAAGCGCCTGAAGAGGAGTTTCCTTTAGGATTCACCGCCCCCGCGCGCGTTGCCGCTCCAGTTGCCAGGGTAGAACTTTACGAGAAGTTGAATACGAATGGAAACTCTTTTCAACATCCCATGGTGCACAAAATAAATAGGAAGGCGAAGAACAAAATGGTTATCAAGAGTATAATGAAATCAAAGACTTTTCGCTATCACGGTGGGAATTACGTTCGGGTTCGTAGGCTTCCTCGGCCGGAGTCGATGTATTCTTGGCTATCCGTGATGAGCCGCGTCTCGGTCAATTGTACTGACGTTTCGGCCATCTTGCTGTGGCCTTCTTCAGAGTTAGTGAGAAAAACTATGAGTAGTGCCTAAGAAATATCTGGTTCATAAAAAGTTTAATTTAGTTTTGATCTTGAGTTTTGTTTGTCGAGAGAATCAAGCCAAGTGGTTCTTAAAACAACGTTTTCAACAAAATCAAATTCTTGCTTTATTTATTACTGTCGGTAGCATCGCTGAGCGTGCAAATCGAGCCTCAAGCGAATTACCATGTTCTTGCCCACAATCCTGATGCCCTGAGCAACCGAAGTCGGTCGTATTAGCGGAAAACCATTGCGACCACAAGAGATAATGTCTATCTTTTGGAATTGTTTTTATTCGTGATAAAGCATGGTCGTTTATGATATACTGTTCCAGTTCCTCAACAAATTCCGGCAGAATTCCAATTGGAAGTTTTTGATCACCCTACAAATAGCCCCCACCAAACGAAAAGTGACTCATCTATTATCGAGGAGTCACGATAGGTCTGGGTTGACAGCTCTTCCACAACCATGCAAAGAATCAAGACGCCGCGAAGACTATCTCCTTGGCAGCAACCTTGTATGAAGATGGTTTTGGACTCTTCAATCCATAAAATAAATACCTGAATATTCACTTGTCCATGTTTAATATTAATATTGATTTTACCATTTACATGTAGCAATATTTTTTTTCCACACAACAAATTATCCAATATAGATTTTTTAGTAGTTTTCATTCTGCTACTGTTTTGCGGTATATACACAAAAGCCATCAACAGCTGGATATCTAGTGAAGAAAATTAGAGAAAGAGAGGGAAAAAAGAGAGAATGAATGAGAAGAAAAAGAAAGAGAACGAGAATTGGGAGGGAGAAATTGATGACTCATAATTTAATTGAAAAAAAACAAAAAGCAAAAAACAACCGCAGAAATGAAATCGTGCCATTAGAATTTAGGTACTGTCACACTACAATATAGAAATTATAATTTCATTTCAAATTCATTTTACACATTGCCGATAATAGTTTTGATTTTATTTTAATTTATTGGAACATATTGATGAAGACAAATAACACAAGTAAAATTGAAGGATTACTAAGCGAAGGCAAGAGAATATGATTGACAAGAAATTAGCAAAGGAAAATATCATGAAAATAGTCGATATATATATTACACCTCGATAGATAAAAATGTGATTTTAACATAATCTGTTACAGATACCTCACATGACACTTGACTCATGAATAGAGATATTTTTTAGTGAATGAACCTTCATTTTCCTAAGCTGACAAGGCAGTTGAGGATAACTTTTCCAATCCACTCGATGTAATCTTATCAAGGTATATTGATCTCCGATGAACACGATACGTAAAACAGCCCTCTTCAATAGTACTCACTCTCCAAGTTCAATGATTCATATCCTAAGGTTTGCATACGGGGTGTGAAATGCTCATAACATACGTTGTGTTATCTTTTAATTTAAAAAAGACATGTTTTACTCGGGACGTTCAACCCACGAAAAATGAGTAAATAAGAACCGAAGACGCAAGGTTTAGTTTAATACCTGCGATTCAGATATTGTCTTTTGAAAATGCCAAAAAAAATTGAAATTCCAAAAATGTATAAAAGTATCATGAATTTATAAGAGGCTTAGTAAAAAGTAATGTCTATGTAGCTGTACCTTCAAAATTTGTTAACAGTCTTCAAAATTCTTTTCGTACCGGACACCTACATTTGTCCTTTTAGTGCACTTTTAAGACGAGTCATAGTAGCCATCACTTTCACCAAACTTCTGCCAATACGTTACTAGTTTGGCAAACTCTTCAGAGAATATTTCTGGTAGTTGTTGACACGAAGGGACAGAAAACCAACACCATGTGAAAACGTTGAAGTAGCTCCTCGCACAGTTGCGCCGCGTATGGAAAGATTCGGACTCTCCAGTCTCTCCTGCAGCACGACAATGCTCGGCCGAACACGAGTCACGAAGCACAAGGGGTATTGGGGCGCCTTCAGCCCCGAAATGCAACGTAACTCACATCACTTCGATTCAGACGTCGAGGTGATGAATTGATTATTTTGTTTTTGGGTCCGTTAACCATAATTCCGTGTGTAGTGTGGGTTTTATCCTGGGAGATGGCAGTGTTCTTTCCCCACTGAATGTGAGATCCGGAGCCGACGTATACGGCGGTTTGAGGTGTCCCTCCCAGGTATCTCCTCCAGAATAGCACCAACACAAATGGAACGAGCATTAAAGGTCCGGCTGGTCTGCCGACATGTGTGGTCGTATACTGGTTTCGAGCGCATGCAAGTCAAAATTCATTCAATTGGCGAGCGATTCTCCATATGCAATGCCATAGTGCCGTGCTCACGTTCAGTTCTTCTAAAGACTTGTTAAAAAGTCAGCGTTTACATTGTCCTTCTTCAGGAGAATTCGACGAAACTACTTAGCAGCACGATGCCAAAGATGAACTCCACAGCATAAGCACCGCCATGAACTTTACTATACAGCTTCGCGCTGCACGAATCGTAAAAATAATGTTGCGATCAAATTCGTGAAGGAGAGGGAGAGTGCGCGACGAACGTGCTCAACTGCAATTATGAATCCGGGAGATCGAAGATAAAAAATGACCATTTACTTCACGTGCTCCAGAAACATTTACAGCGCCCGCACGCCACAGACACTGAATATTTTACGTAGTTATTGTATTCATCACCCCCACGAATCTAGTGACGAACTCTTGTATGTGAAATACAGTTCAAACCAAAATAATCTTTTACAAACGGCAAAATAATTTTATTCGCACACTAAAAAAACTATCTCGAATGCAAGAATGTTATTGTCGACTGTAAATACTTACAGCATCCAGGGCGCTACTTAGAAATTACTTATTTTTAGTTATTTTACTTTCCATAAAGATGGAAAGGAAACATTATCGAATACGTTCCCTTCTCTACAACAGTGCTAATTTATTTTACAATACTCGAGTTTTTATAGTATTAATAAATTTAAAAAAATTAAAATTCCTAAATGTAACATTGATTATGAAAGCTATTTAAAAAGTCCAAGTAAAGGAAGTATAAACACATTTGAGATACCGCTATATCCTTATAGGAGGAGTACAAACTCTCCCCTTTTTGTAAAATTCGCATGCAAGTCGCATTACCCAAACATCACTCTACAATATATTTATGATTCGCAAGTCTGTTTTTATGACTCATTTAAAAACTGACATTTACAGCAGATTTGATGCAGGACTTTTACGCGAATGGCATTTAAATAAAGCGACGCAACGCGAAGTCTCTACAGTTCTTTACTCTGACGGTGAAGTTATTTTAGTTTTCTCGATTCCAGATTGCCGAACTCTTGGTATCCCGACGTTCCTATTAGGAAGCTTTACAGCCTTCTCACTTTTACAATTCTTAGACATCATAAATACACGGAGACTCATTTGAACATCTACCATTCCTCTTTATAATCAGCTTTGTCTCTCATGATTTGCTTTCGAAGCAGTTTTCAGATATTACCAAAGGTCTTTCTCCTACTATAGTTCATAATACGACTGAGCATGTTATATCCAACTGAGATTTCTTTCAGAGAAACATTCTTATATTAATTTAATGTTTATTTATTTATTTACGTCAAAATGAGTTAAAAACTGTGTGTGACGTGCTATGAGAAGTTAATTTGAAGTTACATTTATTCTTTATATATATATATATATATATATATATATATATATATATATATATATATATATATATATATATATATCAAAGGGAGCATGAAGTGCATAATACCAAAAAGATTCTCACAAGGGGAGGATGAGAATTAATGTCATAGTGCGTAGACATTTTCAATCGTTAGTCGTCTCACAGTTTGGAATACACAACGCAATCGTTGTATAGAATAAAGAAATGCTTATTGTTTTTGATGCGGCTGCATTGCCTCCCACTTCTCTGTTATGCTGCCTTACGACACAATAAATAGTTTAAACATATCAAGAAATCTCGAATATTAAAAGTTTCCTCTTCCATAATTCTTTCCTGTCATTACGGTACTCGTATTAAAAAAAATATTTTTCTCACATGATCCAAGGTTTGCATCAATATTAATAAACCTAATAAAAAAATGAACTCGCCATATACAACCCAAAACTATGAAAACTGACACTAAATCGACAGGTCCTTGAACATGCGCTGGTTCAGAGGCGGATCCTCGTGGAGCGGCCGCTCCGTGAGTTCCAGGAAGGGCTCGCAAATTCCATAAAAATGCAAAGGAAGCCCAAAATAAGAAAAAGTCACACAAACAGAAAGAAAGAAAGAAAGAAGGAAGGACAAGTAGTTGGAAAGGTGTTCTGCTTTGGTGGAAATGTCGCAGATTCTCTCTGGTTCTCGTGAGAAGAGCTACGAGACCGAGAGCCATGAAAGTCCCTTGCATCGAGAACGCGCTCGATAAAGAGGCGACAATATATATTCTCATAGCTAGTAACCCTCCTACTAGCAGTTATACTGTTAGAAACTTTACTTATGTGCGCTACTGTTCGGGGTATGTCTTCCCAGATATCAACAATCGGATCGGATGTTGTTTTTCGGGCTTCGCTGAAGCTTGTTCGCGCGAGTCACATTCGAATGTGGGTACAAAAAGGGTGAAGGTTGTAGACAGGCGATCCTGCCGTATAAATTCGTAACACCTGTTCTCACTAAATTTCCTTGACTGCTCACTAGAAAAATAAATCCGCCACCAACGCGCGCTCTCAACTTCATATTGGCAGTTCTCCCCTCCGTGACTCGTTATCACAGTTGAGATTTGAGAGAGAGACAGAGCACCGATTTGATCGTTCGATGGCCCATCTCTGAAAAATTAGTTGCTATCATTCCCTGCTCTCTCGGTGCACCTGGCTGGCTCAAACATGATATACTCTATCATGATGGAGCGAGTAGCGGCATGGCGGTTATTGGCACTTCGAACGTTGATTCTGATGGATATAAATGAGCTCAAACAATCATTAATACATCATGGTAATTGTAGCCTATACAAAGTATGGATGAATGGATGCTTCATTCTCTTTGCGACAATACATGGGTTAAAATAATGACTTGTATATCCCTTACTTTTGTTTGAAATTTGTGATAACGCCTGTTACTGCTCTCAATAAAGATTCTATGGTTTACATCTTGTTTTTTGGGTTTTGTTATTAATACAAATAGAAAACTACAGTAGTTCTCTTGGGAAACTTACATTTTACAACTGAATTCGAATAATGCACCATTGTCACAAAAAAATTATTGAAAGTATAAGTCGCAATCAAAAATGTTTTATAAAAAATAGTTTGACATCACACTCCGAGTAAAAAAGTAAGTTTCGATTTTTATCGTCCAGCCGCAAAAATGAGGATTGAAAAAATACAACTAATTGTATAATTAGGACCCCCACATGAAGACTGCTCCGTTGTCCCCGCAATACGGCCCTGAGCTGGCTTTTTTCATTTTTAAAAATATTTATTTTTTGTAACGCGACGCAACTGCTCTATTTGCGGACACCCTTGCTGTTATACCCCTTATCTTAGGCAGGGAAAGCAAATTTATTAGGAGTATTCAGCTGTAATTTCCTATCCAGCAGGATTCTATCCGATCAATTGGTTCTCAGCAAGCTGCAGTTCGGTCAGGGTTATCTCAAACAGCACTTTTGACTTTCAAGATGTTCCCTCAAGGTTAATTGTAGTTCGAACATGTGGAAGAATTACTTTTAAAGAAGATATCTCAAGAAGTCGGAAGTGTGCCTTTTAGCGAACTCAATTTCCTGCTGTCCTCGCATTAAAAAAGGGGTTTTGTATAAGAGTTAGTTCAAAAATAAGTAATAGTAATAACAATAATCAACGATAATGTTAAACTATTGATTCACGGAAAGTGCCCTCTGACTTAGCACGGTAGTTCGCTTACGGAAAATACCGTAGAGTTGGTCCTGTCAGCCTACCCTAACAACTAAAACCACTCGAGTATACAAAGATATCTGCCGTTAATCTTAATGCAGTGTATGGAAACTGGAAGAACCGTCAATCAAATAAGATCTGTAATGAATTTCTATTGAACGATCTTAAAACTGCATGTGACAGAGGCGACGGTACCACACTGAAATTAGCGCAGATCGTTTTAGTTGCAGATTGCTGATAAATTAATCAAGACGAAATTACTCAGATTTTAAGATTCAGTAATACCAGCGTTTGCATCATAACACAAATGACGATCGAGGAATTGCTGTGAACGTGGTATTCTCAGCAGATTCCCGAGTGTACTACAAGGAGATTGAAAAAATAAAATATCGTGATTTCCAGATACGGTAACTGCCAAAAACCACCTAAAAAGCTAAATGCCTATTATTACGAAACATGAGATTTAATGTGTTACGCTTAAAATACAAAATAATAAAATTTTCATGTACAGAATGCGGAAGAAAGAAAGAAAAAAACAATCAAATGCCAATCGTAATACTTAAAAATGAAACATAACATAAGACGTGCTGGTTATATGCACAAAGTGATCATATATAGTCGCAGTAATGAAGCGAAATGAATTGACGGATTTGTCAACTTTCTATGATTCATATAACTTGGCGTAGCACAGATAAAGAGTAGAGCATATAGACACTTATCAATGAACAGTTGCCAACCCGTCATGGGGTGCGAATATGCACCACATGGAAAGTAGTGACGCTAGAATAAAAGTGATTCAGTATTTAACAGTTAAGTGGAAAGTTTTGTAAAATATATCTGAACTTGTAAATTAATCCTTACGCAACGGTGAAATCAATAATTGATATGCGCAATATTTGTATATGTCCAAAAATTTCTTGGTAAGAAAAACAAATCGCATAAAGCGATTAAATTTTGTAAATGGCTACCGAAACAAAGGATCAAATTTTTGTAATTCAGCCTATTTTCAGATGAAAGCAAAAACGTTTTAGGCTTCGAGGGGAGACGCTTGGTACGTCGCAACCTTAATGCAGAACAGAACCTCCAAATCTTGTGAATACAAAAAATCTTATTGTTAGTGGCACTGTCGTGCTAGTCTTGGAGTGTACGATACATTAACAGAGTGCCGTCTCGTACATAATCGACGGTGTGAAGAAACAAAGTATATTCGCATTTTGAAGGAAACTATCCACGTTCATGAGCTGGACATGGACCGTCTAAGTAACTTCCTGTTTGATCATAACAATGACCTGAAACTTTAAAATTTCAATACTCGATTACAGCAGCTCAAGCTCACAAAAAATCAAATTCATACCCTTCCTCAATTTCCTAACATTAATCTATAGAACAACCGTGGTCTGTTGTTAGAATAAAAAATTGAAAATATAGTTCGTCTCTTGAAGATTATCTTAAACATAAAAAGTTTAATTGACCGCGCACCTACGACAGAGTTGGTGAAATTCAAGCCGCGAAGACTGGATGCAATAAACAGATCAAATAGATACTTCACGGTATTAAATGACATTTTGTTAGATGTAATTTTACGATTTGTGCGTACAAAAAATAATATTTTCTTTTAATAGTAAAATTCATGGGGTTTGTAATTATTTTACTACTCTAATATGAAGGAATAACAAGTAGGATTTCTGTAATATTTAATTCATGCATTTCTCTAACATTCCCTTCATATTCTATAGACGTCTGCCATAGTTTCATAGATAAACGATCTCTTTCTGCACTGACTGTACAATTGAAAGACACTGGAAATCCACAATCTCGGCTGTCCCAATAGTAATCGGGGTACGAAGGACTCACTCCATGAAAAATCTTGGAGTAAAGATTAATGTAGCTTACCAATTGCTAAAGAATGCATTGCTGCAAGCTCACATTTTGCAGAGGTATCTTTGAGACTAATTTTTATGAAATTATTGAAGTATTTTTAAAACTGTTCTGTAAAGTTATCTTCAAATTAAGGACAATCAAAATAAATTTTGGATAGGAAATATTAATTTCATTAAGGCACATCTGCTTTCGAATAGTAGAAACACTATAAAAAAATTCTACAACAACTCGTTACGTTATGATTTACTATCCTTTATCTATCGTGGTTAACCTTAATTGAAAGAAAACTTTACATTTTTTTTAAATCGAGCTTCCTACGCCCTTGGGTAGAAGCGGCTATGGAAGCAGAGCTACCGGTCCTCTGGTAGCGACAGAAAGTTGACCCCGTAAGCCGTCGCATTAACAGCGGCGGAAACGCACGGCGGAGGGTGACACGAATGTCCGAGGCTGGACCGTGGTCGCGGTGGCTGGGGCTGGGGCTGGGGCTGGGGCTGGGGCGAAGCCGAAGGCCGAGGCGGGCAGGGCTCGGGGATTCAATCCCGCTAAAAGCAACCTTCGGCGAAAGCTGGTTCGAGGTTCCGCTACTCTGTGCCAATGTGGACAAGATCCTTCCCCAAATTCCATCCATCACCAAAGAGAGAAGCTACGGCGAGAAGGAAGAACAGTCCGTTTGTAGACGGTCCAAAAGGTACTTTAAAATTCGTTTTTTCCTGCTCTTCTTGGAAGGTGGCGTTCTCGTGAAGTGGATATAAACCGCGAAGTTAGAAAGGCTCCCTGCAACTTCACATTGCCATCTGGACAGAGATCTACGTTGTTCTTTTGAAAGAAATCCAGTCAGCTGAGCAGGCGCAGAAATAAATATGATCGGCAGTGAACTGCCATTTCAGTTCACACTTGTGCTCGGCGTAAAGGAATTCTGATCTTGTCAATGTTGTCGCATACCAAAATGAATAATGTAAATTGCTGCTGATGAATTGATAGTCGTGTATAGTCCAATCGGTACGTTTGTTCCTCCTAGCAAATTTAAATTATTAATACTATTAAACATGCTAAAACTAAACAAATTATTGAAGAGAATATCCCTTCACAGGAGCACGTAAAATTCTCAAGAAATATCACACGAAGTAATATTTGTGATCGTGTAGGGGAACAAGTCTACATATATCTTCGCGGAACTCTATTGCCATTACTATTTATCCCAACACACTTCTTTTATCGTACTGCATGTAATGGCAAATCCAACTATTTGGACTGGTATGATGAAATACAGCACATCCAACATAAAAGGTGTCTGGAAATATAAATACGAACCAAGACACGGCACCAGCGTAAATAGATAATGAGGATGGATACTGAGACGTCTGGGCCGTGGTTTTGTACCTATGGCTTGAGGTGTGGTACGAAACCCGACTGAGAAAAGTAAGTTCCAATGCAGTCAGAAGATGACACGTGCTGCGGCCGAGGCTACGAAAAAATGGTTGGAAACATTGCCTTGAGAGCGAACGGTGTGTTTCATGTGTTTATACTCCGATTTAAATACAATGGCACTTCAAGGTCACAAGCTGAGGGAGACCTGTCATCCAATCGGGAGCTTCGACACTACTTAATATTTGGTTTTCGAGCTCCGGATTTGGTGACAATGTAACCCTCTCATTCCAGCTCGTGACCTTGGAATGGCACTATGTTTAAACCTGAGTATACGTAGCAAGAGCAGATTCCAGTTAGCAGCAAATTGTAGATGCTTTTTTTAAATTGAAGGTCGCATCAACTACCTGGTCATTAGCGACCACTATAGCGTGTAACGGTATGCTAACTATGAGGATGACACGATATGATGATGATAGGGGTGTGAAAGGACCAACACAGTACAACCATGCCCGAGGCGGGACTAGAACCCGCGATCCTTCGGTCCGAGATCGCTACGACACTACTGCCTTTGCGATCTCGGCCATTGGGACCGTCAGTAGATACTTGTTGCTGGTGAATACAAGAAATAGCGCAGGCACATATTGTATTTCAACACTTAATATTGCATGGTAAATGGCAAATATGTTGCACAGTTATGTCCAGTAATGAAATATTTGAACTACACATTTAAAATTACAATGATTTATCAATGTTTCGTGGTGTCTTTCAAATAGCTCATTTTGAAGAGCATTAAAGAGGTATTCTGGCTGAAATTTGTTTGAATTTCATCAAAGGCGGGGTTCTGTAAACAAATTATTAATATGAAAAAGGCATACTCGGAGCAATATTGTGACGAAGTCATTGCGACGCAAGAACTCAATACTTCACTGGTTTTTATTTGAAGCTAAAATTTGCTTGAATTTAATCAAAGACGGGGCTCTGTAAACAAATGATTAACATGAAAAAGGCATACTCGGAGCAATATTGTGACGAAGTCATTGCGGCGCAAGAACTTAATACTTCACGGGTTTTTATTTGATTGTGCGGTAGTGGCTGACCGGCCTCAACATTTGTGATTGCAGCAGAAATGTGGTAGGAATCTTGAAAACTAGATGCAACCTCCAGAATATTTTGTAGAAATTGTAGATTTGAATTAGTTAATTTTCTCAGAAGAATATTCTGAGGAACCTAATTCAATTTCATATTTTAAACTATATCTATTAATTTTTTGTTTAATGTAGAGCCAGTACAATAGGACAAGAGCAAATGTCCCATGTAATCAGGGGTAGATGTAATTCATTGTCAATTATGTTCCCTTTGTCATTATAACACAAATTGATTTCCATTCTAGTCCTAAATTCTGCCAGCTAAAATCATCCGGGATAGATTTAACTTTTCCCTTTCATTTTCATAATTAATTTCCTATTCTCCTCTTTCAGTTGAAATAGTATACAGTATTGCTCTACCTATTAATTGTATAGTGCAGACGCGGAAATTTTCTCTTCTTTACAGATGAATCTTTCTACGTCATTCCTATGCACATAACCTTGAAAAAATATTTTACCAACTTTGGGATAACCAAAAGATGAATTATTACGGGAAAATCCGATCCACTTCAGCCCATGTGAAGATTAGGTCGCATCATTTCGGACAAATGAATTATCGTTTCTTCCGCAAAGCGGAATATTATACGATATTACTACTTTTATCATTTTTTTTCGTTAATCGGCCGACTAGGACCACGCATGCAAGCATCCTGCCTTTACCGTGGCTCAGTTTTTATTTATTATCGCGGTGGCAGGTGCTTGCAACAACTTTTTTGGGGGGACCAGCATTTTAGCTGTATCCGATTTTTATCCCCCACGGTTGTTAGCCCTGGGGGTATGGAAGATGAAATGATATGATGATAATGGGGGTGAAAGGACAACACATACAGACATACACAAATACACCCATGCCCGAGGCGGGACTCGAACCCGCGATCTTCTGGTCCGAAACCACTCCGGCACTACTGCCTTAGCGATCTCGGCCATCTGATCGGCCACTTTTATCATTATTATTGTTATTGTTCTATCAAGAGACGGCAACACTCTTGTACTCATTTTCAGTGCTCTGAACCAATTAATATTCACTCGAAATTCTTCCACAGATAGAAAGAACGCCTTCTTCATCCGAGTGACTCAGCCACGGTTTCAAGACCACCTTACACCGATGTCTTAAAATTTCAAGCCGCTGGTTTCCAGCCTACGGCAATACCGCACGTTTTCCAACGAAAAAAGAGGGTTTAAGTAGAGGCTCTTAGAAACCACGCCTCACCTTAGAAATATACCCTTAAGAGTAGATAAAACTGAAATATTCCGTCTGTCGCGGAGGCACAGGGAGCCATATAAATTCATATTTTTAGAAACTCACGAAACAAATGACATTTGCAAGAAACGAAGTCATCGTTATTCGCAAACACAAGAGGAATAACGAACTCCCCGTTCGCTAAATAACGTTGCTAAAAGGCAGTAAAGTCAGTAAAACTCAAGCGAGAGGCCTATTTCGACAAAATTCTCCCCGAGTATGATATTAATGGCACGTCGGGCCCGGCGCGCTCCCATAATCCGCGAGGCTTCAGAACACCACTACCTCGAGTGCGCCTAACTTATTAGGGAGAAGAGCGGGGAGTTTGGTGCGCTAATTTCGCCATTAATATGCTAGAAGTGTTGCCGCAGGCTGTCTCCGCGTCACGAGCGCGCCAACTTCCGGGCGCGAGAAGGTGGATCACGGGTCACGAGGGGGGAGACAGGGGTGGGGAGTCCAAACGCACCCCCGCACCATCAACCTCGCAATCGACAGCAGAGCGGCGAGGACGGAGGGCATTCTGAACCTGAAGCCACATCAAAAGAAGGCGGGAGAGCAATCTAATGCCCTTCACTATTGCCATCAAGGTGTACATTAAATGCCACGAAATGGTATCATTGGCATCATTATATTATCAACTTTATCATTACATTATTATCGTTATCTTATTAATAAGATTACTGGTAGATCCCATGGAAGTACATCTCACCAGTCTCAATGTATTTCTAATTTCAGGGGGCATTTAATAATAAGTTACCTTCATTCACCGGAAATGGAATGGCAATATTCGCTGGGTCCGTCGAGTTCGCTCTGAAATTCGTCATCGTGACAGTGTGTTATAAGAGGTTACATGAGGTTTCGCAGCTTATTTTGTGCGGAACACTTTTTGTTACACATTAATTTTTTTGATAATTAATTTAGGATGGAGAAATGACAATTGATTAACAAGTATACGTAAGCTTCCGCGGCTCGAATCCATGAATTCTCGGCTATCCGGGAGAAGCCGCGTCGTTGGCTGCCAACGACGCGGCTTCTCCCGGATAGCCGAGAATTCAACTGATTAACAAGGCGAGAATAGTGGACTTTCGGCTCCAAAATGAAACCTTGATCAAAGTTATTTACAGAATGATTACTTACATTTCGGATGGGAATTTTACAGTTTGTTTTTGTTATTTAAGGTCGCATCAACTTTTAGATCATTAGCGACCACAATTGCATTTAACGGTATATTAGCTGCGAGTGTTGATATACGGTGATGATACGAGGTGAAAGGACGAACACAAATACAACCATGCCCGAGGAGGGATCCGAGCCCGCGATCTTTCGGCACTTCCGCCTTAACGATCTCCACCATCCGGACCGGCAGTGATCATGTTTATTTTACTGTACTATTTTTCTTTATTCCCAAACATTTTCGTTCTTCCAAACATTCTATCATACATTCATTTTGTTTGTTTTGCCGCTCTCTCTTTGTAGTGTAATGTTTTTTCTGACTATTTAGATCATTAACAACTAATATTTATGAAGGAGCAGGAATCGAACAGGAGAAAAAAGAAGAGAAAAAGTACTGAAACTTTGTTCGAACAAAATATACTATTTCAGAAATCGACCAAGATAACCATGCATTTCCAATAAAAATGCTAATAAATGGTATCTTAAATACATGGAGGAGACAAAATTAAGTTTTCTCTTACCAAAGCCCATCAGCATGTTTAAAACAACGAGATTTAAAAAAATTTCGCATGCAATTGTCTTCAGAAACGCTTTATTCTTGCAATGCACTTTATTCAATAATTCTGTAGCTCCATAATGTTCAGATGTCTGATGCCTACAGATGAACCTACTGATGAGTATCAACAGACTTTTTTTTAAATAAACGAGGAATGTAACTATCAGTAGCGAAGAGTAGGAGAGAAGTGAGAGGTCTTCATTTTCACTAGAAGCCATAAAACACAAATTCTCATATATATTTTCTACTAATTTTCTACTGTAGTTTAGTTCTCGAGAGTTTTACGCAAGTTCTCAATTCCGCCAGAGTCTCTCATCTTAATATCACTTGCAAGGGAAGAACATCCAACGCGCAAAGTGCTGCTAATTAACTTAGGAGGATATTTGCGCACCTAAAACAGGCGCTGCCGTTCCTGACTTCGGACGCGTGTCATTGTCATAACTTTGTCGCATTCATGCGATTGATGGTTATTAGCACGGAAATTGTAGTACTTGCTTTTACCAACGGAAGTGGTGATCTTTCTATGCTGATGGTGAGATCCGGTACAGACCTACACCTAGGCTTGCAGGGTTTTCTCCATCAGGTATCTCCCATCAGCCACCGTAAGCTCTAAGATCTGATTGGTCTTCCAAGGTGTGGCAATGTAGTGTAGTGTAGATTAGTGTGGTGAAAGTGGGTATACGTATGGGGGTGAGGATTGGAGGAAGATCCAGAATACATCGCGCGCGGTCCGTGGCACGTTTGTTAGAGAACTACTTCGGCATTCGTCTGGCGTTGTTCAGAGAAACCACGGAAACTACCGATCACAGCAGTTGACCGTTAGAATTCTTCTCCAGACTGAGGCTGAATGCAACTTAGCTATCTAGCTAGAGCCGAAAATCCAGCCAACCATTGGCCTCTTACCTTAGTACCTCCCGTTCAGACGCATTCCTGTTCATGCCGTGAGCCACCTCACCCGGAGTTTCAGTTCCAAGCAACTGTTATTCGCAGTTCATTTCTATCACTACACATATTGTGGGTTTTCGTCGCGTATACCCACTGATTTTCTCTTCTTTCTATTTAGAAACATGCTTCGCGCCTTGATAAGCATAAGTAATCGCTATGAAGAAAGAAAATTCATGTAAAATGGCTGGAATACCGAAGCGTTTCTCACTAAAATTACATTAGAGACATTTGTTCACCTCCCTGAACAGAACATACTTGAAGATTTTCAACATCCGAAACGACTTGCCCTATCTGAGCGATTTCTACAAAATTTCTGGCGCTTCCACCGATTAGAATCAATACATGATTAAACTTTTGAAAACCAGTCATTCGAGAGGACGAAATTCGGTAAACCAATCGATTCAGACGAAATGGATATTCCAGCCTTGCCAATACCTGTTAATATCAATGGCTTGAAAACATTCTTCGTACGCCTTCCTTCAGAGGGGCTTCAGTAGCCGGCTGTCCCATGTTAGTAGATTTTCTGCATGTAAACGATCCTCAAGCCGAAATGAAGCCTTTGAGCTAAATTCAAATAGCCTGTTTCGTCGCCCGAATGATACCTCCTTTCTCCGCTAGTGGGTGAAAGGAGCGTAGCGAAATTTGTGTGGTCAGACGGAAGACCGGGCCTGACGGCCCGAGTCTCCCCACGTAAAATAAGGCATCAATTCAAAATCCATGGTTGACGGGGAAGAATCGAGAATACGCAGGGGCTGGGCTCGGCTTCTACCAGTCTCTCCGTTGCGAAATGTGGGAGGGCAAGGTCGCGAGGAACTCTGCCGGCGCCCGGATTGATTGGTGATTCCGGGCGCGTCAACCGCCGAGTCATTAATCCCGTAAGTGAAGTGCATGCCTCCCTCTCCGGGAGTTGGCCGTGATCTTTCCCGGCTGAGTGGTGAAATCTTCAGGCTCATTGTTCTTTTCACATGATTAATTGTTAGTGATTCCGTGTGCGTCAACTCCTAAGATCATTAGTCCCGTAGTGTAGTGCACCTTGTTTTTCCCCAGGGAGGCGACTGTGGTCTTCCTCCACTAGATGGAACGATCCGTCGCCGAACTACTGTCGGCGAGCGAGATTTTCCGCAACCAGGAATCTCCCACCAAGAGGGGCACCGCACCAGCCAGGACAAGCTAAGTTCCCGACCGGTCTCCCGGCATGTGTGGTAGTGTAGTGTATGTAAGCGTAGGTGTGAGTAATAGGCGAGTATAAGACATGAAAGAAGAAGGAAAGATCGCGCACGGTTCGTGGCTCGTTAGTTAAGGTACTGCTCCGGCATTCGCCTGGTATCGATCAACATCAAACGTTCGCCTCCGGTTTAGTAGTCTTGCCCATGCCGGCCATTCTTACGTGCAATCGTCTATCCGACAAGCCGCAGTCTCAGCCCTGCATACTGCACTCGCGTTGAAGCTGGTCATCCTGCTGCACTGTTTGCGTCTACACCCATTGGCTCCACTGTCACACATGCTCTGGCGCGCACACATATTGCGAACACGTTCTGCACTCATGGCCACGACCACTTCATGTACGCCATTCACGTTCGCACCGCTCCGCGACGTCCGTGAACCAAACGTCCGTGAACCAAACGTCCGTGAACCAAACGTCCGTGAACCAAACGTCCGTGAACCAAACGTCCGTGAACCAAACGTCCGTGAACCAAACGTCCGTGAACCAAACGTCCGTGAACCAAACGTCCGTGAACCAAACGTCCGTGAACCAAACGTCCGTGAACCAAACGTCCGTGAACCAAACGTCCGTGAACCAAACGTCCGTGAACCAAACGTCCGTGAACCAAACGTCCGTGAACCAAACGTCCGTGAACCAAACGTCCGTGAACCAAACGTCCGTGAACCAAACGTCCGTGAACCAAACGTCCGTGAACCAAACGTCCGTGAACGAAACGTCCGTGAACTGCTGACCTTTCGCGTGCCAGATTCCACACATGCCCCCACCCCTTCGCGCCCCCATGCCTGGATCTATTGCAAGGCTCCACCCCCTTCTTTCCTGGTTATCTGCCACTTTCCTCAAGACACATTTATTCTTTTTCTACGAGATGCAACAGTCTTCGTTGACCATGACTTCTGGGCTGGCAACATACTCCGTTCACGTAACCTGGAAGCCTGCGAATTATCTGGAGGGTGCGTACAATAATAGGTGCCCACCGAAGCAATCACGTACACTTACACATCATGAACGCATAATTTCAGTCGTCCTTCACTAACTTGTAAGTTCAACTTTCATGGCCGCCATTTCATTCGCCTGGGGTTGACCGGCGTAACCACGGAAAACTACCGATCAGAGCAGCCGGCCGCTAGAATTCTCCTCCACAGAGCGCAGAGGCTGAATTCGATCTAGCTATCGACCTAGTGTGGAAAACTTCTTGCCACTGTCGGGACTCGAACCCTTGGACCTTCCGGTTAAAGGCATTGCAGTGACATCAATGGATGCTCTGAGCTACTTAAGCCTTTTCAACAAGAAGAATTTTTATAAATTGACAGGTCATTTCTTCTAATATTTGAAGGATTTAAAAACAATCCATAGTTAAATCTTAGTCCAAAAAGTGAGATTTTGAGATACTAGAATTGTTGCTAAAGCTTCATAGCTACCATTTGCTGACTATGTTGTTGTGAATAAAATCAGCCCTTGTCCGTAGTTATTAGTTAGAAAGTTTGGGGGATTTTGATAAAAGAAACATAGCCCAGTATTTTTCGGTAAAAGAACCATAGTCGTTTAAATGTAAGTTTTCTCCGTCATTTTCTCAGTCAAGTATAGCTCATCTCAATCTGCAACGTGTGATAATGTTTGTTTTGTGAATGTGGTTATTTCGTATAACCAGTGGTTTTGTTCTGGACGTATGGCGTTTTGGTCTGGACGTATATATCATGTTCCCTTGGCGTATACGTTCTTTGTGTAGTGAATCTGAGCAAGAAAGGGAGAAAGTAACAGCTCAGAAATAAAGATAGTCAAATAGAGAAAGAACACAGTGGAAGAGATGTAAACCAAAAAAGAGAGGAAAGAGGATGTAGTAAGAGCACAGATGGTGAAAGGATAAGTACATTTTAGTCAGAAAGAAATCTTAAGAAAATAAATAATAAAAAATAAAAAATAAATATTTACAGTCACATGTTAACAGAGATTTGTATCTAAATTTGTGACGACTGGCACATGCTAATGTGAAAAATACTGATAATGATAACAGCAGTGGTGAAGAACAATAGGTAGGTCAATAATCTTCCAAATTGATTAAGTGCATTAACTTATTACAATATTTGAAGTAATAATGCAAGATTACTGCTTCAAATAAATGATTTTGATATGCAAATCTCTTATTTTTTTTTTAAAAAGCATCCTAGTCTACAAAGACCCCACTTTATCCAATAATTTCCGCAATACAGTTCAAGCTCGAATTACACTGAAACATTCATCAGTATTTAGAATAGCATTAGAAAGTGACAATGTTCATGCTTCAAATGTCTGCCAATTTCGTCACGGAACGTTTCTTCGCTCTCCTGAAAAAATTGTGATTTTGGACAATGGTTGTTTAAAAAAAACTTCATTTGTTTTGCGCAACGTGGCAGTAATTAAATAATATATGACAGAATGCAATAGAATCCTCAAAGAATACGAGTTTTTCAAGTAATGTAAATAAAATAAAATTTCAAGTAAATAAAATGAAAAATTCAAATATTGATATCAATTCAAACAATACAAACCACATAGTATACTATTTACACATTCTAGAAAAAGATCATATTTCTACAATACGTTTCTATTAATTTTCTAAGAAGTATGTGCACTTCGCTTGACACTGTAACAACTGACGAATGTTGACTATACACGCATTCACTACACACACATCTACGCACGTACGTCGAGCTGGCATCCTCTGCCGCAGTGAAGATACCTCGTGTTTTGACATTTCATGTAGCACTATGTAATGTCTAATAGAACAAACAATATGCAGGTACTTGTTTGAACGGCATTTGATAGTACATGAACCCAAATATTTGAACTTCGCCGTGTTCTGTATAATTTGGGAACAAAGTTGGAACATGGAGTGAAAGTCATGAAATTAAAAAAAAAGGTACAACACATCCACCAGAATAAGGGACCTCGCATCAAAAACAAACTGCATGAAAATGTCACATTCTTGGGGTTACAACGCAGCGTATTTAGTAAACAAACTAGAGGAATGCAACAGTAAAAATGCTGCGGAACAAAACCATACAAAACTGTTTTTTAAAAAAGTAGCACGCACACTACAAGAACAACAAATAAAAACCTCTCGCACAACACCCACAAATTAAATATTACAAAAATAGTCTTCACAAATACTGCAATAACAGATACAGTTCAACACTACTTTATATACCAATACTATAAAAAATGGCGGTTCAATTACCCAATTAGGTGAATAGCAAATATTTAATGGCCTCTTCTCTGGAGCCTTGGTGTCACATGCCAGCCGTGTCGGAAGCAGTGACGCACTGAGTATGGGAATTCAGTCGTTTTGCGCTGAAACTCCCTTCGCCACGGATCTCTAAGTATCACTTTTTTCATTACAATTAATATCCAAAATGCGAGAAATATTTTCTAAATTCTCGATTTTTAAAAATTTGTTCCGTCATCTACATTATGTGTTTTAACCCTTCTTGTGCTTTGAGCAAATATATTATATTTCTGGCGCAATCCTCTGGTACGTTTTTTTGTCTTTTGTCTCGTCAGGTCGCAGTCAGTCAATGCCTTTTATCCCTTCAACCAGGGGCTCGGCGCCGTTAGTATCCTGGATTCACAGACCAGCGCGACCAGCCGAGGAATCCGGGGTGTCGAGTTGCTAAACTTCTTTGACTTCGCTGAATGTAATAAAGCAATTCAACTAACAACGCCAACGATTCGGTTAACGACGGTCAAATATATAATTCAAAATTTTTCATTCTTCGTAGAAGTATTCTTTTCTAGTCACACTGCTATTCGTGTTTCCCATTCGTAAATTGGATTTCAAACTCGTCTACGTACGTCACAATCACAATTCTCACCCTGAATAAACATCACACTATGAATGATATCGCTGTTCAAAATAATTTGACAATGCGTTCCGAAAAATGAAAACTTGCAGTCAACAGTAATCTCAAACCATCTTCCGATTTTTAGAGAGTTACGGTTCACAACCACAAAATTGAAAGAAGGTTGACACCGTCTAAAATAGGTCAATAATCTACAAAATATACCTGGGTGGTGACCTCACGGCATGGTGATCGTTTAAGAGGGAATATTTACATCTTACGGAAAAATAGATTGTATCAATAAAAATATGACTATAAATGTAAAAAGTACTTTGATCAGCTGTCACTGCATTTGTATACAGTATTCTATTCAATTTAGGGATAAACATGTTGTTTAATTTTGTTAATCTTCTTGTTAATTTTTTTTTTGTTAGAACGACTTTATTTGCTTGAGAATACTGGATTGCGGCGTTAGAAAATGAAATACAGCTGCCCACTTCTCTAATCGACGAGAAAAATCAATACTGAGGTTCTGTCCATTCAATAGATAACCTTTATACTTCTTAACTTATTATAAATAACAAATTTTTAACTTAGAAATTAATAAGTTATTTTCATTTTGAACGAAAACTAAATTAGACGTATTGACCGCAAAAATTATTTCCGGGCGACTATTTGTGACCAAATATCTTTAATTACTACCGTTTTGAAATCCCATTAATATTCACTTGTTCCAAAATTTACTGAGAAAAAATTCTCATTCTTCCGCGTTTTGAAGTAATATATATATCGACGAGTACCAGTCGCACTCTGCTAACGAGTTTTTCACCAGGCCGACCTTCAGCGCGTTTCCCGGAACGCAGACTAATGAACAGCGCTCCGTCCCGTCCGGCTTGTGTGAGCAGTTTTCCTCTTTGGCGTTCACACACAATACGCGTTCTAATCGTATTACGGCACCACATTTGTGAACGTTGCTGTTTCATTTGCGAGGATTAAAAGAACTGTGATGCAAAGATCAAAAGTATCATGTATCGAAGCACGCCACTTAATCTCCTGTGGCTAATTTTGTACGAAACACCGCAATACCCGCAACAAGGTAAAAAATAATAATACAAAATGCGACATCAACAGTTCTGTCTTCCATATTATTGCAAACACGAATAATGTTGAAGGAAGCAATATCAATTGATATTAATGGTGTTGTAATTCCGTCGTGTGATTTCTTACTCGTATAATGAAAAAATTTCACAAGAGTAAATATAGGTCTTATATTCATAATCCTATTTTCACATCTTTGAGAAATTCCCTCTGGCTATGTTTAACAAATGTTTACCTGCATTATAAAGTCAGTCTCGTGGACAAATTTCAAGTAATAATGTGGTTTACTCATGGATATTGCTGTAATGTACGGCTATTCTTTCAATTTCTGCAGTACAGAGAAAGTTGCCTTATAAATGACACATCCAGGAATTTTGGGGCGTGTTTTCTCAAATACAACCGAATGGAGATTTTTTAGGGCCCCTCCACACGAGCGTTGCCCTGACGCACGATAACTAACGCGCGTCGTAGAATGACATTATCCTATGCGAAACGGCACACGAGCGCTTTGGCCGTTTCTTACGTTACTTATCCTGCGTCAACATACAGCTTGTGTGACACAGGCCTACGGTGTCCTCGTCGAATTCCTACCAAAGAGGCAAGAGATCAATGCCGAATGATAGGATAACACAGCAATACTCTTCTGGGCCAACCCTGTACAACCCTGACCCTGGGCCCAACGACTTCCATCTCTCATGCATTTCAGTTTTTATCGTAAAAGAGTGTTTAATAGCGACGCTGATGTATATGCGGCGATGTTTTCCAGGATCCAGACTTTGCCGGCAGACATAATACGAACATATGAAAGTACAACGCTACTACAAATTGGTAATCAAAATCAGGGCACTAATTTACAAGTACATGTAGTAACCAACAAAGGGCTGTTGCTATTTTCCTGACTTTTTTATGTCCAATCAGAACTCTTTGGACGCGTCTCGTGAAAAGTTTTTCAGCATTCTTTCACGGACATTAGTACTTACTTTCACAGTTTTTTATTAATTTAAAAATATCACTTAGCGGGAAGCGTAGCGCAGAATAGGCTACCGTACGCGTACAGCAAAGAGGACATGAAACGTTATGAAACAACTGCGTACTGATAAGTAAACAAAACGCTGAGGCAAAATAATTAGTATGGCTGTCGCCTGGCATATTGGGAATGATCCCAAGAGTAGATACTTGTAATTTTAATTTAATGCGTACTAAAAAAATAATTCACACAACTCATACGAAAGTGCCTTTGGCGTACGTATTTCAAAATGCCGGACTCACCTGCAATCGACGCCTTGTCCGTCAACATTTCATGCGTACGAAAAAGACACTTTCTGTACCAGTTACGTAAATGACGATTACCGTTCTTCCGCCACTCGACACAATAGTTCCGTAGAGTACAAAAGAAGACACAGCCTTAAATGTAGTAGCCGTTTTTTGTTTCATGAATTTTGTTTAGTAAATTTATCCATTTCCAGGTCATTCCATTATGTACTAAAATTACATTTTTTTGTATTTTTGCCCATTTTACGGGGATCCTTCATAACCTCACCAAAAGATGTTTGTAACATACCTAATTACCACCTAAAAAGTGACGAGAATCTATGCAGCTTATATTATACTGCGTTGAACGCAGAAAGGTTTTGTTCCTCTTGTGAAATTTTTACAAATGGAATGAAATGGTTTTGAAAGTAAACTTCTTACATAGTCGTCTTATGAAGAATTCGACGCAAGAAATAAACAAATACATGGATAATTCCATTGAAATTAGAAAAATCTCACACATGTACGATTTTACGTAATTTAAAGGTTTAATGTAGCCACAACTTCCAAGTATAGTTAAAAAAATAATTTTATTCATTAAACTTTTTACTTTAAATATTACTGAAAAATCAAAATTTTCTGTGATATTTAACATGGGAATCTGTCAGTCATTACATCTTAAAGTTACATCCTGATAAAACTATATACTGTATTATCACAATGGGCAGACAAATGGAATATAAAACTAAGCATTATATAAAACTAATGTTTAGCAAAAATATTCACACTATGCTCTATAACCACTACTCCCAAACCTCTAAAGCTATTTGATAAAACACTGGACCAAAAAACAAACCTATCAAATATCTGGGAATATTAATGGTCATCTGACTAATCATATAAATTGACAAAAGTCATGCAAGCCAACCGAAGACTACATAAATTGTACCCGTTAAATGATTCATTCATATGATTTCATATGAATGTATAGTCATTCATTTGATAAGATTCAGCGATAAAAACAATGCCCATAAAAAGTAAGCGTTTTGTTATGGGTGTTTTAGAAAATATTATAAAAATTACCTAATGGGTTTTCAGTAAAAAAAATACTGGAGTGCGTTTCTCAATTGATTGTTGAAACATTATAAATATTAGTAACGTACAAATAGCAGAATCGGATTCTAATTGATTGAAGCAAATAATACGGAATGTCTTTGCTTACGCATCACTAATTTAAATGTACATTTGCATACTATTCAATACCAAAACTACTCTTTTCTATTACATTTTTCATTCTGTAATCAAATTGAATTTAGAAATCTGTCTTCCCCATCTGGACTTTAGATGTACATTTCATTCATGAAAGGTTTGCAACAAACCAAATTATTTTGTTAGTCAAATTCGTCAAACAAAACGAAAACGTTCCCCACAAACACGCACGAAATAACGTGCACTCCAACACTTCAATCAAATGTGCCTTTTTTACAGAACCGGAAGCAACTCCAAACGGCGAAGAGCACGTGTTACCCGGAACGCACGTTTCGCTTTCTCGGCCGAATGACCCGCTAGGCCGGGGGCGACGCAGCGGTACGGAGCAGCACGGAGCAACACGCGCCGAGGAGGCGAGCTCTCATTTCTTCCAGGACCCCGAGGACGAAGCAACGGAGCAAGACGGGAGCCTTCTCGAGACGAGGGAATCGAGTCCGACGCGACGGCAGCGGCGGTTTCCGAGGGGAGGGGGAGGAGTCGAGACGGACAAGAGGACAGGACGGCGAAGGGGGGAGGGGGAGACGCAAAGGGCATGGAGGAGTGGCGCGCGCGAGCGAGCGAGCGATCCGGCCGGCGGCGGTCAGGCGAAACCCAAGAAAAGGACAAGTTGACCAGACGACCCGGAATTGGAATTCTGGGCTTTCTCCGCGGCGTTCGGTTGCGTTATTCGGGCGCCCTCGACATTCGAGCCGCTGGCCGGCCGCGGAGCGCGCGCGGAGGGGCGGGGAGGGGCGGGGAGGGGCGGGGACTCGCGAGGTGCTCGCAGGTTGCAAACAGAAGCATATTCGCCTTGTGGCAAAGAACGAAACAAAAGTGATGGGCCGGTGAGATGAAGGTGAAAAGGGACACAAAGAGATTTGAGAGAGAGAGAGAGAGAGAGAGAGAGAGAGAGAAAGAGAGAGAGAGAGAGAGAGTGAGAGAGAGAGAGAGAGGGAGGGGGGGAACAGCACGAAGAAATGCAGTGTGGGATGGGGGGAGGGGAGGGGGAGTGGGGACCTCGGAAAGCGACAGATATAGGGTACAAGACAGTGGGCTACAAACGAGATTGAATTTTTAGGTACATCAGATGGTTTCCAACTGACACAGCAAAAAAACATCTGCATGAATGATCTGTTAGGCCCGTTTGGTATACGGATCATTTGCATTGAATTCTTGTTAATAGCAGCCCAGAAACAATTAGTTATTCATGACCTGACTGCCATCAGAAAAAAACAATATATATTTGACTTTAATTGACCATCTCTCATGACCGGATTGCCGTTAGAAAAGAATGATATTTATCTTTTACTTTACTTGCCTGTCTCGAATTGTTTTACTTTTACCATTACATTTCCTTCAGGAAAATCAGTATTTAATAAAGCAAGTGCAAACATATGCACAGGGTATTACTCGTCGTTTTAACTCGGTTTAATATCGCAACAAGTCCGCCCCTCACATTTCTACTCTCTCAGATACAGTTCGCGTACAACTTGCACATCCCTCCACCCCTCCAGGAAAATTCAATTTTGGTCCAAACGAGGGGGAATGGTGGATTTAAAGGGACTATCTCCAAGAGTTCGCTGAACTCCAGAGAGTGAAAATAACTGGTATTTCACTACTTCTCCGACCTATTTACTAATTAGGATCTTCCTACTTTAATTCTATCAACTAATTAGGATTATTGTAAACATAATACTTTGTTGCATGTGTGTCAGCACTGAAAAAGTTATATTGAAAAGGACTTCTTATGTAGCATTGCAGCGGTGTATGTTAACTCATAACGGTGGAAGATGCTACCTGCATTTTACATAGAACAACAAAACAAGAAAATCGTGTTTAGGATAAAAAATTTCTTATTTAACTAAACATTATGCAAAAACTACTAATACATTCGGTATATTACAAAAAAAAGAATACAGGAAATTATTTTAAGCTATAACACTGAAGAATTAAATCTCGAGTTTTAATAATGAATTTTGTTGAGCAAGTTCCAAACAAAAATCAATGTTTTTCAAATTTCGAAAATTAAGAAGTTTAAATGAAAATTGGAGTTATAAAATTTCACCGTTCTCCATTCGCGCTAAAAACTTAAGGAAAATTTGGAAGACCTTCTTTTTAGGGAATTTTGAATGATGATATTGCAGGTAATGAGCGATATGGATCTACTTTTTGTACTTCTAGTTGATACTTTGATTTTTTTTTTGTTTCTATGTCGTAATTCATAAGCATGGGAAAATTCCAAGTGACCCCACGTAAGTTGCGACATTTCGACATTTTACATACGCGGTTAAAGAAACGAATTAAAAAGTAGACTTAAAATACTACGCGTCACGAATTCGCGCAAGGTAGAAAAGTGTATGGATATGTTATTTTGTCACGAACGTACGTTTTCTACCCACACTATTTGCATGTAACGTTACCAAATTGCCGTTAATACATCATACTGCACATACTTGAAAGGTTCATTTCATGCTGTATTTTATTTCCATTAACTACGTAGAGCTGACGTGTAAATTTATGTTGTTATTTACGGATACTGAAAGAAAAATCACTCCACCTTCAGCGAGGCAATTTATCGAATCGACGTTCACGTTGAAGGCTTCAGCCTAACCGCAGAAAATGCACCCGAGAAGCCACTTACGTTAGCGGTAGACACAACCACACAGGAACGATCGATGCGTAATGAAGCAGCAGCGGAGAAATGTCGCAACGAATCTATTTGCGCCCGCGGACATCGGAATACGGTACGCAGAACAAACCTTTCGTGAAATTCCCCCGTCTCTCGTTGTCACTTCCGCCCAATTATTGACGAACGTTTCCAGGCCATTAGTTCCTCGCCACGTGAACGTCCAGTGGCGGGCTACGAGGTGATCTTCCGCCGGAAATACCAGCCAGCCCTTCCCCCGAGCAAGCGCCTGTCCGTCGCCGCTTCCCCCGCCGTTCGCGTTCCTGCGCTTGGCTCGCTCGCTCCGTTTCCTTTACTTTCAGTCTAGTCTCTCAATTGCTGAACACTGTTCTCTTACCATCTACTGATTTTCCTTCCTCATTACGATATACGTTCTGTATTTTGCATTCCGTAAAGCTTTCTTCCAAAATGTTTGCGTCTTTTGAATTTCAGACGGTCTTTTTTCCATGTCCAAATTTCTTGCTTGCACGGTCCCTCGTTTCATTGCCCCCCTCACGTCCTGTCGTCTTCAACCAATCTGTGCATCTATACTGGCCAAGCATTCCGGAGTATTCTCCGTCTTCTATTTTTCTTTCCTTCCTATCGTGTTCCTTTGCACAGACAGCACCCTCGCCTTGTCACCGGGTTTCCCCAGGTGCTGCGCTAGCCCCTCTTCGTGACACGTACTCTCTCTTCGCGCCTGCGCGCCGGAGAGCCTCAGGCAGTCGTCGCCGCCGCCGCCGCCGCCGCGGCCCCGCCCCTCAAGCCCAGCGCTCACAGGCTCCGGACACGCACGTGTTCAGCATTTCATAATGCGAGCACGGCAGGCAAGCGTAATGAAGGCACGTCCGGGACGCGAGGAAGAAGCGGAGTGGCGCGCGGCGAAACTGTCGCGCGCGAAGACGTAAAGCCCTGCCAAGCTCGCGACAACGACGGCGCCGCACAAACCGAAAGGGCAAGCGATGCGACCTACCGAGAAAGAGACAGGAAAATTAAAAAAAAAAAAATTACGTCGATAAGGTGTCCGCGGGTAACACGGTGGAAATGACGTTCAAAGTATTTAAGGTGACTATTAAGATAGCGTTGACAATGATGTAACGAAAGGTCACTCCCTAAGGATTAGTGGAAGAAATAGGGCATTCTCCGCTAATTATCATGACGGTGGAGAAATCGACAAATCGACAACGGAGAAATCGAATAGAGAGGTCGAATGTCACACGACGTGGTCGGCGACGGTTTGAGAATAGTCGCCGCATGTTTATGTACAGAGCAAGGTGCGGCCCGAGTATACCGTACAAAGAAACACGAAGTACCAAGACGATTTATTAGGCCAACCTGAGGAGGGAGCGGAAATGGGAAAACGCGCTGAGCGAAAAGTGGAGCCCGAGGGAGTGTCGGAAAAGGAAGAACAAAGTTGGTCGAGTTGCAGGCACGGCGCGACCAGACGAGGCGCCCGAGACTAAGGCAAGCGGAACGCCGACAGGGGAGGGGAGGGGCGGGTTGGGGCGGGGCACGAGTGGGGGCGGGGCGGAACGGCAGGCATGAAAGTGAAGACTGCGCCGGCAGGGAGGACACGAGCGCCGACGATAGCGGAGCGCGAAACTAAGACGACGGCAACGGCGTCCTCGCTGTGCCGCCACGAGAAATGCGGGAGGAGCGAGGCAGTGGGGGTGGGGGCGGCGGGGACAGGGGATCCGGGAGGGGGAGGGGGAGGGGGAGAGGCTGCGGCGGCGGCGCCGGCGCGGGACAAAGGCACCACCCACGCTCGCGCGCCAACGGATTACGTGGAGGCGAAGAGCCCGCTGGGGCGCGCCCTTTGGGAGTTGCTTTACTGCGGCGGGGCGCAACCACGCCCCGCTGCTTCTTTTCCATACCTCCTCGCGGCTGCACCGATGCTGTTGCCGCTGCAACTCCCCCCCCCCGTAGCGGCAGCGAAATTCCCCCTCCTTCGCTCACTGCCGTGCATTTCCGAAAATTGGAAGACGACGAGGTTCTCGTAACCGACCTGCCGTCCATTTGCATAGAATATGCGAGACCGTAAGTAGAATGAACTGCAGAATGCAATGATAAAAGGACACACTTGGTACGAGATATCAGACGATGCTTTTTCTTGAAAATTGCATACATTGCGAAGAACCGTGACGTATATCAATGATGCCGAAAATTTGTCAGTAATTAAAATTTGTGTTTCATAATACCCATGATAATGCCGATGATGATGCTGCTGATAATAATAATAATAATAATAATAATAATAATAATAATATTATTATTATTATTATTATTATTATTATTATTATTGAGGAGTGAGTAAAACATGTCATACTCATATATCTCGTAGTATTGATTAAACTAATATGGAATAGTGACTCAGACAGACGTACCCGGGAGCGAACATGAAAGGGTAGTATACTACATTTACGAAGAGAACATAGGGTAGCCATATTGAAGAAGACGTATTAAAAGCAAATATTGGGATGTAAATAGTAGGACGTAGAAATATTCCAGGACAAAATAAACTACAAATATGGACATTGGAGATTCCTAGGACAATATAAACATAACTAGGATTTGGAACGTGGACATTTGTAGATTTGAAATTGTTGTTTTGAAAGTGTCATTCAACGAAATAGAAGGAATATTGACAGCCAATGGTGATGGATTTTAGTAAAGACATGACCATTGTCACTGACCATCGTTAATCGTGTGAAAGCGAATATTTTTTTTTTTTCCATTTCGGAAAATTGACCGTAGTACGTCTAGAAAATACGCAATTTTGACAGCGAGAAAAACCGTAGACGAACCGTTTTCTTTAATTAAATTTCGCATCGCCATTCTTAACCTGAAAAGAGATCTGGAAGTCGAGGAGAACATTTTCAGAGTGCAGATTTAGTCCATGTGTCACAACGTCGTGGCCAAGGTGACGGCAGAGCACCACCCCATGGGTATTGCATATAGCACCGCTGCTCACTTCGAATCCAAATGCTCTCCGGAAGAGAATTCAAGAGGTCGGCTGCTCTCGTTGGTAGTTTTCCTTAGTTTCTCCGAACAATATCAGATGAATGTCGGAGCAATACTCAACAAACTGACCAAGGACCTTCCACGATTTTCCACGGACCTTCTTTGTACTATCATGTCCCCTTACAAATGAATTTGCATGGAATACACTATCAAACATGTTGGGAGACCACGCGGGAGCTCAGAGCTTGTCCCGACTGGAGCAGCTGGCAAAGATACATGGAGGGGGAAATCGCCTGCAACACGTGTAAGGCGGCACCTGATCTCTCCATAACATTCTACACACTAACGGAACTAATGAAGACAGTATTTTACGTTGTCGGAAACCAGCATTTAATCCATCGAATCGGCCTGAGAGCGCACCGCGCCGTGCTACCCGCACCCGTTCGGTAGCAGCAGCAGCCGCCGCCGCCGCCGCCTCTCCACGTCCACAACTAACGGGGCCTTTCAGGCAAGGCCGGCGCCGGGAAAATACGGGAGCTCGCCCGTAATGCTATTCCATTTCTTCTTACGCAATAAAACCACTTGCGCCTCCCAGACTCCACCGGCGGCACGGCGGTGTGACCCAGAGAGGGCAGTGACCCGCAGTGCGCCGCCGCTCCCTCTGCGCCGGCCCTCCCCCTCGCACGCGCCGACGCGGGGCAGCCGTAGGGCCCGGGGCCGGAGCGAGCCGAGGCGAGGCGAGGCAGGGAACGAGGCGGGGCAAGGCGGGGACGGGGCGGGACTGGGCGGTGCGGGGACGGGATTGGGCGAGGCGGGGACGGGGCTGGGCGAGGCGGGGACGGGACTGGGCGGGGACGGGAATGGGCGCGATGGGAGCGGGTGGGACGGGGGAATAATGGGAACGGGGTGGGACGGGGAAAGGATGGGGGCGCGGCGGGAATGGGGGGGGTGGAGCGGAGACGGGAGCGGGACGGGAGCGGGTTGGGATGGGAGCAGGAGGCGAGGGAACAGGCGTGGGGCGGGACGGGCGAGGGCCAGATGGGGCGGGGTGGGGCACGGACCTGGCGGGAACAGGGGGTGGGGACGTGAGGAGGCGAGGCGGGAGGAGGAGGTGGCGGCGGGAGGAGGAGGCCGGAGCAGGGGGTGAGGCGGGGGTGCGGCGTGACGTGAGGGAACGTGGCGGGGTGGGAGCAGCGAGCGTGGCGGGAGCTAGGGGACGGATGCAAGGGGTGGAAGCAGGGGCAGGGCCGATACTATTTACCAGGGCCCGCTGCCCCGGAACAGCGGTTTAATGCAATCAGGAAATCGCAGGAGGGAGCGATTGAGGCGATCACCTTTCCCAGACGTTTTCACGAATACATTACACGCGCGATTCACCAAGCGCAAGACGCGCAATATGAATACGAACGCGGATTCCCATGCTTTGTTTGCCACCGTGAGAATTATGGTAATCACATTAGGGAATTTTCGCCATTGACATTCCTAGAATACAGGTGCGACTCGCAGCAGCAGCTTGTTTCAACCTGATCGCTCCAAAACAATAAACATTGTTTCACATTTCTCATCTCAAATATATTTCACCCAATATTTTCTAATGCAAAATTTTCTTATTTCCGTATAGTTATCTACAAATATACTATCATTTATTCATCCCATGGCACACCTTTTTTTATTTTTTCATTTCAGAGAGATTATTTTATTTATTCAGTTCAGCTTCTGTGATGACTGAGGCCGCTGCGACCAGCCATCGACCGGCGGCACTCCTCGTTCTCCATGCCGTTTTCGTTATTCAAGTCAAGGCCACACAAATTAACAAGTTGGACACTTGCTCCTAACTATTGCGAAAGAAGTACTGCTTAATTATTTCTTGTCGACTTTCCAATCATGTAAATAGTATATTACAGTGCCGAATGTGTAATTTTATTTCATCTCTCGGAGAATATTTTCTGTCAACACAGTTAATCTACCTACATCTCCGCTCACCATAGCAGCTGTTGGAATTAGATTATATCCTGTTACTTTGGAGAAGTTATACTTTGTGAGGCACATGTTCAAAATCAGCAAATTTGACTTAAGATATTGTGGTATATTCGCATCTTATCGAATTCACAATATCAAGTGCTGTTAAATGTCATGAATTCATCTAAATGTCCAAAAAACAATACGTCAAACATTCACTTCCAGTATTTCCACCACTAAACTCTTTTGCTTCAATTCCCCACTTTCATGAAAGGACCTACTTAAGAAGGGAATGTGGATAACGGTAATCATTAAGTGTCCTCGATATCGCAATTCCCTGAAATAACCTTTCCACAGACATGCAATTTTGTCGCTTCAAATTATGTTAAGAGATTAACGACAAATTATTTGCCTTTCATCAACACGAAGCTTTCTTAGAACTGCTTTGGAAATAATTTCTAAAATTGATAAACAAAACGTCGGTAATTTAAAAATGCTAAATCCGATATCACAAATTAAGAAGAAAATGAATCCAATGCTCATAGGACCGGTTGGATAAGCGGGGCAGTAATTAATGAAATGAGTGGTTCACTTAACAGCTCTGTTCCAAGAAAGACGACTTCCGCAACCGTGCTCCATACACGGAGGAACCTCAGGTTCTCGGAAGGGTTCTAAATATTTGCAATTTCTCGTGCAGAGGCTTCTGCCAAGAATTGCCAAGAATTAAAAAAAGCCGCGCCGTTAAGCAAGGGTCCGACCAAGAGGATGGTGGGAGGGGGGGGAAGGGGAGCAAAAAGTAAAACCGATCGCATCGATTGAATGGGTCCCCACGGGCGCAGCTATCTGCCGGAATTATCGACAGGCCGGCACGCCGACGCGTCTTCGCGGCGGTACGACGCGCCGCCGCCGCCGCTTTGCGCTCAACGGTGCGCTTAGAGAGACAGACGGTCGGCAGGAAGGCGGTGGCTCGGGCGGACCGGACGAAACAATAACACAATTATGGCTGAGGTCTTATTGCCACGCTGCGTTTACATCCAGTCCTACAAAACGCCCTTTTCCTTGCTTACGTAATAAGCCGACGTTTACGTCTGCGCCGGATCTCGCCATCCGGAAGAGGGGGAGGGGGAAACTCCGCCAGATCTTATGATAAAAAAGCACACCATTTTTTACGAGATTAACACCAAAGCAGTTGACATGCCCCTAAATATCAAACAATCGCTCGTAATGTAAGAAGAACGGCCCTACAGAGCAAAAGGATTAAAATACGAACACTACAAAAATGATTCAAAATTAAATTTGGGAAGATATTGTAATAATATTAACATTGAATGTGTTTGTAAAGTATAGGAGGATGTATAATTTAACCCGCACAAAGAAATTAGTATCCTATGCATCGTATAAAGAAGGGCCAATGTTAATTTTATAGACTGCGTCAGCACTATAACTTAGCCGAAAACGCTGAAAACACCATTTTCGAGCACGCTTTGCAGCAGACTGTACTGGGATCGCCGGGGGAGTGCGACAACCAGTGACGCTAGTGTTGCGGTGATAACGAAACGGCTACCTTTTCGAAGCGCACCCTTTGACGTTTGACTATAGTACTCTAAGGACCACTGAGAACAAGCATTGCGTTGACGCGCGTTAAGCACCGCACGTCGTAGAAAAACACTATCTTACGCGAAACGGCACACGGGCGCTTTGGCAGTTCCTCCTAAGATACAGTGTTAATCTTCCACGCGCGTTACTTATCGCACGTCAACCTTGCGTCAACGCAAGGCTCGTGTGACACAGGCCTCAAGGACGTTTCACAACTGCCTACGAAGGGGGAACATCAATACCAACACCATCGGAAACGTAAAGAAAATTTAGCGAGAAACATTCTACGCAGGTATTCATTGGAATATGGAAATGAGAAGCAGGTCGGCAACGCGAAACGGGAAGGCTAATGAATTCATCTTGGTCCGATTCACGCGAAGGCCATCAACCCACGAGAGTACAGTAAATTGAGCCTGTAAATGAATAAGGTAAAATAAATGAAAGTTGACACAACGACAGCCCACAGAAGTAGATTCCTGAAACGCAACGTCACACACGGATAAAGAGATGGAGAGAAAAGAAGAGTTCAGAGCAGCTCAGATTGAAGGGCACTGGTTTCGGCAACCCTTTCTTGAAGTCTCCTGTTTCGCCACTACAGTTACATGGAGCAATCTCTCTTCCCATTAGCGTTTATTGAAAAGCGAACCCATCGCCCGTTCCCGTTCGGTCTACGCCTTCGCGATGCGGTTCCGTCCGCGGGCAATTAAAGAGCTTGTTTTCAAAGCGACGAATCTCCAATACACGAATTTCTGTATCTATATATAATTTAAAAGCATCTCCATCATGCTTCCAATTATTGCGTTGGAAAGAGGCGTTTCTAGTATGTTAAACGGCATTCGAAAACCATTCAATTCTATCTTGAACTGTACAGTTGCTTTGGAACACTTTCCCTTCCTGATTTTTTTTTGTGGGGGGGGGGGGGAGATATTACTTCGGGATTACTCTCCGCAATTGTGAAAAGGCCTTTACTAGGCTGATGTCAGTTCGCGACAAGCATGGCTGGCGCGTTCGGAAACCCTTCAACCACCGCTCCCAAGAGTCATTATTCACGACCACGCATTTCACGTGTCCTTGCTCGTACGTAGACCGTGATGATTGCCACGCAAAATGTACGAGACAGTAAATTCCCCACTAAATTACAATTCAAAATGCTCAAAATCCAACTGTGAATCTTTAAGAAAAATGATCAAAATTCACATTGCGCATTATTTAAATCTGAGTTCACGCCTAATGTGCATGCATTTAAGTTTGCGAGTCCAGAGGATAGCTCTGTAACTTCTAAAAGTGCTGGGGAATTCCCTTAATTAATTATGCCCCTATTATTAGAGATCTATCTAAATGTGTTTTTCTTTCTAAGGACGATTCGGCCAGCCTCGTTATAAATCTGTTTCGCTGTTTTCTCCTTTGCTGCTACTGGTTATATACAAGGTAATGGCATGACCGTAATGCGGGTTTTTGGGTTGTGACAGCTCATTTTGTAGCAAAATATAAAGTTCAAATATGCGATTACTATTTCTGTTTAACGGGCCATTTCTACCAGATATGATCTCACTTAGGCGCGAGATCTACCACCAGTCCAAATTATTTTTGTACCGTTGGATATATCAAAATTCGTTTTGGCATTCGATAAGGGATGTTCTTATGCAAAAACTTCACTGACTAAAACACTTTCACTGGGAGCGTTTTTTAGGGAACTTTGTTTTTTTAATAAGGCTATGGGCTTTTAAATAATAAAGCGTGACACTGGCGCACCACGGTGGCGGGGGGGTCAGCCCCTTTCCAGAAGGCAACGATACATATTCAAAAATATGGCTTTTACTGATTTCCTCTAGTAACAAAAGTGATTCAATATCTCAACTGTTGACGTTATAAATAAAAGCTACTAATCAAGGAATTAAAATACAGTCTGTATTCGGCATAAAGGAAAAATTATTTATAAAATATGAAGTCGTCTGGGCTCTACCGGTATCCCTCTCGAAAAAATTCTGAGTACGCCTTTGAATATGTCCATACGAGCTTTTGAGCGAGATGTGACGCTGGTGACAGGCCCACGCTGCGCGACAACGCGGTAATGTGTTGAGTAAGAGTTCCTGAAGTACTTGTTTGATTAAGCGACACACATTTCTTTAAATCGATTGTTGGAATTTTAAAACGAATCTAATGAGGTTTTAAAAAAAGTCGAATAATGGCATTTGAAGAAATAAAGTTACCCAAAATACGCCTGCAGCGGATGTGTTGGAAACCAAACAAGTATTTAATTGTGTGTGTCCCCACGTTTCCAACGGAGTGTCAGAACAGAATTTCGATGTCGTAAACAGTACAAATAATTTTTGGTGGGCTAGTAGTTGTTGAATCACCCTTTAGTGAGAGAACATATGTAGGGATCACCAATTCAGGAGAAACTGACATTGGATACATGGAAATTTTACGTTTCTCTACAAAATGCTTAGTATCGCATCCCAAAACTGTACAGTATGTCAACGCCATTTCCTCGTTAGCGCACTGTAGCCCCTGACCAGCTATCTCCGTTTTTGACACTTCGATTAACTCTTAAAATTTAATAGTTTCTTTATTAATAGAAACTAGGCCGGTATTTGACATTACTTAGTAGTACTTATTCTCAGAAATGAGTGATTCGTAACTTGCAAGAAAGAATTTTCATTAGTTTTACATTGCATTTTCCCCATTGCTGTCTACAGAATAATACGTCATGTCCGACATGCTTCGGTATTAATGTGCACACAGCATACCCCGCATTCGCCGACACGCGCGCAGATATTGACACGCCTTCTCATTTCAAGCACGCTCCTTTTTGTAAGATCACGTGTCAGATGCGAACGGATATATCTCGCTGCGAAATGAAGACGGACAATACGCGAGGAAGGCGTTCTTTCATAACAGTGCAGGGAACGGGGGAGGGTCCGGGGAGGGGAACGGCGGGCGACGTAGAGGCCTCCGCGGGCAAAGGGCCGCCAGCGCACAAAGGAGAGCAGCGGTCGATGCGCGATTTGCAACATCGGCGGCGCGCTCCCTGTCCGCGGCGGCCGGCGGCGGCCGGCGGCGGCGTAGGTGTGGGCGGAGGGGCGGAGGGGCGGCGGCGGCCGGAACGCCAGCAACAGGGGCCCCCAGGGAGGCCCGGCGCTTAGTTCGCGCCGCATCCCCGCGGGCCTGTCGTTTGTCCGAGAGCGGCGGCTGGGGGAGGGGGAGGGCGAGGGCGAAGGTGCATGGGCGAGGACGTGGATGCTGGGCGAAGCCGCGGGCGCCGGAAAGGAAGACCGAGCCGCGACGGAGAAAAAGAGAGCGCCGCGATCGCCTCTGCAACGTTGCCTGGGATTGCAGGTGAGAGAGAAGATGGCTCCGTAGAAGCCGAGCGCAAGCGGCAGGGATTACAAGAAGCGGTGCGGACGGATACAAAACGATAGACTACGGGCAAACCCGATCGTGCCCCCAACGCAAGAAGATCGAGACGGCACACGGCAATTACAACAACACGATCAACAGTGCGGCGATGGCACGGCGAGATCAAGTTCGTTGAACCACAAGCAGACGTCGGAACGAATCAGAACAGAAAGAGGGGCGAGGGTGCGAGAGGGTGTGGAATGAAGCGGGATGCGGTTGAAACTGGAGGAGGCGGAAGAGAGGACTCGGGCGAGGAAACGCGCGAGCCGCAGGAACGGCCCGGATTGGTCGCGCTATGCAACGAGTGCACACATCCCCCGCGGCGCTGCGGTGCGCGGCGCCGAGCCCGGCTGCGCTTTGGCCCGGGAGGCAATGCGTGAAGCCCCCGGAGCGCATCGACCCGTTGCAGCAGGGGTGTCGACTGATGCCCTCTCGCACTTCGCCCCCCCCCCCCCCCACCAGCCCAATCCCTCTAACTGCTGTTCGATGATTGTCGTGAGAGTCGCGACACAAGAACCGTGGCACAACAAAGAGAAATTAATCAACATTTGATTACGAAGCATTGAATCGCGTTCACGTGGCTCGAATATTTGGTAGTTAAAGCTAACTTCAGCCACAATACAGATTTCACGTTCACGTGGCTTGAATATTTGGCAGGTAAAGCAAAATTTTAGAAGTTACACTACAGATTTAGAAGTTTCATATTACACATCATTTGTACACATATTTATGAAGAAAGAAGAGTGCTTTAAAAAGGCAGAATAGTCTCATTTGTAATATATTTTAGCAACAGAATTTTTAGTAAATTCAAAAATGTTTAAAACCTCCATACCCTGACGAATTTTACAATCTTATTAAATTCCGTTTGCTTGGAATGTACTTTTGAGTAGGTAGAATCCGTGTAGAATCGTTGAAATTCTTATTTTTGCCCAGACATAGACTACAATAGGAATCTACATGGCTGTCGTAAACTTTTCTCTTGAAATTAACTTGTTTCCGTGTTTCAGATCCAACATATATAAAAATAAAGTTTATTCACCTTGAGAAAAAGTTGTATTTCGAACTTTTCGACTGCCAATTTCTTTATCATTTGAGGCTCGATTGAGAGGCGCAGTCCAGTGGTCTCCTAGGACAATGTAATTTTATTGCTGCAGATTTATCCGAAGTAAAACTAGAATTTACAAGCCATTCGAAATTTTGTCATCTCGTCTATATATTCCCAATTTACTACATATCCTGGGGACCACTCCTGATGGAAAACAAATATGTATCGTATTGTATACAATATACTGGGTGATTCGCTTCGTCCTCAAACTATCCATCAACGGGTTAACTCGAAAAACAAATTCTCTCTTGATCATCGCCTTTGTATCTTAGAGGCACTGTTTTAAAATTAATTCTTTATGACGTGACGATTAACTGAACGTTAACTGTTAACAGAGCCTGTAATTGCGAAACACCGAGCGAAATGGCACAGGGCGTAGCGCGCTGACTTTGCATTCTGGAGGTCCGGGGTTCAATCCTCGAGCAGGCCCTCCTGACCAGGGTTTTCATGGTTTCCCTCGCTCATCCAGGCATACGCTGGGACTGTTCAACTGAAAGACCACAATCGCGTCAGTAACAGAATTCGTGAAATCACGAAGGTTAAGCGAATTCGGGTCATTGCAGATTCCTGGTTGGGCGGCCAACTAAGAACACTAAGATTTAACGGTGCCAAGACCAATTACTCTTTACGGGACATATAATGGCTAATTACAAATTTAAAAAAAAATGCAGAACATTCTGTACTACCTGTCTAGGTTAGTTTTCCCGTCAAGCACCGCTGCAACACAATTGCTCCGAACAGAGCAGATAAATATTTGTTAACAGAAGATCGCGGTTTTCTTTCTCGCGAGCAGAGAAAACACTGGAACTAATCACCAATGGGACTGCCTACTATATTCACTGATTGAATTATTTATTGTTTTGGGTTTCCGGGCGCGTCAACTACTAAGGTCATTAGTCCCGGAAGTGTAGTACATGTTTGCATCACGAAAGTAGGAGGAGGTGGTGGTGGTGGTGGTGGTGGTGGTGGTGGTGGTGGTGGTGGTGGTATCATTCCCGCGCTGAATGGTGAGATCAAACCAACATTTCGGATTGTGTGTTTTCTTCCATCCAGGTATCTTCTACCAGTAGAGTACCATCCCAACCGGGACAAGCTCTAAGCTCCCGCGATTGGTCATCGGACACGTATGGTAGTGTGTGTGTGAGTGTGTGAGTAAAGGGTGAGGGTAGGACAGGGGAAATGAAAAGATCGAGGGCCATCCGTGGTCCATTTGTTAGGGTTCTGTTCTGGCACTCGCCTGGTGTTGATCCGAGAAACCGTGGAAACCTACCCATTAGAGTAGCCGACCGCTATAATTCTCCTCCAGAAAGCGATTGTATTCGACATAGCTATTTAGAGAGTGTCAAAAATCCTGCTACCATCGGGATTCGAATCCAAGAACCTCCCGGTCAGAGGCACAACAATGACATCAGTTGATGCCCTGAGACACCCGAGTTGACATAAGCCTATTACATTGTACCACTGTTCTTTGTGTATGACAGTTAGGCTTCGGCAGAGAGAGCAATGCCGCTTTTCTTCACATGCAACGTGCACTTTGCATGAACTTTTGTAGGGCAATCTAAAGCAAAAACTATATTTCAGTCCTACACTTTTGATAGTTTTCAGTCCAATACTGGACTGAAAGAGACACACTGTTTGTAAAATTAAAATTCTGTGATACTTTGATATAGAGCATCAAAAATACGTGGCAGAAGCGCTCAGCTGATACATTCTATTCCCCTTCATTTAGTCATTCTGAGTTGGTGGCAACAAGTGCAGACAACGTGACTGGGGATTCTCCTGCTTTACGTGTCACTAGGAGATCGCTGTCGGCGTCATGTCAAAGCTCAAGCGAAAAGAAGGTTGGTACAACGTATAGATTCCAGAACGCCGGCACCCCTTCCTCCCTTTATCCCCTCTGCGCGCCTCCCGCGCCCCTCCCGCAGCGCGGCCATGGAACGCCAATTTCTGTTGCGATTCCAGGAGCGTACGCCACGTGTTCCTGCGAACCAGCTCAAAGAGACTGCATTCAATATCGTGCAAACAAAATCGGCACAAAAAGTCTTTGATAACTACAAACGTTAATCCTCTCGCGTGTATCAGTATCCGGTAATTAATAATACGGCTGCAAAACAAAAGTACAGTGCGCCAGAAAAGTGTCTCCTCAGTTGCAGCTTGCTGGCGAGAATGCTAGCAACGTAAATTATGTTGGTAGCACGAGCTGCAGCTTGTAACAAAAGAACACGTAAATGTCGTACTCTTTTAGCTTGAAGTACTAATCAAAGTCTTCGTGACACACGGTGTGTCTGCTAAGGTAAATTTGACTTGGCCAGGTGACCTCGATTAACAGACATTTTTTAAGATCTGTAGTTCGTTTCCGGAACGTTTGTCAACCGAATGCCCGCAAACGGGTTGCGAGTATTTTACTGACAAGCTTTCGAGTTCAAACCCAAACGAAGACGTGGATTTTTAAAGGCGAAAAAAAATTACAAATTACCATATTTTAGCCTTCGTTTCGAAATATTTCAGAAAAGGGCAATGCTGTTTAATTTGTCTTTAAAAATGATTCGAATAGTGTACGTTAATGAAGTTACTATACATGGCTTGAAAGAGATTTGAATGTAAAATAGAGAAAAGTTCCGTCAAATACCCTATTTTGCTTTTGCGTTCAAGGCATACAAAATATTTTTATACTCTACTTGGTAAGCCAAAAACCGTAGAAAAAAGTTCATAAATGTTGTTAACCCGTAAAAATAGTATTAAAATTAGAAAATTCAAACTGTACGTTTCCGTCAATTTTATTCGTCTAACTGTACGGTTTACTCGAAAATATACATTTTATCCTAAATAAACTGTTTTTTTGCTATACCTCAAGATTTTAAATAAATATCAAGCTGGTTGGTCTAACTAATTAAAAAGAATACGGAGAACACTGTGAGAGCGAATGAATATCATAGTAAGAGAAACCACTATATCAACAGAGAATTTAAGATGCGTTGCGCTGCAAAATATGGAGACTTGAAGCTCTATTTTTGCTCTGATCTCGGAATGTAAAAGAAAATTCATCACAAAATTGGCAATATCGATCATTGCAGAGTAAACTAATGAATATCTGGAATAGACAGAATATATTTTTTGAGAAACGTTTGTTTAAGTTACGAAACCCACAAATTAATCATTGTGTAAGAAAACTTATTACATCTAAACAAAAAAATCTCACCTTCACGAATAAAAGCTACATTTTGTCCACTTTTCTAGTTTCAAGTGGGCAAAATCAGAAACGGTCTAAAATTTGCGGAAAGTCTCGTAAACAACTCTGAAATTTGCATCAAGAGAAGAGTAAAAATATCCCTCACTACCAGAGGAAAAACGAAAATTAGTTTTTGAAAGAAATTGAGAAAATTACTTCGAACCCCTAAAACTAATATTTTTTCGTACACCTACCAATGATATGCAAATAGGCAGATGCGAAACGTTTTAGAATTCCGTAACGATTTTTCTGTGCGTTTTGCCTGAAAGACTGGGAAAAAACTTTTTTGACTCTGTGACTGTGAAAGCAAAGGTTCGGCGTATGACTGCATTTCTTTTTATTTGTCACCTAAACTACAGACAAATAGTGGTTTGAATCCGAATTCATAAGACTTGAAATCTGTTTGCCTTGTGTATTAATATTTTATACGATATGAAAGGAAAAATTTTATTAAACAAAACATTAGTTTTTGATAAACAACCACGATTGTTTTAAGTGACCATGCATAGCACTAACAGATCAACGAGTAAATAAATTATGTATGTAGATGCCAAAAGTCAGTAGTTCTCATTTACTTTCATTTTTCAGTATACTCTGTTACAGAGAATACTTTTAAATCATTCCTTAGAGGTACCATGTGAATATGAATTAATAATTCCGAAAGTCACTTAAAACATACGGGTACATTTCATCACACTCTTATATTCTTTTTCGCTGCAAAGAAATTGGTATTTGTCTTGATGATTACTCCCAATTTCATTCAATTTAGCCGTTTTCCAGTAAGCATATTGCCTCATTAAATATCCAATGCCTTAAAGCGGATTGCATTTATAGCTTCTCAAAATTAATTTTTCAGAACTTAATTATTCATTCATGTTCACTTCGGAACGGTATTGTGATCGAAAGACTCGCACCAGAATTTCCTAAAAATGAAATGGAAAGTACCATTTACGAGAATAGCACACGTCGCGGAGGAGGAATTTTCTCATATTGCTGGGATGAATTTTATCTTTCAGCAAAGCATTATTTTTCATCCTTTCAGCGAGGTACACCATGAAATTAACTACGAAAACAACTGCTCTTACATTTCCGTATAAATGTAAACGGTAATATAATATAGCAACTTAATCCATTAACACTACAGCCATCACCTAACAAATCGAAACGCCAGAAATAATAAAATACATAATAAATATTTTATTGACATTGCAAGAGTTCGAATATAAAAAGGTTTATTGCATTGAATAAAAGAAATTATACTTATTCTCACAAAACCTTTTCTAGAAAAAATGTTTACTTAGGTTGAGAACACACGTGCTGTAAGTATCGCACCCGCTAGTGGCTGAGCTGTCTAAAGAAGAAAAAAAAACAAATGATGGTATTGTTTGATTTGTTTGCGTGTTTATGGGAACATTAACTGCTATGATCATTAGTTTTATACGCAGAGTGCATGATTTAGGCTGGAGGATCCGGTGCCGACTTACACCTAGATTTGCGGACTTCCCTCCAGGTATCTTCCACCAGCAGAGCACCTCGCCAACCGGGACAAGCCCTAAGCTTCCGTTAGGTCTCCCGTCATATGTGGTAATGTAGTGCAAACAAGTGTACTTGTGTAAAGGTAAAGGGAGAGGAGCTTAGAAGGGACTGAGGAGGAGATTTAGCTTGTGTCAAAAAAATCAATACCATCGCGACTGGGAAACTAAGACCTCCCGGTAAGAATTACAGCAGATGTAATGCTAGCTCAGAGCTAATTCAGACAGATTTCTGATCATAGTTTTCCATGGTGTTTACGACATTTTTCGAATGTAGTACGCTACTCATTTCTTGTTTTCAATATTAACGAGCACACCAACATGTGAAGGAACACGAAAATATTCTTTAAAAAAATGTCCCTCCAAAAAATGACACTCTTATGATTTTCTGCTTGTGACTGTGTTTCACGGGCACATGTTTGCCGAACAAGGCATGACGGCTTGTCTCCGTATCACTTACAGCGTGTACACAATTTACACAAAGGGACAAGATTTTGCGGGATTTTATTTGTGTTATATATTAACATTTATGACAATTAAAGCAAGTATTAGTTGGCGATGCAGACTGCATCTAACAAGATTGACAACAGTTTTAAAGGAAGTCGCAAAGGCGAGAAACGTTTGAAATTTAATAAAAATTCCGAAATTTTAACAAAAATAAACTTGCGCCACTTTTATAAATTTACTTTTTCTATTACTTATAAAATTATATTTTGCTCTAATAGAAAATGTAAGAAAAAAATTAAAACCAAATTCGAAGAATAATAAATTAAAAATGTTGTAGGGAGTTTACGAAAGTACCCCTGAAAATTGAAAGATCGATTTTAAACCCCAGAGGCCGCGATATCTGCAAGATCGATTGGGAAATATCGATTCTGGTAAAAATCCTATGAGCGGTTAACGTGACAGTGGTATTTACACACAAAATGGATCGCTGGAAAACAAATGGTGAATCGAGGATCGTCACTAAACGTGGATTCTGGTTACAGTGCGTATTCGAGAAAGTAATTCATTAGATATAGGAACAAGAAAAGTCCACTATTCGCAATAAGGAACCCACTAAAGGTTGTTTTCTCCAAATACATCTGCATTTTTTCTGCAGCATTGTAATATTCCCCCTATCTACGTAGCAGTACACTAAAGTAGAAATAATAAGATGCATTTTCGTTACAATGATTGTGCCTAAATCTATGGCATTATTAACTTCCAATACGTGTCCGCGTTGAAAACTGAATAATGCATTTTTAATTTTATTCTTTTTTAATAAAGTAAACAATAGAACATTGATACAGACATTTCTGCAAAGACACTTTCTCCAACAAGTCTTTATAACTATCATGTTTGCAAATATTTATATTTTCTTATATTGGAAAAATATTATAAGTTCGCTCTTCTTAACGAAGAAATACACATTTGTGTTACAGTAACTTATTCACTGTGCCATGCTCATTTCTCAGCTGGGACAACAGTGGGGATTATGTTATTAAATGTCCTCGCCACTCCTAAAAAAGTGATCATAGTGGTGGCCGAAGCAGTCGCAACGCGGAACGGGAATCGAGTGTCGAGTGTCGAGATTCTGACGGATGTTTTGTGTGGGGGCTGAACCCGAAAAATGATTTTTTAACAACGCCCGTGAATAACTCTTGACGACTAAACCCTACAAAAGCACAAAAGCTTTTCATCAAAATTATTTCTCGGTCGATTTGGCTAATCTTGTGGCCCTGTGAGTTTAAAACGGATCGTTCATTTTTTTGGGGGGAGAGGGTTCTTTACGTGAAAGTTCTATACCACTTTTAAAATTTTCTCAACAATGTCTTCAAATATTTTACTTCACATTTTTTTTGCTAGAATACATCTTAAAAAACTAACACTGATCCGGTTTTCATTAAAGGTTCTGAAATTTCAAAAATCAATTTGTTTTATTTTCTCATGTTTCGAACACATCGCAAACCATGAATACTGAAGCTACATTTTTATTTTATATTCCTTAAGATTTAATTTTTAAATCATATCATGAATATATTTCGATTTATTGCCGATTCCGGGCGCGTCAACGCATGATTTGTCGCGGCAATGATATTCTCTCGCAGAATAGCGAGATTCTGACCGACCAACATTCGCTTGCCTGGTTGCAAAAAATCCCCACATCTCTTACCAGCGCGCTGCAGCGTGGCACTGCCGCACCCGCGACAAGCTCTAAGCTCTCGTCTGGTCTCCCCAGATGTACGATAGAGTGTGTGTGTGTGTATTTGAGTGTAAGTGTAAGGGGTGAGGACAGGAAGATACAAAATGGCGCCAATGGAGTTAAGTTCCAGTGTTTAATACACAAGATGGAAGATATGCAAGATAGTGTACGTCCGCGTAGTTTAATTCGCCAACAGCGACAAATTACGCAAATACGTAATTGATTTATTGTTTTAAAGTTTTTCTAAATATGCTTAAGAATGCCCTGAAACCAAAACAGACACTACCAAAACTGGCCTGGTGTTTTCAGCCAGTGGCGGGTTCGTGATGGGCAACTGATCCAGTAACCAGCAGTAGCGTGTAGTAACACAACCAGACGTAATAAGCAATAGTACGATTCTTGAACCGTTGTCTGCAGCACTGCGGTTGCAAATGCTAGATATACAATAGTTTAACTGAAAGTGCCATGGCTCCCCATGTGACCACACTGAACAAAAAAGAACTGAATAAAATTTTGCAATAGAATAGCTTTCACGGACTCGTTTTCACAGCAGTTTCTATTGGCGCTATTTTCTATTAAAACGTATCTACTTTTTATTTAACGTCAAAAAACAATTAAAAACCGAGTGATGTACTATGGAGAGAGTATTCTGTGCGCGTTTGTGTTTCTCTGACGCGCGAATGTCGGGACTGACCACCTGAAAATTCGTACTTCACTACTGCTCATATATAAATAAAATCAAAGTGTCTGTGATTTCAAAATAACTGCCTTTTTAATCTCATACCGTTATTTACATGATAAAAAAAACATTCAATTGTTTTAACAAATTTTGTCCGTCTGTTTGTCCGCGGTAATCTGTGAAGCGGCTCAACCGATTTCGATGAGGTTTCCACTGAATGGTAGAGTGTTTTGTCACAACCCAGACTACGTGAAACCAAAATCTTTCAAATTATTATTTTATTATGTAAAGTTTTTTTCATACAAATCTAGATTTATTCCGATCTTCATGACATTTTGTACAGATGACCTTCCGAACAAGAGAAAAGTTACTGTCTAATATTTCGTAAAAGTTACTCCTCTCGCCTTTCCTACTCCTTCGAGTAAACTTTTAAGTGTGAACTCTTTCAGTTGTTTTGTTCAAATATGTAGGAAACTGCGTGTAAATTCACCAAAGCGATTAAAACAGTTTCTGAAAGCTTATTAAGTTCCCTAGCAAATGAAATTGACACATTGAAATAGTGCAAATTAGTTTCAGAATAATTGACGGTCAAAATTGTCACTAGACGTTTGCCGGTACTCTACCAGAATGCACCGTTTTACGGCTACATAGCAACAATAATCATAACCCATGTCAGGGCGGGTGAGGAGACTCAGAATGATAATGATTAATAAATACCCGGGTGACGCAAGGTACTTCATCTCCCAACCCTGAGAACGCATATTTGAAGTTCAAAAAAGTGGAAAATTAACAAACTTACGGCGAATCCACTATTTTCTATAGTATTTGCAAAGAAAAAACTATCACAAGTTTTTCCCAGAGAAATGTGCTGGTACAAGGAACCTAAATAGAAATTCTGAGTGCATTAGTCACTACATCACAATGCACACGTTCTGTAATGTGGGGTCAGGTCCCTTGACGGAATCGCTGCAACCTACATTGCCACGTTTGCCTCGTGGGAAATGATTCACTGAATGCAGTTACATGGCAAGCTGTGATTAAATTATTACTGTTCGGACTGGTTCGCTGATCATCTTTGTTATGGAGATGAGCAATTCGATTAAACTGAATATGGAAACTGTTGACAGATTTAACTCTAAATGCCTCTTACTCCGTGACAAAATATTATGAAAGAACACTCAACACATGAAGAAATAAACTGTACGGAGCTATTCGTGAAACTATCTAATTAGTATTTGGGAAAAATCCGTAGAACGCTACTTAGGGAAGCTGAGATCACAAATGGAATGGTACTCTTCCCGAAGAAAATAAGATTTTATTATTTCTTCTAAAGCAATCATGCTTGTGATTTCGATATTAATTAACTTCTGGTATGCTTGAATAAATGTTTTGTAATTGATCCCATTAAAACAATGTCCTAGGATACATTCTTCTGTATCAAATATGGCAATATATTTACAATTTCAAAGGTTCCGAATGAATGGTTCACAGAAGAAACTAGTTATTTATGCACCAAAGGCGTTATAAGGGTTGTAAGGATCGAGTGGCGACAAATGCCTGAGGGTTTTTAGTCGCCCGATATCATTAGAACATACATAATTTGGTACATACATAATTTTATTTTTACCTAATTTTATTAGTAAATTAGTAAATCTGAATAATCTAGACGTTAACTTTATGAAGTTGGTCTTTTCATACCCCCATAATTCCCTTTCAAAATTCCCTCCATAGGAAAACGTGTGGCATCTTTCAACTGTTTTCATATTTCCCTCGTAAACACGATCCTTTCAATCCAGGTCAGTTAGGCAGTGTATATCGAGTTCCGTATCGACGACAACCATAAGCTACAATGTATCAGTAAAAAAATTAAAATAATTGTCTATACTACTGAAAGAAAATGAGGGAATTATGCCTAATACACAAAAACGAGGGAGTAAATAAACGAAAAACTGCCGTATGCATGTGAATTCGTGCATTTCGTCGGAAACATTTTCGAGAACTGTCACAGAGACGGCTGGTATTTTATATTTGACAGGTGGATCCGTGTAAAAAAGAGCAAAAGAGCATTTTTTTTCAGGTATACCTTTTTTTTTCCGCGACAGGTTAATTCTGCACCTGGTCTATGAAGCACGGAACGCACGGCTGACATTGCAGCGGTCCACCATTTCCACAGAACACACCAGAAACTTAGATTGATGGAAATATAGAAAATACAGTAGTCGTTTGTTCCACAAATCGAGTCACTAAATTTCTCAACAAGTCATTGTCGAATAAAAAAGAACACCCAACGAAAACACAATATCACGAGTAAGAAAAAATACGGACGTTGTAAATAATATGACTGCAAGATAATCACTTGTTTATTTGGAGTCCTTGCGTCAATATTTATAAGATATCGATTCATTAACGAGTTTCTCCCTCGGAAAGGACGCGGAAAGACGAGCGGGTGGGGGGGGGGAGCGGGGCAGGACGAGGCAGGCAGAGACCTGGGGGTCGAGGCAGTCGGAGGAGATCGGACGCCTGCGCGAGATGCGTGGTGCTTATCTTGCGGGCGCCGCCAGCTGCGCTCAGCGTGTTTCTTCCCGCGGGCACGAGCAAGGCGCGCCGCGGCGCTGCGTCGGGTGGGTGGTTGGGCGGTTTGGGCGGTTTGGTGGGTGGTTGGGTTGGGTTGGGTTGGGTTGGTTCCAACGGGGAGAGCCAGGGACCGCGCCGCAGCAGTAAGAGGAGTCGGAAGCGTCACCGCCACCGCTGGTATGCTAACGGAACGCGCACTGCACAAGGACCACTGCGTGTGCAGACGGGCTGCGCCTCACAAAACAAGCCGGCCGAGCAAAACATATTTATGGACGGAGAGAGAGGGAGGGTCGAAGCGATTCGTGGTAAAGCTCAGGGATTACTTAACCTCTGGGTTGGACGTTGGTAAGGTACACAGCAGAGCGCTCGTACGTCTGCACTGCCCCAGTTGCGATTGTGCACAGTCACAGCTGTGAGAGTTTCGCAGGTGTACTGCGCGAGGTCTGTCCACGGTTAAAGCATCTAATCCGTGTTTTTATTTCGGGGATACAAATTAGGTTCACTACATACGCTGGGTGCACAATGTAAAGGCTCCCACAGACCGGCGCGGAAGATCTGCAGCGGGTGCGGCGCGGAAGTTCCTCTCTAGGCGCGGCAGAAGAAATCCGCGGGTTCGTTCACACCGGAGCGCCAATTATGACCCAGCATTTGGTTACAGGTTTCCTCATCCTATAAACAAAGGCACGGGAGCTCAACCCAGAGGGGAGCGAAGACTTCCGAAGGCGGGCGGAGTTCCACGAAACTCGAGCGGCAGAGGAAAAAAGCGCATCCGACTGCGTTACGAAATCCGTCGCAAATTAAAAGCTGCCAACCCGCTGCCGCGGCGCTTGCCTGCCGCAGGTATCAGCGTGCTTACAAGGCAATACGTGACGCGAAATTTCCGGTGCGGCCATTCCGCGTAAGCCGCGAATCTTCTGCGCCTGTCTGTGGGAGCCTTAATAGCTGTTCTCGATACAATACTGCTTAATTTGGAATAGAGTTGACACAAAAAATAAAGCAGTCTGGAAAGGAGCGTGCCTATTTAAAAAGCGACAAACACCTAAGAAGACACGTTTGGGTTTTACTTCATTTCGGTGTCTCAATTTTGAGCATGAAAGTAAAAATATTCATTTTACATATCCTTCTTTTTCGCCATTCACCATAAATGAAAGTCAGCTTATTAAACAATTAATTTTATAAAATATAAGAATTTATTTTGGAAATTATTTCTAAAAAACTGACTAGACATTTAATAAAAAAGATGCATGTTTTATTTAGTCTGAAAATATGAAATCGCTATTCCATTGAGTAATATTTTATGACAAATGGTGTTTCGGAAGCCTGTCTCATTCAACGAAATTGATCACCAGCCCGTACAAATTTTTAATCCTGTTATCTCACTCTTTCAAATTATGCAGGGTTGAATTGTTGCATCTCTAATAACAGTTGAACAGCGAAGTTTGAGCTAATCCAAACGAGGTTTGGAGTAACCCTGGGATAATAGAAACATATATTCCAATTTTTTAATCATTTATTAACCGTGAGAAAAAATATTTCATTGGAAAATCAAAAGTTCAGATGTCAATTCATTTTATATTGAAATGTAAGTAATATGGTACATACTATAAGTACAGCAAGTAATATAATATCATAGTAATTAATTGAAATATTAATAAATATACAGGATTTGGTAACTCGTCAGAAGATTTAGTAAATGGGGCACGCACAAACATTAATTGAATGCATTTACTGCATCGACTGATAGCCACCTACTATTCAGATACATGGAATTCCTGACAGTTTCTTTAGAAATACGTAGAATATTGCATCACTGATATTATCAATACCCTTATTTGAAATGCATATAGATTTCCACAAGAGATAATTCATTCTGTGATATTTTATGAAAGGACAGAATCTAAAAACTCTAGTTACTTTTTTGTTATTCTTCTTTGTGATAACCGATGTAAAGAACTCGTCGGTTCGACATAGCTCTCTATTACATTTCGTCAAAATCTTAATTCTATTAACATATTTGCCAAATCCATAACCTATTGTATAACTGTTGTGACGCTGGTATAACAAATATCGCTGTACTACGAAAATATTCTCCTTACTCTGTAACGAGGAACTTCGGATTTCATTCCGACGTCCTTAAGAACCATTGAGTGTAAACGGCACCTCTTATTCTGAATGAATGGATGAGTCACAGGTCTATCTAGAGCCAAGCCTTTCACAAACACTGTATTCTATTAGATTTATTTTTGTTCCCTTCCATTTCCTCATTGTCTCAGATCTTCAATGAACTGAAATTTACAAACAAATCTAATGCTCGAACCTTAAGCCTGTAAAGGATTATAGAAAAGCGCACTTGAAATCATGTTATTGGGTCACACTCAGTATTTTTTTAATCTAAAAGCAAGATATAATATTTAAATAGCACTAACGTTTAGCACATGGAGAATGTCTAGACTACGCAACCACTTCATAAGCCGTGAGGTGAGGTATCTCGCAAAACAAAGCAACGACTAGCACACAAATTCATAGGTGCGAGGGTAAAGTTACTTACCACGCATTCCCCGACCTGGGTTGATGAAGATGGCGAATGATGACCGTAGTGCCGACGTAGATTCATGAGAGGCACCCGAACACCCTACACTACATCATACAAAGTCCGACCTCTTACATATGTTTAATGACGCTCCCTTACTTTAGTCCTCAGTATGTCGTATGTATTATCAGCACGTGAAATGACATTTCTTACACAGCGCATCGTGTACCTACTTCCTAGTACATTTCATCACGAGCTCTGAAAACCTGAGAAAACTGAAAAACAATGCCTTCTCCGAACGAAAATCGTACTTACTTCGTTGAATTGACTTCCTGCGTAGTTTTTTCGTTCCAGTGGTCTTCAGTACTGCGGAAAAACTTAGTACAAAACGAACGAAGGCGATTTCGACCGCGCGTGCACTCATGCTTGGTTAGACACGGTCGTTCACCTCCATAATCTTCCCGTACTCACCATGTTGATGTACGTTAGTACTACTTTCGCGCACTTTCTTTCAAGTTAATATCGACCACCAAACAATGCACTAGATCCCAGAATTTATTTCAGATCCTAATAACCATAACTAATTGTTCTTTGATTAGCAAATTAATAAATTATGTTTAATGAATATTAATTTGACCGTTAATTTGAGATAATATTATCATGCTTCAATCATGCAACCACGTTAGTGGCCCAATACGTTCTGTTAAAAAATGTTCCTTGAAGAAGAGTATTATTAGAAGATGCCAATGATTCTCCGAGGAATGCTGGAAGGATTCTCCAATCGACACGAGAACGTGGCGGACTGTACTTAGGACACCTAGGAGAGGTTTATCGAAAAGATAATTTCCAAAGCCTGCAATTCAGAAATTTCCGGTTGTCTGCTACTCAGCATCTACAATCTGAACGTGAAACCTCAGTGTAACCAATAGTTGACAGCACACACTGAAAACCGATTAAATTATTTACTCATTCTACCGACTTTCAATTAGAAGAAATTAATTTTGAAAAGGAATTAATAGTGTATTATTTGTTCCGAAAACCTAAGCCAATGACAAGTGCTATTATTTCAGAAGCAATTTAAGAACTGCACGATTGAGTGCGTGGAAGCATACAAAATTTAATAACTTCTCGCCCAAGCGAAATAATGTGATGAAACATTTGTTCAGTTATTCTTGTTAGAACGAGCAGGAAGCGTTCCAGTCTAGATATAATCGTCTGCATGTTGACGCAACTGCGATACGTGCGGCGAAAAAGAAAGAAAAAAAAAATCAGACACGCAGAGCGAAGGTCAGGCGGCCGGCCGCCCAACAAACCCAGCAGCCGCAGAGCCTAGATGGCGATGGCGAAACAATGCTTCGGTAGCCAGCAGAGCAGCAATGCAGGGGCTGTAAACCAGTATGTACACTAGGCTAAAAGGTGCAACCTAAGGTTCTAAGGCAGTTGCACAGAGACGCTAGGGCTTTGGGACGCACACACGCAAGCAGGACCCGCACTCGGACACAGCTGAGTGACGGACGCAAGCACTTGTCACTACAGGCGAGGCCAGGCCAGGGCATCTCAGTTTGACGAAGGACGAGAAACAAACGGGCGGGCGCGCGCTTGTGTGTGTATGTATGTGTGTGTGTATGTGAAGTCACACAAGCCTAAGACACACACACTCGTCTACAGAGAAAGCGTTTAGCGGACAAGCCTACGGCCCACCAACAGGCAAGTGGAGAAAGAGAGAGACACACACACACAGTGGACTGGACTGGACTGGACAGCACTTCACATTCCAGGAACGCTCAAACACGGGCATCCCCCGTTCGAGGCGCAATGTGGAAGAAAGAAAGATATAAAGAAAAAAGTAATAGGAATGCCAACGGGGCGGACTAGGAGCTTCCTTCCCCGGAGAACCAGCCCCACCACGTGCATAGAGATCCGAGCAGCCCCGGGCGGTGGAGCCGCGCTGCGCCGGGCAGGGCGCGTGGCTCGCCGCACTCACCAAGGCGTCTCTTCGGAGCTCTCAGAGGACGAGGACTCGCCGCTGCGCTGCGGGGACGCGCTGAACCTATGAAATAACGCCACAAATCAGTGACACAATCCGGAGGGCGGGGCGGCCTTCCAAAAGTAGTGGTGGTGGTGGTGGTGGTGTCATTTGGTGGTAGTACTAGTAGTAGTACTAGTACTAGCAGTAGTGGTGGTGGTGCTAGTGGTGGCGGTGGTAGTAATAGTAGTAGTGGTGGTACTAGTAATAGTAGTATTGGTGGTAGTAGTAATAGTAGTAGTAATAGTAGTAGTGGTGGTAGTAGTGGTGCTAGTAGTAATAGTAGTAGTGGTGGTAGCAGTGGTTGTAGTAGTAATAGTAGCAGTGGTGGTAGTAGTAATAGTAGCAGTGGTGGTAGTAGTAATAGTAGCAGTGGTGGTAGTAGTAATAGTAGCAGTGGTGGTAGTAGTAATAGTAGCAGTGGTAGTAGTAGTAATAGTAGCAGTGGTGGTAGTAGTAATAGTAGCAGTGGTGGTAGTAGTAGTAATAGTAGCAGTGGTGGTGGTAGTAGTAATAGTAGCAGTGGTGGTGGTAGTAGTAATAGTAGCAGTGGTGGTGGTAGTAGTAATAGTAGCAGTGGTGGTGGTAGTAGTAATAGTAGCAGTGGTGGTGGTAGTAGTAATAGTAGCAGTGGTGGTGGTAGTAGTAATAGTAGCAGTGGTGGTGGTAGTAGTAATAGTAGCAGTGGTGGTGGTAGTAGTAATAGTAGCAGTGGTGGTGGTAGTAGTAATAGTAGCAGTGGTGGTGGTAGTAGTAATAGTAGCAGTGGTGGTGGTAGTAGTAATAGTAGCAGTGGTGGTGGTAGTAGTAATAGTAGCAGTGGTGGTGGTAGTAGTAATAGTAGCAGTGGTGGTGGTAGTAGTAATAGTAGCAGTGGTGGTGGTAGTAGTAATAGTAGTAGTGGTGGTGGTAGTAGTAATAGTAGTAGTGGTGGTGGTAGTAGTAATAGTAGTAGTGGTGGTGGTAGTAGTAATAGTAGTAGTGGTGGTGGTAGTAGTAATAGTAGTAGTGGTGGTGGTAGTAGTAATAGTAGTAGTGGTGGTAGTAGTAATAGTAGTAGTGGTGGTAGTAGTAATAGTAGTAGTGGTGGTAGTAGTAATAGTAGTAGTGGTGGTAGTAGTAATAGTAGTAGTGGTGGTGGTAGTAATAGTAGTAGTGGTGGTAGTAGTAATAGTAGTAGTGGTGGTAGTAGTAATAGTAGTAGTGGTGGTAGTAGTAATAGTAGTAGTGGTGGTAGTAGTAATAGTAGTAGTGGTGGTAGTAGTAATAGTAGTAGTGGTGGTAGTAGTAATAGTAGTAGTGGTGGTAGTAGTAATAGTAGTAGTGGTGGTAGTAGTAATAGTAGTAGTGGTGGTAGTAGTAATAGTAGTAGTGGTGGTAGTAGTAATAGTAGTAGTGGTGGTAGTAGTAATAGTAGTAGTGGTGGTAGTAGTAATAGTAGTAGTGGTGGTAGTAGTAATAGTAGTAGTGGTGGTAGTAGTAATAGTAGTAGTGGTGGTAGTAGTAATAGTAGTAGTGGTGGTAGTAGTAATAGTAGTAGTGGTGGTAGTAGTAATAGTAGTAGTGGTGGTAGTAGTAATAGTAGTAGTGGTGGTAGTAGTAATAGTAGTAGTGGTGGTAGTAGTAATAGTAGTAGTAATGGTAGTAGCGTGGCGAGGCGAAGGCCGGGGCGTAGGGCCAGGAGGGCCGTGTTGTTGCACGGCTCGAGCCCGCCAGCGCGCGTGTGTGTATGCGCGTGTGCGTGCGTGCGTGCTTGCTTGCAGGCGCGTCAAAGCAGCCGCGTGAGAGCCGCCTGCACCACCGTCGGTGGGGTAGAGGCGCAGGCGAAGTGACGCGACGGCGAGTGGCGGGGCGCGTGGGGCAAGCCGCCGGGGCGGTGTCCAAGCGTGCGATCTCTCGTACACGATGACAGTGAAGACTTAGGCGAGGAACAAGTGAGGTGAGATGAAAGAGGACGGGTATAAAGATGGTTGAAAAATCAGAATCGAAAATACACTAGTCAATCCAATGTAGAAGAAAATAAAGAGAAAACGGCAAATGATCAAAAGAGATGGCTTGGATGTTGGATAACGAAACAAGAGGCCAGGCGCCAGTTAGGGAGGGACGAATTAAAGTGGAGAAAATGAGAGAAGTGCCAGTAAGAGGAGTCTAGTAGTGTAGTAATGCGAAGGAATTAATTCCTTCAAAAGAAACGAAGAGCTAGTCTAAGTAGTTCGTATTCCATGTGCTGGCTGGAAAGGTCACAGCGTGCGGCCACGGTGAACAGATGTTCTCATGAAATTCATCGCTCTGATATGGGATATCGTGGAAGGGAAGCTTGGAAGGGAGGCACTAGAAAACTGGAGTACACGTTTTCTTCCGTAAAAAAATTAATCGCAGCTGGAATCAAACTACTACGTGCCTTGTGTGACCATTAGCATTATTTTGTGTAGTATTCAATGACATGTGTACTAACGTTATATTTGTACTGGAAATTTAATTTTAGTCTTTTGAACTTTGTTTAAAAGAAGTACTTAAATCTGTACCTTCACTATACTGAAAATCTTTTTTTTTTTAATGCGTCACTCTACATCAGTACATAAACACTATCCATACACAAATTTCTATCCTAGAGGAAGATTTTAGAGCGTATATTAATTTCAGAAACAATCGCGGATCTGAAAAGAAATATCCTCCCAGTCCAATATTTTATTTCATTTAATTTAATTTCCAAGGAATATTCTCATTTAGTTAACAGAACTTAAAGTAACATTGTGTAAAGTGTCTTTTTTTGAAACAAATTTAAGGGCGGTTTCAACTGACATTTCATATCCATTGCCCATTGAGATATATTGCTACTAAAGTCGGACAATTAACAAATATCAATATCATAATCATCATATCATGTTAATATATTGATATTTGTTAATATCAATATATTAACAAATATCAGCAAAAGTTACAATTATGATCACTTCTATACACTTTATAGACTACAAACATGTTCTGAAAATCTCTTCACATTTGCCCAAACACATTTGCCCAAACACATTTGCCCATTTATTGTTATAGATGGTCGTTTTGAAACAAACTAATTTAATATTTTGTAATGTGGGAAGTCATTAAATATTCGCATGGAAAACTGAAATAACATTTATGCACTAGTTCATTGTTTACATTTCACAGAAAATGTCGAACTAAACGCTTACTTAATTAGAAAAATTTTACGTTTAAGGCAAAGTTTCAAAACTATTTTTTGTGAGAATGTACTCGCGGCAAAATACAAGAAAAAACACAAACTTATTTTGTGTATTCGAAAATGTGTTATGGAATTAACAAGTGAACGTGTCAGATGTTGAATGCGAACTTACACAAGTACTTTTTTACGTCTTTCAAAAACAATATTAGTATAAAATCTGAGAACAGACACATGGGAAATTAATTAGCTCAAAATTATATCTTCCAGTTCCTGAAAACTAAAAAATGGTTATAATTAAATATTGGTGCGCAGATTAAATGAGATAACAAAACAACACTATTTCATTTCGAGACAACTACGTGAGCAGTAAATGGGTAAGTGTTCGGCATATTCATATTCAAATGATACAGTAAATGTAAAAACTATGAAGGTTAAAATGCGTAAGTTAAAGACGACTAAGCCTCAAACTACGATTTATTGCAACTACAGCTACAATTTTAGTTAGCATATAAAAGGAAAAAGATACTAAGTTACAATATTCTTCAGTCAATAGCTTTGAAATGAAGGCAACCACAGGAGCCAAGTATCTCATAATTTTTGCCTGTGTCAAAAATGATTGTACATTTTGTCAAGTTTTTGGAGGCGTAACATGATAAAAATGGGTTCTTACGAATGTTTGCTGAGGCATATTTCAATGATGGATTGTCGTAATGACCTAGATGGTAAAGTTTCAGAGATGTGAGATCTGTTGATTTCCTTGCATTTCGTTTTGGCCGTACTGAATGCAACTGCCTGTCTCAGCCTTTTAGGGAAACTTTTATACTTGGGCTTTCATGGGATATGAAATCTTTATTTTAAAGAGCTTTTAAGTAAGGAACGAGAAAAATCGTGGAAAACGGGAGAAATGACGTGAAAGGAAAGTCCACGTGGTAAGAAAGTAAGATGAAGATTCTTTTCGCATCTGCGAGCAGTTTTTCCGACAGCGAAAATACATCACCAAAACTTCCGACAGCGAAAATGCATCACCAAAAGGCCAGGTGTTGTGATTTAGGAAATGGTCAGATCTTGAACTTTAAAACAGAGCTACGACTTACAGGATAGTTTTTTATAGTTTGATCTTTAGTTGACGTACACAATAGAGCAAGTTTTAATAGTTTTTCAAACAAATAATGGAAATTTCTTTGACAGGGTAAACTTGTGTCTTTAAATTACTGTTCAGATTCACGAAAGACAAGGTACAAAATATTTGCTTCAATATTTAAATAATATCGTCAAATTTACTCTTCGTCCACATCCTAGACAAACAGAACTATACTGTATTTTAAAAAGTCATCCTGCATTGTATGATATGAATTATTTATAAGTATCTGTAGACGTAGATAGAACCAGGCCGTACACGCTCTACAGAAAATTAAGAGTGCAACGCTCTAAAATATCTGACTGTTTAATAGAATTCGAGCAAGACTGAAATCCGAATCTATCAAGAAGTCATTTACGCATCCTTCAGAATCCTTGCTTTAAGAAGCAAGCAAAAAGAAGTGTCATATTTTAAAATAAATGTATACATTTTAACAAGGATAAGAAATACATCAAAGGTTGATATTAATACATATTGCTGACTGATAAGATCGTCATTCGTTCTGGTTTTCACACTTTCGTCAAGTACTTTCATATATAAGAAAATATTTCCGCAGAAATTTGTAATATATAAGCACTTTAAATTTCTGAATGTTTCGAAAGCGGTCATCTTACGTTAGAATTGTCAAACACCAAAATGCATTTTTAGATATCAAAGTGGAAACTTTAATTCATTAAATAAATTTGAAACAATTTTGCGGAAATTTTTGTTTGTACTTGCCACATATACACCACTTCATTTTGGGGATGGTATGGCCTCCAGCTTGTGTTAACAAGTATGAATCAGTGAAATTTCACTAATTTTCTCGTTATTTTGGCATAAATTTACATTTGGCTATAATCATGGGCTAATTAAATACATTTCGACAGAAAATTAAGCATTTCGGAATGACGTTTCTGACCACTAGTAGAATACGTTTTATAAAATACTTAGAGAAAACGGTGATAAAAATAATTTGTGTACCAATGTTCAAATTTTGCAATAAGAATTTTCCGCAATCGAGCTGATAAACTTCTTAAATAAGAACTATCAGTACATAATAAACACACAAATAAATAATTTATTAACCCACTTATTTTTTTTATGAACCAATTATATACACACGTCATCACGCTTGCTGACTCGAACTATGCGACTAAAAGATTAAAATGGAATGAAAGAGGAAAAAAATGACGACAAACACACATAACGAAACGCAGCATACTTACGAGGGAAACGAATACACTAAATCGCCGCCTGATTATAAACTGCTGCTCCAAGAATTGAATTTCTCTTTTAAGTTTCGTAGTCAAACTTTAAGACCGTATCCAACGAGGCGATTGACACTGGATTCATTTAACTTCACTATTTACCTGTTTTAATTGTAAAAATGTGTTTTGAAGATATGAATAGAATGTGTATAAGGTCGCAAACATAACAAACAAAAAATGCTAACAGGTAGAGCAATAGAACTAAGAAAGAAAAACATATGAGAAGAGGAGCAAAGAAAACGAGTGGAAAAAAGTGGAAAAATATTAAATGATGTAATTTAGATTATTTATTGACACTTCGTGTTTACGTTAAGGTTTTGGTTTTATCGTTTTCTTTTGAAAAATTCCGAATTCAGGACTGCATGTTCTTTACCAAATCATAACGACGTTAACTTGTTTACATGCATAATTTTCAGCTGCTGATCAAATTTCCACAATTGTGTAAAGTACTTAGAAATAAGAGTGAGAAAGAGATAGAAGGAGAGAGTGCCGAAAATTTCACAACGAAATTTCGAGGAAAGTATTGGTGTCCCCGGTTAAAGCGAAACACTCGTCTCTGTAGGTTGATTTTAAAGAGGCGATTCTACCATCTGCAGTGAGCGCGCCAGATGGGTTCTTTCTCTTTGGCACAGTCGTGTCAGCTTCTCCGCATTTGTCTTCTTTGTAAAATGCAGTCTCTTAATGAAATTGCTCCCTTACAATGTAAGTACTAATTTAACGTGCAATATTCCTAGAAGATTGAAAGAAATTACGATACAGTAAACAAAATTGCATATTTGCGTACAATGCACACGTTTGCCACGGTTTGTTAACCTGGAAAATTTGCTCATTTAGAGCCCACTGAAAAATGTTTACCAAACGTCGTCATCATAAACGACAAGTGTGTGAGAAATGAATCAGGAACACAACACACTCCCTTTTAAGTGTTACAGCATCAATATTACTCCACGATATCCCTAATTAGGGCAAATATTCTGAAGTTGTTACAGGCATAAGATAGTGTCCATATATCGCAAAAGAATGCTTAGTAGGTTGTTTTCCGCAGGGTCTCATAACTTGGTGGGTTCTGTGTCACGTTTCCAATCGAATTACCGGTGACCTAGCGATACAGAGCTATATGCTAGCGTAGCTAAGAAAATACGTGCCCAGAACACCTGTCGATCAACTCCCAGGAAAGGCACGAGTTCGTGGGCTAATGGCAAAGGCGAAGGGACGCGCTTTCGAAGGTGGACTCGAACCAATCCATACTAATTCATCTCTCCACGATCCCAAACTTCCCACACGTCTACCTCCAACGACTACTGACAGAGCACTCATCTTTTAGATCGAGATTGACTTTTTACGTATCTCCTCTCCAATGTATTTGACCTAGTTTGTTTGCTGTTAGGAGAAAATTAGAAGCACGTGTTTACGTATTTCCGAAATGAGATTACCAAACTATATCCATGGTCCGCAGAATCCGTTATCTGAAAATTACGTTCACATGCTAACTTCAAGACAGAAGAGATAAGAAGCTGTGAGCTTCGTGACCGAATGGCAGTTGAGAATAAAGCTGGATGCTCGAAGGGCACTTGCGCTATTTACTCCCCCAAAATGCGTAAAAAATATCTAGGCATGTGAGGGACAAGAAAGGTGGACTTAGTGAACATGCGTTGTAGAGTAGAAGAATCCTTATACTGCACTTACGTAAAAAAATGTAAGTCTGATCTGATATTCATGAGGACAATAACAGCTACAGTGGTGGAAATTATTACTTAGGCACTAACTTAAGTTAAAGAACATAATTTCTCAGACATTATATTAAATGCTGAACATACCAGTACCTTGTTTCACATATAATACTTTTTTGTAAATAACTTAGTTTTTGACAATACAAGTTATTGATACACAAGTTATTGACTTTGGCTTTTTGCAAAATTATTCGTTTGGTTCCCCTCAGAGATTTCTTGCACGACCATATTCACAGTTTCTGCCCTACTGTGTATCCAGCTTGACAAAATTATCAATACGCCCTAATTTCTTGCCGATTTCACTGTGTGAGAGTCCCATATCTTCACACATAACAATTCTACCTTCCTCTTCTTCTGACAATCATTTTCCTCGTGGAACTGTTCACAATATACAAGTCTCTTCTGCACAAAAACTAAACAAAGCTACAAAGGAGCTAACAGCTTAATATTAATTTCCACCTCGAGAGTGGTTTGTTACTCTTATGCAATTTCGCCAACTAATCAGAAGCAATATCCGGTCTAACGATGCGCGTAACTGTTGTAGACATTTTTATTCATGAATTATGTGATAATTTCACAGCATCAATTAATTTACGGCTATCTTACAACAAATTAACTTGCCTCTGTACTCCTTTCCATCACAGTACGTCAAAAAATGCGACAAGGGACTACATGTCTTTGTATAAGAATCAAAGGAAACGGTGCAAACCCAGACACTGCGGAATATTTCCACGTGCCCACACACAGAATCAGAAAGAAAACATATGTGCACATTATTGGTTTTGACTGTATGAATGACTATAGTATAAGGACGAAGGCGATGTTTTGAGGGCGTATTAATAATTGGTAATTAAACACTACGATACCATAATTATATCTTGGTCATGAAACAAAAGGGCATAGTAAATTTGACGAAAAATATTAGAAAATCCTGCAAAAAATTGAAGTTCTATTTCGAATTTTGAGAGCGGCATATTAACCAGATACATTGGAGCTATTTTGAGATATCCCTAATGTAGGGGACATTTTTTGAGATGATACATTTTCTTGTATATTCTGTGTTCGACTTAGGTGCTAGTGTTGTTCACAGGTGGATCGATGAACAGACAGAGGTTTTGTAAACACGTTTTCTATATCAGGGCATCAGAAAAGACGTATTTTCTAGTTTCAACACCTTTTCTTTCAGAATTAGATAAGTTTATCTTAATTCGCAGTAGTAATGGATGAGAAATTAAAACCGCGAGTGCGAGTGTGCTATTTAGGCAGCGGAAGGTGACAAAAGCGCCAGACCAGGTGTGCGCAAACAAAAGTCGAGGGACGGAGTGCAGAAGTAAGAACGGGTTGTTAAGAGAACAAAGCGAGACGATCGGAGAGCGATCGCGGCTACTTTTATCGAAAGAAAAACGATCACTGGGAGTGAAGAGCGCAGGGCGTCTGTAACCGACGGCAGGCAGTAACGCCGCGGGTCGGGCGACGGCACGGACTAACGCCGCGGGTCGGGCGACGGCAGGCAGTAACGTCACAGGTCGGGCAACGGCAGGCAGTAACGCCACAGGTCGGGCGACGGCAGGCAGTAACGCCACAGGTCGGGCGACGGCAGGCAGTAACGCCACAGGTCGGGCGACGGCAGGCAGTAACGCCACAGGTCGGGCGACGGCAGGCAGTAACGCCACAGGTCGGGCGTCGGCAGGCAGTAACGCCACAGGTCGGGCGTCGGCAGGCAGTAACGCCACAGGTCGGGCGTCGGCAGGCAGTAACGCCACAGGTCGGGCGACGGCAGGCAGTAACGCCACAGGTCGGGCGACGGCAGGCAGTAACGCCACAGGTCGGGCGACGGCAGGCAGTAACGCCACAGGTCGGGCGACGGCAGGCAGTAACGCCACAGGTCGGGCGACGGCAGGCAGTAACGCCACAGGTCGGGCGACGGCAGGCAGTAACGCCACAGGTCGGGCGACGGCAGGCAGTAACGCCACAGGTCGGGCGACGGCAGGGAGATAATAGTGATTAAATCAAAAGGAGAGCGCCTGCAGGGAATGAAGTGACAGTAAGTAGATTCCAGGGGCGTTGGCGACAGCAGAGTGACTCTAAGAAGCTTCGGTATGTCGCGGAAGAACTGAAGGTTCGGGACGGCCGGTGGACGATCTCGGGGGCGAAGATCTGGTGTGCACGAGGGGGGGGGGAGATGGGAAAGGGTAAAATGAGGGCAATTGGGCGGGGATGAGGAAGGGGCGAGAGCGATAGTACTATATAGAGATATGGGCGGACGCACGGGCGGGCGATTGCGAGAAGAGGACCGATAAGCGAACGGGTGGAGTGACAGGGCCGCCAGGAGAGCGACTAACAGGAGATGTGCTAGATGGCAGTGAGTGGCGCGTGGGCGGCCAGAGGCACGGGGCGTGGCGTCCCGTGCACGCAGAGCGCGGCTCGCCGCAGAAGCCGTGCTTCGGGGTGGAGGAAGGGCGGGCGAGGCCAGCCAACGCCTCAGGCCTCCGGCACCGGGGACGCAGGGATGCTTTCAGCCTGGCTGCTCGCTACTGCTGTCGCCGCCGCCGGCCACCACACAGTCGCGCGCGTGCACAAGGGCTCTTGGGATAGGCGCCGCCTGGCCTTACCCGACCTGACCTGACCTGACCTGACCTTCGACGGACCAAGCGTCCACGTATCGTCCAGGAATGCTTTGCACAGGCTAGCTTTGTTGTTCTAATTAATTGACAACATGTAAGCTTCTTTGTCAAGACGCGTTCCCGCAGTGGATAAAACTAAACAACCGAAAACATGGACGGCTGAGGCCCCTCGCGGGAGCTTCCTTTCTATTTACAAAGACACCGCAAGAGTAATGGTAAGAAATGAACGAGATATGATTTCTAAATGAACGACAAGTCTGAAAATTGATTTGCTCAGTTGTGTAAGTACCGAATATCTTGAAAAACATCTAATTAAATTTCTTTGTACCCATTTATATCTCCATTTTTAAATTTCGTATACGCGCAGAAATTCACAGAAAACTAAGGAGCCTGTGGCCACGCGAGAGGTATCAATGGTTTCGTTACATACGTAGGACCTCGGCATAAATAATAAGCAAACATTTCAACACATTCAATTTTTACTTAAAAATGCAAATATTTGATTGTTTTCCGCCTATTACCATGCTGCGCGTAGCGACTAAATTCTCGTACTGGATATGTCTCCTTACAACACAGCTTACATGCGAATGCAAGGCTCCAAATAAGAGCCTGCATTCTAGAAAATACTTGCTATTCACATTTTGCGCTATGAAAACGTAACTTTATTTTACTTATACTTAGTTGTACGTCAAGAATTGTTGCACTGTATAAATAATAAACTAGGATTTTGAAGTGTTTGTGAAGACTGTTTTTATCAAAATGTTTAATTTACTGGAGTGTTATAGATGAGAATTTTGTATACATGCGAGTGTGCTGTGATAACGCCAGTAAAATTTACATAAAAAACTATACATAAATATCAATGTCCGTCATCCCGAGAATTCAACGCCAACAACTAGAATAGATGAAGCAGCTTTTAGGAATGGCATGACGGCGATAGGTCCAAGTCACGAGCGGTAAGAGAAGTCGGAAAAGTATGATGTATCAATAGAGAGCGACGGAGAAATTTGAACGTTGTAAAACTTGAGAGGCGAAGCAGCGAGATTAATATGGACGACTACTCGTTTCTTCAAAGTGGGAAGAGTCCATTGACATAATGGAACAGGCGGCGGCGTGGAACTGAACATGTGCAGGTAACCAATTTAAACTTTCCTACGAGCGATATTCCCAAGAGGGGGAAAAAAGCTCAGCCAGTCTTCCGCGAAAACATAACGAGCAATCGGTTCCTGAATTGCATAGGTTTCAAATTGAGACCAGTTCCCACGATCATTTTAGAAATAATTTTTCGTTAACTCAGGCTCTCAAGTGTGCTGTTCATCACAGCCAAGAGCTATTACTATACTTTTACTGATAGGTTCGTATGAAATATTCATAACTAGAAGATTGGGAAAAAATCTTAATGTCTACTGATTAATAAATACATTATCCTTAAAAACAGCTAATCATTAAGAAGTGCTTGGCGTTAACATGACTAGTTGTGGACTACGGTATCATGTATAGTTTTTATTACAATTTTTTTGTTATGTAAGGGCGCATCAACATCTAGGTCATTAGCGATCACTATTGCATTTAACGGTACGGTACCTGCCATAATAATGAGGATGATAGGGAATGAAAGGACGGACATAAATACAACAATGCTCGAGGCGAGACTTGAACCCGCGATCCTTCCGTCCGCGATCGCTACGGCACTACTGCCTTAACGATTTCGGCCACCTGGATCGGCAGTGATTTTGTTTCCTTGACACATATTTGCATTATTGTTCATTAAAAATACTGGATAACGCTAAAAAATGACAAGCCACTAATTTTAACACATTTGAAGCATACAGAAATACGATCAAATTTGTGGAGCTTGCTACGTCGCCGCGTTTCCCCAACGGCGCGCGAAAAGAACTGACGGCTGCCGTTTTCGGCAACGCCAATCGCGAAAGCGCGCCGATCGATCTCCGAAGGCTCCTCCGACGATGCAACGACAGGACACCCCCTCCACCTCCCCCCGCCCCCGCGCGGAGGCGCCGAGGCCGCTGGCGAACGCCGACGCGCTCTGTCAGGCCCGCCCCGCGCACCTGCGGCCCCCTCCGCCCCAGCCGCCTTGTCACAACTGATTTAGTGCCGCGCAGAGGGGGCAGAGGCAGCACCAGCGCCCGGACTTCAGCGCGATGACTCCACAGACAGCAACGGGAAGCAGACTCAGCGAGAGCGAAGGCGGCGGCGAAGAAAGAGAAGAACCTCCCCTACCTCCCGAACCCGCTACCGGCCGCGCGGCGACCAGGTGCGTGCTCCGCACGAGACGCGTCGGCCCCCCTCCCCCGCCGTCCCCGCCCCGCCACCACCGCCGCCGTCGCCGAATGCTCGTTTTTTAACGGCGCGTCAAAATGTTTACATATGTCGGCCGTGTTGGCGTGCGCGGCGACACGCCGCCGTTACGAAGGATTAGCTGTCGCGCGAGCGCAGGAGCGCCGGAGCGCGGGTGCGAAAGGTGCCGCTAATGGTGTTTGTGTGTCGGTGCGCAAGAAAACGAGCGTGTCCGTGGCGGAGCGTCTTGCGGCGGCGGCGGCGAAAGACGGACCGCCGCCACCCGCACAGAACGCAACACGCCCCTCTCCATGGCAACATCCCACTTCCACGCGCTGGGCGAGCTCTTTTTTTCATATTCGCGTGCCCTTTATTATTATTATTATTATTATTATTATTATTATTATTATTATTATTATTATTATTATTATTATTAAAGTGATAAGGTGATGAGTTATGAAAGGGCGAGAATGATAATAATTTGGGGACGTGGTAGGTGGGATACTGCGTGGTGGCAGGGGTTCGTGGGATTTGGAACCATTCCAGCATTTGCCTTATGTTCAAGGAAAATCACGAAAAAACTGGTCACGATGGCCAGCCCGGAGATCAAACCCGGTCCTTCCGATAGCGAATCCAGCGCGTTACGCACTGAGCCACTTCGCTCAGTATATTATTATTATTATTATTATTATTATTATTATTATTATTATTATTATTATTATGACAATTATCAAGTTTCACGTTTTATTATCCATCACTGGGCATTTTTTAAAGGAGTACATATTACTATTTCCTTAAACACTGTGTTTGGAGAGCTCGGATTTAAAATTATTTCTGATAAATAGCAAAGCTTCATTAGATAATGATAATTTTGTCGATGATAATGGCGAGAACAAACATGAGCTTTGCGCAGCCAGTAATTCCGATGGTCGCATTTCCTCGAATACATCAAGCTCTGCGGTCACGATGGACAAACGGTAACTTGGTAATGGATGAATAAGCGTCGATATTGAACAGTTCGTGGAGTGAGCAGCGCGATAAACGTGAAAACCAGTAGTGCAAACCCCGGAACTCGCATTAGAAGGCAAAAGCTCGTGCGTCACGTGACCCACTATGCGTCCCATTCAAAACCGTCTCTGCAATAATTAGCCGCACAACCACTGGCTTGCGCCGCTCATTGTTAGTGATTCCGGGTGCGTCAACTATTAAGATTAGTCCCGTAAGTGAAGTGCACTTTTTCTCGGGAGGTGATGATCTTCTCCCGCTCGATGGCACGATCCGGCGCCGACCTACCGTCGGCTGGCGGAGTTTTCCCAACCAGGTGTCTCCCACCGGCGGCTCACCGCCCCAACAGGGACAAGCTCTAAGCTCCCCACCGGTCTCCCAACATGTGTGGTAGAGCAGTGCATGTGAATGAGTGTGTAAGTGTGTGTAGGCGCGCGATCCGTGGTCCGCTTGATAGGGTTCTGCTCCGGCATTCGCCTGGTATTGATCGAAGAAACCACGGAAAACTACGAATCAGAGAAACTGGCCGCTAGAATTTGCAACAGACAACGTCTGAATTCGACCTAGTTGACAAGCTAGAGTCAAAAATCGTGCCACCGGGACTCGAACCTAGGAACTCCTGGTTAGAGGCACAACAGTGATATCAGTTTAAATCATATGAATGTTCACGCAATTCATGTTTATAATTCACAGTGAGTGACCAGATACAAATGGGTATTCTCCCAGTTTCAAGAAATATACTCGTAAATAATTTAATCGTGTATCATATCGAAAGAATTCACGTGTACTGCAAATGAAGTTTGAAGACAAAAAATAAACGGGAGGAATAGTAAATTATTAGGTCAAACACACATTTATTTTTCTGCATTAACTAATGATAGTCTGAAGTTCCAGGTTTAATGGTTTTGCAATGATTGTTTCGTTTTTCTTATTTGTCAAGGACCTTGGCTTGCTTCTCCGAACGACACCATCAGTATTCATGGAGCGACGCGAGTTCTTTTTACATGCCAGGAAACAAGAGCACCGAGAATTGCTGTGCGCACGTGAACAAGTAAGAGAACAAATACCAGTCATCCACTCGTTTGGGTAATGCACTTCCTCATTGTTTACAACTACGGTCACATAATGCAAATGCATCTCACTTCTAGAAAGACAGGACTTCACTGTTTCTGTCATATGTAAGCGAGATTTCCGGATCTGTGCAATTCAGCGGAGTAAAGCGAATTCACTGCACTATTTTTTTCGGAACATTTTTGTGCTGGAACGATTTACGTATTACGACATATCCAGTCCAGTGAGACAAATTACTTCGGAAAGATAAATAGCAGTAATATTTTCGAAAAATGAACATATTAAAATATATTTGCCATGACAGAATATTTGACAACTTCCAGATAACATTCATTCTTTCCTATTCATTAGATTATTCTTAAAAATGGCTGGATTCCGAGTCCAAAACAACGTCGAATCCGATACGAATTTGGTAGCAAAAGGACGTTGTAACAATTGTAATGTCTTAATGTCGGTGGCATTGCATGATATAAGAAAATGGTTGCAATTATGATCAATGCAATTGACGATCTGTAGGAATCCTTAACCAGTAAATGCGGATTGAAGCACAACGTAAAATCAAACTCGACTTCAGATTCTTGGTAACTCACAACTGCTCACAAAGCACGCGCGTTAACAAGCAACGAGGATCTTGTTCTCATCTGGGGCGGCGATATCACATTCTTTCTATCAATGAATTGTTTCTTTTTGGGGTGGGTGGGTAATTGTTTAAATGTTGTAACTGAGGCGAGCGGTGTCTTGTGAAATACGTGAAGTAGACGATGATCGCGTTATTATGGAAAAATAGGCAATAAACAACGCAGACAACTTCATGGCAATCGAGCGTTTAGCATCGACCCTCCTTTTCAGAGCCGCGAGCTCCGCGGGAGGGGACGGGCACAGCCAGCCGTGGCGCTGCCGCAGCGGCGGTGCGAAACAAGCGAGAGGGCGAGCGCAGGGCGAGGGCAAGCGAGAGGGCGTGATCTTGGCGGGACGCCGGGGCGCTCTCCAGGACGCGGACACGGGGCGATTGATTGACTGATTAAGGATTCCGGGCGCGTCAGCAGCTAAGGTTATTAGCCCCGTAAGTGTAGTGCATGTGTTTTCTTCGAGAGGTGGCGGTGATCTTGCCCAGCCGGATGGGGAGATTCGGCGCCGTCTTACCGTCGGCTAACGGGGTTTCCCGAAACCAGGTGTCTCCCACCGTCGGGGCACTGCCCCAGCCAGGACAAGCGCTAATCTCCCGACCTATCTCCAGGCATGTGTGATAGTGGAGTAGCAAGACAAGAAAGGTAGGAAACATCGAGTGCAGTTCGTGGTCCGTTTGTTAGGGTACTGCTCCGGCATTCGCCTGGTATTGATCGCAGAAACCACGGACAAAAACTAGAAAACAGAAGTCGGCCGCTAGAATTGTCCTCCAGACAGTATGACTAATTTCGACCCGCTATCTAGGTAGTGAAAAGCCGAAAATCTTGGCGCAGTCAGGACTCGAACCTAGGACCTCCCGGCCACAGACACAGCAGTGACGTCAGTTGATGCCCCTGAATCACCTCTCCCGGTAACACGGCAACAAAACCGCCAGTTTCAATATATTGAACATAGTTTCAATATATGTTCAAGAAATGGTTTATTATTGTTCATATCAATCAATGAAAGAAAAAAATATCTTCTTCGCCCATTAGCGTTATTTGCCTTTTTGCATTCCTCATGACGGGAAAGGTACAATATAAAATATCGGTTGCCACGAAGTGTTGGTGCCACGAAGGTGGTAGGTGGTAATTTCAATTTCACCTCTAATTATCGCATTGTTTGAACAAACATTTCCTTCAATAAAACGAACGAGATACGTTAAAATGAATGCTAGTCGGAGAAAATTTGATTGCACTAAAATGAATTTGCGCCTGTGAATCTTACATAAAACGAACGCTTTCTGTAAATTAAAAAAAAAAACATAATGAAAGTGAAGCAATGTCATTAATTTATTGCAGATGTTATACATCATTTTATCAAATGCCTTTGTGCATTGTAACTTGAGCTAATCTAAACATCACGCCGTGTTCACAGAGGTTCAAAGCATCATCGATGCCAGGTACGGATTCAGTAAATGAGATTTAAAGCTTATTTTCCAACATGTCCTTTCAGGATAAAAGGGAATAACGTTTAGGTTCCCTTTGATGTCCTACAAACCCTCCCTTCATTTTCTTTCATTACATAGTAACTTGAGAACCGCACAAGCACAACGCTGTACTACACGAGTAAAGACTTGGGGCATGTTTGACTAAATTAGACACTCTACCATACATCCACATGTTCAAACGAAATATTATTTTCCTTTTGCGATTTTCACCACAAATTCGTCCACGTGTGACAAACGACAAATTTTACAGTAGCTCACATCACCGAACAGTGCAGGTATCTACGAATATTAGTTTTCACTTCAAGTTCGTTCTTACAGAGAAAAACAACAAAAAACTCCATAAAACTTGGGCCAAATTCTTAACTCACTTGAGCACAACATAGTATTAACTACATAAATAAATTTTTTATATTTAAAAAAACAGGGCCAATTAGCCGTGTTGTCAAGATTTCTTAAAATATTTTACGATAAATGATATTGAACGTACTTTAGATACGACAAAATGAATTTTTGAAATGTCCACCCACATCAACTTTAAACATCCCACAAACAAAAATGGCAATATTAAGGCACATAAAACGAATTCTTTAATTTCCCTTTCAAACATAATTAAATCATTTCTTATTCCTTTATTTGTCAATTCCCTCAAAATTAACAATTTAATTTCAATAGAGAACGGGAAATACAATTAAATGGGTGCATCGATACACAGAAGTAACGTGTCCTGACAATAAGGAGGCTAATATATCGAGCAGGATGCATCGCAATATTCAAAAGTAAGGAACCTTCGAAAAACGTAAATAAGAAGTAGGTGATCCCACGTACTTAATAAATAATAATAATAATAATAATAATAATAATAATAATAATAATAATAATAATAGAAAGGAGTAGTCGCGATAGCAAAATACAACTATTTCATTTTTCAGTACTTCTTTTTGGGTTATTTCTAAGTGCTCCTAGATCTAAGGTTAACTTCAGGGATGAAACAAGGTAAATGGAAAAGTTATCTCAATAAACTTGCATACATTTACACACTTCATGCACACTTTTACGAGGCGAAACGTTTACGCTAGCACTTTGAATTTCAATACTTATATGTGACACAATAAACGAGGCAGCAAAATGCGCTTCAGCGAACTGGAAATTTCGTAATTCTTTTCCCCTGTGTTAAAAGTTTACCCTTCAAGGACATCGGTGATCCGAATTGACATTAACGTCATGTGACAGCTTGACGAACGCAATGAAGTACAACAATGTAGGCTCCCTAGAATGATGCACGAAAGATTGCAAGTCTGCAGAACCAAAGGAGACCCCATGAGCAGGATTCTTCTTCCGTGAATGCCAAAAAAAGGGTTTATTTAGGAAGCATGCGCGTTCACCGTCATTACCACCTCGCTGCTCGCGAAACCAGTTGTAACGAGTATACTCGCGCAAGGTACTGGAATGCCCCAGCCTTAAACAAAATGTGATGGAATTTTATACAATTGCATATTGTCTTATTCAATGAAAGAAGTAAACTTTAACCAATAAATATATCATTAAAGAATTGTGAAACAAAATCAAACTTAAAAACAGGTTTTATCGTAAAATAAGACTTTCCCATCCCCTAACTTCGACCGATTAAAACAGAAAGTTTGTATACAAATACAAACATATTTACTGCGTTATTAAACTAGAGCTCAACTTATTGTAGTTTATTGTTTTATGTTTAAGAATAAACTTCGGCATAAAAAGAAATAGAGCACCAGTATAAAATGATACGGTGCTAAGCATTCGCCACGCATTGCGAACAATAATCTAGGGAATGTTTTGATTCTGAATACAATGACAGGTCAGTAAGGCTAGTGTATTAGATGGTGTATCAAATGCAACCGAGGAAAGATTTTTCTGATCTGAATGTTTACCGAGAGGCGAAATATCTGTTACTACACAAATCATTTATTGATGTAGCTGTAATTCATGTTTTAATTTAAAAGGAAAAAAACGGATTAAAACTGTGACATAATTCGCGATGAAGTGCAATCAGTGCACATTTCCTTGAGCTCTGGAATCTCTGTTCTAACTCATGTAAATATAACATATTTCAATGAGAAATTAATTGCAAAAACCGCAATAATCTAGTATTTTCCATAACATTAAACCACCTTACCATTTCGCCGCAATGGTTCTCAAAAATAAAGATCATATAGTTACATTACCACATTTTGAGGGTGATTTCACCCTTTAGAAAATGTACGCACGCAGCAAAGGATCAACACAGGAACCGTATTTTCTCATCCTTAATCTCATTTGCAAAAGCGAGGAAAATTAGTGGGCGACACCTCGGGATGTTCCCTCGTCAACGCGGCGCGTGGGCGATCGCCGCCTCGCCCTCCCCTCCCCGAGGCTTTCGTTCGCGCTCTGGAAGCGTTCGGTGTCACTTTACGTCCCCGGCCCAGCTGCCACGCCGCCTAATGGGCCCATAAAGAGTTCTGTCCACTGCGCGGCGGGGCGAGGGATGCGAAATGAACGCGGCCAGTGCGAGCGAGAACGAAAAGGAAACGAGAATGAGGAGAAAGAGAGGAGGAAGATAGGAAGAGGAAGAGAGAAAGAGAGGAGGAAGAGAGGAAGAGAGGAAGAGAGAAAGAGAGGAGGAAGAGAGGAGGAAGAGAGGAGGAAGAGAGGAGGAAGAGAGGAGGAAGAGAGGAGGAAGAGAGGAAGAAGAGAGGAGGAAGAGAGGAAGAAGAGAGGAGGAAGAGAGGAGGAAGAGAGGAAGAAGAGAGGAAGAAGAGAGGAAGAAGAGAGGAAGAAGAGAGGAAGAAGAGAGGAAGAAGAGAGGAAGAAGAGAGGAAGAAGAGAGGAAGAAGAGAGGAAGAAGAGAGGAAGAAGAGAGGAAGAAGAGAGGAAGAAGAGAGGAAGAAGAGAGGAAGAAGAGAGGAAGAAGAGAGGAAGAAGAGAGGAAGAAGAGAGGAAGAAGAGAGGAAGAAGAGAGGAAGAAGAGAGGAAGAAGAGAGGAAGAAGAGAGGAAGAAGAGAGGAAGAAGAGAGGAAGAAGAGAGGAAGAAGAGAGGAAGAAGAGAGGAAGAAGAGAGGAAGAAGAGAGGAAGAAGAGAGGAAGAAGAGAGGAAGAAGAGAGGAAGAAGAGAGGAAGAAGAGAGGAAGAAGAGAGGAAGAAGAGAGGAAGAAGAGAGGAAGAAGAGAGGAAGAAGAGAGGAAGAAGAGAGGAAGAAGAGAGGAAGAAGAGAGGAAGAAGAGAGGAAGAAGAGAGGAAGAAGAGAGGAAGAAGAGAGGAAGAAGAGAGGAAGAAGAGAGGAAGAAGAGAGGAAGAAGAGAGGAAGAAGAGAGGAAGAAGAGAGGAAGAAGAGAGGAAGAAGAGAGGAAGAAGAGAGGAAGAAGAGAGGAAGAAGAGAGGAAGAAGAGAGGAAGAAGAGAGGAAGAAGAGAGGAAGAAGAGAGGAAGAAGAGAGGAAGAAGAGAGGAAGAAGAGAGGAAGAAGAGAGGAAGAAGAGAGGAAGAAGAGAGGAAGAAGAGAGGAAGAAGAGAGGAAGAAGAGAGGAAGAAGAGAGGAAGAAGAGAGGAAGAAGAGAGGAAGAAGAGAGGAAGAAGAGAGGAAGAAGAGAGGAAGAGGAAGAGGAAGAGGAAGAGAGGAGGCGATGGTGTTGGCGGTGATTGCTGGGACAAATGTGGTGGTCGCGGCAACGACGACGGCTAATTGATTTATTGATGATTCCGGGCGCATCAACAGCGAAGGTCGTTAGTCTCGTAAGTGTAGTGGACATTTTTTTCCTTCGGGAGGTGACTTATCTTTTCCCGCTAGATGAGCAGATCGGGCGCCAACCTGCCGTTGGCCAGCGGGCTTTCCCTCAACCAAGAATCTCCCACCACCGGTCACCGCCACAACCGGGAGATGCTCTAAGCTCCCGTCCGGTGTTCCGACTTGTGTAGAAGTGTAGTGCAAGTTAGTGCAAGTGTGTGTAAGTAAGAGAGGTGAGGATAAGACAAGGAAGATCGAGCGCGGTCCGTGGCCTGTTTGTTAGGATACTGTTCCCGCATTCGCCTGGTATTGATCGGAGAACTCACGAAAACTTATCAATCAGAACAGCCGGCCGCCAAAATTCTCCCCCAGACTGCGACTCAAATTCGACCCATCTAATTAAGAGTCGAAAATCCTGCTACCGTTGAGACTCGAACCTAGGACCTCCAGGTCAGAGGCACTGCAGTGATATGGTATTGGTGGCGGTGGCCGCGGCGACGGAGATGGTCGTGGGGACAGGTAAGCGGGAGCGGGTCAGGGGTCGGGGTCGGGGTCGGGGTCGGGGTCGGTGGCGGCGGTATGATCAGCAAGGCATCCAACCCGACACTTATGCGCACTTCCGAGACTATCAAATTCCACGAGGGAGTTTTCGTTAGCATTCTTAACCTATCTGATTTTAATTTTTGGGCATCATACATTTCTTTTGAATGCTCCAGTCATGAGAACTGGAGCTGGCATAAAACAGAGGGTTTACCTATTGTATTTTATTGTCAGATTGGGAAATTATTTCATTCAAAATTAATTAATCCACGGATAAGTGCGCGCAGCCGAAAACAAGAGGAGCGGCCAACTACATATATCTGCTATTTTACCTTTACCGTTAATCTTTATTTACAGAACAATAGTATTGGTAACTGTATAAAAATTACTAAGGAGAGTGAAATTATAACTTTAATGCTACAATCAATAAATACAATTGATGTTATTTTCATGCATTTACAGGGATGCCAGAGGGTTTGAAAAACCTAATCCAAAAGTTTTGGGAAACAATTCCGCAAATTGTCAGCTTAAAGGGGGGGAATCTGGAATTGATATTATCTAGTGAAATATATTTTACTATACAGCGGTTTTTAAAGTTTTCAGGGGTTCTACGACTTTTCTGCACAACCTCTTCTATGCAAACCTACGCCTTTAATCAATTTAATGAGGAAGTTTTTTCCATTCCATGAGCAACGTAACATACTGGAGTAAAGTATATATACGCAATGAATTCTATGCAACTAAAAAAGGAATAGAATCGATAAACAGGAACATGTCATCGTGATACATAAAACTGAATTATCGTATAAAAATCATTTCAGAGCTACTGACGTAAATGAAGGCAACGTATCAATTATTTTCTATAATAACAAAAATAGGCAATGCACAGTTGTTATTTGTTGAAGTATGACGAAATAACATGTATACGCACTGAAGCTTTTATATACGCGTTGAAGCATGGAATTTTAAATGTTATGTAACTAAATTAATGAAAACGAGAACACAGAGTTTATCACTCGAATACCTACAATATTAATAAAAGAGGTTTTCTAAATTTACTCTTCCACCTGGTACTTTTGTGATGTCCCTTGAGTGAGAATAGCAGTTTTAACTGGAGGCAGTCAGCCATTTAACAGTCGTACAGTGCAGATTTTGACCCAACTAGATGGACAAAATACCGAGGTCATAAAGCCAGGACGCAAAATAAGATGAAGAATTTTCGTGAAAATGAAATTCGTGGTATTTATTAGCTCATTTTGATATTAGAAATATAACCAAAAAAGTGTAAAATAAAAATTTAATTATTGCAGCTTTCAGCAGTGAAACTGAAGATTTTAGCTCTCTATTTATAGAAAAGGTAAGATCGCGACTGCTCCAGATTTAAAACAATTAAAATGTTGAAAGAATCCGTTGTGTTATGAAAATCTTGATCAAATACAATACAATTTCGATGAAATGAAGAGACATGCAAAATAAAAAACAAAAAACAAGTGTAAATATATTGATTCCTACCCCTTTCACAAAGGTAACTGAATGTTTACTCTTTACTGGAGCCAGGTTCAAAGTGTGGCAGAAGTACAAGAGATCCAACGATCGAATGCCTATTTTGTTTCCGAACGCATCAACTATTGCAGAAATAACTGTAATTGCACTGCAAGTTATACCACGGATACGGCGGTTTTCTTCTCTTAGAACGTGAGATCCAGCAGCAACCTACAAGTCGGCATTCCCGGATTTCCCCTTCCTTAGTGTTTCCGTCAACGTCGACGTAGCCTATCAAGAATGGCGAGATCGTGCACGGTCCGTTGACCTTCCGTTAGGGTATTGATTCGGCATTCGCCTGGGATTCATCGGAGAAATCATGGAAAACTACCCTCTGAGCAGCCGGCAGCTAGACTTCTACTCGACCTAGCTACCTTTCCAGTGTCGAAAATCCGCCACTGTTGTGACTTGAAAACTCAGGTCAGAGTCGATGAAATGGCAACTGTCGTTGCCGTAATCAAACTCACTTCGTAGTCAACAGACACTTATGCCACTTGTATAAATGATTTCATATCTTCACACTATTCTGCTTGGTGGGATAGTTTTATATAAAACATAACCTTTTGAAGTCGACTTTTGTTTAGTTATATTATTCAAATAGCACACTGTGTGTCGCCCAATGCAGAGCAGCTGATTCGCTTGGAGTCAGTGGACTCGTATGGAGTCACGCCTGGACGAATCTACTGCTCACAAATGATACGGAGAGAGAACATTTTGAATAAAACTGGCGCATGAAAGTTGTACTCAATAGAGGAAATGCCAATTAACAGAAGCGAGCAGTTTCCGTCGAAAAATACATTTTGCAAATGAATTTTCCTGAGACTCGAAAAATTACACGATCTCGAAAAGTTTTGAAGAACAGGCATGAGCGATTGTAAGTAGTTAAAACGAGAGAGCAGTCATTGATGCATAACTTTTAATTTATGCAATTTCCCAATTGCTTCTTAGATTTTTACTATTTCCTTTCTGTCGTATTTGGTAATATTAAAAAACAGCTTTGTGGTAGAGTATTTCTCACATTACACAATACGACCTCGAGACTAAACATTGTTCTTTAGGAGGAGGAGGAGACACGCTCAGTGTTTACTCAGAGAAATCCATACATAGAATACTAATGTCCTGTTCCTATACTCGATCAGTGTCAAGGCAACGCAGAAAACAACTGGCACTATGGCACAACATCGCACTATCTTGTTAACGTTTGTAACCGTGTAAAAGAATCGTGAATACAAAACAACCCGACACTGTCATTTTATGTTCACTCATGTTCAGGTACGTGCCTGTAACGTAATTACTTCAGTCTGTTTCCATGTGTCTGTTCGATGTCTTCAAATTATTTGCCATTCACAACTTCAATACATGTACTAATAGCAATGTAACGATGTGTTGTTTTAAATACACTTCTGCTCTGCCGGTGGCAAAAAAAAAATCAATAGAAAATTATTGTGTATTGTTAAAGTACTGAAGAGTTCAATGTTTACAAGAAGTTAAAAAGATTGTTCGACTCCGCGTTAAAACGTGATGCTACTAACATTGCACAGATCAAGTAGGAGAAGTAAAAAAACAAAGTGCAAATACTAGGAAAAAATTGTGACCGTTGGAAAAATTACATATTATTAGTAACAATGAAAACAACTAAAATTATAAATTCGTGGATGCCCCAGCGCAAAATTATTGCATAATCGTTTAAGTAAATCAACCACGTGCGTACTAAGCATTCATTGACAATGCATACCATTTTCCCACAGGTCGTAATAACATAAGGATAATCAGAAAAAATTCTGTGCTCTCGAAGTTTTATGAATACCAGCAAGGTGTCAGATTTAAGTTTCTTTGAAGGATAGTCTACCCGTCAGAGTACACCAACAAATGAGTTTTCCGAATGTAAGCAACACAACCATTTCGTAAGCTAACCTGGATATTTCATGTTCGAATCAATGAATTCATTTTAAATAATATATGTAATTAATTTCATCCAATGGAATGGTTTCCAGGAGCGTTTATATTCAATCATGGCATTCCTTGAAATCAAAAATAATTATTTTAAAGGCATTAATGCGTTATGGATTTGTTGCATATTCATAAAAGACTAAATATGCCAGTAAAAGTACTATAATTCCCTTGTAGGTCAAAGAAGTCGTATCTGAGCATGTTTTGTTGAAATGATTTGCTGAATGAGGGAGTAGTGGGGGGTCTGATTTTTTCAACGTCAGTAATATTAAAACAAATTTCTTTTACGGATGCATATCGTTTCTATTACACTGGAGCGAATGTTTGCTATCAAACGTCGCCAAAAACGATCGTTGCAACTGTCATTCGTAATTCACATGAGTATAGAAAAAAAAGAGAAACGATTCCAAAGCTCAAGAAAATGTGCAGCGCTTGTACTTCTGCTCCAAACGTCAGAGTTTTTACTGATTTTTACGCTAAATATATAAATACTATTATTGAAGGCAGATAATAATTAACAAAGTCAATACTATATATGAAATAGAAACGAAATAATTAAGACACAGTGACTATGATACCCAACTTATAACTACAAGAAATGCGGATATTGACACATTAAATACGCGTATGTGTAGAAGTAAAATGAAACCGTCGTGGACCACATTCTACAGGAATCATGGACGCCGTTTACAATGTTGTTTATACAGCAAACAAATACAATTCATTTTTGGGATGCTTTCATCTCGCTTTAATCGGTGCTTTCCTCATAAAAAAGTAAACGTTTGACAGAAAGAAATACTTGCATAATACGAGGGATTAGAACATAATGTACAATCCAAGTGCATTCTTTATTTCATTTCTAAATATCATAACATACCTCATTATTTCCCCCTCCTCTTGCGAAAATACAAAGTAGTTAAGAACACTCATAAGGCAGGCTAAATACATAAACAGTTGATATTTTGATCCCTATAATAAAATAAAACAATGTGGAATATATAGTGTGGTTGTAAAGTCAATACCTATTTATAGCAATGAATAGTTCAAAAAGTAAACAACAAAGCGAATCTTTATTACCATTAAATACATTGTTACATTTGGTTACTATGTTACATTTAACGATAGAAAATATGCTATCACGGCCAAAAGTAACAGTCGAGTATGGAATGGCGACTACCAGATTAATCGGTCCATATGTGTTACGCGACACGATGGATGGTGAACGGGGAACGATACTTGGAGATGCTTCGAGCGTACGTATGGCCTGTGATTCACGAATGGGAAAATAGACGGGAATTGCTGTTCATGCAAGATAAAAAACGTAAAGTAGTAAAACGTACGACCACATCAACAGGAAACCTTGAAGAGAATATTGTCTTCAAAGACAATTATAGAGAAATTAACGATGTTGCAACAGTCGCTTCAAACAGTATTTTTTTCGAGAGTTGTGGTTGATTCCACGAAGGGGCTAAAGAACCAAACCTTCCTATTAATTTCTGGAAAAAATCTGTGAGCTAAGAAAGTAAATATTCGGCCGGTTTAGATGTTCCGGATTGTTCAATAAAGACATGTGCGCCTGTTATTATAGACACCTAACTCAGATATTAAATGCATCCTTATGCTACGGAACATTTCCAGAAATTTTTAACAAAGGTTAAGCAAAGGTTAAGGTTAGGTAGATCATAAAAGGCAACAAAAATTAAATTCAAAATTATCGGCCAATCTCTCTTTTGCCAGTTTTGTAAAAAAATGAAGAGAATTTTCTACGTGCAAATTGAAACCTTTCTCAGTAAACGCGAAAGGTTTTCGGATTGATAAGATGCATTTAGAAAATCAAAATATACGGAAACAGTCATTTTCTTTTCTTAAAGATGCCATGTCATCAATGTATCAAAATGAAGCCCCTATTGAAATATATTTATATCTTTCAAATGCATTTGACATTGTTGATCATAACATTTTTCCGGATATCCTCAAATTTAATTAAAAAAAAATGTTTTTCTTCGATATGTCTTGAGGTTTATTGATATGAAACCTACCGAGTGGTTTCGTCTGGGTAAGCCTGCTCTTTGTAAAAGTTACACGAGTATTCTTGAGTTCGAATTCCAACTAGTGCAAATAGTTTTGCGGATTGGAAACAGTCTTTCGGGGCAATGGGTATTATAATAATGTGTAACCATTAAAAATATTGCGAGAAAGTATGTATTGTAGCTCTACTAGTTTTTAGTGCTTCCACTACTAGCAAAAAAAATTAAAGAACAGTATGTACACTATTCCAGTAGCACCACTAATTACTTTTTCATAGACATATTACGTAATGTTTTATATAAACATTAATGCTGAGGTGAATGGAGCCTTCCATAATTATATATATTTCACTTATTTTTACCGACTTTACATCGTTCAGCCTTTCGGCTGTACAGATGATTGGTGACTTATTGGAAGTTTAATAAAAACGGGGCGAGCGGGGAAACTCGTCGAGCACCGTCAGAAGTCTTAGGGAGATTATATTAAATGCTGAAGTTATTTATTTCTATTGAAAGATGGAAAATCAATTTAAGAATGAATGAAGGGTATATATGTTTTTTTATTCTCAGGAAGTGAGGTTATCTATACCGAGGTTGTAAAAGAATAGATCGGTTATATTAGGTAGATGGAAGAAGAAATTGTTTTTTTCCAGAAATGTCTGTCTAGTCGTCAGTAAACTCTGAATCTGAACAGAAGATTTTCAAGAAAATTCATATTCCCAGATCGATCCAATTGATGTCACATCCCTTGGAAACTGATATTTTAATTTTGTACTTTCCATGAAACCCCAACGATATTTTCGGATTTAACTTTTGTGCTACTTGAATTCGCATGTAATTACCGTCAAGCTGCGGATTGAATTTAACTTCCGTGTTTGTCCTGGCGTTGCATATACCCGTTTTCTCAACGAAAATGTGTAGCAATAAGTAGAAAACTGTACTAATTAATTATAAATATATTAGTTTTTATTCGAATGTGCTGACATTGCTGTTCCAGCGTGACACAGCCGAACCAGACTTGATTATGGGAAGTCGCGAGGAAGGGCCCCAAAGTTAACAGAACATGTTCACGGCGACCTTTCTTCTTTGCTCAATATAGTGACGAGCATGCGCATAAATACTACCTTATAATACTGATAACTACATGTTTTAAAATAAAATTAATACATATATATTGACACATTTCGTTAGGGCCAATATTATGAACAACGTAGTGAAAGTAACTTCTCACATTTTTCAGAAATAAAGGACACTTAAGTTAATTACATCAATAATAAATGAGGGTTTTATATTTAAAGAACATGAATGAAATTCATGAATGAGAAGGTAAACCCTAAAAAAGATTACTAGCTGTTTTACACACAAATAAACGTTACATTGTTACGCAGTGCTCAAAAAGAATATCCAGAAAGTTGTAAGTATTCAACAAATCAGACGCCAACTGTCCTCAGAAGTTAATGAATTCAAAAGGCGCCTCAGAAATTCAGAAAACGCATAGGTAGCAAGTAGTTCGAAACAAATCAGAAAAATATTCAGAGAAAAGAAAAAGAGGGCGCACAGATGTATAATAATCCTTGGGTCCCGCACAGCGCATGGTTGGCATCGCTGTCAGACACTTCACGGCGCGCCCCCGCACACAACCAGCGTGGCATCAGAACGGGAGCGGTTGCACGTAAAATTTGCGGCCTGAGAACTTCATTACGACGGCTGCATCGCAGAGCAAAGCAGAGACGGCGGAGAAGCCGGAGAATGGCGCCGAGAGAGGCAAGATAGGGCGGGAAAGGGCAATGCTGGGAGGGTCTACGCGGCGCGGTTCCGAGCATGGCGTGGCGTGGCGTGGCTGGGCCGAGCGTGGCGTGGCGGAGATGGGCTGGGCCGAGCGTGGTGGGGCGTGGCCGGGCCGAGCGTGGTGGGGCGTGGCCGGGCCGAGCGTGGTGAGGCGTGGCCGGGCCGAGCGTGGTGGGGCGTGGCCGGGCCGAGCGTGGTGGGGCGTGGCCGGGCCGAGCGTGGTGGGGCGTGGCCGGGCCGAGCGTGGTGGGGCGGGGCCGGGCCGAGCGTGGTGGGGCGGGGCCGGGCCGAGCGTGGTGGGGCGGGGCCGGGCCGAGCGTGGTGGGGCGGGGCCGGGCCGAGCGTGGTGGGGCGGGGCCGGGCCGAGCGTGGTGGGGCGGGGCCGGGCCGAGCGTGGTGGGGCGGGGCCGGGCCGAGCGTGGTGGGGCGGGGCCGGGCCGAGCGTGGTGGGGCGGGGCCGGGCCGAGCGTGGTGGGGCGGGGCCGGGCCGAGCGTGGTGGGGCGGGGCCGGGCCGAGCGTGGTGGGGCGGGGCCGGGCCGAGCGTGGCGGGGCCGGGCCGAGCGTGGCGGGGCCGGGCCGAGCGTGGCGGGGCCGGGCCGAGCGTGGCGGGGCCGGGCCGAGCGTGGCGGGGGTGGGGCGAGCGTGGCGGGGCGGAAATGAGCCGAGCGAGGCGTGGAGGAAATGAGCCGAGCGTGGCGTGGCGGAAATGAGCCGAGCGTGGCGTGGCGGAAATGGGCCGAGCGTGGCGTGGCGGAAATGGGCCGAGCGTGGCGTGGCGGAAATGGGACGAGCGTGGCGTGGCGGAAATGGGACGAGCGTGGCGTGGCGGAAATGGGACGAGCGTGGCGTGGCGGAAATGGGACGAGCGTGGCGTGGCGGAAGTGGGCCGAGCGTGGCGTGGCGAAAGTGGGCCGAGCGTGGCGTGGCGAAAGTGGGCCGAGCGTGGCGTGGCGGAAGTGGGCCGAGCGTGGCGTGGCGGAAGTGGGCCGAGCGTGGCGTGGCGGAAGTGGGCCGAGCGTGGCGTGGCGGAAGTGGGCCGAGCGTGGCGTGGAAAGGGGGGGGGTGAGCAAAGCGTGGCGTGACGGGATTGAACGAAGTGGGACGGGGTGGGGATGAGAAAAAGAAGAAGGGCGGAAACGAGGCGAGGGAAAAGGGAAGGTGGCGGCGAAAGCAAGCGGTATCCTTTTTCTTGCCGCTCTCTTAAATAAATTAAATACGATTTGCGCATTTCGCGAGCACGCTTTTGGACGGCGATGGCACAGCGGGGCACCACCGCCGCCTAAAACACACGCAACGCATCGCCCGACCGCCCACACGCGCGAGCCGTGCAAAATGTAGATTTTTCGAAGCACGAATACATTTTTTTGCTCCACAATTTTGTAACTATAATTTTATTTTATCCAACATGCTGAAACATCAGTGGTTGATGGAAGTAAATTAGTAATAGAATTCACGCAAGCAAAACCTAAAGTAAAGTAGAATTCTTTAAATCCATGTTTCTTATTATTTTTGTGTACGGTCTTCCCGAATATTTGTCACAATTTAAACATGTAACAAAACTGAAGTTTCGACTATGTTGTATGCTTGACTTCAAAACAAATCGTAAAAATAAATGTTAGCGTGGGGAAAAGCAAATATCTGAGCTCACCTACACCATAAAATAACTCTGCACCGACCCGCTCCCACACACGATCTTTCGCTTTCTGGCACGCACGCACAGTCTTGACCTTCCCGTTATATTTTCCATGCTCTCTCTCTGTCTGTGTCCCCTGCAGTCTTCCTTCGCCCGGGCCTCCTGGAAAATCCGTCGCCGTCCTGCACAGCCTCCGCAGCCGCTGCTCTCATTACGCCCGCTGTTCTCCAGACTTCATTACAAGCGCCTCGGCTCCTATCCTATCGTCTGCCTGAGGGCATCGCGCCTCCTGCGGCGAAACTCTGAATGCCGCCCACAGAGAAGAGAGGGGTGGCGGCGTCGGGGGCGCCCCCCCCCCCCCCGCAGAGAGTCATATTCTCATATTAAGATCTGGCGACCGGCAGAACTCGCGAGATTCCATTTCAAATACTGGAGGGGGCGGGGGGAGGAATTGTCCATAGCCGCGTTTGTGCCTAAACAGTAAATTTTCACAATGGCACGTAGTAATTGGTTGCTTCGGACAGAGCCCCAGTTTCATAGCGGTCAGACACATCAGTAATATTAATTGTTATTCATCACATCAATTTTCGCAGAAGGTAATTTAATGGTTGATGAAAGCGCAGAGCAGTGTGAGTTGACTAATCATCCGCTCTGTGAAGCGACAGTCCACCAGAAATTACGTACTGTTTGACGATGTACAGTAGAGTGCAACGAAGAAAGTATTTTGCCCAGAAAAGCATTATTGTTTCGAGTTTTAAAAAAGGGTTATAAGAAAATATGCTAATTCTGGATCAAAACACTAACTTGTAAAAATGCTAATTTAATTTTAATGTGGATTCCTACAACCTACTTCAGAATTTTTGTATTACCACAATTAGAATATATTGCAATATTTTAAAAGAATTATTTGAAATTTCAATTTTTCTAGCTCTTGCTGAAGTTGTTTACGTGAACTTTCATAAAAGAAGCTGCTTCGATAAAGAGTAAATTACTAGTTTTTTCGATACTGTTTTTTTATCGTAACAAAATAAATGGTTCGCATTTTCATTAAAAAAATTAATATGCTTTGAAAACTTTTGCCGACATCAGTTGTGCGAGGGACACCAACAACGGTACATGGACTCCAGACTTTCATTATCCATTTGCAGGACGGCGAGGCTCTACAATAATGACTACAAAGAAGTGAAACAGCGTCTATTACAATAGTCTGCCAACGAAAATGCGAGTATATATTCTTATTCAGTTGGAGTCAACAAAACCACACCAGAATTCACAGAATTTGGATTCAATTCGCCGGACCTACCTATTAAAATCATGGGTACCTGACAATCAAAGTGGAGTTTGCGGTGCACAGTATTCGTATTCGTTGGTGGTGGATTTCCAGAAGGTTAATCCATTTCCAAGCTTTCTTATTCCACCATAACATTATCAGCGAGGTAGCCATCCTCAGAATTACGAGTAATATTATGCTGATAAATAATTTTATGAGAACGTTTGCAAATGTTAAATAAATAAATGAATAAACAAATAAAGAAAGAAAGAAAGAAAGAAACAAATAAACAAAGAAATAATAAATTATTAAGTATGTCAAAGAAACAATTATACTCCATTGAAGGAGGACATCGAGGAGTAAACTTTTAACATTTCACTCTTCAAAGAGTAGTCCATACAAGGATAATCTGGCACAGACCCTCGGTCGCTAATTGAGAGTTATCTTCCCCCAGTTGTAATGAATTGTCCTTGAAAAACAACACTGTTGTCCGTCATTTCAGTCGCCTAATACATGGTTTATTTCTCTTTTTTTCAAACATCATGTGTATTCGTTAATTTTCTCTACTTTCTGGTACATGTAGTTTAGAGGAAATTACGTAATGCTGCAAGAAGTCCGTGTCAATATTTTAACGGAAATACACGTTTTCAGGACACTGATAGAAAGAGTAGTAACAGGAGAAATTGTAACTTTGAAAGCCTCCAACTAACCGTCCATCCGAATGGTTGCGAAATATTGGTATTTTTCACGAAATTCCCATGTAGTTTTTGGACGGCCGGGGCAGTCTAATGCACAGCGCGTTGGATGCGGGATGCTACGTCTTCTAGAATGCCAGACCGGAAAAATTATTTTCCGGTGTGGGAGATCACTCAGAGGTTTGGTTTGGTTCGATGATGCGATCCTCAAGAGAAGTAATCAGAGGGAGTTCCCGATTTTTTCTACTTGGGCAGTGCAGTTTACCAACACAGCGACGTACCGATATTGCTCCTGGGGGAGTGGAGCAGGGCCACAGCGTTGGCCGTGGAAACACATGCAATCGATTTAAAAAAGTTTTGACAAAACAATTATTGTTATTGTATGTAATGGTGTTACTATGTAAATATTTTTTTTAAAATTAATGTTTGTGTTCGGAGTTTTGAATAATTTTAATTTAATAATATAAACAGTTCAATTTTGTCAGTTTATTATTAATCTTTTATGAAATTTCAGAACAAAAATCTTTTGTGTTCATAAATCTATTGCAATATTTTGCACAGGTACAGCTAGAATTTTAATGTTACGCAATAGTTATAAAACAATAAAAAGTAGTTACGTCTTGACATTTTATGATCACTTTACGATAAAATAATATTTAACACAGCCTTATAGTTAGCACATTTTAACATGTGAACTTAATGTGATATTATTGTACTACAATAGAGATTTGAATTATTTTTAAACAGAAAGGTTTATAAAAGGAATACCTTTTATTGAATCTCACAAAATTTGACGGTGGAAACTTGAAGCCAATAAAGCCCACTTTCAAATTTCACTGCAATTCCTAAGCCTCTACTGACAAAGGGTTATTCTTTTAGAACCTATATCTAATGCTATGTCCACCTTAACTACATCAAACCCCAATAACGGTGTATTAGAATTATAAAAAATATTTGAAAATGTATTTACCATCATTAGGATTGATAACAATATACAACTGTAACTTACGCGAGTTCATATTCTGTTCTCGTCAAATAAGTAGTAAAACCTAACCACAATTTACGAACAAATAAAAGTTTATATGACAATTTGAATAATTCACTTCGCTTAAAACCGAGCTCCTTTCCGGGTATTAAGAAGCGAGGCCGGCGCTGCAAGTGAGAGCGAATGAGCCGTTTATGGATTTCCGAACGCGAAGGTGACGCTCGAGAGCTATGGTTGCGCGCTTAATTGAAGGGGGCGCGCGGCGCGGGGCGGCCGTGGGGAGGGGGATCCAATCGACGCGCTGCGTGATTGGGGCCAAGCGACCGCCGAGGACGCCGGGCCATGATCACAGGGCGGTGACGAGGACGGGCGGACGGCAATGCGGACGGAAAGGTAACTGCAGACGAACGAGGCAGCAACGGTAACGAGGAGAAAAGAGTTCGCACTCCCTTAATACATTTGCATTCTCGCGAAGACCGAAAAACAGAAACAAACTAAAAAAAAATATAGCTAAGTTTAGGTTGCAGTACAGGTGTAAAGTATGTAGGGGAATACGCGCACAGGAAGAAGATTATGAAGCTTAGAGGTACAGAGAGACTAAGGATAGAGACGTACCAAGTAATCACGGCTAACGAATTGAATAAATGAAATATTCATATGGAGGGAAATAGAAGAGGGGGCGTCACAGCCCCTCTGCCCGGTCGCCACACTACTCTGGGGGAGGGAAGGACAGAGAGAAGAGAGCGGGGCAGAGAGAAGAGAGCGGGGCAGAGAGAAGAGAGCGGGGCAGAGAGAAGAGAGCGGGGCAGAGAGAAGAGAGCGGGGCAGAGAGAAGAGAGCGGGGCAGAGAGAAGAGAGCGGGGCAGAGAGAAGAGAGCGGGACAGATTAGTGACCGACGAGAAAAAAAACAGAGACAACGAAATACATGGGACGTCAATAAGTAAACGGCCAGCAGCAAACAGGGCCGGGAATGAAGGGTAGCGGCTGAATATACGCGTCGAGTGAGCGAAAGAGCGGCGAAAATGGTCGGCAGAGCCGGCGCTAAGTGCACAGCAAAGAGTGAAGCGTGCGGGGTGCGTTGCTCGTTTTTGCCGGCCGTGGGCGTGTTGGGCGCGGGCGGAAGCGCAGGGGCGGGGTGGCGGGGGAGGCGAAGCGGAGCTGGTGTTGTCGCTTGCGGGGTGCCCCCAATTACTGGGCGCCGGTGGGGCGGGCGTTGCTGTGGGCGCGCGGCGCGGGGGGAAGGACCTCGCTTTCGCAGGCGGAGCCACTGCTCACCGTGGCACCGCGCCGAGCCGCACCGTCTTGTTTCTACGCCCACTAATTTCCGCCCTCTGACAACATGACCGACACATTTATTTTTATTATTTCTCCATGAGTACCAGTTGTGTCTACCACTTTGCTCCTATGCAATCTTGCTTTTTACCCTATCGCTGATGTACGGCCCGCTTCCCATTTTCTGATGTCTGCCTCTTTCGCAATTTATGATATTACTCTTTTTTGCCTTTGTCCATTTCATCCTGTGCTTCCCTTGCAATTTAATTCTGTAACTACTCCGGAAAGTATGGCATAAAAGTATGAACGTTAAACTGGCTATTAAATTGGAATGTTTATGTTTCTCTGAAATGCGAAATAGTGCAATTACACGCAGTTAAATATGGTCGACTCAACAAATAGAACTACGATATAAGCTAAGAACTATATTAAATGCAATGTAAAGGTACGGTGGTCTTGCAATTTACGTAACAATCAGAGCTCTCCACCACCAGTGCCATAAACCTATTCACGCTGATGTTACTAATTTGACGAGGGAGTCATTTTCCGTGTCTTCCGTTTACATGAAGAATCTGTCGCTTACACATCGACCAGAGGCCTGTGAAAGACTCGTGCTGGCTGCGAAGTAAATATTTGTCTCGCAACTGTGGGCGCGGGGCTGCCGCACGCCATCCCGCGGCCGCCGGGCGTTGCCCTGCTCTGGTCGCGAACCTGCGTGGTGTGGCGTGAAGGGGCGTGGCGTGGCTGGCGGGGTGTGGCTGACGGGGCGGGGCGGGGAAGGAGGAAAGGAGCGGGAATAACACGCAGCAAACGAAGGCGTGGAACTAGCTACTTGTGCACGTTAATGTAATTTAACCGGAGGATCCGTAATCCAATTATAGTGTATTTACGAGATACGTCTGAGTAAGCACTATGGAGACGAGTAAGACGCACGGGCTCAGAACGTGAAAGGGATTGACACAGCGCGCAGAGGGGGTCGGGTGGGGTGGGGTGGAGGTGGGGGTGGGGGTGGGGGTGGGGTGGGGGTTGGAAAGTTGTGGAAGTGAGGCGAGGCCTTCCTAATTTAAGGTACGAGATACCACACGGAATATGCTAAATTAAATCACTTTTTTTAACAAGCACGGCTCACCGTTCTGGATGAAACGCATTTTCCTAGAAATAATATCATACTTATATGAACGGACACATGAGTACGTTCGCACGCATGTATGCACACATACGCACGCGCACACACGTCACTACTGAAACGTAAGCTCGTGAAAACTCTAATAGCTCGTTAAAATCACGGAGTGACTTGGAAAATTGAAATGTGTATTACAAGAATTGCGACATCGTTATAATTGAATACATTTTATTTTCATTAATAGTTTTGATTAGATATGTAGATTCTAGAGATCTGTTCTGTTCTCTAGATTGTCCCTCAACAAATAATGAGCCATTATTGAAAAGTAACAGTTATATCGAAGGATCGAAATAAGTTCGCTCGAAACTGAAAATACTCCCCCAGCATTCAATATTTGACATTTGGAAGTGCTTCAGAATACTGCAAGTGATTTCATTGCAACAGGTGTTCAATGTATTTATTTCTGCCACACCAAACTAAAATCTGTAGATTCTATACGGATGTAAACAAACATTCTATTATTAGTGAGCGAAAAATTTTTAGTTTACAAATGTTGCTAACCACGCTGTATTGATATTTTGATTCATTATTCAACTGTGTATATTAAAGTATTCAAAATTTCAATACGATATTTCGCATTTATATTGGACCTGTAAAAAAATATTTCAAACGCCGAAGATTTTCTGAAAGGCAGAACTCTTTCAATGGAACAAAAAATGGAATAGTAATATATGGAAGTGTCAACACAAAGAGAAATCATGAGCGAAATTCATTCTCTGATGGCTGGATTTCCCAATACTTTTTACGGACCAAGGTTAAAAATAATTACCTAATTGAATAAAAGCTGCCCTTTCACATACAGAACTTGGAGTTCTCTACAATACTAAATTTGGAGAAACCTTCAATAATAAAAAAAATATCATCTAAAGGAAGCTCAAGAGCACTTGTGGGAAAGCATTTCGAATATTACTCATTACAATTCGGTCGCTTTACGCATATTAAGATATCCCTAAAAAGGATGCGTTGTATAAACCAAAAGAGACTAATAAAAAAACGTATTCTTTTAAATTAATATTATAAGCTTTTAGTATAAACTTTTCATTCAGAAAGACAAATTTACTACAGAGAAATTTAGAAAGATTAGGGATGTCAGTTCGTTCTGCGCTTCTTTCAACTTTGGAATGGTGCTTGAAAGATGTTATTGAACTCAATTCGCACAACTTAAGGGGGCATCCATAAAATACGTCTATAAACTTAAGAAGGGTGGCGTAAAACCGGATTCGAAATAGACACTACAAGGAGGGATTTGTTCGACTGACGTGTTTAAATTCATAACATTAAAATAATGTATCGAAACATTTTAAATCAATAATTTGAATTTCTTAGCCGCACAGAAGTGTCGAATCTCAAGTTTGAATCACAATATTGATTGACGGAAGAAATGACCCAACAGTTGACGTCAGTGGAGTGATTATTTTATTCCTGAATGGCGGTGTTTCCCCTCCGCACACACCGTTTGGTTCCGACCTACACGTTGGCTTGCGGGGATACTCCTCCAAGTATCACCCCCCAGCGGGACACCGCAGCAGCCGGGTCAAGCTCTAAGATGTCGAGCGGTCTCCCGATGTATGTGAATTCGTTTTACCTAGTGCGGTCAATGCTGACAGGAGATCAGACCTCTGAGCTAAACTGAGCGTGTTTTTATCACAAGCGGACGTAGCTGGTAGTTTACTATTGTTCTATGGAAACTGAACGGGTTTTGGGGATTCTAGCTGTTTTCTTAAAGATGATTACAGGAGGACTCGCTATTCCATCTTTTTTTATTAAAAATGATAAAACTATATTAGTTATGCGAGTATAACCCAATTTTAGGAATAAGGGGAATTTTAGGAATAGGAAAAAGGGGGTTTGAACATAATTATTGAAGTCCATTTATAGGGGGCGATGCTACTAAAACTATAGGACGGACATAAAAAACTTAAAAAAAGACTTTTGACGTTTTTAGGGACGACCCTTTAGACAACAAACAACCCACGAAAAAATGCATCCCTACAACCATTCGTACTCCTGGGAAACCGGCATCAAACCGACATTCGAACGGGTCACACGACGACCGCACCGAATCGTGAAAATTCTGTTCCGAGTGTGTCGCTGGGGCAGCGAAAGAACGGCGTGGAGTTCCGCCGACCCTCCGCCACCGCATCTCAATCACGGCCATTCACGGAGCTTTCATTCAACTTGGGGGGCGGCGGCGGCGGCGGCGGCGGCGGCGGCGGCGGCGGCGGCGGCGGCACTTGGCAACTCGCTCCCGCGAAGCGCTGCGTCCGCCCCACGGCATACGCCCCCTCCTGGCCACGCACTCCGCACGCAAACATTCTAAGAGGATTACATTATCATTATCGTTACCATTATTACTGGCTGAAGTGGCACAGGGCATCAAACGAATTCTGAGCTTCTGACTGCAAGGTCCGAGGTTCGAGTTCCAACGATCCAAGGTTGATTGATTGAGATTTCGGGCGTCAACTACTAGGGTAGCTAGTCCCGTAAGTATAGTGCAGTTTGCGCTCGGGAGGCGACTGTCGTCTTCCCACGCTGTATGGCGCGAGATACGGCGCCGACATACCGTCGGCTAGCGGGATTTTCCCCAACCAGGTAACTCTGTCAGACAAGTTCTAAGCTTCCGACTGGTCTCTCGGCATGTGTTGGGTAGTGCACGTTAGTGTAAGTGTATTTAATGAGAGGATAGTACAAGGAAGGGTTAGAAAATATAGCTCGATGTCCGTGGCCCGTTTGTTACGTACTACTCCGGCATGCGCATGGTGTTTGATAGTAGAAACCACGGAAAACTACCGATCCGCTACAATTATCCTCCAGATTGCGACTGAATTCAACCTAGCTGCCAAGCTAGTGCCTAAACTCCTGTCACCGTCAGGACTCGAACCTAGGTCCTTCCGGTTAGAGGTAGTGACATCAGCCGTGACATCAGTTGATGCCCTGGGTCGAGTTCAGCCGTTGTCAGGAGGCGGATTCTAGCAGCTGGCTGTTCTGATGGGTAGCTTTCCGTGGTTTCACCGATCAATACCAGGCGACGCCTGAGCAGTAGCTAACAAACGGGACATGCACTGCCCGCGATCTTGCCTTCCCGTTCCTTCTCCTATTCCCAACCCCTTCCTGATCTTTACTGCCATACATGTCGAGAGAGCAGTCAGGAACGTGGCGGCGCCCCGCTAGCTGCCATACCTGCATGTGGAAAACCCAGCAAGCCGACGTGCAAGTCACGGCCGGATCTCTCATACTAGCGGGGAAGGAACACAGCAATTTCCCGAAATAAAAATATGCAGAGCACTTGCCGAGCTTATGAGCACAGGAGTTGAGGCGCCCGGGAAAAATAAATAATCATTCATTACCATTATTATTGTAGGTGTACTTAAATTCTACCCCTACAGACTGGTAACGAGGGGTGTGTGAGTGAACTCACAGAAACGGTACCCCAGGTGGGCCCACGGAAGTCCATGATAAGTTCCTTAGGCACTGACGTACTTCAGCACGGATAGCGATCGGACAAAACTGGAAGGTAGTCCAGACCGAAAAGGAACGAGAAATCCAATCAAATCTTTTATTGTCAGAAAAATATTAATTTCTCTGCAACAGTAAAGACATACGTTTACTAAAGTTCGTTGTCTGTACATTTCTGAACAACCATCGTACTATTTAACCGATATTGATGGAATTTATTATTATTATTTTTTATTATTTTACTCATAGCTAAAACATTGGAACGTAAGTGACTGAGCATTGCGGTGTGTATTATGTTATTTCACCATAATCATGGGCGAGAGAGATAGCAAGTATTCTGACAACTCTTTGCATTGGCGAATATAGGCTACTTGCGCCAATAAGGAAGGTGGTGGTATACCTGAAGGTTTGTTATTTCACAGTCTTCAGTCTCTCCTGCTCTCAGTCTCTCCCCTGATCAGGCGTGGTTGCGACTCAACAAAAGACTCGTCAAAAGAAAATACAATAGTTCCTTACTCGCTTGCCGCAAAACCAACGTAGTGCCTGTGCCCACTGCGCGATAGTTTTCAAACGGCATTCATTTTACAAGACACGGGATACTTTACTTTCCCAATATCTTCAGCGAGTTTAATTTTTCATTTGAATTTATTTAGTCAAAAAACTATGTGACGTATGGGGGAGCAGATCATTTGCGCACGTTTTCTTGAGTTCCAGAATCCCTTCCCACCATTTAACTGTAAATAGTTGAAAGACGAGTAAAAATTAAAGATAAATAAAAATAAAATTAAAAAAATGCGAAATTAACAATATTTTAAAAGAACTAGACCTTTTCGTTCCCCAGTAATAGAAAACGTATTTGCTACAGTAAACGAATTGCAGATATGATTTTTCGGCATTGCTAACAAAATAGTAACTCGGTCTTACCTCTACTCTACCACTACAAGCAAAGGGAGAGTTCAACAAAACGTGCGCACAGTGAAGCTACATTTACAGTTCCCTCGAAATGTCGCAAAGCGTACCATGTACGCGTTACTCCGAAATCAACACATCACAAAGAGTTGTCATATTTTTGCATTGGGCGTGTAAACCGATACCACTATATTAAGATTTCTGTACATTTTGAAGTAGATGGGGACGGAATGGAGGTCTGCTCTTCACACCGCTGAAATGCAGCGGGCAGCGGCCTCGCCAGCCGGCGGGAATGGTAGGCGGCGAAGAGGCGTGCCTAGCCGTTACTTCCATCCGATGAGCGTCGGGTTACAGCATCTCGCCGACGGGATCGCCCGCTTACGGCCGCCTTCTCTCCCCTCCCACCCCTCTTCTATTCCCCTCCATCCATCCATGGCCCTCATCCCATCACCTCTCGCCACCCCGCCGCGGCCGTCGCGTCGGGGAGCAGAACGACGTGCCATTTCTTCCTTCCCGAGGCCGCCGCCGCCGCCGCCGCCCCCCACCTCCTCGTACCCTACCCCCCCCCCCCCTGCCCAGCCCACATCAAACTTTCCTGGCGTAGTTCATTTCCACTAGGCGATCCGTCGACGGGACGGGGGTTCAACGCGCGGGTTTTATCGCGAGCCTCTCGGGCGGAGAAAACGCCGTTGACGGTCGCTCAATATAAGTTTTATTGCGGCGCTCGCGGGTAAACGCCACGAACGGCTACTCAACATGCGGTTTATCGCACGCTTCCTCCAAAATGCCGTTGACGCCGTCTCAACGCCCGATTTACTGCGCGGCTATAGTGGATACACGGTAGTTGAAAACTCAACCCAAATTTTATCGTCGGGATCTTGGATGAGACAAGTTTCAAGTAGCTCGTTCAATTGTTCACAGAATCCTCGAGGGTGCTACATGTCACTGAAATTTTATGGTGAATAATACGGCAATGGTTTTATGGTGAATAAGTGGCAATCCAAAGATGGGATAACCCAAGTGTTCTTTAGTAAGGTCTACGAATCGTACGATTAATAAACAGCTTGTTTACTTCACATATAGTGCCATATTTATGAAAATGAATTCTCAAGATATACTCAATCCAAGATATGCTAATTCTTTTACGGAATTTTAGGTAAAAACTTATTCTCAACAAAATTCCATTCATTTAGAAAACTTTGTTGATAAATATTTTTTGAATAGACAAGTCAAGAGCTACAATTAGGCAACCATCTTTACAAAGTTCAGTAAATACTAAGTATAGTAATGGTACGCATTGAGTCGTATTTCACTGCCAGGTTGGGGCATTTTTATGTAAAATAGGCCGCTTATTTATACGTTGCATTTTTGGCGCTGCATGTATGAAATAATTTTGTGTGTAACTTAACATTTCAAGGCTTCGCAAAGTTGAAGTTCAAAGCAAAAAATATGAATATTAATACATCTACCTCTGAATGTTTGTTTACTATTTCGTACGCCTACACAATTTAAACTAAAACAAAGTATGAGCAATAACAAAAATACTTCATACTGGACGTAACTAATGAAATTAACAGCTGGCATTGAGCCTTCACATTGGAATTTTTACACCAGGTAATACGTATTTTAACGGTAGGTGGAATTTTCCACAATATAGTATGAAAAATAATGGCATTAAAATTTGAATAAAAATTGAATTCCCCATCTAAAATGATATGCACCGGGATATCAAAACAACCAAATTCTCACCAGTTTAGTTCCGAATTTCATTCCCAGAAAACTATTTTAGAAACTATATATTGCGTCCTGAGGTGTTTATTTCATCGTGTATCTTTGAAGTTAATACGATTTCCTCTCGTCTTAGAAAAGTTAGAAATTTTAGTCACAGAAAGTAGTATTAGAGTTTTAAAGTTTAAAGGGTAGAAATTAAAAGGGGCTCTTCTGAGACACAGGCGACAGGAAAAAGATTGAGAAGTTTATTTTCTTTTTCAGTTATGATTTGGGTAATTTGCTCGTCCTTCATTGAATGGATGGAGGTAAATTTGCATAATTAAGGTTTGTCAAACCTCACTACTCTAAAGTGATAAGAGAATGTTTATGTCTGGAATATTTACATTACGGCCACATTGAGGAAACCGTAAATATATTAAGAGTTTAATAATTGCGAACTTAAGAAAAATAGTCGAGTGGAGTGGAAAACACTCTGGAGCTTATAAATAGTTAGACAAATATATCAATTCAGAAAGTTTTCAAACCAATATGAAGTTCATTGAATCATATAAATGGTATTTTAATCTTAGATTTTATTACCTTACATTATATAATCTAAAACTATGATTAATATTAATCTAAGATTATATAATCATTGATTATAGATATTAATCTAAGATTATATAACTACTAATTTCTGCCTTTTCTGGGTCCGAACCACAATAACTTTAATCTCAATAGTGAGCTACACCATTCACGTCATATCTCCCCTCACATCAAAAAAAGATCTATCCAAAGTCTGCTCGCTAAGGTAAGGAGCCTGCAATAGGCGAACGCCACGCAGGCAATTCAAACCAATTAAGCTTCAGTGCCCCTCTTCTGATGCAAACGCAGGCAGGTGCCCCGCACCAGTCCCTCGTGGCGCTTCTCGCAAGACGGCCGTGTCCCGAAACGCCTGCGCCAGGCCACGTGGAGCCCGCGCGGAGACGCCCGGAGTGCGCGTGGCATTGGATCAGCATGCAAACGCCGCGGGGCGCGGGGGAGGGGCGTCGGGGGGCGTGGTGCCGGAGAGGGCCGGTCGGCGGCGCCCCGCGGGGCCGCAGCACGGGGCGACGCGTCGCGAGGCGGGGCGGGGCGGGGCGGGGCGGGGCAAGCCGTGGCTCGCCCGGGCGGGGCGGCGCCGAAGGGGTGGGGCCCGGCGCGAGGCCGGTCCCGGAGCCGAGGCTGGGGCCAGGCCACGCCGGGCAGCGCTCGGGGGCGAGGCGCACGCCCAAACACGCGCCGCTACTCACCTGCAACAAAAGAGCAAAACGTCCGTTAGAGCACTTAGCCTCACTCGCCAAGTATTAATATGCTAGCTGTTCATTATCCACTAGCTGAATGTCGCGTCTCCGACACTACGCTTTTCGCCTGTGTCACACGAGCGTTACGTAGACGCACGTTCGACGCGCGATAAGTGACGCGTGTCGTAGATAAACACTATCTTATGCGGAACGGTGAAAACGCTCGTGTGCCGTATCGCAAAAGATATAGTGTTATTGTACGTCGCGGGTCGCTGCGTCCACGTAATTCTCGTGTGCAAGAGCTTAAACATTTTTAAAAATATTTTCTTATGTTGAAAATTTATGCTATGCAAGTTCTAAATAAAAATAAATTTTAAACATACAGTTGTCTGGTTCATTCATTCTTAGAGAGTGGTACGTAAAAATTAATCCATTAAGGATTAAAATGAAATAATAAAAAAATACCAAAAATGTGTGGTCACAACTCTTGTTGAGTATTCTTTCTGGCTACGACAACTCCCCACTAGAGTAAGGTATTGAAGAACCTAATGCGAATGCTCCTAGAAGAGTTGTTCGAAAGGCAAGATTTTTTTCAGTGTACTATTGGGCAGCTTCATAAAGAAAAAGTGTACATATACTAACCGTTCGAGTCTTGTAGATTAATGTAAGAAAATAATTGTGTACTTGACATTATCCGACAAGAGATTCTCTAGCACTATTGGATATGCTACACAACTAAATTATTCTATGGAACTATAGTTATCTAACAGGTGATCCCACTGACGATGAATCTTTCCCTTTCGAGTGATGCAAGTACTGCTTCGCGTACTCTAAACAGCAGCGTCCGCGTGATTCAAAATCTAGCAACCTGTAATCGCCTGAGGCGCTGTGACAAGTGGTTCTCGCGGCCACCACTAGATCGCAGCGCCAAAAACGCAAAAGCACGTTTTTTGGAAATTTCTCAGAATCTTTTGGACGGTTTTGCAAACAAAGTCATCGGTTCCACATCAGGAGATCGAGACGCATCGAATGGCAGCTCATTTGTCTTGATTAGTGAACGGGAAGGGATCGAACTGTGAGTGACGGACGGATATACGCAAATTACTCTAATATTATACAAGGATTACAACATTCATGTAGCAATAGTAGAACCGACAGGTGCGGCCACCGAGGAACTTGCCATGGTTTCCCAAATCTGACACCGATATGGCCCAAGGTTCCGGTCGTTCCACACAAACTCGTCCATTCTAGCGCAGCGCGTGAGCGCCTTGATGCCAATCGGTAATTAGCCGGCGGAGACACAATGTCCGCGTCTAGTTGGCGCTCCGCTGAGTTCCGTGTAACAGTACGGAACGCAACCCGGTGTCCCCAGCCCTACATTGTAACCAGTGGAAGGGCATGTCCTGGGGAATGGGGTCGTCCGAGTGTAGCGCGCACATGCCTCTCGCGCATGGTCCTATGTCACCCGAACGGCCAGGAACGAAGTGATATAATGGGAAGGGCGGTGCATTGTGACTCATCACAATGCCACAACACGCAGTCAACATCCGTGCCTGCGTGGAGCACGAACACGCGACCCGCCGAACCGAGCTCGCTACTGCACTCCGACCATAGCGACCTCGGCCACTGGGCTATCTCTATTACCCGTGCATCTGTATCTACTTTTGTAACGGCCAGAGTATATTTACGTATACGGTTTTGTTATATCATTGAGATTACAGTATTAGTCATAATAACTACCATGAAAATTGCTCTTAAAACAATCAACCATAACACGTTGCTTACATCGAACTAACCTAATGCTTTTTACACACCAGGTTTTTTTATCAAATCAGTCATATTCAACACAAACGTTGATCTCTTGCCTGCCGGGGTACGAGCAACATATTAGTTGTCGGCACGTTCCGACGACAAGCGTTGCCTTTCCGCTCAGTGCAAACAAGTTATTACGAGGATAGAGAAGGAACAAATTGTTCTAATGTCAAAAGAATCGTGGAAACTTTCATTCATAACTACAACAGAGAACCATTCGTATTTACATCTCCCTTTCTTTCTCAAAGGGTATGAAACCAATTCTGCTCACAAAGAGGATCTTCTTCTTTGTGAGCCGAGTTGGTCTTTGTGAGCTTCTTCTTTTATGTTTTGTTTCCGTTGTTCCCTGAACAGAATCGAAGAGAGTGCGAGACTCGAGTGAGATATGGAATATAGGACACATTTGGATGTAATTGCATTTACACAGCGTGATATATTTATGACTTCCATTATGATTTCACAACAAACCTATTTAAATTCATCAATCGACCCATTTCTGAGCTAAAAAGCAGATATATATTTTCATTAAGTTTTAATGTTTAAGTTTTTAACGGCCAAATATTAAAACAAAAGGTTAGATTTTTGAAAAACAATTTCATACTTTAAAATCAACCTAGTATTTTACTGCAATGTGTTGGATATTTTTATTTGTATAAAGTCAGCCAATCAAATTATACAATTAACTCAGATTTTTAAATTGAACTGGTAGAAGTCTATTTTCAAACGTTTTAATGAATACTGGTTCGGCGGCATTGCTTTATGCACTAGAGATAATTCTAGTCGTTAGGCGACTAAAAATAGACAAGATCTGCAAAAGTGTATGGTAATTACTTAGATTGCAGAAGAATGGTATTCTGAAATTAAAAGGAAACTAGAATTGTTCAGGGAACAATTACTGCTTGCTAGTGTGTGGAAAGATTGGTAGATTCTCTCGTCATACCTTTTGTGTCCATTATACCAAATTGCATGTTTCAGCACGTTAATGCTAGAATACACACTGCAAATCTGTCCAGAGACTCTTAAACCCCTGAACTGAGTACCATAGAACATGTTTACGATGGCACGGGATGACCACTAGGTTCAGGCCTTTGAGATTTGTACACTCTTGGAAACATAAAATTTCGCGTTGAAAATGCCTTGGCCGGAGAGGTTGATGGCGCTGGACATCCCTGCTTGCCGACAGCGTTATCTAACGTTTATTTTGGAAACTACGTTCTGTAGATCGAACTATAATTAAATTTATTTTATTGGAGAGCGTATTAAATACTTTAATGACCGTTGAGAGCTAAATGTTAACAGTACAGAGGAAAAAGACTTTCGCGATTCCTGCCAGTAAAACGGAACTGACATTAACTTTGGTAAACGTGATTTTGCTTTAAAGTTTCGTTAATATAAAATGTGTTGTTATAAGAGGTGTATTAAAAGGGCGAAAGAATGGCTCAGTGTCGAAGTGGTGTTCTATAAATCGTGAAGTAGCGGGTTCGGTTCCCAGTCTACGTAGATATTTTATTCATTCTACACTGACATATAATCCACAAAATTACAACATGCTAAATATGTCGCGTCAATGTTATGTATAATTTAAGCAAAATTCTCGATTGCGAATAAGGAATGCAAACAAGCAATTCTCAAAAAGCAGTAATACTCGTAAGAGACCAAAATAAAATAAGCTTCTATAATCTTATAGATAATAATCTTAAATTGCGAATAAAAAGAACAATGAAAAATTGCGTATTATTTTCATTTTTACTCGAATAAAACCATGAAATGGAACTCCTAAAGGCTCGGAAAGACAATTCGTTTAACAATATCACAAAATTATAGTGATATACTGACAAGAAAATGTGACTTGTGTTTGTATCTGTAAATAATTCATTAAATCCCGTTTGGACATCTCTTGTTTGCTTTGATATAACTTTTATTTTTACTATGCTACTATATATAAATAAATTTTAAAAAAAATTCTGTGCATAGACTCCCTTATGCTATTGATATATAATGTGAATAAAGATGATGGAACTGTTGATGTTCTGTAATTACAATAATTCTTACTGTGACAAGGCTTTGAAATCCAATGTCTACACTGAAGTAAATAAAATGGTTTTGATGATAAATGTGGCTCATTGATTCTGATGATGCGATCTTTCTGAGATCCCTTGCCTTCATGTGGGAGGCCTTAGTTATGTGGGCATTGAGATTTCGTAGCTGTGAAGTAAAAAAAATTCAAAATACAATTTGCCGAAAACGAATTTTGAAGGGAAAATATTCCTAGAGTTTGCCATGCTATTGAAGTTCATTACAATATCTATTTCAAACATCTATTTCAGATGTAAGTAGTAATCCATTATGTGTATTGAACGTTTTTTATGCACAAAAAATTTAATACAGATTGTAAATAACAAATAATGGCAGAAAATAGCGATTCATTTTCATTTCAAAAACAATTTCTACCAAAAATTAACGCAAAACATGACTGCTTCTAGTTGAACATCAGACTGCCAATTAGCCATATTAGCGATGTCATTTTGCTTGCTACAATATTCTCGTTCATAAGACAGTGAAATAAACTCATTTTCGGAGGCTAGTCTGCGATCCAGAAATGCAGCTCGAAAACCGAAGCTGACAGAAGAACACCAGCTCTATCGGCTGGCATTTGCGGAGGAAAAAAAACATCGAGACTGGGCTGATATCATTTTCTCTGATGAGAGTATATTCTCCTCCGCAAATGATGGTCCCGTTCGCGTTTTCAGGCCCCAAGGAAGCCGCTATGATTCTCGGTACGTAAAGCAAGTCCCCAGGTCAGGTCGTTTCTCAGTAGCAGTGTGGGACTCGATGTCATCTCGAGGGATTGGAATGATCCATGGAGTCCAAGACCACTTAAATGCTCCTAAGTACATCCACATACTGAGAGATATCATGATTCCATCAGTAAGGCAATTGCATCCTGTGGGAATAATTCAATTCCAACAGAACCAATCACCGATTCATAAGTCGGCTTTGGTTCAATCGTTTTTTGCAGAGAAACAAGATATTCAGGTTATTGACTGGCCACCTTGTGCACCAGATCTGAACCCTATTGAAAATGTTTGGGCAGAGACAAGACGCACCATGGCCGAAAACTGGCCTGATCCGGAACCTAACAATGCCGATGCGCTCTGGCAAATAATCCATGAAGCCTGGGAGGAGGTCGCTCACAGTGAAAACTATGCGGCGAGACTTGTGCATTCTCTCCCACGTAGGATGAGAATGGTCGTAGAATCTGGGGGGGGGGGTTGGATTCCTTATTAATGTATTCCTTACATTTTCTAGAATAAGATATTTATAAATAAACAATTAATGTAAAAAATAGAATAAAATTTTAACAAATATGTAATTTGGAGAATTAAAAACAAATATTCATAGAAAGATAAAGAGCCCTTTTCAGAGTTATTTTGTTTTAAAATCAAAATAATACTTTATTTACACAATAGAGAGAGTACTGTAATACAGTTCATTTGACAAACAAATCACGGATAAGAAAAAAAAGAAAAAAAAAAGAAACGGACACGCACTGGATTCGATCCTGCTGCACAGAGTTAAGAAAGAAACGATTCTACCAATGAGCCAAACAAGCACTTTTGTAACTTAATTAGTTACATAAATATTATTGGGCCAAATTTCCGAACGTTTGAAATGTCTCCAACATATTTCGATAATTACAAATAATGTTCAAAAATGCATGTCTTCTATCAAACGGAATTAAAACACGAATTTTTGAAATACACATATATTGCTTGCATACATGGAGTCCTACCAACTAGGGCAACCCTCATAACTTCTAAACGGTTCACGATATCGGCTTACAATTTCGCTCAACTATGCGGAATCATGCGGCAAGTAATATGGTGTAGAGATATTGTTTGAAATATTTTTAGTTTTTGACAAATTTAATCATCTTTGATTATTAAATGGAACCATGTATTTTTCTCACTAGCAATAGATAAGATCTTAAAAAGAGGAATGCAATGCTGTAACATTGCTAATATTTTGATTGTGTTTTGTGCATAAAATTATAGTTTATGGACTGAGATTTTAAATTAAAAGCAATTTGTTCTGTAGCTGCCGTCGCAACTGTCGCTTTTGGCGAACGTGACCTTCGCGGCCTCTCCCCTCTCCCCGTAAAAGTGCCCGCACCACGAAGGCAACCTTCCCAAAAGGAGACAGTTGAAAGGGTTGTATATTTACAGTTAATCTTATATATTTAATTTAAAATCACATGGCGGTAAGTATAATTTTCTTCTCAAAATACTATCAAAGCATTAACACGTGTTGCATCATTGCATTCGTCTATGATCTATCTATTGCTAGTGAGATGAATACTTGGTTCCATTTAAAAAATTAAAGATGATTAAATTTCTCGGAAACTAACAATATTTTGAACAATATTCCTAAGGCACATTACTTGCCTTATGATTTCACATTGTTGGGCGAAAACTACATTTCGATATCGTGAACCGTTTAGAAGTTATGGGGATGGCCCGTAGTTGGTGAGACTCCCTGTTGAACACACAACTGTTGAACAGATAACAAATAAAAAAGAATAATGTAGTTTGTGCATCTCCCGGCAAAAAAATAAGTTTTTTTAGTTTAAATTTTGAATATACTTTTGCCCCACAACAATTGAACTTATCCTAATGAACAAATTGGAAATGAATTCGAGTTGCCAGAATTCTTTCTTGATGCGTGATTGCCTTCCTGATGTATCTTTTCTTGTCTTCCTATTGATGGTGATTTTTTTATTTTACGAGCACATTTTCATGGTCAGTTTTGGTGCTCTACGAGATAAAAATTATTATATTTTTGTAAAAGGAAAAATAATAGAGCAATACATTAAAGTTCATTTTCTTCTTGATTTACCTATGCATCGCGCACGCGGGCGGTATTTGGATCGCTTTCTGCCTGAAAAACTTTTGCCTGAAAAATCTGTCAACTGAGTTTAGCCAGTGACAGTGCCCAGGTATTATTAGGGACATATATACTTATCACATACTGCCTTTTTTTCAAATTTCGTGTGCAGAGTGTGATTGCATTCAATAGTTCAGGAGCAACTTGCAGGAACAGTCTTAACACTTGTCGCGAGCCTTCTTAACACTGGCCAGCGCAAAAAAATTTAGGCATTTTTGTTCAGTCCTATATTTCACCAATATTTATACTCTCATTACCTCAAATGTATGTTGTTATTATTAATATTATTATTATTAATATTATTATTATTATTATTATTATTATTATTATTATTAATATGTGTTCATTTATCTAAGAAGTTGGCTTTGCATTATTACAGGATTCCAAGCATTTAGAAGAATACTGAAGATATCTCATGTTGCTTGACGATGTTATTTATAATACCTGCCTCCGTATTGGGTGCGGAAAACATATTCAGATTGTTTCCTTTCACGGAACTACTACGAATGACGAACGGATGCAGGCAATGCCCGAGCGTTATCTCCGAATGCATCAAATGTCAATTCTACTGAAATAAATGCGAAATTGTTCTAATATTGCGAGAATCGGCGAATTGAGAGGTCTAGTTTCAAAACGCAACATTTTCACCAATGGTGAAAAATTAGATACTGCTTTCAATAGGGGTCCGTTGCAATTACGCGTCGTTTTATAAAATGATTTGTAACAAAACGCGTTTTTTGTTCACTCCAGAGGGCTCCTGAAGATCATGGAAAGATCGCGTTATTAATAATAATGTGTTAATATCAGAACGCGATCTTTCCATAATCTTCATTTCGTTGCACAGTACGATCTTTCCAATTCAGAACATGTATCATTCTGTAGAAATTAAACTGGCCTAAGCATTGATAAAGCTGATACTGAAAATGATTAGTGTTGTGAACGTCAGCAGTTACGGTCTGCTGATCTTCATATTTGATAAAACATTTCACATGATATATTGAAATCGAAATGAAATAATTAACACTATTGTAAAAATACTTAATGAAAACAAGTTTTTTTCACCAAAAATACGTTTTCACAAAAAATACAAAAATAATTAAATTTTAAAATTAGTCTTTTTTAAATTTTTGGCTCAACTTTCTTCGTAATGACTAGACATTCCTTAATTATCTTATTCTATTGTTTCGACTTTCACTAGCCAAGGGTATTAATCTCAAACATTTAGCATAAGAATGTTTTAAACAAAAGATAAGACTTTTTTTGTTTTTCTCAAAACAGACTGGAATGGAGAAGTCCCATTTTGAAACTAGACCCCTGAATTAAGTTTTATCGGCCAACATTTAATTTTTACATATTTTGATTGTTCCACGTGAGTTGGGGACTTTTGGCTTAGTTTTCAAATAAAATATTTATGTAATGTTTTGGTGTTATTGATCCTGCTCATGCTGGCTGAAAACTTTTAGAAATCTCCAAAACGTTACGGGCTGTCCAAACACCGCTGCGATAACTAAATCGTTATAAAAATGCTCGAGCGGTACAGGACTAACATATATTATTGTTATCTCCACACTACATAATGCACAATTTTTAATTTTTAATATAATGGATCAATTTTCTAATTTCACAATTGAAATATTCGCCTTCTTCGCGACAGCGAATTTTCACCGTTTTATGCATAAAATTGTCACGACAAATGTAAAATGTTATAATTTAGTGGATTTTATTGCACTGTAAAATGGATAAAATACCTATGTAGGGTGGGAACCGAACCCTCAACTTCACGAGTGCTAGAACAGCACTTTGATACTGAGCCATTCTGCGCCCTTGTCCCGCTCCTCTTATACTAACACATTTTCTATTAACGAAACTTGAAAGAAACATTACGTTTACAAAAATTTATGTCAGTTGAGTTTTACTGGCAGGAATCACGAAAGTCTTTTTCCTTAGTGCTACAACTATTTTGCTCTCAATGGATTTTAAAATATTTTAAACTCTCTCCAATAAGATAAATTAAATTTTCATAGCACGATCTACAGAACGTAGTTTCGGAAATAAACGGTAGATAGAGCTGCCGGCAAGCAGGGATGTCCAGAGCCACCAACCTATCGCGCCAAGGCATTTTCGACGCGAAACTTTATGTTTCCAAGAGTGTACCAACATGTGCTTCAGGCAAGCTCCTCAGGATGACAACTTTTGGATTGAAAACTATCACGAACACGAGAGTGTATTGTGATGTCCGCTTGGACATTTTAAATCCTTTACACGACGAAAATGTAGCAAGCGCCCAACAGCTTCTTCTTCTTCTTTCACGAGAGGTACAAATGTGATGACTGAAACAAAATTTGTTTCGCGCCGAGGAATGATCGGATGTATGTTCACGCAGTTGGAAATTATGTCGGGTGTTTCGCCGACTGGTTCTCGAGAACGTATCTCGACGTATATACCTTTATTAACATTTTGTGACCTCCTTACTCTTTCCTATGTAATCTACAGAGATGATCTGTTGTGGAGAGAAATACTCTATTGCGCATTGCCTCATAGATTTAGTTTGTTACTTAAACACAAATATGCTAAGATTGTTATTTTCTCTTTTTATTGATAGTGGGGAATAATCAACTGCAAGTATACGCCGAATGATAATATATGTAATGAAATTGAAACTTGTTCCGAGTGTGTCCCAAACATTCCTCTGTATTGTGCATTTTATTAGGAAGAAACTTGTGTTTCTAGGTAAAAATTCATATTTTAATATACAATTATAACTAAATTTGGTGGATCGATATATTTCGATATATCGATATTTTCTTTCAATATATTTCCCATCTACTGTTCACACAAAAAAGGAATATTAAAACCCCTGTACGCCACCGTTGGTATTATTTTTGATTCTGAGGCAGGAAGATGTGCCAGATGAGTTTCGTAACACTCCAGGGACTGGTTGGTGATTCACAGTCTACCACCGGCAGGCACCGCCTCCATTAGAGTGGCCGCCCACACTATGATGAAGAAACCGGACCGGGGCTCCAGATCTATCCAACAAGGTCAACTAACGCTTGGTAATCGAGGCCTTCTATCTGCACGACATGGCTGGGGCATGAACACAAGACAAATGCGCAACGAAATTGCTGGAGTAGCCAACACGATGCTCCCCTCTCTAACGTTGTAGGGTCACGTTTTCCTTCTTATATGTAGCCCATTGAAGTCTCAATAGATCAACTTTCTTGATTTGAATTATAGGGCTAAAGAAAGAGAGAAAAATATAATAAATGGAGGGATTCAAAGCAACCAGTAAAAAGAAAGACGGCACACGTTTCTTATCTGATTAACCTCCAACGCCACACACAGACTTTTAATGCCGTTTATAATTGTTTACCACGCTACAAAATAAATGCGTAATAACGAAGACAAATTTTGATGACAAGTTTTCCGATGCAATTCATTTCAAAATTTGCTTTTAGTAATTTACTTAATAATGAATAATTATGTGGCTGTAAGTAAGAAAATTTCCAATCAAAAATCAAAATTACATTGAGTTTTTGCAGTAAACAATGGTACATTATTATTTTTAACCATGAATGTTGACAGTCATAAATTTTAAAATGTATACCTAAATGGTCAAGTGTTCCACCACAATATTATTCTGATTATGTTATTTAATTACAAATAATACTAGGGAAAAACATCCAAAAGCTTTTCAAGCAGGCTCTATTTGTTCCAAAATAGTGAAAAGAAAATAAGATAAATTTAAAAAAATGAATTAAATTCAATGAGTAATGTACTAGTATGTAAATTACAAAGGTAATAAATTATCAAACCAATATCAAATCAGTTTCACTGTAAGGAAGAGATGATAAAAAATAAAAATATAGTCTTTTTCCACTTCCCTGCACAAGGCGCTCAGTGTTTTGAACGATTGAGCGCAAATTAGTCTCAAAATATATCATTTTTATCCGATATGGAACTTCTCAGTTGTTTCTTACATACGGGTAAAAGAATTGTTCACATTGTTAAACGTTGACCCATTGACAATTTCGAGGGGCATGCCGATGAACGTTTGGAAACAGTTTGTTTTGGGAGGGGGAGGGATGATATGTAAATGCCCCGTAAGCTCGTTCTGGTTCCATTTATATTTTTATTCAATATTTAGGAGTTAATTCAGTATCACAGTGTAATTCTATGATTTCCATCTTCTTCCTAAAAATAATGGAAAATTACACGTTACGAAAACTAATCGAGCAAAAAAATATCTCGTTATTGTTTGGAAATCAAATAAGATATTATTTTTACGACAACATTTTCTTTCAACTATAAACAATACTTAATACAAAACAGAAAAGCAAGCTGTCGGGACTTCAACAGACAATGATGTGTAGCCTACAGTTATCAGTCTGTAGTGCAGTACTTCCTAGCGTTCGTCGTCGTATCGGTTGTTAACTTAATAGTCCCACTGCCAGTGAAACATTTTAATGCGATTTAATATCTAGTACGCACTGGTCTTTTCTCATAACGACAGGCCATGAACATTCAAACGTAGAATTGTAAAATGCATAAAAAAGACTGCGTTGCAGGTCTGCTGTTTCTGCAGATCGTTTCGTCTACCACCTCACGGCGTTCTGGTCACTGACTGTCGATAATGTAAGTAGTTACACCTCCGTGCCTTCAGCTGATGCTAGGTTTATCTCCGACGGCTCCGCGCGCTCCCCATAAACAAAACTGACCGATAATGATGTCAACGGTGAACACCACAGACCGGCGAATGAAGGCACGAAGTCACCCACGTAGACTTCACCTGTGATCGAAACAGAAACGACTCTTTACGCCAGTGTCTCAAAACTCTCACAGGAATACGGAAGGCTGGGAGTCGGCTTCTCTACATCATTACCAATTCCCGCACCCGTCCTTTCATGACCTTCGGCTGTCTGATCTGATATTGTCAGTAAATCCTTAGCAGACAGTGGTACAGTCCGAAGTTCACGCAAAGTTCGTGAACTCTGCAAAGCCACAAAAGAAATGAATTCGAGCACAAGAAGTTCACAAACGTGTTACTTAATTTTGCAAATTTTCAGTTTTCTTTACACATTTTATTTTGGATTTCTTAATTCAATATCTTTAAAATTTTGTTGGTAAAAAGATTAAACATTTATATTTTTTATTCAATGTACACATGTGAAGATGCTTGTAACTAACATGCGAAACGTCGTGGATGAATAATAGACTTGTTTTGATGATTAAAATACTTAATATAATAAAAAGAAAGGATATTTGTTTTATTATTAATTTTGCAAATTATATTGAAAGTTGAATATCATACCCTTTAAAAGGAAGGCAAAACAAAAAAAAGCAAAAACGAACTTTAGAAAAAACAGTTTTATGTAATGTGTAAATAATATATTTAAAGACATAAAACACATTGTAACGATGCCATTACAAATAAAATCTTTTGTAATTCCTCAATTGCTCTGAACTGTGCACAATAGTGGAAGACTACAAAAAAAGTATCCAATCATTTAATTGGTATTTTATTCGTTTATACAGTTCTTCAAATGATTTGTGAAAGTAAACTATTGATGCATATACTTTCTAGTGTTATTTGTTATAGTTACGTAATATTATAACAGAAACGTCAGTGTTCTAAACCAGAGTCGAAATTTCGGATATTTAAATTCGATTGCACATACTTTCGCTGTCCGCAACAGGGTGTCGCCTTAATGACCCTAAATACGCCACTGACAGTGATTGATATTGATGTAGCAGTAAACAAAAGATCATAAAAAATTAGTAAACTGTTCAAAGCACACGTTTCCGCAATACGAAATCAAACCAGAGTCTCACACTTTTCACTCATTTGCTCTACTAACGTCTGAGCTACGCAGGCTAGCTTCAAACTGGTTTTTGGGCCCGTGGTCATACCTATGTAGTGGTGATAAGTACCAAAAATCATCAGGAAACTGTTTTAGAAATTTACAAAATTTTAGAAGACTTAAATATTTAAAAAATTGACGAGTTTAGAGAATAAGAAAATACTTTTCTGCAAAAATGTTTTTATTAAAAATGGGACTATTTTCATTCTACTATTAAACAATACGCTGCCTTTGTAATAATATTGTGATTGGTCGAACACTAAGTTTCCAATGTCTGAAAATTGAAACAAACTCTCAACTGAGCCGCTACCATCAAACAGATCAACTGCGTAATTTGTGGTTCATTCCACAGATGCAGTGTATGCATTAATAAACCTGACGGAATGAGTGAAGTTTCGTGTTGCTCTTAGAAAACCGGTAGACAACTATTAGAAAACAAAGGAGGAAACAAGATCAAACCATTACACAGAACATTGATTGCCGCAAATGTTACTCCTAACCAACATTCCCGGAGGGCGGCGGGAGTCGGGGATGGACTGTGTGGAAATTGTGGGATGGCTGCCCCAGGCCAGCGCGGTCTCTCGATGGATTGGAGTAGATTTGATTGATTAGTGATTCTAGGCACGTTAACTGACAAGGGCATTAGTCCCGTACGTGTAGTGCACACTTTTTCCCCCTGGGAGGTGACTAATCTTCCCTTGCAGGATGGCTAGCGGAGTTTTCCAGAATCAGGTATCTCCCACCAGAGCAGCACCACTTCAGGACAAGCACTAAGCTCCCGACCGGCCTCCCGGCATGTGTGCTAGTGTGGTGCATGTGAGTGCAAGGGTAAGTAAGGCGGTGAGTATAGGACAGAAGAGGAAGGAAAGATCGCGTGCAGTCCATTGCCCGTTTGTTAAGGTACTTCTCCTGCATTCTCCTAGTATTGATTAAAAAAAACACTGAAAACTGCCGATCAGAGCAGATGGTGGCTAGAATTCTCCTCCAGATAGCGGCTGAATTGGAACTAGCTCTCTGGCTAGTTTTGAAAATTCTGCCACCGTCGGGGCTCGAATCTAGGACCTCTCGATCCTCCGACTTCTCTCCTCGTGCTGGTGTGGGCTGTGTATGTATTCATACACCACAAAGTCTGTTCGACTGCTCGGCTGCTCGGCCGAGGCCTGTGAGCGACGCGGAGGCGCCGGACGCATTGGTGATAAGGACAAGGCTAGCTGCGCACGTCTCGTAAGCAGTCTGGCACTACCATAACAGATAACAAAAACGCCACCATTTAGAACTGTCTAACTGCTAATTATTTACGCAAACATTATATTAATTGCTCTTCAAGTCTTTAATGTAATTAATGGTGATCTGGTTTAAGATTAAGCGGGCACCTCCATATCTGCTTACCACGAAACAAATATAACATCCTGTAGAACGCAAATCTTATTATAATTACTGTTTAGGAAGACATTTCATACGAATTCGTATCTAGCTTTTTAAAACTAAATCAGTCTGCTAGATGTAATCTAATATCACACTGAAAAGGGATAGTTCTTATCAGCATAGTAGAGTCTTAAGAACTCTTTAATTGATGCGAATCGCTCAGATTGCTTAACTATAATATAATATAATGAATCACGAAGCCCATTGCGGTGCATTCCCAAAGTGGCAAGTTTTTTTAACGTTTCACAAATACAGTATTCGAAGTCATTAAACAATTGGCCCTGCACTTACACGCCCTACGCTACCCCACATGACCGGACACCAGTGGGGAGCTTAGACTTTGTCCCGGCTGGGGCGGTAACTCGCTGATGGGAGATACCCAGGAAGGGAAACCCCTGCCGGCCGATGGAAGGTCACCGCCGGATCTCACCGCCCAGCAGGGGAAGATCACCCTTCCCTCCCACGATAAGAATACGCACGGCACGTGAAATGATGTTACTTGCTCACGCGTCTCGAATCACTAATCAATCATTCAAAAAGTTTTCAAGGAGCGAGCTAAGTGTACATTTTTTTCTGCTTTTCGGTTCCCCCAATTACGAGTAAGAACGATTGCCAAAAAATAAAATTAAAACGAGACAAAATCATTACACACGAAAACGCAAAAACGGGTTCGCTATAACACAAGAGCTCCAGAAAGACGGGAAGGGGGGGGGAGCATATGCGCCTCGGCGCGGGGCGGCGAGGCGAGGCGACGCCCGCCGGTGGAGCGAGAAGGTGGGTGGATGGGGTGGATGGGGGGATGGGGGGCCGGGGCGGGCGTTCGCGCTCGTAAACGGAGGCGGGGGCGGGAGCGGGCTCTCATTAGCCCGCCGCATGGAAGAACCCGAGAGGCTGAAAGCGAGATGCTCGCCGCTTAACTCGGCGACGCTCGGCTCAAAACGAACGCAAGACGCAACCTTTTATTTTCGAATACGCGACTTCCAGCGCCCCCCTCTTAAGCTCGCAACGCTCTTCCCTCCACCCCCCCCCACTTGCGCCGGATTATGCAGGCCGTTTTGGAAGCGGCGAAGAATAAAAATCTTTTTCGTTATCGGAGAGCTCTCGGGCTTCGCAGCGGGGGAAATAAACATTGTGCACTCGACATTCTCAATCGAAATAATTATTTCGTCGAGGATACTAGCAATCCCCATCGAAGAAATTGTTTGTAACGACTCGCTGCGAGGATTAGATGAAGTATATTTTGAGAGTTTCGAACTTCCAAAGGACAACTGACGTCTCTCCGCGAAGCAAAAGAGCAGCACTGTGCTGAAAATAGGAATCGACTTTCTCTTGTGTTTTACGAAATGGAACTATTGACGAGACAAATCGAAATTATCCAGTGATGTACTTTTACATTATTTGCAATGAAGTGCTTGCAGAAAAGCACAACACTGATATTATTAAATATCATTTAAAAAATTATTTATAAATACACACATGATCTCTTTGAGAAGGAAAGCTTCAGATAATATGAACAAGAATTCACTCGACATTGTGTAGAAAACGGCTTCAAAAATTCATTTTCGTTACTCTAAGATATCGAATGATCATAAGTTGATGATAATCGATTGATCATTTCGTTACTCTAAGATATCGAATGATCACACTATAATTCTAGTGTGCAACAATCACTATGTTCACACTACATTCTAGTAAGACAAAAATCCGAAAGTACGCAGACAAAATATGTATAATGATGCCTGAAGGTTACTAATACGTTGTGTGAATTCCCGTTCTCGCTCTAGTTTGTGTTATTGCAAGGGGAGAAACGCTACAGCAAGCGGCAAGGAAACACCACAATTTAGAAAATCGACTGAATACGGAAATCCAAGCTCACACATTCTCCAATTACTAAATCAATAAATGCGTCTGTTCAGAGTGTCAATGGCAGAAAGTTTGTAGTGGGATAGTAGCTTTAAATGAGAAAACACGTAGAGGAGAAATACAATGAAGGAAAGAGGACGAAAGGGACAGAACTAGAAAACACGATAGAAGTAAAACATGACTCAAAATCAGTGTCCAACATCACTCTGTAATTGGGCAACACCTTAATACAAGTACAGAAAAGGGAGCAGATTGAAGAGATGAAGAAATAATGAAAGGTAAACTAGCAGTGAGAAGCCACAGAGCCATTAGGGTCACGGCGTTAAAGCGAAAAAGAAAACGACGACAAGAATCAATAACGACCGCTGGGGAGATTGAACGGAGTTGGGGAAGAACCCCACAACAGCAAAGAGAGCGCCGGAATACAAACTGCAGGAAGGCGCGGGGAAGCAAGTGAAGTGGTCAGGAGGCGGCGGCGCGCGGGGTGACGCCCACTGCTGCGCGAATCCGCCAACAAATTAATTACGGCGCAGACGGCGCGCGCTAGCTCTCGCTAACCACGGCGTGACCTCACCGCCAGATCATCCGCCTCATCAGGCCAAATGCTGAAGCAACAATGCGAGAGGCGAAGCGAGGCGAAGCGAGCCGTAGCGGCCCCGCGGCGCCATGTGCCACTCCTCCCGCCTTCACGTCACTTGCAGAGCGCCCTGTCCCGCTCGCCAGCATTTTTTTTTACAACCAGGTAAAGCAAGTAAATAAATGGATCACGTCCGCTGTATAATGGGTGACGATTCAAGAAAGTTGTGTTTAAGGTACCTGTCGTGTTGTGTTAAGGCGCCTGGTTGTGTTAAGGCGCCTGGTTGTGTTAAGGCGCCTGGTTGTGTTAAGGCGTCTGGTTGTGTTAAGGCGCCTGGTTGTGTTAAGGCGCCTGGTTGTGTTAAGGCGCCTGGTTGTGTTAAGGCGCCTGGTTGTGTTAAGGCGCCTGGTTGTGTTAAGGCGCCTGGTTGTGTTAAGGCGCCTGGTTGTGTTAAGGCGCCTGGTTGTGTTAAGGCGCCTGGTTGTGTTAAGGCGCCTGGTTGTCTTAAGGCGCCTGGTTGTCTTAAGGCGCCTGGTTGTCTTAAGGCGCCTGGTTGTCTTAAGGCGCCTGGTTGTCTTAAGGCGCCTGGTTGTCTTAAGGCGCCTGGTTGTCTTAAGGCGCCTGGTTGTCTTAAGGCGCCTGGTTGTCTTAAGGCGCCTGGTTGTCTTAAGGCGCCTGGTTGTCTTAAGGCGCCTGGTTGTCTTAAGGCGCCTGGTTGTGTTAAGGCGCCTGGTTGTGTTAAGGCAGGGTAGCCAGGTAAGGTACCTCAACGACAAAAATCGCCACTTGATATCAATGGTTTAGAGCACACACATTGTATGTCCAGAATTCCGATTTTCGAGAAATCCAAACTTGAAAGTTTGTAAAGGTGCAGTTACTTACGGAATGACAATATTTGCTTCTTGGGAAAGACCATGATCCCTCTTATATTCTCATACAAACTTTGTACACTAAGGAAATGAGAAACAAGAGGTCTCCAAAGTTGATATTAACTATCAAATAACCATGAATGGACATACAATGTTTTCTCAACTAAGCCATCATTGTGGTCAATTTCACTGACTTTGCTTGTTCGTTTCCTCCATATCGAGGCTCCGACCTTCTGATTCAGAGATTGGCGTAAAACGTTGTTGCGTTCAACGTATTTTAAAGCAGAATGCAGATACGGCACATCTTGAGTCACTTTCCTCACGTAATTACTACCAAATTATTTCTACTGAATTAAATACCCACATTCCCACACGTCTTTCATTTATGCAAATGCTTTAACTGCATGTTTAAAAAACGTATCTCTCTCCAGGCGCGTCTCGCGTTCCTGAAACTTCCGCGCACTCATTCAATTAAAATAATTTATTTTATTCAGAAACTCCCAAATGGTTGTTGCTATAGAACCTTTCTATCGTCCTTTATCATCCATATTAAGCGTTTGAATTACTGTACTTTCGTGAGTGTACCTGCTGTCTAGTTCTAACAAACTACCGATGTAAACTTCTGGGGAAATTTCAGAACTTTTTCATGTAGTTGGTATTCCATAAAGAAAAAATTACGAAATATTTACATATTAATTTTACGTCACGTACACATTTTACAGTACTAGTTAATATTTTCCCTTTTGGCATTCTAGTGCACTACTTTTTCTGTCTTGTGGTTAAACAACAAAACTCGCGTCTATTGCACTTCGCAACCAAGAAAACTAGTGTAGAGAAGGGGAATACGAAAGGTTGTCGAACTCTACGAAAGTCGTGTCGGAGAAAATTACATTCACATTTAAAAATATCTTTCATCCTCACCGCCTACTGCCTACGCAACTTTAATTTCATTCCATTTCAGGCAGAAAGTTTCGCCGTAGAAGACGCTATTAGAAGGGGCAGCCTTTGTGTCAGACGCGAGTTCTTCCAGGGCGGTGTATTATGTAAAAGACAAAAGAACGGGAGCAGAATGAAGATGTCCACTTTGAGCGGCAGGCGGCGGTGGCGGCGGTGGCGGCGGTGGCGGCGGCGGCGGCGGCGGCGGCGGCGGCGCAGCAGGGGCTGGGGCAGCGGCAGCGGCAGCGGCAGGACTGAACGAGCGGGTGAAGATGCGTGCTGGGTGTGGGTGGGGAGGGGGAGGGGAAGGGAGGGATTGTGCCATTCCAGCCCTTGCCACCCGAACACGCTTTTCGAAGCCGGCCTGGTCCATGGTAGACGGGGGAGTTCAGGCGACACGTAGAGGGAGGCGCTGAGAGAGGTTGAAAAAGTAACACATTTATACTTGTATACATTTTCTTCATCGAGGGCGGGAAGATCGGTAAAGAATTAACCACATTACAAGACCGTATCACCAGCATTATTATTTTGGTGGTTTTAACATTCCCTTGTGTTTTATTGTCTTAATTTAGAGCACCTTTTCGTCATTACTTTATAGGACATTTGAGGAGGATGAACTGTAAAAACTACAGTAAACACTCATTTGAACTATTTAGGATCATGTACTACTGCAAACTACAGAATCATCCACAGAAAATTACATAATATTTTCAATTCTCTGTCATTTTAACGGTTTTTACACAAGTGTTTTCTGGTATTCCTACAAAAATACTAGTGCGAACCTCGCGCAGTGGCAGTCGTGGAGCTCTTATTACGAATGTGATTGAACCAAATTAATTCCTTCCAATTTCTTTTACATCTCAGAACAGGAGAATAACAACAGGAGAATTAAATAAATTTCGGAATGTTTCCGAAAACATAGCATTTCAAATTATTCGCAGTTCGGAAGATGCCATTGCTAGCCCCCTGACGAGGTCTCCCGTGAAACCAAATCACACTCGGGAAATACGAACGTGTAAAGGACATCGATGGCTGCCGCGGGACTGGAAAGAAAACATGGGGTGGCTTATGGATGCATGGAACATTGCGAATAGTACTGCGCTGTCCCTCTGGCTACCTCTCTGAATGCCCTGTCTCTTAAGATATAATATTTGCGTCGTGTGGAAAAATTTCAAAGGAATTAAAGCATTCGACGATAAAAAAGTGGAACACTGTCCACTTAAATGGACTCTCATCCCCTCCTAAGCAGCAGTTCTTGGCTGGCGCACGAACGCCATGCTGTGCAAAGTACAGGAAGTATGATTAATTCTTGAGTGAACTCGCGAATACACATTTGATTGTTTGTTTTTTCTAGTGATTCTCAATTCCAAGTTCTATTCGGAGTGAAATAAAATTCAAATGTATTTTGAAAATGAATGCATGTTTTAATGAGTTCTGAAACATCTCAGAGTGTTCCTCGTCTGCAAAGCGTCAAAACATTATGAACTAAATTACTCACGATTGACTCTTGATAGAAAAGATGAAATTAAAAACAGGCAAAAGTTTCTTAGAGCATCAACTGATGTCACTGCAGTGCCTGTGATCGGGAGGTCCTAGGGTAAGAGTCCCGACGGGGGCACGATTTTCGACCCTACCTTGCCAGTTGGGTCGAGTTCAGCGGCACTCTGAAGAATTGTAGCGACCAGCTGCTGTGATCGGTAGTTTTCAGTGATTTCATCTATTTTCACCAGGCGAATGCCGGAGCTGTACCCTAACAAAAGGGCCACGAACCGTGCGATCTTTCCTACTCTTCTTTGTCTTTTCATCACCCCTTACTTACACACACATATATACTACATTACTACACATGTCGGGAGACCGGTAGGCACTCCAGCCCTTAAGAAGACCACGATATGATGCTCGAAACGTCGACATCACTGCCCACGACGCAGCGCCTCTCGGACAGCCGAGAGCCTTCACTGACGAGTTGAGAGCATAGTGTCTCGACAGGAGCATGAGCAGCTCGTGGGAAATTCCTGGTACGGAGAAACTTCGGCCACTGGATCTCGCCAGTTAGAAAAGGGAAGATCTCTGCCACCTCCCGCGATAAAACTGCACTACACTTACGGGACTAATGACCTTAGCATCTGACATGCCCGGAATCAATCAAATCAAATTAAAAGTATTTGAGAATATTTCCGAAGATATATCCTATTTCCCTTAATTTTCGAAAATTGTAAAAGTTCAAAAGTTTTCAGCATCTTCCTCCAACTACATAGATGTATTTTTCCTAACTGAAATATATTCTTCGAAGACAGATCTTGAAACAAAGCCATATATTTCGAAAGTAAAGCCAACTGTTTGAAAATTAAGAATTGTATCCGCAATCTTTCCTTGAAATTAAGTAAGTTAGAAAAATTCTCAAAAACGACTCCAAAATTTTGCTTTAATTTTTTTTCGAATACATCACAATAAACTTAGAAAAATGACACAGGTACTACATTCGTTAAACTCTGGGAATTTCCAAAAATAGTAATACTTACAAATTATGCCAGACATTACGTGCTGTTGTAGAACTAGTTGATTCTTTTGAATTGTGAAGTGGAAGAAACAGCAGAAGTTTATGATATGCCGTTAAAAGAAACTAGGTAGAAGTCTACAACGCAAGGCGATGTGCGGTTCAAGTCCTTCGAGGGAAAATATTTAGAAGTTACTGTGTCACAAAATAAACTAGTGGTGCAACTACAGTACGTACTTTTTCGCATTATTTGTAATGGTTACGTAATATTACACTTCAAAATATATTTGTGTAACATGGCAAATTAAGAGTACGTCAAAGCCACGTTTAGTAATTTTATATGCATTTAGCTATCCATTCAAAAAAATTGAAAAATACTGGGGCACCTTTGAGGAAAACTCTCTTTAAGTTGCTTTTATTTCACGCAAAAATTTCACGAAAACTAGTCATATTTTGAAAAAAAATTATACATGACCCTGTTTAATGAATAATTTTTGAGAATAGATACTCATTACGAAGATATATATTTTTCTTCCATATTGAAGTTTTAAGAAAACGCCGAAAACTTCGAACTTTAGCAATTTTCGAAAATGTAGAGAATGCAACGACAATAGGACCTGGGCAGTTTTTAAAGGCGTACTGTACTAGTCTACTATCTCAGAAAAAAATAAAGAAAAAATTAAATAATTACATGCATAATTTACGCTTTGGAAGTCTAGATTTGCTTTAATAAGTAGTTCATTATACAGATTAATGTTAAATAACATTCAGTCATGATTTGACCTCTTCCAGTTCCTTTTCAGCGCGATTGACGTGACATTTGACGTGTCTCGGTGTACCGGTGAGGAACCTTTTATTTTCGGATCCTCGCATTCTAAGGGAATTCTCGAAAAATCATTTTTGAGGAGGGGTATTTAAATATCTAGAAACGCGTGTTGGAGGGGGGAGGCACCTACGGATGCGATCAATACCTTATTCAATTCCTCCCGACAAGATCACTTGATTGGCACCATTTTTAGAAGGGTCCTTCTACATGTTACGAGAATCCTAAAACAAGGAGTTTCCGAGGGGTTTCAATATGCCTACAGTGCTTAAAAAATGTGATTGAATGACTTCCTGACATTACATAAACCGTCATTGCCTGATTTCTTGGATTGACGATAGTTAAATCTAACTTGAAACGAAACAACAAAAAAAGTACTTTATACTTCTTTCACTCAACATTTGATGCCAGAAGATAGACGGTCCAGAAAATTTAAATATGTTTCTAACTTAGTTTTATTTCAACTTGAATGGCAGAAATGTACATTTCTAACATAAAAATACTCGCTGGAGGCGACACGGTATGCTAGTATTGAATATTTTTAGGATCGGGAGCATGCCTTCGCGGCTCTTTAAATCTGCATCAGAAAGGGTGGGGATCGGGGACACAGCGAGTGGGAACGCCAACAGGGAGGGCAAGGAAAAAATCAGACACTATCCCGAACGTGGAGTGTGAGAGAAACTTCGAGGTCCACTCGCTTTAAATAAAACGTGTCCGCTCTACAATATTCCCTCGGAAGCCGAGAGGAGCGGCAGGTGTCGAGGGACGACAGAAAGGCAACAGCGAGAGCGCGACACGGCAGACTGACACCGGCGAGTGAAGCAAAGGCAAACGCTGAAGCTTTGGGGCAGGCGAGCGAGAAGGAAAATTGCGCGTCGATCCACACGCTCTCGCATATTAAAACGTGTGGGGGGGGAGGGGTCGAAGCCGCTCACGGAATACGGGGCAATTGACGCAGGCGATCGCGGCAAGGGGACGAGGGAAGCTGCACATCTCTATATTGCTCCATAAGGCATAAAATCCCACACATCCGTTGCAGAGGGCAGGCTCTCCTCATCAAGTCCCGACCAAAGGCAATCCCAGAGAGCGCGGAACGGTCGACAGGTTTGGTACGCTGCTAATACGAAAATAGCTGCTGAGGAGCCAATGAACTGGGTAATATTTCTTCGACATCAAAAGTTTGGTGCGAATATTAAAAATTGCCTTTTAAATTCTTTACAGAACTCTTACTTTTGAACTTAATGATGCCCATTTGTAAGTAAACAAACGATGTGTCTAATCAATACTCGTTTTCTGAATATTTAATTTTTATAGGATTTTTCTTGGTAACACACGTCCACAAGTCGATGCACTTTCTCACATATTACTTACGTTGTAACAGAAAATTTTGTAATCCCGTGGAAAATAAATTTTGATATATTAACGGATATACACGTTTCGTTGTCCCCTGACACCGAAAATATATCATTCATTGAATTTTTTTCCAAAATGAATATTCTCCAATCGCTCTGACCCGACTCCAGGAACGCCGCATTTGAAACAAATTCTTGTATTTTTTAAGGTACTTTACATGAAGCCCGTGGACTTTTCTAAATTTTCTCAAAAATATCTCCAAACTTTTTTTAAATTTCTGATAAGCAGAGTGAAATACAAGTAAAAAAAGGGCACAATATTCATGTCACCTCTATTCGTTTAATTGCAAACGTTTACATTTTTTCGGCATCTCCCTACAATTACAATGTTGAAGATGGAGATACATTCTTAATGTAAAAAGTTTTTATTGTTAGATCATTAAATACAGTGATGTTAAATTTTTCAAAAAAAGTGTAGTTTCCGCGTCAATTTGCGTGAAAATTAAAATTAAAAAGCAACAGGACCTTCGGAGGGGAAGTAAAGCCGGCTGTCCCATGTTAGTAGATTTTCTTGCATGTAAAAGATCCTCAAGCCTAAATGACGCCTCTGAGCTAAATTCAAATCGCCTGTTTCTCGCCCAAGAAATACCTCCTTTCTCTGCTAGTTGAAAGGAGCGTAGCGAAATTTGCGTGGTCAGACGGAAGAGCGGGCCTGATGGCCCGAGTCTCGCCACGTAAAATAAGGCAAATTCAATTCAATTCAATTCAACAAAATTTTTCTCGAATTGGGCAAAGTTCGTTTATGAAAATGGCACAGGTCCCATTTTCTACGAACTCTGTTTTCCGAAAATTACACAAATTCAAAATAACAAAACTACAATGTTGCTGTTTTTTTCTAAATGAAATCTGATTTTCAAAATTTGATCTAAGGGAAAATTAGATTCGCAAAATTTGAGCTTAATGACGGTTTACGGGATTTTCAAACCTGTCTCGCGCTTTCAATACTGAAGCTAATCGTTTTTTCATTGCAATCTATTTCAATATCATATTTTTAAATAATATGATCTACAGTTATTTTCGAAATGTGGGTAGTTTACGTTATTTTTTGGAAACTTTTCTGAAATGCTTATATGAACAATGCACAATTTCATTGGCTGGAATACAAAGGAACATTTTTTTCCTATCATACTTTCCTGAGTTGAACAAATTACGTGTACAAATATGGTGCATGTCTGATTATTATTAAAACGTGCGTACTTTCCAAAATTGCAATTTCAAATCTCCCGTGTTTCGTTTGCTGAAGTCGTTCCCGAGATAGCTGATCAGATACTTGGCTACGATTTGCAATATTATAATACTTTTACTTCGTATTCGTTAATGATAAAACGAAAAGGTATGTGGAACGGTAACTTCATTGAAAATAGGCCTACTGGCGTGTTTTCGTGTAATAGTGATCGTGACTAAGTTCACATCAGGTCTCAATATGAAAATGGCAATGCCACGACCTGGCAATTTGATTATACATGGTAACCTGACAATTTGACATAAATTCTATGGATTTCATTGCTAAGCGACAGTTTCTCGATGTAAGGATGGCAGTTTTAGTTCCTTGATTTTGTATTTATTAAAACTACTACTGTCCAAACATTTCTAATGTGTTCCGGATGTATTTAAATGATAAAAGACAAGTTTGTAACTTTTTTTATACATTCAAAAGTTCACATATCCTCCTACAGATTCGTAATCTTTCTGTATTTGGAAGCCACTTTTAAAATTGTTTCGACAAATGCGAGATAGTACACGTGCAGCTGTACCAACACTAGTTTCTTTTCTCCATTTTCTCCAAACCGATAGAATAAAATAGATAATAATAGATATAATAGAAATAGATACCAAATACAGGTATATTAATTTAGATTTAGATTTATTAAGTAAAAATAAAAAAGTAAAAACTGTATGTGACGTATGGGGGAGAAGATTATCTGCGCAAGTTTTCGTGAGTTCCAGAATTCCTTTCCGTCATTTTAAGGAAAAATGAGTAAATGTTCATAATAAATAAATAAAAATAAATTAAAAAAAGATCGTGTGATTAGCGATATTTGAAAAAAATAGACAGACATTGATTAACAAAGTCCGGTGCACATATTATATTACCCAAAGTAAATACGCTACTGTCTCGGACATCGCAATACACATTGCGATACCAGATTTATAAAATGTGAATGCACATTGGATCAAAATGCTATAAGGAACTGTTTACCCAAAAGACGGAAGATAGGAAAACGTAGTACGAAGGTAATGAAAAAACTCTATCCATACAGCAGAAATTAAAGACAGAATCAAAATGGTACAAATCGAAGCGAAACGAAAAAAGTAAGAAGGAAGGAACCGGGCAATAAAGGGGTCTGAGTCATAGGCGGCAAGAGTCCGTAAAGAACGGCAACTGCGATCGACAAGACGGAAGGTCCCGAGGCTCGAGAGAAAGAGCGACACCCCGGGCGTTGATATCCGCGACAGAGCTTTCCGCCCCCAGTGAATTATTAGGTTCACAGCGCTAAATGTAACTACACTGCTCTTCAGAAGGTTCGAGGCGATACGACCCATCAATGTCTGGCTGCCCGGCATCGTCTGAAAGCCGATCTTCGATATCGAGCAGTACTGAAATGGATGTATTTCATCTAGCGATGAGAAACAATGTGGGTGACGGAGCAACAGTGTCGTGTTCGTGTGCGCGAGAATGCCAGTTTCGTGTTCGTGTGCGCGAGAATGCCAGTTTCGTGTTCGTGTGCGCGAGAATGCCAGTTTCGTGTTCGTGTGCGCGAGAATGCCAGTTTCGTGTTCGTGTGCGCGAGAATGCCAGTTTCGTGTTCGTGTGCGCGAGAATGCCAGTTTCGTGTTCGTGTGCGCGAGAATGCCAGTTTCGTGTTCGTGTGCGCGAGAATGCATCTGTGTACTCGTGTTTCGCTTCTGTGTGTTTCCGGATTGTATGCTTCGTGTTGTGCGTGTGTATCTTTGTGTGTGTTTTATGTCAAACTTCGTCTTGCCGGCGTGAAACCCGTCGAGAACGTGCGGCCGAGCGTGTTGTTTGTGTGAATGTTGGATCGTGCCTGGCTTTTCACTGCCCGCGCGCGACATTCCCGCGTTCCGTCTTTCTCTCGCTCTTCTGTCCTCCATCTCGCCCCTTCTGCTTCACCTTCCCGGAATCCGGCCTCCCTCTTTTCTGCGTGTCCACGACTGCAGCAGTGGCGGAAGCCGCGCCGAGCACTGCCGCACATAGCACGAGAAATATCCCTTTCAACGCGGCGGACGAGGAGGCGCCGCTGAAAAGGACTAGTGTTTGCTCGCGGCCGCTCTGGAGTATTGATTCAAGGCCGCCTCAAAGCGACTCCGCGTGGTGCTGGCGCGCGGGCTGCCGGCTGACCGCGGGTGGGCGTCGGCGGCGGAGGGGTGAGGGGGAGGGGGGGATACGAGGCGAGAGACGAAGCACGGGCGACGGCCAGTGGGTGACAGAGGCACGGTGGAATCTGAAAAGGGGTTTGACAGGTAAATACAATTTGTTTATCGTAAGAAAAGAAGGATCGGGGACGAGAGAGATGGGAAGGAGGGACGTGGGTAGGGGGAACATAAGGATGAGGAGAAAATGAAGGACGAGGTGAGGTGAGGGAGGAAAAATATACAGAGAAGGAATTCTTGATCACGAGTGAGTGTGCCCTGCTTTGGCGCGGTTTGAAATAGTTCCACTCGACGGTCAACCATCTCATAGTCCGTCGTCGTGCAAAGGAAATGTTTGGATGGAGGATTAAAAGGATCCGGGACGGATGAGCAATAAACTACAGTAAACGAGAAAGGGACGATGGGCTGATGGACGCCATGTCCCCCACTCACCTACAAGCAGATGGACGTGGCCGTGTTTGGCCGCGGGCAAGATGACGATCGGAGTGGCTCTGCGACAGTGCTAACGTTGACATTTCAGACTCAAAATTCAAAGCAGCTACGAACGAGGTCGGGGCACCAGACTGACGTTGCTACGTCACCGAGTTGAAAATATAACCTTTTTTAGTTATGCATCCAGATATGAAAATACTTGTGTTGGAGATCACTCGTGTCAAAAGAAAGGCCGCTTAGGAATGAAGGTGCATAATTCATAAGCAAGAAAAGTTTAAATATTTTGAAATGGAGATGTTACTCATGTGAAAGGTTAGGCTAAGTTACAAGATAAGACATGGAAGGCACAGTAAGCCTCTCGCTATTTGTAAAAGTTAATATCTGGATTTCTGTGAATGTGGTGCTTATCGTGTTACTAAATATATCTTGTTGATATTTATGAAGGGCTTCGTGCAGTAGAAAGATGACACAAACTTCCATTAAAATTGAGAGGTTGAAAATTATGAAAAGAGGGGGAGGCTGTCTGTGACTTATGGCTTATCTTGTTCCTGCCTCAATTTCATCGTATGTATCAGAATACAGAAACGGCGTCCATTTTTTTGTGAAACAATGGCAACGCAATTTCGGATCCGTTATGGATAGCATAAGGTTCGAGTCTAGACTGGCGGATTTTCGATACTAGATCAAATCCAGCCATTGTCTGGAGGAGAACTCATTCCATGGGTTTGTTTAAAAATGGCCGATTTCCGGCGCGGTTTAGTAATACTCTCCCTTCTTAGAAAGAGGTAAAAGTAATAATGGAGATCACTTGCTAATGAGAGTATTCAAAAATATTAATTTACAAGTATTTGAACAAACCAATGGATTTTTATTGACATCAACTTTAAACACATTTATCAGAAACGAAGTAACCGATATATTATTAATGTTGTCTAACGATACTATTATCTCAGTCCTTACTCGTCTCCGACCGTAGTTCACTGGTCTAAAGCTTGGCGGATAATGCATAATTGAATAGTTTTGCCCTTCCAATCGCAGACGCATTCTGTGGTTGGGAAGTGGTCAGAAAATATTAACAAGAACGAATTTTCTGAATCTACAAAATGCCTAATTCATCGTTAGGTTGTTGCTCCCAACTTTGAGGTATTTTGTAACTATCTTTTTGTTGTGTATCCCATTCTGTATCACTCAGAACGTGAAGACCATTTCCTGTACCTGCCTGTACCTTCTGATTCCGGATAGTTAGTAAATGTTGACAGTACCCAGGACCGGGCAAGGGGCATCGTGATGCATCCAGGTGAACTGAAGGTGAAGGTAAGGGCGAGAGCGCGGGCGAGATATATGTCAAGGGAAGCACTGGCCAGAAGGCAGAATGCAGCACGAGGGCGACATGAAAGCAATGCCCATTGAAGTGCAATGTAGTGTTGAGGTGTTACCAGGCTGCAGGTGACGTTTAGTGCACCGACGCAATGTGCTGCGCAGAGATTGCCATGTGGAGTGGTGACACGTGTAGCAGTGCCGTGCGGGGGCCGCTTACGACTTGAGTGGTTACGTGTCCTGTGGTATCCGCTCGACCGAGTTACACGCAAGGCCAGTGGAGAGGGTACTCGGACACACAAGGGCGTAGGTATAACGAGAATGACAATGCAGCCAGGCACCGAGACGTTTCAATGTCCTTACAGACCATAGTCTACGCGCGTTAGATAACGAAAGAGATCTTTTCGAGGAATTTTACAAAAATCAAAAGAATCTCCAAACTCAACCATGAAAAATGCAGTGACGAGGTTAGAATGATTGTGACAGATTATCACAATCGTTCATCACGCATGCCTAAAATGCGTTAGACATAAGAGAACGTCAAAGAGAGTGAAATGCACGCGATAAAAGTTGACAGGCAGACAACTAACACTAAAAAAAGTTCATTTAACACGTGAAAAAACAAACACCATATCGATTTCTTATTAAGATTTTGCAGTATAACGTTATGTTTTGAACACAGACAGCGTGGCTATTCTTGAAGGAGAATGCAATACGTACCAATTGTTATGAGTTTTATGTCATTGAAAAACTAATTGAACGTTAGAGCGGTGCTACTGGTGAGCCGTTAAATTACTCGAAACCACCGACACGTGAATGACACAGAGGAAAGTAATATTACAAAAGAAATTTGTGTTCGAATGGTATTCATTCTTAAACCGCAATTCGAAATTCCTCTACAGCAGGCTGGGCTATTTTTACTCCATCAAAAAATTGAGCCGATCTGAATTGGACGAATAGAAAAGGTAAGGCAAACGCTCGCATTAGGAATTATGTAAACAAATCGGAACCGAAATTCCGAAACGCTGCTAATCATGGGAAACTATGAATTACATTGAAATATAAACCCAAGCCGCTGAGTCGTTTGCTATAATACATTAGCTGTTGGCTACTTTCATTGTACGTAGTTGACTATAAATGTGCAAGGATTCAAATTGATGAGTAATAATATATTTGGAAAGATAAAATGCACACGCCGGCTATTACCTGTCGAGAGATAGTAAATACGATCTCGCAGTGTAGAAATACCGTACTGGAATAATGGAACATTATATACTCTCATCTTCCATTCATTGCTAACTGCGTATGGGGTCCAGCAGGGTTCAATTTTAGATCATACTCTCTTCCTCTTACTATTCGTAAACGATATATCCTCGACCATTTGAAATGCAAGAACAGTTCTCTTTGCGGATGACTAATATTCTTTGCAATACAGAAACACGAATATTCTTTGAATCGTACAATATCAGATGTATCACACCGGTTTCGTAAAAGCAAATTAATAGAAAAGAATAATAAAGAAAGAAAGCTTTTTCAAGGCAGTTTTCCATTTCAAATTCACAAGAAATACAATTAGAGTAATAATTTCTAAGTTGTATCTTCAAATTATGCACCTGCACGCCGTCGTGTTGTTGGCCTCTCCTTCCAAAACGGTGCAGTACCCGCGGCGGAGGCGGCTAAAACCTCCGCACGCGCGAGCCTCGCCTTGAAAGTTCCTTTCCGAGAGCGGCGCCCGCCAGGCATGCAGGCGCGCGAATATTCGCCGGGGGGCTTGCGCACACGGCGCGCATCGCGAGCGCGCGCGCGCGAGCGGGAGACGTGAGCGGACGCGGCCGATGCGCCGCGCCAAGCACAGATGCCACGGGCAGGTGGGCGGCGGGGCGGCGGGGGCGGCGGAAGCACTCGGGCCGCGCGCATCCACGCCCCGACCTACAGAGAGCAGCGCGACCGCCGCCGTTTAATATGCTCTCGCCAGACGACCCCCCCCCCCCCTCAGGCATCCTGGAGTGCGAGAGAAATTATAATAACTGAAGGCGTTATGGCGATTTCCCAAGGATATTAATATGGGTGTTTGATAGATTGGCGGTTCCCAACAGAAACAATATCGCACAGGGGGAATTTTCCTCTCCGATCAATACCTGACGAAAGCTGGAACAGCATCCCTCCTCATCAATGGACCGCGATATTTCCTTCCGTTTCCTTGTTCTACTTTTTATCCTTACTTACACCCGCACTAAACACGCTTCACACTACCGCACATGTTGAAAAATCAGACGGGATCTTAGAACTTGCCCGGACTGGAACGATGCCCCGCTCGGCAGAGACATCTGAAAGAGGCATGACGTGTACGTCGGGACCGGGACTTACCATTCAGTGGGAAAGGAACACCTCCACTTCCCAATAAAAATAACATTCTTGATACTAACGGGACTAACGACCATAGCAGTTGTAATACGAATTTCACAGCTCGTACCTTCTACTAGATTTGCGAACGAATGAAGTCTCCGACCGACTACGTGATAATTTCGAGCAAAGAAGATAATGGATGGATTTCAGTGCTCTACAACATTAACGGTTATTGATTTTAATGAAAAAAATTTAAGAACACCGAACTAAATTTAAGGGTAGGCTAAAATCTTCGAAAATACAACAAAGGAAGTATGAAGAAAAAAGACTGCGACAAAAGCTCGAGCTAACATCAGATGACTGATTCAACGAACCAAGAGTCAGGTGAGGTCTTTGAAATAATCCTCGCCTCTCAGATTAGATTGTAAATTCTATTTTTCCGAAGGAAGGGGGGAAGTCTGCAGTGAGAGGATTTGTCAATGCGAGGCATTTCTTTTAGCGAAGCGGCCAGGCGTGGGGAGCCAGGCCAGGCCTTCACCAGCTTTCCTCACCTTTTCACTGTGCAAGAGAACAAGCGCTACATTACAGTTCCTTCTGCATCTACGGAAAATAGATGTAGAAATGTAGGGGGTCGGCGAGTACAAAAGAGACAGTACGAAAGAAGCAGGCACTGATACAAATCCACGTAAGGGTTATCTTTTCGCGCCCAACACGATGTGATGGCGTCCTTATAGACTTCTTTATATACTGGAGAATTTAAAATTGCTCTGCAACTCTGTAACGCATCAAGAATGAAACGTTAAATAAAAATGATAACAGATGTAGGCACCCCCAAATTGAGCAAAGTAGAAAATCAATTTCAACGAAGACCAAGAGAAGTTCACTTACGAAGTATTAGTTATTACTGGTTATACATTAACATTTTAAAACCTTCAAAACGAAAAATACTGTATCGTTGAGTCATTCCGTGACGCGTCCAAAATAAGGCTTAAACGTCCGTTTTGACAGTTCATTATCGCTTTACTAATAAAACAGATATGTTACGTAGAATTTTCCTGTAGAATATTTGATCTCAAATGAAACTAACAGTTTAATCCTAAAAAATATTAAAGATTGTGAGTGACAATTATATTTTCGATAAAAGCTAAACTCCGCATTCATGTCTTCCGGTTCGAAAATTATGTTTTTCGGCACTTTTATTCTCACTACCATATAAATGCTCAGAAAAACCCTGTGTGTATCCATTTTAATTTGTATCTGAAAGATCAGTATACACGTCAGAAAAGTGCGTCTATTTTACTGATTTCTGAACTACAACAATTTCACAAATCTTGACGACCACTTAACCGGAGTATGGTAATTTCAATTTCTCACCAGCACAAAAAGGACACCAAATCAAGATCCCGAATTCGCCAAATTCCGTCAAAATACTGTTAAAAATGTCTCGTCCTGTGCAAGGTCAAATACCTTTATCTGCAGCATTCACGTACTGCGGCAACCACCAATTAATAAAAGTAACACGCCGGTATCCTCTTCAATTCTATAAATAAAGGCAGCACTAGCCACACAAAAGCACGTCCGCCGCGAGCGCTAAGGACAGGGGTAGGAACGTCACCAGCAGGCGCGCGGAGCAGAGCAGAGGAGAGGAGAGGAGAGATGAGCCGGCGACGATCGAGGGCAGGCCGCGAGTGTGGGAGGAGGATCGGAGAGCATCGGAGCGAAAGAGCAGTGGGTGGAAGAGGGGCGGATGGGGGTGGGCGAAACAGGCGCCGAGGCGGGGGCGGGGGCGCCTGCGGCCCGAGCCACTTACCGCGCGCCGGCCGCGTTATTGAATTTATCGCGGCGGCGGTGACAATGGAGGCTGCGGCGGCGGTGGCGACGGAAGCTGCGGTAGCGACGGAGGCCGCGGCGGCAACGGCGGGAGCGAAAGAGCGGACGCCCGGGAAGGAATGGCGGCTTAGCAGGCTATAATGAGAGTAATGGTGGCGGAGACAATGGACGGGGCAATGACGGCGATGGCAACGCCAGCCGCACAACGGACGACGACGTAGTCTTCAACACCGGCCGAGATCGCAGGGGGGGGGGGGAAGTATCTGGCAGAGCTCCTGCGGCACGGCGACAGCGAAAACGTGGGGAGAAGCAAGTGCTGAAATGGGAGAGGAGGGCTCGTGTGTGGCGGGACGGGAGGAAACACCAAGACGGAAACGGGGCTCGAGCGTGGTTGGCGAGAACGGCGACGAGGGTGGATGTGGGCGGGTAGGTGGATGGGAACGGGGGTGGATGTGATGGCGGGTGAAAGAGGAGGCGGAGGCCGGTGAGAGAGGAGGCGAGAGTGAAGGCGGAGCTGGATAGGGACTGTGAAGATAGTAGTGAAGGCGGGGGCGGGGGTGGAGACGAGGGTTGCCGCGGAGGAGGAGTTTCTGGGGAAGGCGGAGGTGCTGGTGGAGACGAAATTGGAGGCAGAGGTGCGGGGCACGACAAGAAAAGCAGGAAAAGCCAGACAAGGCACGGCAGCTACGTCTACTTGGGAGGGGGCGGGAGGGTCGGTGGCACGTCGGCGGAAGCGACGCCAGCAATGGCAATGATGGCGACGCCGGCACGTAATTATGGCGCCTCTCTCGCGGCGAGTAATTAAACAACTCTAAATTTCGACGCCGAGCCATAAAGCGCGTCCATCTACCGTAATTTATTGGGGGACCTGAGCGTTGGTGGAGTTTTCAAACCGAGAAACAGCGCGACGTAATGAGCGTTTCAGAAACACGCACCCTCCACAGCCGAAAACGCTGCGTCGAGGGGTCGCGTATCTGCGGATGGAGGCGCGCGCGGTGCAGAGAGGCGGCAGCGGCGGCGCCAGCCACAACAATAGCTGCTTCAGGGAAATCTGCAGCCGCATCCTTAACCGCACTCAACGCATCTAACGCGACACGTGGACTCGTACTGGGGGGGGTGGGTACCAGAGTTCCGCCGATTAGGGTGTGTTCAGAGTGGATGGGTGTTCGACCGAAGGAAAGTTCGGGCGCGGACGGCTGACTGGACGATTGGTGTTGCACGATTCTGCCCAACGGTACTAGTCACACTACATTCGACTATCATATTTATCTTCAAACCATTACTTATGGACGACATGTAAATAAATCGAAAATATGAAAACATCTTTCTGAAATATATATTTAATACGTGATTTGTGTCATATAACATAAGGGTTTATATTTGTAAAAAAACTACACATTCCCATATATATATATATATATATATATATATATATATATATATATATATATATTGTGGCGTTATGGGATTATACAACCCCATAACACCACCGTTTCGTCTGTATGAACACCCACAGGCAGCGAGGAGAGCAGGCGTAAATCAGAGTACCTAAACGCGCAGCCTGGTATCCGTTGCCCGTACTAATCAAAGACGAACTAGCAAGCAACGTTTTTCCCTGTGAAGAGTTGAGAGGAGAAGTACCCCCGCCACGGAGAATTTCCCCAGGCAACGCACCATAAATAGGCGAAACCCAAAGCGGAAGCTCTCTTTTCTTGCCACCACGCGTCGAGTAAGCAGCTCTCTTTCGATTGTCGCCGTTCGTCGGGTAAGCAGCATTTTCATCATCGCTCGTCAACGTCAGTTTAGATAGTATTTGCCGCCGCAACGACTGCTAGGTAGGAGTTTTCGGCGTCGAACAGACGTGCTAGTTAGTCGTCCGCGCATAGTGAAGAATTAGTAAAGTGTTCTTCTATTAACAAATACGGGAAGTAAAAAGTTACCCGTTGTGAGAAAAGCTTGGAAAGTTCTTGTTTAACGGAGTAAAAGTAGTAACGAGCGAGGAACTTGCACTAGTACTCAGGGAAGTGCAAGGGACATTTTTCACAACGTGGGCGTAGTCAGAGGCGCCGGTAGCAGCTGAGGGAGAAGAAGAGGCCGACTAGGAAGGACGGAAGAGGACGCGAGTAGACCGGAGAAGAAGAGGCCGACTAGGAAGAACAGAAGAGGACGCAAGAAGACAGCGCAGACGACGCAGAGGCTGGAATCGAGCAACGTCGGTGCAGAAGCCAGCACACGACATCAAGGCCAGAAAGCGGGAGTTCTCGAGGTAACGCTAGAATTGCGAAAAGTAGGTCAAGTTCACGTCGGCAGGGAAAAGACTAGTACAAGAAAGTGTTAGGAAATTGAGGACACGGGTGGCAACAATTTGCAGCATTGTAGTGGGAGATTTTTGATGCGCTATTGCCTGCCTTAAACATTCTATTTGGAACATTTATTATTCTGCTGTTAGCAGTCACAGTTAAATTATAAATTAAGAGTAGTGCACTTGCCCACATTTTGTTCTTTACATGTAATATTTTTTTTGTAGCAAGATATTGTAAATAGAAATTTTGTTTCATGTGCAAATGTAATTAGGATAACATAAATTTTAGATATAATTAATTTTCTTAGGGAATTCCCAGTGTAGATAAGGGTAATTATCTCAAAGAATTAGTTTTGGAGTTAATTATGTGTTCATTCATTTAATGTGCTGTAAAGGTTTCCATTTGTGTTTTTGGATTATTTTGTAAAAGTGTGATTCTATTCTTGATTTTTGTCATTAACTTATGCCACAAAGTTTTTGGGTAAATTATACGCTCGTTTATGTGCAATTTGTGTGATTTTATTGTGTCAAGGGTTCAAACCTTTCTCGTACCCTGAAGATCCTGCTCCCTAGATTTAAAGCTCGCTTCACGAGAAAAAATATCTTATCAACCCCTCTCCACGGTTCATGCTGTTGTAGTGAAGGTACCAGTTGTGTGCAAGGTGGGTGTGTTAGAATATATATATATATATATATATATATATATATATATATATATATATATATATATATATATATTGAAACACGGAGCGTTTCTTTATGCAAATTAGAAACATTAGCATAAGAAATTAGAGCTCATTTTGAACTGCGGGGTACAGGCGGCAGACGCGACGAACGGCGGTGGGGGGCCCGCCGCCGCCGCCGTCGCCGCCGCGAACACATCGTGGGAACGATTTTCGGCCGTTACGAGCCGAGCGAGGAGTTGCAGGGAATTCAGCCGTTACGAGCGCGAGTGAGTTGAAGAGAATTCGCCGTGGACTGCGGACGGAGTTGCAAAGAGTTCGCCGCTGAGTACGGACAAGGAAAAACGTGGCCAGTGATGTAGGATATTAGCTAATGCAAGATTTATGGAAATGCTAGTTAGAGGTCGGGAAAATAGAATGTGGAAGGGGCTGGTACGTAGAGAACTGTAAATCGCGCATGTGCCATCAGATACTGCGAAAACAATACAAAAACTGTGTGTAATGAAACTGACGCTGGCGCGAGTAGTGACCACGTGCTCCGCAGTTACATCAGAACAGTGAACGATAACTAGAGGGAAAGTGCGGCGACATTATTCGAGCACATTACGGGAACGGGATGGACGTTGCCGAGAAGTTGTGAATACCTAGGCGGGGTTGCATGCTAAAATACCAGGGGCTGAAGCCGAGGAGTCCGCGTTGCTACCGGCCTGTGGCGACCCCACACCACCAACCGCCGGGCGCGCCGAGCTGCATTGGAGGTCGACGACCCCTGCCGGCGCTAGCAATAATCCAGACAACGGAGGTATTTGTTGGGGCCCCAAGGTATGATAAAATCTTATGATAAACCAAATCTTGGTACCAAGACGAAAAGTATGAGTGTATTTGATCATGTGTATAACAGATTGGTTTGTGAATAAATTGTATTTGTGTGTGTACGAACTTATTACTTTAATTTACCAATGCTATATCGATTCCTTCAAGGGACCCATTCACGAGCAAGACACCCATCCTTTATAATTTATTTGCAGTGGAAAGTACCGACAATTCAGGTACGTCACAGCTGGCGCTCGAACAGTAGGTACGCCACAGCTGGCGCCCGAACAGTCGGTACGTCACAATATATATATATATATATATATATATATATATATATATATATATATATATATATATATATTTAAACCAACTATCAGCATCTCATTTCATCGAATTCGTCTACATTGCCCTGACATAATATCGGAAAAACCGATTAGGACGATTTCCACGAATGTTTTTGTTTTATATACTAACGAAACAAATGCCTACGTAGCCACGCTCAAGGGCTCAGCTCGACCAAATATTTCGAGTTCATTTGATACCATTCTGCCAAAATGGAAGGTCGGACGAATTCACCAGAACGCGTCAGACGCAGCACGACAGTTCCTGTGCTCTGCAATGTGTTTGAAATAATAGGTCATAAAAACAGTGTTCTCTAGAATGCGAATTTTGCAGAACGCTGATCCTCTCTGAACAAGCCCTTCCTCTTAGGAGAGATTTTTGCTGATCTGATAATACGTAGTAGTCCACTAGGCGGTGGCTAGCTAAAGTTTTTAACAGACCTCTTCTAAATTTAACATAGAATTCTACATGCAGTAGAGTGATGTTCCTTTTTTTGAACAAATATAAGAAAACTATAAATTAACTTTGCGGCACATGCGATCTCTATAAAGCTTCATTTGAATTTTGGCTTATCTCGCTTCACAAACTGACTATAGGCTGTTACAGGCACCAACACAGTGGACATAATTACTGACAAAGAAATTTTAAAACAAACTAAAATGTTGAACAAAAATAAGAACAGGACATACTAGGAAGTCCAGTTGTAAAGTGCACTACACGCCTCGTTCAGCGGCATGCAACGTGCACGGTTTCATCAAACAATTCTGCCACCACATCCTATTGGCATAAACAGGAAGCTACGGAATTTGAGAACAATAACAGAGAGATCCTGAAACGGAGTGTCCTGAAAAATGTCTGACGCTGTCAACGCAAGAACAACTCTGTCGTCTGAGAGATCGATTGCATGTGCCTCACGGTTAAATAACAAAGGAAGTGGTTCTATACCACAAGAATCCTCTTACAAATATACAAATGGAAGATGAGAAAGAAATGAGTACATACGAGTATGGCAGAAAATCGAAACAAATGCCATTAAAAATGTAAAAGGGAGAAAAATATTGTATTGAAGAATTATGGCGCACTTCCATTGTCCCTCACCATATCCGAGAGTGTGCCTAATGTTTTTATAAACGTCGGGGCGCTTACAACTGTTTATCGAACACATTCGGGTGTTATTATGAACGACATGATGAAACGCGTGCTCTTATGGATTCATAATAACGTACTTTAGCCAGGGATAAATGACAATTATAATACATATTTGCAATCATGTTTCAAATTATATTAATTTTCAAACTTAAAGAGTTAAGCTCCACAGTTTTGTAGAAACGATTTTAATAAGACACACGAATATTTACTAAAAACGTTAACCTACCGTTTTTACAATATTTTATGCAAAAGCCAATTCAATATCTCAAATCAAAGTCGTTGCTGTCGCGTGCAAACGCATTCACTATGTAGCTGTTGATTTCATGTCTACATCAAACTTTCTTACATAATTATTAAGATCACATGTTTAGTAAACAACAACAACAACAACAACAACTGTAGATCGCTTGCCAACGCTCAGCGACGAGAACATCATACATATTTGCAATTGCGGCTTGCGACCACACTGTCGTTTTAAGTTCCCTAACACCATCGTCTAACAAAGGCCTCAAGTTGGGATGGCGTTCAAGTCCTTTTAAGGCAACAGAGCAAAAAATACGTTCACTCAAATTCTCGAAAAAATTCTCAAATTAAAAACGTATGCGACCGCAGCTACGACAAAGTACGTTTTAGATGAAGGCAGAAAATTATCATCGATATATGAAATGTGAGATAGTTATTTAATAACGAATTACAATTAGAAATCGATGTGTGTGAGAATCATTGATCACCGACACTATGATGAAGTGAAAATATCAGAAATATTTGACAGATTATAAACTAATATACTGATTAATACATCGAATCCTGGAGTATCTATGTTAATAAACCGGTAATGAAAAAAGTGAAGGCAAACATCTAAATTATTTAATTTACCGTAGAGACAAATAAAGTAATTGGTTCGCACTCTAATTTACAAGGTAAATCAAATTGAAAATAATATTCTATAAGCAATTACATGAAAGGTCAATAAAAATGATCACCCAGTCATTGGAAATGTAACGCTTCATGAACTGCGAGGGAGTGACTGGGAAAGTTGGGCTCCACAAAGTTCTCGTTTTGGGAGGGGAGGTATTAGCTGGCACTAGAGGGGAAATGCTTACGAAACCGTTTCCGCAGAGCGGGCCGTCTAGGGGAAAAGGTCTCACAATGTTGCTCGTTTGGTCAAAGAGTCCTGTGTTAATAATGGTCTAAATTGTGAACAAGTCAGAGGAAATTCCCTGAAGTCAGTGATGCCCTGATGGCCGAACCGTGCGGGGGTACATTGTTGATTCAGCGAAGATTTCTGGAGAACAATCCAAGCTGAGGATTAGGAAAGCCCGCTTCACAATCCTTCGCACAAAAAAAAAAGTTTCATCCTCGAAACAACGTTGGGGATGGGCGTCCAGACGACGCACAATATTTCAGAAAACACAGGAGTCGCGCGAAAGCAACAGAGGATCCGCAAAAAAAAGAGGGGAAAAAAGAAAAGGAACGAAAAAATTACTGCAATAAAATGACAGCGGGAAACTTGGCAAGACGAAAATAGCACGATGGCGGCGCTTGGCACCCAAGCAATCTGCTCCATCACCACCCGCGGCGAAGGAAGATTTAGAGGTGGTGGAAATGTTAAGGTAAAGAACGTTACGTTCCTAATGCGGGCGACCCACGCAGAAGCGGTCACACTGCTCAAATTCCCACTCCCCTTTGGGTATCGAGGTTCAATTCCCAACCGATCAATGGGGAACTTTTGGGTAGACAAAGCGAGTGCGTGGCATGAACTCTTCTGTGCCCCTGCTGCTCATTCCACCATTGTCCTTCGTTCACCCTCTTAAGTTCAGACATTTCGTCATAATCAAAACCACTCGTGAATCAAAACCATCTCAAATATGGCTGAAGCGTCTACGGACTGAGAATCATTTTTTTCCTTTACAAATTTAGTCCTGACGGTATGCGCCTGTTAAGGATTTCATGGATGTCAGGAATGGTCCATTTCTGATTTTCTAGCAAATACCCACTTCCAAGGCCCTCTATAATTAATATATCGAGTATCTAGCAGATCTTACATCTTCAGAAGTGAAGAGAAGATAGCGTAAAAGACGCCATGCTACAGATAGTTATTTTTACCCAATATTTACTGCCAATAATGATAGAAAATACCGTTATTCTTTTTTCAAGAAGGCTGACAGGACGTTAGGACTGCCCTGAAGAAGGATATGACCGAAAAAAATTCCAGCTATGCTTTGATGTGAACCCGTGTCCCTCGCGTTAGCATAAATAAATAATATTCATTACATTCCAATGAATGCAGATCTCCGCAAACAATTGCGACAGAGGTTATAGAGTCCCAGAGATGAAGATAGTTTAAATCGGTATGGGTGCGATACACGGAGGGAGAGGGGGATAGAGGGGAAGAATGACTGGAGTCGGAAAGGCGACAAGAAGGATAATTATTTTGTTCTGAGGCATAAGAACGAAAACTAACAAATGTTCGGAGGAAGACGGGGTGGAATAGGACTGAAGCGAGCCGAGTAGGCGCGTTCGAGCGAGTGGGGGTGGGGGGCGTAGGTGTTGATTGATCAGAGTTTCCGGGCGCGTGAACTGCGAAGGTAATTCTTCCCGAAAGAGTAGTGCATTTATCGTGGGAGGTGGAGGGGATCTTCCCCGCATCACGTCGAGACTCGGCGCCGATCTACCTACACGAATTGCGGGTGTTCTCATCCAGGAATATCCCACCAGCGGGGCACCACCTCAACCGGGACAAGCTCTAAGTTCCCTATATATTTGTAGTACGAGAAAGTGCGCGCGCGCGCGTGTGTGTGTGTGTGTGTGTGTGTGTGTGTGTAAGAAAGGATTTATGAGAGGACACGGAAGAGGAAGGCAAAATGGTGCGACGTCGTTTGCCCGTTCGTTAGGGTTTTGGTCCGCCATTCGCTCTGTGTTGATCCGAGAAACCAGGAAAAATAAAGATCAGAGCAGCCGACCGCTAGAATTCTCCTCCGGACTGAATTTGACCTAGCAACTATCCAGTGTTGAAAATCCTACCACCGTCGAAATTCAAACTCTAGGAGCTTTCGGTCAGAAGCGCTGAAATGACATCAATTCATGCCCTCAGCCCGTAGGAGGCACTGGAAGAGGCAGCAGGCATTAGGGGAACTTTCAAGGGAAAGAACGAATGAAGCGAGGGTGAGTGACGGCGTGAAGAAGTCAACAATAGAAGCATCTCAACGTCCAACAAATATTTGAGCAGCGGGCAGTTTTCTCCCACGTCCGCTGCCTCGCGTGGGGACTAGTATTTTTTTTCGAATTGAAGCAGCGGGCGTGTGGGGGTGGGTCGGCGACGAAACATTTATTGAGCGAGGCCTCGGGGGGCGACGGCCGCGCGACCACCAGGTGCGAGGCGATGTGGGGGGGAGGGGAGAAGGAACGAGGGCGAAAGTTTGTGCTCTGGATAAGGTGCGCGTGGGAGTACAATGGGGGGGGAGGAGCGTCGTACAAGTCGGCACGGTGCCTAGGGGTTACAAACTCTCCCCCTTCGTTGGAAGTTACACAAAAATTCCTTGTGGAAATGTGAATAATGAATAGAAATACTGAAATTCTTCGTCAATACAATACCTCAACAATAAAAGGCATCATTGCCTAGTAAAATAAGTGTTACTTGCGTAGCAGTAAAATTGGATAGGTCGGTATATAAGCAACAGTAACTTGGGTTTCATTGAAGATAACATTTCTTTCGCTAGATAATTTTACTTTTTTATTTTACTCCCTTATGTTAAATATTTGTATGAACAGGGTTATGGCAATTAAAGAATCTTCTGTTTTGCAACTAGCGAAATTTTCTTGTTTTGTAACATATATAATATCGCGTTAGTTATGTAAAATTGTTTAGTATTGTGAAATGTGACGGGACCTCCATTAGAATTTTTCATGATGTGGTCTTTCTAATGATGAAAAGAACTACCATAACGTGTAAACCATTTTTTTTTACAAAAAGCTGGTTCATAAACAAAAGTCAAGACAACCGCATTCTTTTCACCATTTTCTTCAGAATTCTGAAAGCATGCTGAGTCCAGCGTGCTCTTCAGAAGAGTATCCCAGTTCTCAGAGAAGTAGGCACGAAGGTGCTCCAATAAAGGCAAATGATAAATCACGCGGCAACCACACTCACGGCGCCATTGTCCTCTTGCGACTCGGTCGCGCTGTGTGTTGAGCGCGTACCCGGCCATCGCTAATAGATGTGCCTCTAGGACGACGCCAACATGGTCGCGACGAGTCGCACCGACATCGCATTGTGCAAGAACAACGGACCGTTGTGCGATTCCTGAGGGCAGACGGAGTGCCATGCGTGGAAATCCATCGCCGAACGTCAGAGGCAGCGCAATGGCGGAACGCGAGGTGTCCCAGAGAGACTAGTGTTCAATTCGGTGCACGCAATACGACGATTCGTCTAGTTTGTGAAGGGTGTTACAGTTGGGAGATGGCGGGGTTCCATCGCTGCTTGTACGCGGGATCCGGCGCCCTAATAATACACGGTTTACGGGCTATACTCCCCTCCCTCTAGTTACATCCTTCAGGCGAGCACCATCACTGACGGAACAAGCTTTAAATTCCAGATAGGTCTCTCGAAATGAGTTGTAGTGTATGGCATGTGTATGTGAGTGATTGCCCCCACGAAGAGGAAAGGGAGATGGTCCGTTTCGTGACGTCACTGCTTCGACATACGCCTGGTATCGATTGTAGGTATCACGGAAAACTACCGATCAGAAGAGATGCCAAGATTTCTAAGACCTCCCGGTTCACAACACTGCAGGGGCAACGAGCGAGCTGCCCCGCACTACCATATGGTAACCCCAAGTCATTGTGAAGCGCTGGACCTGCAACCCAATGCTGATATTCAACTGTGCAGTCACCTGCGACGCTGTTCTCGTCGGTACAATTGTTACACAAGGGATGGTCGGGATGGAAGGGATTAGCTGGGTGCTTCATACACTAGCTCATACACGCCACTCTCCGCCCCACTGCGATGCATCCGTCTCAATATACGCGATTGGGGGAGGGAGCGCATGGATGTGAACAGGAAAAATGGAGATGGAAACAGAGACTGACGAACATCCATTGAAATCTTCCCCTGCACTCTGCCTACGGAAACATCAGAAAAAACTGATAGTAATTAATTTGTCTCTTCGTATTCAACACATTCGGCGAAATTTGAGAAAGGTTGTTATCTCTTAATTTATACTTGGACATCATTATTACCAAGAAATATAAAACCAACAGCTGGTTATTACTACTCATGACTTCTGTATATTTTTACTATACATAAATGGTGAATAAAATAACAAAGTGTAGTTGGAAACATTTGAAAATTAATCTTATTGGGTCCCTCGTAATACCCAAATAATACTTATTAGCATCAGTAATTGCACCACTAATTTCATTTCATTGTATTGCTACCAAATTAACAACCCACTTCACCGACTGTACTCCTACTACAACTAGCTAAAGGCGCAACAAAAAGCGTGCGTGAAGCTACATTTAAGTCCAGAAGTAAATAAAGGAATCATTCAAAATTTGCTCAATGGATCAGAAAATCTGAACAAAAAAATGTGTCCGAGATAGGTTAGTTGTTTACGACAGTTCCTACTATCGGTAGTTATTTAAGACGGCTTGTTATGGAAAATATATCGCGTGCAATGGAATTTTAAAAGTTAGATATTTATTGCATAAACATTAAACATGTAATATTTAATTAAAAACAACATACTCCTATTAACCAACAAACTTGACAGTAGACTATTTTAGGAGGATATTACTTAGCAATTTTTGATTGTATTTATGAAATGGCAAGAAACGTATCAGTTATACAGTTTTAGGGGTTTTGTGCAACGCTAATTATTACCCACATTTCACACATTGAAAATAAAGTCTCAGTCCAGAACAAACTTTGATCCGAACGCTGTACAAATGTGTTCATAAAACTATAAAGTGTGTATAGAATGCAGCAGAAGTGCGCAAAGAAAACAAAAGCTCTAGATTTACAAAAACTTAGTTTTTCGGTTTTATGATAATGATGTTTATAAATGAATATGTTATACTATTTCCTAATCCCCTACAACTATAACACCAGTTCTTTCAACTATTTCAGCATTTCTGCGACTCCGTGTTCCGAAATAAAGCAATATTTTTTAGGAGACGCGGTTCTTATGTGCATGTCATCATTAGGTTCAGTTAAATGCGATCACTATTCATCTGTCATTTACTAACGAGCTGAGAAAATCCCCATGTAACTACCTATTCTTTGAAAACGTCTGAGAACAATTAAGAAGTTTGTTTATTCATTATCAGTTCTAATCCTCCCATGTTTTGTAGACAGACTCTCCTCCGAGAACGGCGATACAGTCAACACGCCCACCATCAAACTTCGCGAATAATCGACCGCAGATACGGAAATTCCCGAACATCCGTTACTGATAAGCTCGCTGAATACAACCAAGACAAACAACTTCTTTAAAGTGGTACATGAAAGAACAATATTGGAAGTACAAGGGTTGTGGGAACTTTACGACAAAATGGAACACTATAAAAGAAGGGCAGGGAACTAAGAATGTTCTGCGTCTTAACTTCTAATGACGCTCTCAGCTGGCAATGGAGACTTCGAGGCGCAAAAGATGAGTAAAGAGTTTTAATTCTCTCCTGTCGTCAGGAAAGATAAATTATATTCTTCTTAAAACCACAAATTACGCCCTAAAAATAGTACTTCCGGCAAATTCTCCGACAACGAAAAGAGATGCACTCTAATACTGCAATATTAGGGGTAAACGAAAGTATTCCACAAAGATGTTGATTTCCGCAAATAGCAATTAAAGGTAAGTATTTCGTTCGCCGAAAAAGGAAAGGCCACAATACGCAGCAATTTTTTAGAAAAATTTGAAAAATTCCTAGAAGCACTATAATGCAATTGTTTAATTCTGGAGTATCAGTATATTTTCTAGTTGAAAAATACACGCAGAAATACAAGTGGATTGATTTAAAATCATGATTCATGAATACATTGTTACTCTGAAAGTGAAAGTACGGTATTGAAAAAAAAAGTAGTGGTACTAGAAAAGCACACACTTAATTTTTTGTAACTGCCTTCCGTTCAAACAAAAATTACGCGAAATTTACTCACAATTTCAAAAGATTGTACATTACCTTATTTAAAATTCTAATTTGTTTAGAAGAGATTTCTTGAAGGATAAATCTCTCTCATCAATATTATAGTTTCGGTTTTTCCCAATTTTCGAAAATAAAGTTTTCTAATTCCGGCACGTGCGCTATTCTTATTAGAGTACTTACCTCTATTCGAAAAGAAAACTATAAGAAAAATTTTGGAGCAGTGTTTGAGAAAATACTTTTAATTGCCTCTATTTAACGCACAAAACACAAAAATTACACATTTTTTGAAAAATTACGCATGTGTTTATTTTAAGGTCTGTGGAGTAGAAATTCATTAAAGGGAAATTCTATTTTTAATATCGTAGTTGTAATAAGACGCCGAAAAAAGTGAACTATTGCAATTTTCGAAAATTTAGAGTCCAACGAAAATGGGTCCAGCAGTATTATTTAAGCATAATTTGCTCTGTTCGAGAAAAAAATAGTAATACAAAAACTTGGGCTTAATTCTTGATGATCATCTAAGATGGGAATATCAGATCCGAAATGTCTGTCGGAAAGTTTATGCTTCTTTGCAATCCCTTAGATATATCGATAAATGTCTCCCTACTAATACGAAGGAAATGTTGGTAAAAACCCTGCTGTGTCCTCATTTCGACTATGGGGATATTGTGTATAACAATTTAAAAGATTCACTCGCTCAAACTCTACAGAGGGCTCAAAATTCCTGTATTCGTTTCATTTATAACATAAAAAAATACGATCACATCTCTGGAGTTTATAAACAGCACAAAATATTAGCACTAAAGGATAGGCGCTTGTATCACAGCCTTTTTAATATGCTAAAAATGGGTTCCCCGACATACTTAAATTATTTTGCACACCTTAAATCATCTAGATTTCAAAAATCCCAGTTACTCTGCATTCCAAAAAGCAAAACCAGCTACTACAATAAATCGTTCGCAATTACTGTAGCCCGCGAATGGAATAAATTGCCTCCCAATATTAAAAACTCCTCTTCATTAACATCTTTTAAGAAGCACCTGCATGACTTTTTTACAAAGTAAAATACACCATTTTGCTATTTAAATCACTGTAGATTACGGGTCAAATAGAAACTATTTCTTAGGAGTGTTAAGATTAATATGTTTTAGAAATAACATTAATGTTTCTTTTGTAAAAAATGTTACTTTCTTGCGACCTGTTTGATACTGCCGGAACTGTACTTTCATCCGTAGGAGCAGAGGCGGTTTTAAACAAGAAAACCACCCTTTGCAGCCTGGACCGCAGCTGAGGATACCATCCCAAAGACCCGTTACTTCATGTTAGCTTAGTTTCCATTGTATTAGGACACAGTCTGCCTGGTGGGTTTTTCCCCGACTAGCGGGTTTTCCTCCAGGATCGAGCGACGTGTGATAGTGTCTTTCTGTATTAATAGATCACAGTCGCTCGGGGTGAATACCAGGCTGCCGCGTAGCGCGCAGATATTTAAAGCACATAATCTTATTTAATTCAAATTGTATTTTCAATCTCAGACTTGATTTTTAAAATTATTTCAAAATTATTATTGTAACATTTTATCCATTTAACCTCTGATGTTGCCTATTTATAAGTTGCTTTAAATAACGTTTGCTTTCCACTAACTACTTACAACTTGTAGATTATATTACATTTAAATTTTTAGATAACATTACTTTTTAGTAATTTTACCATTTAATACATTACTCTGTATATATGTGACATGTGGTCAGGCGGAAGAGCGGGCCTGACGGCCCGCGCCTCGCCATATTAATAAAGGCATATTATTATTATATTATTATTATTATTATTATTATTATTATTATTATTATTAATACAAAACTTTAGTCATTTTTAAGAAAATGTTTGATAATGTCAAGGATTAATGGAAAGTACCCTCAAAAATCAAAATATCAGTTTCAAATTCGAAGGGCCTTGAGTTCGGCCTCATGAATGCCAATTTTGGAGAAAATTTAGGCTCTATTGTAAATGACAGCCGATCTTCAATTTTTCGTTACCAACGACCCACAACTGTGGATCCTGACTACACAATTTTCTATATGGTACATTAAATAGCGTACATTTCCCACTTACAGTAGGAACTAAGTAATTGCTAGGCATTTTAGGATCCCCTGGGTTCCCCAAGGGACCAACAAGTTCTTTTCCTGCATTTACTACCAGCAATGTGAACTTGATTCATCGTAATTTACAAATTGTGTGTAGGACTTAATAGAGCTTCAGAGAGCAATTAACGAGATCGTCAATAGATCGCCTCGAGACGTGATCCCCAGCATCCTGAGAGCATCGACTATGGACCTTGGCTTCTAGTTGGCTTCTAGTTGGGCACTCCATGAATTTAGGTTGCAAGGGGAATGACTGGTGGGTATTTTACCACCCCTCCCTCCCCTGCTTTCAGAAGGCTAGACCCATCCTCGTGGCGGACAGTCACACCGATCACGTGGAACCCTTCCCGGCTTTTTATTACCAAGTCAGGTTTGAGTCTAACCACTTCGTCAACGTACTTTGTACGTGGCTTCCGTGGACACTGTTAGAGGAAGTAATTTACTACATAGAGATTCAAGATATTAGGGCTCCACAATATTATTAGTTCTGACAAAAAATCACCACTTTCCACTGCAGCATTACAAAACGTAGTCTTTACTACGGAAGTACGTAGTAAGCCAGAAAAAAGTAGAAGAGGTTAGGAGCTCGAAACTCACGAATGAATGAATGAAATTACTGAACCTTTGAAAATAGACATTGAGACTGCAGCAACATTGAGACAAAATACGCCCAGCGAAGCGAGACGAAACGAAACGAAGAGTGGGAGAGAGTAAGAACACAGTGCAAAGAATCTCCTCGGAGCCGCGTCGCGCTATCCCGTCGCCCTCCGTCAACTAGAGGACGGGGGCGGGCGATAGAGCACTATGCGCAGTTTGGGAGGAAAAACCACGAAAAAAAAAATAACATCCTTTGATAGAACGAAATTCACCTTCGACGGATCGCAATTGGCGACCGCAGAATCGGAAGTTCCTTGAACTAAGTCCCGACGGCGACAGTTCTCATCCGGGGAGTTATGGGCTTCGACCCGGCTAATTGGCGAGCGTCGAAGTTCGCAGGCCAACTCCTCTGATCTGTCATCGTTTGGGTCCGCGGGTTACGCTCGTCACTCGCACGCAGATCGCAACTTCGCCATGTACCAACAACATGCCATGTACTAAGCGCGTTCCTTCGTCACATCCTCTCCTACAACTCTACATTAAAGGCTGATCTCAGTTACGGTGGATACTTGATAGTAACACATTTACCATAACGATTAGAATGTAACGAGTTTTAACGAGACGAAAATTAAATTTAGTTACAACTACTGAGAAATGAAACATAACATCAAAATATGACATATCAGTAACGTTCAGCTTCTTCAAAAATCATTAGGCTTGGGAACCTTCTTTATAATAATGAACAAAAATTAAGAAGAGCAATATATAAAAAATATTGGAATGTCTCTTTTCATATGTGCTTGAATTCGGCAATTTTGAACAGCTTAGGTTCAATTGTCAGGGCATCAATTGTCACTGCAGTCTCTGTGACCATGAAGGTGCAGGGGTTCGAGTCCCGACGGGACGGCGGCAGAATTTTCTCCCCTAGCTACTTAGCTACGTCGAATTCAGCCACTGTCTGGAGGAGAATTCTAGCGGCCAGCTGCTCTGATTAGTATTTTCCTTTGGTTTCTCCGAGGCAAATGTCAGAGCAGTACCTTAAGAGACGGGCGACGGACTGCGCGCAACCTTCCTCCTTCTTGTCCTATCCATTTATTGCACAGACGTACATACACTACAATTTTTCGGACGCTTCGAGCTTGCCCCAGCTGGGGCGGTGCCTCGTGGGTGGGAGATACCTGGTTGGGGAAAACCCCGATAGTGGACGTGTAGGTTGACATCAGATCTCGACACCAAGCGAAAGAACACCCGAGGAAAACATATACACTACACTTACGGCACAATATAAATGGACATTCCCGGAAACACGAAATAATCAACTGACAATTTTGAAACCATGAATTTTGTCCCCATTTTGGCGTGAATCAAACCACCGCGCGACGCAAGAGCTCTCCAGACCGCCGGTGTTCGCGGCCGCGCTTCTCTACAGCACGCTCCAGTACGCATTTGCATCGTAAAGGTGCTTTTATTGACGCCAGGTGACGCCAAGTATCCCGGAGGAATGCCGGGCGCGGCTAGCCCCTTCCTGCGCGGGCGGCGGCGGCATGGAGAGCAGGCGACGAAGACGCCGAAGGCGAAGACGACGACGACGACCACTGCCTTTCATACCAACTCCCCCGCCCTTCCGCGGAATTGCTCTCGTGCTACTTCTTTGCGGAAGAGGATGCGACTATGACTATTACGAGGCAAAGCCAAAAACAGCGCTGAGTTTAAAGTGTTTGGTATGAACAAATGCAGAATGAATTTTTATTTGAATGCGCGTGTTGTGTCAGATGAAAATCGTTCCACTAAATAGAGCTAGCCGATTTTTTTTCTTGCGGATGATAAACTAAGAAGGTGCTAAATGGGCGAACAACGAAGTGGGAGATATCGAGGGAGCATTAGGGCCAAGAAATGTCACCGAAAATTATGTCTGTGCGTTTCACATAAATGAACGGATTCTGTTTATTGTCAACACTCACAAAAATAAAATTCTATTGTAAAAACGAAAGGTTCTACAACACTTAATTTCTCGCATTTTCTCTAACTTTTGTAATTTTCGAAATGTCAGAGGTGAAGGAAAATGTTGCGTCAGACTTTTGCTGGCAACCTAGTTTTTGGGTATCAGCAACCCACAAACGAGGATTCTAACTACACAGCTTGTTAGAGGCAGGGGCAGTCCAGCCGTTTATTGGGCAAAGGAGAGGGGGGATCATAGATTTTTGTTAAATAATATTCATATTTTTTATTGTATTGTATATTACTTAAATTTTAGACGTTACAATTTTTTCTTGTTTCCTTTTTTTCTGTAATTTTTTCCATTTTATTTTTTTTCTCTAGGCCTTTCAAAGGAGGCATGGCCCTCATGGCCCTCCCCTAAAACAGCCACTGGTAAGAGGACATTTTACTACATACAGGAACACGATTTGTTAACTTTTTTCGCTACCAGGGCCCGCCGAAATTAAGTTTTTCTGCCAAATAATCGCCCAATTTACACCGTATTATTACAATACTTTCTGTTTACTTCTCATAGGAGACGAGACGAAATAAAATATACTAGAGCAAGCAAAATATACGCGAGCAAGTTTGTTGCATTACAATAGGCAGTTGGCCGCTCTTGGCGAACTATTTTTCCATCACCGCTAAATTTTGATTTTAAAAAATCCGGCAAATCTCCAAAAACGGATAATAAGATATTCCATGCTATTATGTTGGATTTTCAATTAAGAGTTCTTCTATATTCGGTTAACTATTTTAGTATTCAAATTAAGATTTTGGTGTGAAATAAAAAGATTTCAACTTCCACAACTCAAAGGAAAAATAAATCAACAAACCAATACATCTGGCCAAAATACTACATCACAGGCTTTCAACAAAATTAAGAGTGAAAACTACCTTCACTTCATAAATTGCATAGATATATCTGACGTGAAGAAAACTAATATACATAAAACTTATTACTGAACTATAATGACTGTCCATCCCTAGATGGCCCCACAATCTATTTTACATACATACAAGAAACTGCGAAGAATCAACGTGGAGAAAGATGAAAATGTCCTTCGCTGGAGAGATCTCTGAGACAGGTTTGTTATTACACGACAACAAAATCCGCATAATTGCACATCTTATTGTAATCAAAGATTTTGTTTATAAAAATGTTGGTCTCGTTCATGTCTCACTCGTTTATAGCGACGGAACAGGTTAACACTTTTCTCGACTGCCGGTTAGTACAGGAAATTGTAATATAAAATCATTTAGAGAGCCGCAACCACACCGAAAAAATCTAACAAAACACATTGGAACCACAAATTGTACTGGAACCCTTCAACTCATTTTCCTTCATATGGTTACCGCTACGTATTTTCCCAATGACCATCATGAACCATTAACCACAATTTAGCCAACCAACCGTTACAGAGAACGCGACGCGCAGGGAGGGGCGGGGTCAACATCTTTCAGAAGGCTGCCACAAACTGAGCACGTGAGCGGCATCCTCATAACTTCTGTAGCAGTCGAGACCGTTTTAGGCACGCGTCGCCATTCGATATTTTGAAATATTGTCCACTTTACCTTAAGAGCGCGCGAGCGAGAGCTTTGAAAGAGGCCGCGCGTACCCCGCCCCTGCGCCCCTCCGCCTCCGCTCCTCATGTCCGCTCCTCACTCTTAGGGAGAAATATGGGCTGCAGCAGCGTAAGTGTCCGACACAAACGGCAGCTTAAATGCAGGCCTTAATTAGCAAGGGAAATTGCTTCGTAAATGCGGAATGTTATTAATAAAAGACTGGATTATCAAGGGTCTCCGATGGGCAACTACCAGCCGACGGGAGTAAACGATGCTAGAAGGGATTGTCGCCTTTCACGAAAGGCGGGGGGGAATAGTGAACGACAGAAGGCAGGGAGACGAAGAGAAGAGATAATGAAGATATGGGTAAGGACGTTGTTAGATTGGTCAATACGCCGGACAAACGTAGCAGTTTCTAATTAGAACGAAGTATTAAAATTGTAGAGCGTATTACATTTAACTGTACAATAATAATTTGCATATGATTTTCAGATATGCATAGTACAGATAATAATCTTTAATACCGCCACATTTTCAAACATTTTCTAAAAATGAATTCATTTTTTTCCCTATACATTTCTTGCTCAAACAATGAATTCTACTTATAAATATGGTAAAATATTTCATTTTCGAAAATTGAGTAAGGTAAACTTTTTCCGATTCTCTTACAACTTTATTGACGCCTTTATACTTATTTCAAACTATTATTAAATTCTACTTACAAAACCATTGGTAATCTACCATCTTAAGTTTTATTTTCCAAGTTTATTGGAGAAATTATGCAGCTTGTAGACAAAAAATTAAACTAATATGCTTCTTTAGTGACTGAGTTTTATTTTTGTACATCTGAAGATGTATGTTTTATTTTTGTACACGCGAAACGTAGTGTAACAATAGATTTATCATTGAACGATTGATCAATAAATGCAGTGGTGCAGGTTGACTGTCTTCTTGTTTTGAGGATACGTAATAGTCTATCAATGTTAGATTATATTAAAAAAATAATACAGAATAAGTAGTAAATAAATTCTACATACTTTTGTGGTCGCTGAGTAAACCTTTTTAAGCAGATCTAGTTATGGTATAGTTAAAGACTTCAAGAACTTATTCCCACAGAGATATAATTTTACGTAGCAAATTATGTAACGTAAGCAATATGAGAAAGCATTTGCTGCACATTGTGGCACTACTATTTTCCACGTGGATTGAATACTTCAGTCCAGTCCAAATCACCACGGTTCGAATGGCAAAGTGTCTTCAAGGATAATGCCCTGAATACGGAAATTTGATTCTATAGTCAGGTTTTATAAAATATTAAGGATTTATACACAAATGAAAGTATTCAAAATATACATTATTTTCTTCGATATTGTTGCGTTGTGATACATTGAAGCAACCTCCGAACTGAAATCAAATCTTTCCTGAGAAGACGTTTTGCGTGTTTACCACTTACGTCGTGCGTAAGCGTCCACCTAAGACAGAAAGAAAACGCAAACTTTTTCCAATCGCCCTTTTATGTTCAATTTCGCTTGGTGTAAGTTAACTCACTCAACGCTTCTCTAAATTGTCACTTATTGTTCTCATAATTTTTTTCCCTCTGGTAATGTATACGCAAAATGGCAGACGTTCCCAGAAGCGGCGAATTATTGTGTGTAACTCATTAACGACAGGAAACCTTTTAATTGCCTCGAACAGAGAAAAAATGAAAGGACAGTTTACTGAACTTTCCACAAGTTGTTCTCTCTCTCGTTTTCCGATAAAGACGAGAGGAATTTTCTCGAACATCCGCAGGAAGTGCGCGTATTTAGGAAGCATTTCGATTACAAATCGCTTTAACGAAGGCTTATAGGAAATCTGCGACATAAAAACCGCGGAAGTCAAATCGCTGAGGCCTGAAAAAATCTAGCAATGTGTCAGCAAATCGCAGGCAAATTTAAACGAAATGCATTACTTAAGAACTTTACGGACCATGCGGCACATTTTCATAAAATATATGCGCTTCACTGGGACGTTGGGAAGATATTTGAAAGAGTGCCATTCATTAATGTATTTTACGTAATTGAACTGCGGGCGTACAAGACGAGGTGTTCTAGCCGATAAATGTGTCTTGTGAAGGTCGAATGGAGGCACGTAAGAGAACGCAGACCAATCTCGAATATTATGTAATATTATGTATGGGTCATCGGAGCTAGTGGTCACCAGGGTTAAGTTGTCGCCCCAAATTATTTCTATAACTGTCTACCACGTGAACATATCATTGATAATGCAAACGTCTTATTAGACGAGGCAGAGTTTAGATCATTTATCTCCACATGGGGTCGGAGCATACCATACATCATGCAACCCAGACGTTGCAGAGGCCCGGGTCTGAAAGCTCAAATGGCGAGGTTGCAGCGGCTGAGAGCGAAGTCGCTTGTCGCAAGATAGCGTCCACTATGTTTTGTTGGATGTATTTTCACGAGGAAACATTTCAGAAGCATTGTGTTATGTTATCAGATTAGTGCAAAATTATTTAAAAGTCACTCAATACAAGTTTGTTAAATATGAAATTGAAGCATTTTATTTTTGAAATGACACTACACATTTCAACGTAATCTATATCTACGCAATAATATTCAATATGTCAATACTTATAAAATGTTAACAGCATTTACACCTTCCTCGAATATTTTTTGCTTGTGTACATTACAAGATAGGTTATAAATGCGCTCGTCTCTTTCAATGAGGCATCTCTTTTCGATTCTTCTAGTGCAGCTTATCGAGACATTATTAAGAACTGTTTATAATGTTTTTTATTATAGAAATAAATATGAAGGTACACCATACGACTCATTTATTTCTATAATAAATGCCAATTGAAACACCACAACATTTCCTGTCGTAAACTCAATACGATGACTCAAAAGCCTCGGTTTATTTGGTCACACTCTTTTGAATTATATCTATTTAGTGCTTGCAGCGCTCGTGATACAAGTAATCGTGAACGTTCACAGAAAAAATGCGCGGTCATTCGAAACAATGAAATTCTTTACGTTAACACACGTTAACGGATAAGGATGTACAGCAAGAAATGAAAATATGCAGCATTAAAAAACACTATAACACTATTACTAATATCTGTCCTTAAATGAGAAGCAAAAGTTTTGCATGTTGTTTTAATTCTACGATCATTTCAATTGCATACCTCAGTAATAAAATCATCACTAATATCTACAGTTTCATGGCCATCTCGTTCAGATCAATTCTAATTACGAAAACACCACTGATAACTATTTCATTGTTTTAAGATTCTTTGAGAGTCATCTAAGTGCCATCTTTCATAATTTGGTATTGTGTCATGGGAAAGCCGATAGAATTAATAGTACACGAAAAAGTTGATCTTACAATTTCAGTTCACAAAACATTACCATGCATGATCCCTAAACGAATTAGCTAATGGTAGAGTTAGCCGTTAATTAATTCGAATACACAATTCTCGCAAAAACGAGTAAATATACTAAGTTCTTAATAGGCAATGAAGTGAGCATGTACTATGTTGTCCGAAGACTTGACGTTTGCCATAAACGTCGCCCTCGCTGAGAACGAGGGTAAAAACACCCTAAGGGAGAGGCGTTTCGACAGCCGCCTGTCCAAGCAGTTGAAAGCTCCCACCTTTACCAGCGTCTCCTCAAAGTGGCCGAGTTGCGACATCTTCCCACTTCCAGTTGACATTTGGGTGAGTAACGCTGGTTGCCTACAATGAGGGAGTTATTCGATAAATGGTATAAACTACTATTCATAACGGCTAACGTGTTGCGGATGTGGCAAGTACAAATTAAACTCGTCTCGAATAGGTGTTGTATTCTCAACATTGTTGTGTCATTAAGAATGTGGGGAGAGGAAGTTGAAGGGTCTGAACATAACCATAAATGCCTTAACACGACCTAATAAAATGCACGCAAAGTAGACAAAAGGGGTCCAGAATAAAAATCATCATGAATTTTGTCTTCAACCAAAAATATTTAATATAAAAAGTTACTCAGAATGGCAGACCGGTGTATATCGAATTAATTTCTATACATAAGCGAGTTCGTTAAAAAGTAGAATTGAAATTTCATCCATGACTGTAAATCAAATATTTCAAAAATATAAAAATTGTTGAATTTCATAAATAGATGAGTCGTACGGTTGAATATTCCATCGTAAGTCTCTAAGCATAATATCTACATTTTCACAAAAACTGACAATTACTTTTCACATACACTAAACAATAATCTTAACGCAGGTTAAAGCTAATATCAACATGTATTGACAATTTCTGGGCTATGAATGTGGAAAGGAATTATCTTAACAAAATTCTGTTTTATAATATGCTATAGCTCTTTTAAAACATGCCATACGGAATATGGATAAGGTAACATTGTTGAGGAAAAATTGAGAAGAATGAAGATAATGCAAAGTAAAATAGCGAACATTTCACAAACAATAAAATTTACGTCAAAAGATATTCAGGCTTAAATGAAGATAAGTCGTAATTTTATCATTTTAATTAGATTGTAGAAGAAAAGCGGTTCAAAATACAACAAACGGTATAAATATTTATTGAATATATTATTTGCACAATACAGTGCATTATTTGCACAATAAATGCGAGTACATATTTACCAACGATTGTATTTTTAATTATTTTCAATTACAATGTGATTCAATTTTTTTTTCTAATAGGAGTCCAAAATTCCAAGCATGTTCATTATACCCAAGAAAATTTATGATTTTAATTTTCGCCGCTCCGGTTTTCTATAAATTTTTGTTGAATAATAGGATGTGTTCATAGGATTAGTTAGTGAATGCAAAGAATCATTGTAACGATTGACACGGGTTACTACTTTAAAATCTATCCTTTGTAAAATTTGGGATTGAAAAAATGCTGACCTGTTTTTTCCGGTCTCTCCATTTTCTCCCATGACAATTTCGAATTTCTTTTCCAATAATAAAACACATTATTGCGTTACTTCCATTATCACATATCCAAGCAAGTGTGAACGCAGACAAGTCATCCATATTTCCGTATTCTGTTCGAACATAAAAACGTAAAATTTGTGAACTCGCTTAATTATCTTCAAACAAATAGTTAATATAAGATATGCCTTTTGACCTTGTTCTGACATTATTGTCTACAGTTCAGAGGTGTACAGTGGCGTATCACATAATGCCTATATTCTGGACAAGAAGCAAGTCATTAGGCGATTCACAGAACTTCAAACCATGTGCACGTGCATCTGTTTACATGTGCTGCATCTATGCTGTAAACACGAGCGGCGCCTTGCAAGTTCGATTCTCCTCTCCGCTCCCATGTTCTGTGCCGCGCCGCGCGGCGTGGGAGTAGCTGCCGCGGTCCCCGCCCCCCCCGTCTCGCACCCGCACCGGCACCCGCACCCTCGCACCCCCACACCCCTGCACCCGACCGCTTATCGATCTCGCCCGCGGCTCCCGGCCACGGTTCTTGCTTCGGCTCCGGTTGCAGCTTGAACTGCGCCCCGGCTCAGCGCCCGGGCGCGCCCAACGCTCGCGGTCCGCGTGACCTGCCTCCCCCCCCCGCCTCCCAACCATCCCACCTCACGTCACCTCACCTCACCTCCTCACATCGCCTCACCTTTTCGCTCCCTGCCCAGCCAGGTCCCCCGTCTCGCCCCCAATCCCCCAGAACCGAGGTCGCTGAACCCGCGCACGAAAGAAAGAGCGGAACCCAAGGATCGAATGGAGTATGCGTGCAATGACAACGGTCCACAGAATTCTGGTCGACGACGTGTCACGCACGCAGCAACTCGCCTATAAATGCTTCTCGGAACTTTCGCAATTCGACTGAGAAATTACTTCACGCTATACAAAATCTCTTTCTAAACAATCCCTTTCAAAAATGATGAATTCAAGTAAATGTATTGCGGATATTAAAATAACGCACCTAATTTTAGTACGTAAGTTTTGTCCACGAAATGCTACGAAGTAAAACACACTGAGATTAAATCAAGTGTTCCGAGAAGAACGCGGATGCTCGGAAGAACGTGGAGAAATATTTTTGATCATTAAACACACGCTTCGGTATTTACAATTCGTCAGTATCGATGTTTAATACAATACGATTTGGAAGCAGCATGAAGGTTTGTGTTTTTTCATGGTATACTTGTACACTCTAGAATGTTTTATAGAAAAACATTATGTCTAATGTTTAGAAAAAAAAGAATAGTCGTTTCCCCATAGTGTAGTTAAATCGTGACAATTACCCCCAAAAACACCTAAACGAACTTTTCACAAAAACGTCCCAAAATTTATTTTAACTTTTTAAAGGATAGGACATAATATTCTGAATTATTTGACCCTAATGCCATTTTCATTAATTCTTTACATTTTCAAAAATTAAACCTGAAAAAATATTTTAATCTTTTGGACGATCTCAAAAGTGGGCAATTTCCGCACAAGTTGAGCTAGTATAATGATGTTACGTAACTCATAAATAATACTAGAAAACATTGGAATAGTAATACTGTTCACTCTTTCAGGTCCTTCTGTATTTCACCTTTTATATGAATTCCGGGTACCCGTAGAAGTTTCCATTTGCTCGAGCAAGGAAGGATATCGTAAGCGTCTATGGATCTAACATGTATACAGAACAGCACGGAACTGTAGAAACCTGTGTCGGCAAGCGAAGATTAGCACTCGTAGCGTCCTCGATTTCTAACCCATTCACCAATTCAGTGAATTCTCTCAATGCGTGCTGCATAACGTAGAGGAATTTCCAACTTTATTACCACAGCTTTATTACCTTAGACAGCAGAATTCTGCAAAATGATTTATATTTTCCTTGAATCATCTTTGACGGCGGCAAATGCTAAGGAAAAAGTATTTCTGATCTATACGAGTTTCGAGCTAAGATTTAAAATAGCGTAAAACGCGCACGATTTCAGTCACTTGTTTAATGGAATACTCGTTTTCTTTCGCTTTACGGTTGGCGATGTGTTCATGGTGCAGGCACAAGCAATAAACAAGAATATGTATAAAAGGAAAAGAAGAAAGCGACCGAGCCACTATGCAAGTTGTATAAGAATTTTTCATGAGCGAATCGTTCGCAATGCTTTATATGCTGCGCTCTCATACGGGTAAAGCAGTCAGTGCGTTCAATACTAAAGGCATGCGCCATAAGTTGGCTGTGTGCAAGAAACTATTGATTTCGCCTGTTCCAGAATACTAGAGCAAAACACTGAATTGAAACTACACAGAGTCCAGGGACAATTAATATCTTATCTATCCAGTTCCTGAGAGATACTGCAGGTGAACTACGCGTCACATGAAATCAACAACAAATATTTAACAAGACCTCAAAAAAGTAACCCTTTCACTTTCATAAAATATATCTAGGTCTTTTAATTATTTGTGATGTTCATAGCATCTGAACCCCACAACGTCTAGACGTTATGACGCAACTCTCGGTCGGTTTGTTTTTTTAGAAGTCACTGATACAAATGCATCAAATCAAATACGTTGTATTCTTATACTTAAACAAACCATTACTCAAATAATGTTCCGCTTCCTCAATACTCATCATTGCTATGGTATTCACGCGTGCGAATATATCCATGTTTTCGCTTAACAAGTGCTCATAGAGGTACATCCGAGCACGCAAAGTAATATGCAAAATTCATGGAAATTTTATTTCTATTGACTCATTTCGAACACTAGTAGCCAGGAGTAACAAAGGCTGCTCATTTTATGAGACACATTAAAACGCTATTAAAACCATCCTTTCTCCTTTCCTTTCCTTTTCTCTTTTTCTTTCTTTCTTTCTTTCTTTCTTTGCGATGAAGCTTCTGCACAGGTCAGGCTTTGTCCTAACATCGAGGTAACTGTAGTATATCCTTTAATCTGGCACACGTAGAGTTGTCAATGTTCTCTCACTCCAAAATCTTAGAATCATCATCAAGAATCTACACAATTTGACTATAGAGCAATCGTTTTTGTAACTCTAGAACATACAAACGCGGATTTTCATCATATTTCCTTTGTTGAATGTCACCTAAGTTCTTTAAATTTTACGGCGAAAACTGTTTGAACTATGTCGGGTCCATTAGTTGGTATTTTGCCTGGTTGCCAGGGCAAAAATCTCAGGCCTCTTTGGATTACAGTGAAAAGAAAAAGAATCCGTTTTTCATTGCTTCTAAATATTGCCATAGAACGCAATAACTTCCAACTATATGATTACCCTAACTATAAGATTCCCCTAACTATAAGACCTATTTGCTACGATAGGTTGACGGGGAAAATCCTGAAACACTTGCAATTGCTCCACTCTTAAAGAAGCTGCTGATAATTTCATTAATACACTAATATTTAAGTCTCAACTCAAGTGTACTGTAACAACAATCACTGTTTTTCCTCCCTATATACCATCTTCGAGTTTTGCTACCCACCATGAACGCACTATCTAAAGAAAACCTTCTAGACGTTTTTACTTTGTGATGAACATTATGAACAGTAAGTAAAAGTAGAAATAGAGCAGGGAGTCTATTTGCAGAATACTAGTCTTCCGAATCTTCTTTCATTGAAATCACGAACGAAAATATGCATTTCCTATTCGCTGTTTCAACGGAATCTCCAAGTATGGGTGTGAACTCAAAATACGATTGTTAAATTTGTGAAGGGTTAAATTTTAATATACATTTTATATTCGCAATTCCCAAAACCACTCCGAGAAATCAATGAAGTCCACGCGTTTTCAAAACATTTGGAAACAGTGCGTCTACATTTCCATTTCCATTCCCATGCTAGCCTTTTCTCGCTGGCTGCGCCGCTGAAAATAAGCAACCTTCCGTCTCTGCAGCAATAGGATTACCCAACACAGCAGTAGTTTCATTCCAATCCTACAGCTTCAATTTTCTTCAATGCAGGACATCTCGTCTGTTTACGAGGTGCATATTGCCACTGCCATGAAACGACCGCTTTATTATACGACGTATAGGTTTACATTCATAGACAGTGGCTTTCATTAAAATGGGGCATTTGCAGTAACGTTCAATTAATGAATCCACAAGAGCACCAGCAATAATTTAGATGGAAAACCTATTTAAAACTTAATATAAAAGAAATAAATATATCAAAAAATTGTATTTGTACAGAAATTGTTAAATTGCGCCAAAAATTAACGTTTATGATACTAAACGTGTATTATTAATATTTTCATGTCGCACTCAAATATAAAAAAAATCTGCAATGCCATACCTTTGACAGATGTTACTCAATCACATGCAGTTTTTGACGTCAAACAAAATTTTAAAAAATCCTTAGCAATAATTTTTATATAACATGAAGTCTTAAACACGTGAATAATTCGCATTTTGGAACCACTTGCTCAAATATGTTTTAAGTGAGTAATTACTTAAGAGCATTTTTGAAATCTTATTATTTACATTAATTTATCATCAAAAAATAGTGGAACTTTTGAGAAGGCGGGAAATTGCGTCTAGTGCTCTGAAACAAAACAAGTGAAAAATAAAGGTCTGCACGATAACGGTCACAGGAGTTCGACCAAAGTTTACCTGTTGGTGATGTGTTGGCATTATAATGTAAGTTGACATTATCTTAATTTTTTAAAATTATTTTTATTAATTAAATGAGAAACTTCATTAATCGAGACAACTTCACGTCGATAACATTTTTGGAAAGTGAAGATTCGTAATCACCGAATGCTGCTCATTCACCTGTAACAATTATTAATTACAATGATTGATCCAATAAAATTTTTGAGGTGCATGTAAAAAAACTTAACCAACGACGGAAAAGTTCCGTTTCAGCAGCTTCGTCAGAAAACCGTTTCTGATATTTAAACCCCGATCGCTAAGTAAATGTACAACATTTACGATCTCTGATAGAGTAGAAGGAGAATGAAAAGCATATGAAGAAAATATGTACAAAAATAAGAACAAATAATAAATGTGAAATCGTCCCAAAATATTATAGTGCAGTTCACTAGAACATCCTCTCATACCCAAAGACTTCAGTCCATTGTTAATGTTTCTGTTACATAGATATCAAGCCAATCATATCTGAATGGATTCATGGATTTCTGACAGTGTTCTAAATCCCTCCAATGCTTCTTACTCTAATTCACATCCGTCATAATGTAAGATGGATCAAACCACTTTGAGTACGTCAAATATCATCTGGATAGCCCAATGGATATCATCTGGATAGCCAATATTATGCCCTGATAATTATTTCTAGTACAATTCAAATTCCAGTTATTTAAAAAAATTAAAATTAAAAAAAAATAAAAAAACGAATGTTTACACATGATATTTGTTATGTAATCAATAGTATGCTACGAGCAAGCAACAATCTTGTATTGTTTCATAGCCAAAAATACAGTTTATCCCGTAAGAGCCTATTCGCAAGTTCTAACCAGAGACAATACGGATGTCTTCGATAAACTGGCCGGAAGTCGGAGGAATAAGGTAGGGCCATCCAATATTGCGGGTGATGTTCAGATGCGTTGCCAGGCCGCTTGTCTAGCAGAATCTCCATATAGCGTAAGCTCGCCGAAAATTTCAATACCAGTCCTCTTCATACCTTTAGATCGCCGCTCGTTCACCCGTTGACCGCAACTGCAACGCTCGGCCTGTAACTTAGGTCTCGGTTCTCCGCCTCGCCGTATCTTCCTTGCCCCTCTCTCCTCTCCCTCTCACACTTCCGCTGGCTGTACGTGGAGGAGCCATGGCGCCATTATTTACACCCCGGCCGCTGCGTAGAGAAGACTGGGCGCCAGTCTCCTTTGGGCTGATTGGCTCGGAGCACGGTCTCCCTGTCCGCCCTGCTCGGGGCGGACTCAGTAGAGAGTTCTGTCAAACTCCCCTGGTGCTTTCTCTCCGCCAGTCTCGGCACTTACGTTGGCGGGTGGTTTAAATACACAATGTGTATGATCTATTCTTTGTACATTACATAAACATGTACAATTATATTATTATTATTATTATTATTGCTATTATTACTTTAATTATTGTTACGTTCGGTAGATATTAATTCCTTAAAGAATTTCTCCCTTTATTCCATTCGCATATTTCTAGAACTTGAAAGTAAAAACGCATCGCATCTTAACATCGTAGTACTGAACAATTAAAAGTGCTTCTTGAGTACACCTGGAGTACCAACCGAAACACTATCTCCAGGGGTTGCCGAGAAAGCATGGACCCAATTCTTACTTTCGTTAGCGATCGCTCAGAGGGTGGTTTGCCACTGAGCATTCGCAACACTATCACACGTGATGGGAGAGCAGCCGAGAGCTTGGAGCTCTTTGTGGATGGGACGGTGCCCTGCTAGGTGGAGACCCCGCAAGCCAGTCAGTCTGCGCCGTATCTCACGATCCAGGGGCGAACGAACACCGCAATCTCTCCAGAGATGTAACATACACTACACTCACGAGGCTAATGACCATAGTAGTTGACGCGCTCAGAAACACGAAATAATCAATTCTAATTCAGCGATGGCTTCTTGAGAGAGGCTGACACAAACACCGGTCCGCTGAGTATCATAACCAGCGCAGACCCCAGACATACCCTGGCGCTCCCCAAGCAGCGAGACCCTACATCTTAGACCCTGATAAACGCGGCTATTCTTCGGAACATTTGAAGCCGGATGGCTCTGGTTCGTTACTGGATGAACGAGTTTTAAACCAGCTCTCTTAAACTCGCTCAGGGACAACTGGTTATTATAATATAAATTACGTCACCATTTAGATTTTGTTAATTGTTAATAAATTGCGCGAAATGAATCGAATAACTCTAAATTTTTGGAACCTGGCATTCTGAATTAGAATGTCAGTGAGTCTACTCCGCAATTCGCTCAACAAAGAAATGCAGCTGTACACTATATCCCAAATGAAATCATTCAAACAGCACAGGGGTCGGTGCGCCGACAGAGACGCAGAATAAGACTGCGAGACGTGTATACATCCCGAAGTAAATCGCCCTCGCCCTCGCCCTCGCCTCCGTGTCGCGCCGCGTCAAGCGCCCAGCATCCGCTCGCAAATCCCCAAGTGGCACGTCCCGTTCTGTCGTAACCCTCACTTCCAGTGCGTCACTCAGCGCCTCTTTCAAAGCGTCTCTTCTTCCTCACACACACTCTGGTGCCTCAATGGCTTGCTGCTCGCCCGTAGCGGCCGTCTTTCTTCATCAAACCAATTTTTTTCTCCTAATTCGCACGTATACGTCGGTCAGGATCTGCGTTCCTCGATTCTCATACACGGGTTTCAATATATCTCCCCCCCCCCACACACACACACTAATTTGACTCACCCTTTGGGGATTAGTATTCGTAAATTTTCCAATTGCTTTGAATTATCAGAGAAAGAAGTGTATATTACACCGGCATTCGCCACCACCTAAATGAAATGGTGAACTGTAGTTCACTGGCTTTATACCACTAGACGTAATTGCGTACTGCAATACCACAATTCTTACAACAGAAGAATGGTACTTGCAGATGTCCTCTCAGGCTAACAGTTTTATTTCCAATGCGAGAATTCATCATCAAACCATTGTGTAAGATACTTTATGTTAAAATTGTTTTTGTCAGAAATGTCATTTTTGTTTGTTAAATTTAATTTTCATCATTATTAAAGTAAATTTATTTTTTTTCAGTTTTTTTAACAATTTAATTAAAAAGAAATCATTAAATGCGATTATTTTAATAATCTAATTACGATCATTGATAATTTAAAATTCTCGCCTTGTCGAAGCCAGAACTTTCCAGAATATATGCTTAGCATGTATCACGGAGAGGTTTCTGCTTCTGTATTTGTAAATTGTACCGCATTCCATTATGGCTCGCAAAAGGCAATCGCAGAACGCTTCGTAGGAGCTCGGGAAAATAATGGAATTCTGTTAAACACCAGCAAAGCCCGTTTTCGCTATTTATTGAAAAGTTTTCGGAAATGACGTACACAATTTTCATTTTCCACCCACAAATGCGTGAACGTATTTTTTTATAGGGTTATTATGTTCATCAGACGCTCTGTCAAGTTCGAAAAACTCGTAGAATAACCACACTTCAATTCATAGAAGTGTGGTCGCATTAGTAAAAGTCTACACAATGTACAATAACAATTCAATCAAAATCTATAACAAAATGGCATATGCAATGTTAGAGGTTTTTTTCGCTGCGCAACGCGTCCCTAAGCCCCTTTGGGGGCATTGTGAGCATGGAGTAATGGAGTAATCCTCCTTGAAATCCTTTAATTTAGTCGCTCATCGTGGATTGTATAGTGTCATTTGGATTGTATAATTGTAAAGAACCTGTGACAAGTATTGTACTTCAGCTTCTGGGTCAATGAACCCCATTTCGATCAGGTTTTCGTACAGTTCCCTTGATCCTCGAAAATTGCTGAGATGGCCCCTCGTTTTGTTTCTGGACATAAATGTAACTTAAAATTAACTTCTCCCCACAGCACGTCACAGACAGTTTTTAACTGTTTTTGACGTAAATAAATAAAAAATAAATAAAAAATAAATAAAAAATAAATAAAAAATAAATAAAAAATAAATAAAAAATAAATAAAAAATAAATAAAAAATAAATAAAAAACAAATAAAAAATAAAATAAAAATAAATCAATAAAAATAAATCGTCAGTCATTGCTCTTTATCCATTCGGCCAGGGGCTCAGCGCCGTTAAGATTCCGGGGTTCCCCGACGTGGGTCACACGACCAGAAACCAACGAAGACTCGAATTGCTTAACCTCCAGGACTTACGGGATTGCAAGAAATTCGACTAGGAAAGCCGGCCGGTTTCAATCCCAGGTGAAAGCAACAACCATCTTCATTATTTTAATATTTTATAAGAATTACAAACGAATTCTCTCTTTTTAATTTCTCCATTTATACTTATTATTTACAATATTTATAACTGTCGTTCATTGACGTACGATCTGCTTAAATCTTCCACCATCGAAACATAACACGTTAAATTAGAATTAGCCTTCAATTGCTCATTTCAGCGCCCTAAACTGAAGATCTCACAAGGGAACAGACATATGCACTAATTATACATGAAATATGTATGCATTTGTGCTGTAAAATCTTCGTGAATATGCACTAAATAAAGCCTTATAAAGTACCTACATTAACTCATTATAACATTGTTATTCAATTTTTACGCATAATACATTCAAAGGTACTTTATTCTTCTTGTACCGTTGATTGAAACTTCGAGGGGTAGAATTGTTTGTATTATATATTTTCCCGATTGGAATGCCTGTCAGTAAATAATTTAACAATATTCATTAGAACCTTTTAGCAGCCACCTTTATACATAACGAAGAAAAGTACCTAACTTTTTCGCATTTTGTTTCGCTCAGGGACTAATAGGGCAAGGGCTACTCGATGGCAAGTTATAGAACATGATTTTCTTGTGAAATATGCATAATTCAGACACGAAATGTTTATATTAGCTACAATGAATCACATATGTAGAAACACAAATTACAAAACTTTTAATTTAAAATGTTAAATTCCATGTAGTAAATGAGTAACGATAAAAATTTCAAGAAAAAATATGCTTGATAATTAACAATTTAAAAAGAGATGACGCTTGTAAGGAAACGAAGCCAAATACCCGTAATAAAAAAAATGAAAGCGACCGGCTTTGTGTTCATTCAATCCATATAGCCCAGATTTAGAGAGAGTGGTACTGCTATTTACTTTGATCTGAAGAGTCATTTACATTTTTCTAACCTACTTCTAATGGATGCAATACGTTTTTGATGGATACTGCACTAATCTTTTTCCCAGTAACGTTAATACGTAACGTGAGAAATCCCAGTTTCCCAGTGATGTTAGATTAAAGAGAGGGCAGGAAAGAGAGATCGAGGCAAAAAAGGATTATATGTATACTCGATTCTGCGGCCTTCACCAAATGCCACTGGCTTCTTTGCCAAGCGAAAAGGCTTATCACATGAGCACACATGAAATAAATTTTTCTGGTAATACTAACAGTAATTATGATGGTAGAGGTATACACCTGATATTTCATTTTCTAATACCGAGAACATCATGAACACATATGTAGTTCTAAATATTAATTCTATGAACTGAAATGAAATTAATAACTGAATTGAAATTCTGGTAATTTTACTTCTACGAATGATGTAATTACAATCACACTGAAATATCTGTAAAGTACATTAAACACAAGTTTTAATTTTATTACAATGTACAAGAATGTAGACGTTGAAATTTCATTTAAAAAATTACAGTAAATGGTTATTCACAGAAATTATTTCTGGGAGGTCATTTTGTGCCTTTCGTGGGTGCCCGATAACCTCTGATAACATTTCGTGGGGCACCTGATTTATATAACCTTTAGATGGTGCGCCAGATATATCACCATTTCTTTTAAACACGTACAAAATAAATTAACCTTTCTGGAATCTCAGGGATGTGTACTCTCATGCTCTATCACATCAAACGAGTAAGCATTTCAAGCAAAATCTATTATAATCTATTTTTACCCTTTCTGGCTCCTTTACAAATACATAATACAATGAAATATTCCTGGAAGAAACAACAATTCTTATAAGATAACATTCACTGTACATGTTTTTAACTGACTAAGCTCTCTGCTAACCTTTGCAATTATATCATAAAAATAATACATTACTTGGGTTTCAATTTTAAATTACAAGAGAAATATTGATTGATTCAACAATTATGAATTAACTTTTGAATTGTTAGAAGTCCTTCCTATTATCATTATTGCATTTACACGATCCTACTTGAGTTTCAATAATAATAGAGTCCTCACTGATCTTGCATCTTACTTGCATTCGCCTACTGGTTAACGAGACGTCGGTTACACCTGGGTTTTGTCGCCGTTCTTGCGTCGCCCCGTGACTTTCAAACTGCCTCGTCTCCAGTCGTCGGGGCCCAGATTCTTGACGTACGAGGCTGGTAGAACACTGCTCCATGCGGTCCCGCGTATCCAAGTATTTCTTTTCCCAGTTACGTAATATGCAAAGGGGAAATGAAATCTATCCAAAGTAACGTTGTAATGGAATATCTAGTCCACTAACCACACAAAGTAACATTTCTTTGTTATAACCATACAAAAAACTCTTCTGTATTATAAATAACCATACACGAAGAAAAAGAAAAACTGAAAGGAAGAACAAGTACGTTCTTCGTCCTGCTATGCTACAGAACCCGTCCTATCCGTTCCACTCCGCATTGAAAGAAAGCTTTCCGCTAAAGCTGGCAGTTGAATCCCCTACTAGCTACACTAGCGTATCCTGTTGTTACCTAGACACTATGCGCGGGTCTTTCAAACATACTTTCCTCTCTCTGGTTATGGGAATGTGCGACGTTTTCCCCTTTACATATGAAAAAGAGGTGGTCACAGTACATCAACTTTAGCATTCAATTACATTTAAGATGCAGTTTTAATAATTCTTCGGCGTAGAAGTATTTTATAATTTCAAATTAATAGGTTTTGAAATAGAGTCATTCAGGAATTCGAAAATTATTTTAATTGAAAAACTGTTTCAAATTTGGAAAAATCCAAAACATAATTGACCCATTTTCTATGTGACAAGCACGGTCGGTTTCATTACCGTTTTGACAACATCGAATTGTTTTCAACGCAAACAAATAAACTGAAACATTAAATTAATGATACCTTCAAAAATAAATAAATTGCCTTTTAATCCCCCACAGGCGGCCTCGAACGTGTAAAGCAAGCTGCGGGGCGGGCAGTGGCGCGTGTGGCGCCACATGGGGAGGGGATGGGCGGGGCGGGGCGGGGTGGGGTGGGGTGGCGCCGCGCCCGCCAAGCGCCCGCCGGATGCCCGTAGGGACAGCGCCGAGGCGTCGATGGGGAAGATTGGGCGCGGAACGTCGGCGCCCGAGGCGCCGGTGACCGAGCTGCTGCCCTTCCTTTCGCCCCCAACCCCCGTCCAAGGCGAGTCACCCCCCCCCCTCCCGCTGCTTCTATCTCGCGCCAGTGGGGTGCCTGGCGCCATCTGCCGATCAAGGCGATCCCTCTGCAGAGGCGGCACCGGCGCCAGCGTTTCGCGACGGCCCCACCGAATGTCGTAACGCGCGAAGATTGAATCCGAAACTTAATTTAAAGGAAAAGCGCTGGCAGCGACGCCGGCCGCCTTGCTCCCGCGCCGCCGCCGCCGCCACCGCCGCACCCGCCCCCCGCTGCGGCGTCAACCCCGCCCCGCCTTTTCCCACCGCCCCCCCCCCACGCCCGCGCACATCGAGCGCTGCCAGGATGCCGCCCTCGTTGGCAAGCGCCCGCACTGCGCACGTGCGAAAAAGGGCTCGCTTTGCTGTGTTCAGCGTAGAGGCGGAGCGGGGGTGGGGCCAGAGCAGCCCGCAGTGGCGAGGGACAACGGCTGGCGCGCGCGTGGGCGGGCGGTCGCGCGGGCGATGCCAGAGGTGAAAGCACGGGCGAGAGGGGCGGAGAGGCGGCGGGGTATTGGGACGGCAATGTGGCGGGGGCGGCGGCGGGGGCGGCAGGGGCGGCGGTGGGGCGCGGGGACGGGGCGGCGGCGTTCTTGCGGGGCTCTCCCAGGCCCGCCCGCGCCCGCCTGGCGCTGGCTGGGCGCTCTCAGCGGCCGTATTGATTCCACGGCTAGGCCAGCGGGGAGGCGGGCAGAGGGCGCATACAGCGGGCTGGGTGGGGCGAGGTAGGGCGGGGCGGGGCGGAACGGGTGAAGGGCTCAAAGGGTGAGGGGTGTGTGTGGTGAGGGGTGCGAGAGGGGGGGTTGCGGTGGGCGGGGCGGCCGGAGAGCAGCACGCAGGGGAAGAGTACTTGCGACTTGCCGAAAAGTCGCGCTCGCCGCGCCGCGCTGGAGACAAACTGACGGCGCACGCGGCCGCTTCGCCGCCGGGACAAGTTCGCCCAGCCCTCGCACGGCTGCGGGGGGGAGGGGGGGGGGCTAATGCACGATGTGTGTACACTACGGGCCTTGATGACATAGCGCTGTATGGCGAGAGTATAGAGTGGGTGAAGCGACGCTCGTTCTTGCGCCTCATTTCTAAGATTTTGGATGATTCCACAGTCGCCTTCCAAATTCATATGTTCAGAAAGTGTGGTACCCCACATGTACTATTATTATTATTATTATTATTATTATTATTAATTATTATTATTATTACTATTAATACTATTATTACTATTATTACAATTTACAGGTTACTTGCAAAAACAGAACTGATAATAGATTGAAGTTCAAATTATTTTATCACAGAAGGGAACATTTCTGCGAAACGTAATGATTTTTTATTCCGATTAACGCATGTAAAGTGTCAAACTACACAAATTGTCACACAATATTTAATATAATGTCGAAATGTCGTGTTCGCTGAATATTGCACCTTTAATACAGTCTAGTAGCCCGAGATATTATATCTCCCAGTAGTGCAGTTGTATCCTGCGTGTATAAAAATGTCTGGTGGCTCTGCAAGTAAATTATAAAAATACAAGCACCATCAACAGCATTTATCTGTCCCAAGTAAGTACAAATTACATTCTGAAATTTCATAAAGATTAGCAAAAATTATTTTGGAAATTAATTCATCAAATTATATTAGCATAGTATATGGCGATTGGAGACAAATTAAACCAATATATCTTTCTCATAAATTCTAATCATATAAAATCATCGCTGTATAAAGGAATAAAATAACTTCGCCCGACTAAATTCGCATCTAATATTACAAGGAGATTAGTGTCTAAACAAATCCTTTCCGCCTGTATTAGAAACATTATACTAAAAAAATTAAAATTTAAAGAACCCTAAGGATTATAAATGTCAATACATTATGATTATGTATGTTATGATATGAATATGTTATGAATGCAAGACCTTGGTGTAATTCACATTACAGTGAAGCCAGGTTTCGTGTGAGTCTGACGTTACATTTCATGAAATTTCAGTCACAGGGATGTTTTGAACTATTTATGAAGAAATTTATAATAAATATTATAAACCAGTTCAAGGTAGAATAATGTATCGCCTGTGACAAGAATTCATATTCTGCCGTAGCGTTGTTTATTATATTCCATTTCACATTCACGATATACATTACCCTCAGCAAATGAGTCCCGCGGTTGTAGTTGGTCGAACAAATACGGTACATTGGGCCGCATCTCCTCATGTGAAAGCATGTGAAAATTGATTCGGTTGTTGAAGTGGTATGGTGCACGTGTGGTATTTTCAGGGAAATGCTAATTTTCTCATGTATATTTATATACATAAATTCGTAGGTATTTTCATTAATAACGCGTTGCTTTGGTCAACATCAGTATATGTAGTCATATGATGGTTAAGCCTTCGAAAGCTGCTATTATAATAAACGATAATGTCTTCGAAAACCTCGCCTTTTATTATTACATTCAAGGAAACCTACGTCAAATATAACTTTTTTTTACATTTCTCTTCGACATTATTTTGTCATATATGTATTTTCTGTAATGAACAACTCTTACTGGGTTTTATCGCTGCCACAATTAACAAAAGATATTAATCGCAGCTCAAGTAATTATCTGTGATGTACTGAATTTTATTTACATTTTGTTTACACGAATTATGAACATGTTGACAGAGCTCGCGATTTAGAGACAGTTTTATGATTGGCGATTTTCAGGGTTTTCACTTCGATCAATAATAGATTATATATCTTTTTAATTATTTATAAGTGGATATTATACAAGGAGGATCAACACAGAGTGAAATCAAATTCCATGACGCTAATACCGATGCAAATGCATACTAAATGTTATTTCATTTTTCAATGCCTGAAATTTACTAGTGGGAGACGATTCAGTCAACAGTTTTAGGTCTGGATACCTGCGTCAAGGTTGAATGTTCTTTTGCCCAATTTTCCACTCTTCACTGAAATGCTTTCGCAAATGCCGAAGAAGCAGATTAATTATTTGGTGCAGACACACGTTTTGGATGACTTATATTATCTTAGTGCATATTAAATCTTAGCCATTAAGGCTTAAGCTTACAAGGTGAAATGTGACAAATGTAAGAAGGAGGCGATTTATGACGGGGGAAATAATAGAAAATTCATCTAGACGTTTAGTACTCAAATATACTGTTACTTAGTTTACTTAGTTTACTTTTTAATTACTGTATTTCTTTCTTCGTAAAAAATTCTTAATACCTTTTAATTACATGATAATTGACCCACCGAAACTCCCACAGGTCATGCAGCTTCTTTACGTTCTGCAGCACAGGTCTTAATCTTAGAGTCTCATCTTTGAGTCCCAACACGTTTTGCTCTACAGATGTATCGCTCCGTGAGACTGCCGAACAATATTACGCGACCAACCAGACATAATAGAGTTAACAAATCAATATTAACTTTTAATTAGAGAGGAATAAGTACTTCAATGTGCCGGACACAAATATTCCATGAGGATTTCGAAACTAATACAGTGTAAAGTGCCTAAATTTAGAATAGGAATTGTTATAACCGCATGTAAAAAAGCAAAGTAATTTGAAAATAGAAAAAAATCCTATTTACGTTTCTTAAAATGCGATACATGAAATCAATTACGGCATATAACATTATTGCAATTTTTGTAATTTTAACTATCGACATACATATTTTCAGTGAATTAACATTACAGAATATCATTGGTTCCACGATCCAGTATCATTAAATAAATTTCCTTTCATTTCCAATGGTGGCGTGAGCTTGGGTTTTCCGACACAGAATTTAATATTAACATCTCTACAATTTCCTGTGCAGAAAAATTATTCGTGGAAAATGCTTGGAACAAAAAAGCATCAAGAAATTCAAGAATATCTTACGGTTCGGTATAATTTATGCCAGCATTTTGCATCAAAATCATTCTTCGGAGAGAAAAAAAAACTGCCTCCACCTCCCTGTCCCTCCATCTCCCGACCGGTTCGAGCAAAACTGCCTCGCCTCGTTGATTTTTTCCCCAGGTGAGCGACTGCCTCCAAATTTCGAGTTCTCGGAAGCTTTTCTTGCATTTCAAAAAAATTGCGTGCGGGTTTCGTTTGCCTTTATCCCTCCGCAGGAAGCGCTGATCCGCGCAAAAAACAATCCTTCAGCGAAAGTGACACGGAGATGCATCGCGCGCCGCGGACTGGGCGTGTCGCGCTAATTCTCACAGCAAGTGACGTTATCAGGCAACTTTCACCGCTGTTCCAGGAAACGCGCCTCGCCAACCGAATTCGAATACCCCGCTTTGTTTGCTGCCTTGTGCTTGGGCAAACAACTAAATAATTAGAATGTAATATTGAGATGGGTTTGGCATTTTATTTTGAAGAGACGCACAAATTCAATCAACTCCGAAGCAATCCATTATTTACGACCCTGGTGCCTGAGTTGGATGTCATTTCATGGTCATCTACGTAACTGGGCTGATAATTACTTCAAAGACGTTGCAATAAATTTCAGGAAATTTTTTAACGATATAAAATGTGACGACGTAAAATTTCGGACTGTGCGGCGAAAATTGGGGAAATTTGTAATAACCAATACAACCAAATATGAAAGGCGACTCGCCATATCGATTTGGAATTGAAAAAGGACATCACGCATCACAAAGTGTTGAAGATTCAAGCTATTATAATTATTCTTTGTGTTATTGAATTTTGTTATTGAAATTTGTGTAGACTATTGAATTAAATTTAATCCATATTCCAGGAGTACGTCAACATTGATACAATCTGGGCTTAAATAATAACTTGGAACAAAATAATTAAACGCTGTCTTTCTCGGAATAACTTTATTCTCTTCTGTGATAGTTTGAGTCACAATCACGAAGATTTTGGAACTTCATCTACTTTTTGGAACTTCATATGGACAATGCTAAACTCCAAGTATGCATCTTGTGTACTTGTGTAGTGTAGGGAACTGTGAGGGCAAGTGCGAATGCTAGTGCGAAACGGTATTTTCGTCCAGTCAATAGGTATCCGACCCAGAAAAAAGTCCACGAGGTCTTTTCTCACCGGTTCTGTACGTTTTTTTGTGGACCTGAATTCGAAATTGACATTTGCCAAAACGAGAAATGGAGATTTCACAAAGGAAATTGGGGAGAATTATTGGGGAGAAGTTCGCCATATTTGCCAGTTTTTTGCTTGTATCAATAAAACTGAGCGCATCTCCAAAATAACCACCAGATGTTACAAAATTAAAAGTGGACAAACGTATCTATAAAATGCATCATTTAACTTTTGCGTTTTGACATCGTTTCAGGTGTTGAAAATCGGCGACTTTTTGGGTTCTCTAATCATAATGGGAGAAAGGCTCTCTCCCCTCATTCGCGGCGGTGATTTAGTTTCACACCAAGCTTGAAAAATGAAATGATGAATGAAAAAAATATTAGGTTTTCCGATCAAATTAAGACATTAGTTGACGTCAAGTCGCTCTTTTGCAAATTACACAAAAACACTTTCATATTACATCTCAAACATTTAAATCTGTGCAAAAATGCAATTTTTTGAAAGAGCGTTCACATTGGTGTATTTAACGTATTATATGGCAAATTCCTTTGCGTCTTACAGTCTTTTATATAGATAATGTAATTGATCTGAACTATTGTGGATCAATGAAAAACCAATATAAAAACTCACACTTTTTTTATTAATCAGAACAAATCGTCGATACGCCCTAGCGTGAAGTAAACAAAACAATTTTAATGTAGCACAGACTATTCAGGTGACTTTTTGCATGATTGAATGTTGCAAGAGCTTCGCAGACTTTATTTTATATTTCAAGTGCGCATGCAAGTAGTTGTTGGAGTGCACGCTCTTCGGAAGTTATTTTTCTACTAGAGGAAAATCTCACCAGGCACGGAAACCCGCTTCCATCCAAACGTAGGAGCGCGAAAGACATTACGATTTACGACAGACGCGACGGCACGCTGGACGAGTCGCAAACCACTTCATGATGGGCGGAGGAGAGGAAAATGACGCACTACATATCAAATGAGCACATGACAGTTTCGGGAATGCCTGTCTGTTAAACATAGGAAGCACCGGAAGTTCGTTGCACATTCATATTTGATTTGCACCGGTAAAATTGCCTTAACGCGTGTAAATACCGTGAGTAAAAAATAATTTCAAGTGTATATTACGCTGAAAAATTCAATGATTTCATAAAATCATTACACATTTTCGTGAACGTTTTGAAATTATCAAAAGAGATTTTTATAGTATAAACAAAATACTTTAAAATTCATAAAACACGAACCTAAATAGCTAATTTCTACGTTTTGATGGATTATCAACCCCAATGAGAATAGTTTCACAGAACAAGAAACAAAAACGTTCTAAGATTGGTTTTACAAATTAACACAAATTAAATCACGAATCCAAAGAAAAGCACGGTAAAATAGTCCTTTACTCTTTTCTCCAGTGCTCCTTTGAGCAGGTTTAAGCATTTCTGACAATTCAAATTATTCGTTCCTCGCATCAGATTTCTTTCCCTGTACAGCACTCACTACATCACTCTACCACTATGCTCCCCTACAATCTATAATTTTGTAAAGCCTTCGTTACACGGGCGAGCAAACTCGCTGCATTCCAAGCACGAAAAGGAGAACACGCGGATCTATTACGAAGTTAAGCGCCCGTGACGTCTCGGCGCTGCACGCCACTTCGCTTCCCCTCGTGATAACTTACATTGACCGAAACAACAATAAGAGAGGGGAAACAGGAAAAGTTTGGCCTCATGAAGAGAGGAATTCCAGCGGCGCGCAATCGCAGGTTGGTACAAAAACCTAGCCCGCCTTCCCGCTCCCCGCTCCTGTTTCTGCTTCTGGCTTGCCACACACAGTCAAAACGCCTTTCCATCCAAGAGAAATGTTTAAGATGAGTATAGCCGACAACTCACAGGAAGAAGGGGAAGTGGACGTGAAATAGAGTATGAGGAGTACTGGATCGGCAGTCTTCCAGAAATATCCTCAGGGTTTCTTAGAGTAAGACCTCATACCATCTGAGGGCCAATGTGATTCACAAAAATGAGACTTCATGAAGGGAAAAGTTGAATGTCTGGAGAAAAAAGTGTTTTATGACATTACGAAGTTAAAAAAAAATTCCATAACAATTACAGTATAATAAGTAAGGCAGTTTGAGAAATGTATGCGTATTATTGTGGAATTGTCTAGCTGTTAGAAGCTGGGCGATGATTGCGAAACTAATACCGCACACTTGAATATAGAGACATTGCAATGTAAAGAAGAGTCGAAAGGGGTGTACACCAATGATGAGGACAAGTATAAACAAGATATGTTCGATTCTGACGTCTAAAACTAAAATGGGAGAGGCCTTTAAAATATCGGAAATTAAAAAACAAATAAGAAAAGCAGAAAATTAGTTTCGCACTTGAGATGTACCCAACATCCTCCACGTTCTCCAATTCTGTCAACACTATTACGCAATATTTATGGAACATTGTTTTACATGTAAAGAATAGTTCATGTCTATTACTACGCAAGAGAAAAATGCACATTTGGATCTGAAAGTACATGAAACGTTTTTAAGATCCAGTTTTCAATTTTGAATTTACAACACCACCACTTTTGATTTTACCATTTGAATACATTTTTTGGCGAAAAAAATGAATCGTGTAAGTCTTAATTTTCAATCAATTATATACAACATTGAGCAAAACTGAGCAAAATACTTAGTAACCCAGTAACTTTTCCTGGGAAAGGAAAAATGTCTGCATTGACTACATTTATTAATTCGTTCTTGAACACATGCAGATAATAAAATAGACTGCGAATCTCATCAGACAAAATAATATCCCTCTGTCAAATGCAGCAAAGAAAAGATTCGCATGACGAAGACAAGGATGCTTGTTTCCATTAAGCATCCTACTGTAGGTGTTACTTCAGCGTGAAATGTTACGTCGGTCACCACCTGACCATTTTATGACTACTTACGTTGAAAGTTTATTAAAACGCGGGAGTGGAACTAAGTTCATATGCATTACTTTTAAACAGTGGATATGCTGATATTACACTGGGCGCGGTGGTGGAAGTATGTGGGAACTACGCTATTATATTTCATCCAGATTCATGTTTAATTGGGAGATGTGAGACAATAGTTAGACATTTTGTTAAAAATCATTTAGAAAGCTTTACGCAATAAAATCAAGGAAAATTAAAACCAAATTAATTCTAACACTATTATATAATCCAGGAATGATAAATTGAAAAGCTATACCCGTTATTCGTCTTTGACGCGCTGGAAGATGAAAAGCTTTTGAATTTTCTCAACAGCAGAGAATAGTGATAATCAGCGACTCTACTTTCGCAGTTAGTTCCCTTGAAATAACACAGAAATTGCTTCGAAATAACACAAACTAGTCTCTCTCGTATTGAGTGTAGCGGTTACGCAATATTATAATATTGCATCTCGAAAGCTCGAAGCTTGCTTTTGAAAAACTTCTTAATGAGACGATGCCCGAGGGCGTAGAGGAACACTTTCTCTCTTTCGTTAAGTCAAAAGTTTTAGTGAAAATAATACTCCTTCAATTGAATTCGATGTGTTGTGCTCATCTTACAAAACTGTTCAAGAAAAAAACATTGCTAAAATCTAATTTTGAAACATAAATTTCATTCAGTAATGTACGAAGGAAAAAGTGCGATACGACACTGAATTTTGTATATGAGAAATTAAAAACGCCTTAAGCGCAGTGTTCCCTCTCCAAATGTCACAAGTCTTCATCATCCCGGACGTGTCCACCGCCTCCATTTTTCGTGGCCGACTCCGCGTTACATGAGCTCGTGGGCATTAGCAGGGCAGCTGGTTGCACTGGGTCACGCAATGTCCGCTTCCGAGTTTATTTGAAAAGTCTTCTAAGTCGCCGCCACTGACGACGTAATGAGCTCAAAGCAGTGCGACCCGACGTCCCCTGAAAATTTTGTCGCCGACGTTGCAACTCTAGCGTGTGAAGTTGGCAACCACTGTAGCAGATATGTTAATACTTGTAAATTGAAATAAACTCAGTTTCAAAGGCACTGGCTCTAAAAGACTTGCACGTTAAAAAGGGCGAGCGCGCGGGGCGAGCGCGCGGGGCGAGCGCGCGGGGCGAGCGCGCGGGGCGAGCGCGCGGGGCGAGCGCGCGGGGCGAGCGCGCGGGGCGAGCGCGCGGGGCGAGCGCGCGGGGCGAGCGCGCGGGGGCGAGCGCGCGGGGCGAGCGCGCGGGGCGAGCGCGCGGGGCGAGCGCGCGGGGCGAGCGCGCGGGGCGAGCGCGCGGGGCGAGCGCGCGGGGCGAGCGCGCGGGGCGAGCGCGCGGGGCGAGCGCGCGGGGCGAGCGCGCGGGGCGAGCGCGCGGGGCGAGCGCGCGGGGCGAGCGCGCGGGGCGAGCGCGCGGGGCGAGCGCGCGGGGCGAGCGCGCGGGGCGAGCGCGCGGGGCGAGCGCGCGGGGCGAGCGGACGGGGCGAGCGGACGGGGCGAGCGGACGGGGCGTCACAATTCTCGAGCTCTAAGCACGCGATGTGGCCGCAGCAGGAAGCGTTCGGCTTCGTGAGGCGACGGAGGAGGGGGCGGCAGTATTTTTTGTCGATGCTGTCATCTGCACCCAAGAACGACACACGCGGCAGAGAAGCAGAAGGGACGAGCGAAGAGGAGTTTTTCCTCGCATTACGAGAAGCGTCTCGATAAAACTGTTTCCAGCATGTGTATTGCGTATAGAATAGGGTTCAAGACATTGAAGGGCGTGGCTTACTACCAGAAACAGACAATTTTGTGATATTTCACTGTTATTCTAGAACTGCATGTCCAGAATGATACCACTAACGGACAATATTGCATTCATGTTGGACATATTCCCTGGGATAAAATACTGATATTAGTAAGATTTACAGTAACCATGAAATAGCTTATCAACCAGTAAATACGGAATGTATTCTGTTTTAAATTTATGTTTGAGGATCCTTACTAAACAAGTTTAGGAATAAATTAATTTCTTTGTACAACATACATAATGGGTTTTATGCAATATTCGAATAAAAACACTACAAAAATTCAGGATGCTACATTCCGTAGAAAGAGATTGAAAATAGCTATTAAAAACAAAAAGGAAGGAAGCGATAACAATAATGAACCCCCTTCCCTAATCAATAAAAATAACTTTATTCCACACATTCATAACCACAAAAAACACTTGTCTTCGGTTTGTAGCTCACGCCACAACCGCGCGGAAGAGACTGCCGTCTAGAGCTCAGCACCCGCGGCGCGGGAATCGCCCGACAGCATCCCGAGGCCAATTCTCCCTCGCCCCCGCTTCTCAGTGAACCCTCATTCACTTTCTGATACCTGAGAAGGCATGGCTCGACTGCATCGCGTTTCGTTCATCAACTTCATTCGGAAGGACAAAACGTTTTTGTTAAATTTACATTCATAAGCAGCGCATATAGATGTTCTCGCAACAAGTCCACAGAAAACCTCCAACAGGTGAACAGTGAAGTATCTTCGGAATTGTTTATATTATGTCAGTAGGGTACGACAATTCAAGTTTTGTTTCCACCAAGTTTCAACTGCATTTTTCAACTTTGGTAGTGCTCTTACAAGACGTGCAAAGGTTTCTTGATAACAGACCGATGTGGATAAATTACAATCGACCAATTAAATACTAAGCAGACCAGAAACGCAGAAATCAATCCTCATTCTACGGAAAACGAAACGGGATGCAGTCGGACTACGCCTTTCGGGGGAGGGAGGTAAACGGCTTCGCAGCAGTTGACCCCGGCATGCAGTCTACATCCGCCCCGCGGCGCAGCTGCTCGACCGAGCTCCTGGCGAGGAGTGGTCTTTAGAAACTCGAAGCGCCGCGCCGCGCCGCGCCGCTCCGGCCTTTTGGCGCGCCGCGCGCACCACTTGCACCACTCGCACCACTTACGCGCCCCTCGGCCGCGTGGCGTCGCGACGCCGCCGCCGCCGTTGCGAACCCTGCATTAAGTTGAGAGCACTCCGGACATTCGCACCCACTTTCATGCACAGAAGCACACGTGATCAAACACAAGCGGCGGCCTCCAAAAGTATCCGTTTGTTTATTTCGTGCGGAGGCGAGGGGAGCAGCTTCGTGACGGAACTATGTTCCACTGCCTTTGAAATGACACCCACCTCTCTCCCACCCTCCCTCCTTTCCCCCTCCCTCCCCCTCCTCACACCCTCCTCCCTCCGTATCGGAGCAACTCTTGTACCTTGAAGAGCGAAGCAAAGAAAATCATAAACCTCTTAAATAATCACATTTGGTTTCGAAATTTAGCAAGTCGTGTTATTTTTATTCACCCGAAATAAATGATGACATTTTATTGGCACTTGATTGGAAATAAATCTTCAGAATCCCACTGAAGGTGGAGGTGTATGAACATGCTGACCATTAATGTACGAGAACCCCTAAACAGAGCAAAGGTTGTCCTCAGAGCTTCGATTGTCGCTCAAGCGTTATGTTAAAACGCTCTTTTCAAGTTGGGCAACGAGTTCTCGCAAAAGGTGCATTAACCGGACACGGCAACGCTCTCTGACAGTACATAGGAATGAACTTCTCACCAAAGTTCCATCAGTAAGCGACTTCACTATGCGCAAGAGAAGTTTATATGCAGAGTGCAGAAGTCTGTCCGCAGTAGGAATCGCCAGTGAACCATCGCCGGGTGAGTTGCTAGTTCGCAACGCGCCCTGGAACACCACGAGCTTGTGTAGCAGGGGCCTAGGAGGCAAGCCTAAAAGGCCACGGCAGTGGGCTTTTGCCTGTCGTGACTCTTATGGCGTATTAGTACGGAGATTGGCAGGACATTATACATCAAACTAACGTGTAAAGAGATGGTTCTGTTATAAAATAACGACTAATTGCAACGATGAAGACTTCCTTTCATAAAAGATTTAACATGAAATTATGCATTGTCGGTGCCTACAGTACACAAACATTTTATATTCTAAAGCACAAAACGCACATTTTATTGACTCTACTACTGGTTAATTTTCACAAACCCTTAATCTAATTTACACGAAATCCAAATACTGACGGTGTTCGTAACGCTTCTACAAAGCAACGCGTTGTGTGCGGAGCAGTTGGGTTAGAGTGGCTCCGCGGCGCAACGAAGGATTCCCCAACGTGCGCTCAACGGCGCGGCGGAGACAGGGTCGGGGCGAGGCGCATCGGCGCCCAGTGATCTCCACCGCCGCGGCGCGTCACTCCGCACTCCACGCAACCGCTTCCCTCGTCGCCCTGGCCGGGTGAGGGGAGGCGGATGAGGTGGAGGGCGAGCGGGGTGAGAGGAGGCGGGTGAGCGGGGTGAGGGGAGGCGGATGAGGGGGCGGGCGAGCGGGGTGAGAGGGGGCGGGCGAGCGGGGTGAGAGGAGGCGGGCGAGCGGGGAGACGGGCGAGCGGGGAGAGGGGGCGAGGAGAGGGGGCGGGGTGAGGGGGCGAGGAGAGGGGGCGGGGAGAGGGGGCGAGGAGAGCGGGGAGAGGGGGCGAGGGGCGGGGAGAGGGGGCGAGGAGAGCGGGCTGTGGAGAGGGTGTCGGCACGGTGGCCTGCGGGGCGCTGGCGCTGCGCGGAGCGGTGCGACTCCCTCACGCACCAGCGGTAACAAAGAGCGGGGGTCGCTTTCCGCACGCGCGCCGAGACTTGTCAAATACGCACACAGCAAACAAAAGCTAAGCGCCGCGCCGCTTCGGACACGCCGCTACAGCCGTCGCCGTGGCCACAGCCACTACCACAGCCTCTACCATAGCCACAGGGCGCTTCACGGGCAGCGCAGAGCGCTGTCTAGCATTCGGAGAGGCGTGCCGCGCCGCCACAGGCAGAGAGTAGATACACCAGTTCATATGATTAAAAATCAAAGCGTCATCAAGTGAGTCGAAAAATTATTACGAAGGCAAGGGAGAAATTTAACTGGCTAATAAAGACCGAGAGGAAATGCACTTTGTCAAGGAAGAGGGTTAAACGTATCGGAGCGATATTAACGAAAGAATGGGTCTGTGATGAGAAAAAAAACGGGTAAAAGACGTGAAGAGGTGGAGAGCTATGTGAAAACATCAATTCACATCAGACTAATGCAGATGCTCTTCAGAGAAGCGTTTCATTGATCATGTATTTTCATCGCGGAAGAAGGCGCGGGCGCGAGGTGAGCGCTGGAGAGTGAGGAGAGTGAGAGGAAGGGGAGGGGAGGGGAGGGGGAAGGAGGGCGGACGCATCTCCCCACGCGGACGCCCACGGCGAGCCGCCTCCCCAGCGCCTCCTCCGGCCTCGTTACCTTCTATTACGAAAGCAAACAGCGCCGGGGATGCACGCCGGGGGCGCGCCTTTTAATATGCGTATAAAGTGCTGAAAACCTGCCGATGCTCCAGGAGGGGTTCCGAGCAGGAGGGGCGGAGACGCGGCGCGGGAGACTGAAGGTGGAACTTCCGAGCGCCACAGATAATTCATATCGATTATAATGATGGATTATACAACAGTTGATATACACAGACTTCTTACAAAAACCAGAATTAAACTATTAATGCAACTTCCTAGCAAAATTAGAAGAACGCATTAAGAGAATGAACACCAAAAGAGAATTTACAAACGATTTCGTAATACACCAAAGAAAATTTGAGCGTTCATAGCTAGAGGTGTAAGGTAATAGTACTGACCAATCACACCCTATCATACAGATAAATTTCGGAGTCGCGATGACAATACCAATAATATAAATTAATTTATTAATAATAAATTATGGGGAATATTTTAGTACTATAATTGCATTGGTGATAGCAATTACAGATGCATAGCTGCTGCTACCACCCCCCCCCCCAATTGATATAATAACATTTCCATCGAAATCTGTAAGTACGTTCTGGCGTTCAGGCGCATTTAGTACCAGACGGCAACAAGAAAGCATCTCCCAATTTACTCGATGAATGCAATCTCTACCCGAGGGTTGCCAGCCGTACGCTGTTCCGGCACCTGTGCGCCGCGAAGGGGGAAAGGCCGCTGCCACTGCGCTGCACGAGCTCCCGGAGGGGGCGGCCACTGGGCGGCGCTGGAGACGCCGAGTCAGTTGAATGCACGAGCTCAGTCACAAATCCGTCAGACTTTAAAAGGATCACAGCACTAGTCGCACCCCGACCGGTAAACGCACTCCAGTGCCCTGGGATGCTCTCAGTTCCTCTTATCACTCAGCTCTGGAGAGGACTACTGCCCCGATCGCTGGTGGTGAATACTGCTTACCATTGATTTAGAGATTCTATTTATAATACGCTAACGAAAAATGACGTCTTCTTATACATGGTACAAAGCCATCGACACGAAAAAACCTGTACATGTGCTGCTGTTGGAGAGAAAATTACCTCCTCCAGGTCTGCATCAACCAGATTTAAGGCTTAAAAAAGGACTAAGCACATTTTGTTTTCTAGGGAAAGCGGTTGCACTTGCATACCGCAGCGCACTTGACGTCACAACACGCAACTTGTACGGATTGTCTGTTGGGTTCCAGCAAGAACATATTTCTACTCTGCATATTATCGTGTTTTTTTTTTCGAAGTGCAGGAAGTTCGCCTGAGTGCAGCTAGTATAAATTAAACGAACAATAAGACAGAAAACACGCACAGAACTGCAAACATTCCTTCTCTCATTATCGGCCACGACGCTAACTCCAGGGAAGGGATTCTCTAAACCGCTGTGAACGCGACCTCGAATATTCAAGATCCTGTTGAGCCAACGATCTCCAATTTGTCTGAGGACACTACAACACACGTAATAAGCATATTAGAGCAAGGCAACATTTTGTGAAATATGCGTTGGAAAGTATGAACTTATACCAACTAGTAACCGTAGAATAAAATCATATCCCGGTGCGAGCGACAATTTTCCGACAGAAGGCATAAAAAGGCATTGAACAAACTTCATGAAAGATTAAGGAAGGATGACAAGACATATGAACTAAACACCTATGATGGACACTGATAGACAGGGTAGGTGGCAAAAGATCGAGACTGGCCCAGCGGGGTCTCCGAGATCGCTAAATCAGCAGCGTCAGAGCTACCTCGGCTCTAAGGGTTGCGGGTTCGAAACCCACTTCGGCACCCTCCCCATAATCGACGACAGTTGAGATGGACCTGCAGGGAAATGCACAAGGCGGGTGATAAACCCCAAAGGCTTCAGTACCTCGGAGACTACCGTTACATATGTAATTTCCGGAAATCAAAGCACAGATGGACCAACGGATCGCTTGTGCAATCGAGGAATAGATGGGTCGCGCCTTGACAAATATATATAATGTAATGTAATAAATGATATATAATATTATACATAGTCTATACAGACATATATAAACCAGCGGGAGAGGTGAGACGGGAGGCGGGACGGTAAGCCACTGGTATCCGCGGTAAGGGTGGTTAGACGAGTAAGTGACGCGAAATGGACAGACATTCAGGAAAAACTCGAACGTGTGGTGAGAATAATGTGATAATAGAATAAGGAACTAGTTACTGCTACACTTCAATCGTGGCTTTTAAAATTGTAATTTTTACATCTACATTTCATATGTTAAAATAGAGCCCGGAAACCGAGAATGCAAAAACATATCGGCGGATTTGACACAACACTCAAATTATTTTAAACAATAAAATCTCGAAATTTGGTTGACTAATAAATGAGGTTTAACGTCAAGAAAGAAAAAAAACATCTAACGCTAAAAAAACAAACAACTTTACGAACTGTTATTGCAACACAAAGAAACTGCTGGAAATGGGAGTCATTGAGAAAGTCAAAATAGTTATTTGTACATGAATAATGAATGTGAAGTCCTTCATAGCTGAAGGGGTCGGAGCAATTGGTTGAGGCGAAGGAGTGGGCGTCAACAGCATTGCGCGAGACAAAGTTCCGCTGCTTTGGAGTTCGCAGAAGATATGAAAGTTTACATTGGGTGATTGATGTGGAGGCCATTGCAGACATCCCACTACACATTTCGGTGGGTGAGAAGGTTCTGTGAGCTCATTACTATGCGGACGTCGCGAACATAAAGTGGTCTTACATGTCAATCGTTATAATAATAATAATAATAATAAATAAAATAAAATAATAAAATAATATAATAATAGTGATGTATTATAATAATTATTATATTATAATTACAATTATTATTATCCATTACCGGTCTCACAGAAAAACACGTCAAAAATTTAATGAAAATTATAAACAAACAAGTCCTTGAAATATTTTTCGCAGATGTTTGCTTTATATTTTCTAATTCTAAAACCCTCCATTCAGATACTTTATCAAACAACATACTAATACTTGGCAAAAACGCCAGTCCTTATGAACAAGCAGGTTCTGCGAACCAAGAAGAAGATAAATCAAACTAATTAATAATAATAATAATAATAATAATAATAATAATAATAATAAGAGTTGGTTAAATACTTCTCACAACTTTTGAATTGTCCGGAACCTACAAGGAGATTCCCAAAGAAACAACCTGACCACACAAATGAAGACTCGTCACCACCAAGTCAAGACGAAATCCACTCCCACATCAAAAAACTCAAAAACAACAAGGCATCAGGTGAAGATGGAATTACCGCAGAATTGCTCAAAAACCTTGGACCCAACTCACTCAAAGAAATCACACAGATCGTCCAAGAAATCTGGCAAACAGAACAAATCCCTGACGATTGGAAAACCGCACTCATTCACCCACTACATAAAAAGGGAGAAAAGTCAGATGTAAACAATTACAGAGGGATTTCCCTCCTTCCAGTTATTTACAAAATTCTCTCGGCCTGTCTTCTGAAACGAACACAAGAACAACTCGAACCAAAATTATCAGATTTTCAAGCAGGATTCAGATCAAACCGATCCTGTCCCGAACAAATCTTCAACCTAAAAACATTAATCAAAATGCGAGCAATTCGAAACAAACCAGTAACATGTACATTTGTCGACTTCAAAAAGGCCTACGACTCTATCGATCGACCATCACTATTCCAGATCCTAGAAGAAAGAGGACTAGACCACAAAACACGGAAACTTATCGAGCAAACACTTACAAAAACAAATTCTAAAGTGAAATTCATGGGAGAAATCTCAGATCCTTTCGAAATTCGGACAGGCATGAGACAAGGAGATGGCCTCTCTCCTCTCCTGTTCAACCTTGTCTTGGACAAAGTAATGGAAGAATGGGAAAAAGAACTTCAAAGACAAGATGCTTGGAAACCTATCACTCTCGGCATACCCAAAAATAACCTCTGCATACCATACCTTGCCTTTGCCGACGATATAGCGATACTGTCTGAAAACCAAGAGACCGCTATCAAACAATTAGAAACACTCAAAGAATGTGCAGAAAGGGTAGGATTACAGATCTCTTTCGAGAAAACTCAAGTCCTATCCCACAAAGGTGACAACATGTACACAAGGTATGGAACGGTCAAAACGGTATCACATTTCAAATACCTGGGTGAGTTCATCGAACCAACCGGATCCGAAAGAATTTCACAACAAACCCGCCTCCAGAAAATCAAGAAAGCATTCGGACTAATCCAAAACCTGTACAACAAAAAATGCATGTCTAAGAAAACCAAAATTCGACATTATAATACTGTCATCAAACCGGCAGCTCTTTACGCTAGCGAAACACTCACTCTCAGCAAGAAATATGAACTGGAAGAAATCAAAAAAGAAGAAAGAAAAATCATTAGAAAAATACTCGGTGCGAGACTCACTCCCGATGGATACAGATTACAATCTATTAAGACAACTGAAAAGTACTCGAACATAGAAGTCGACATCAGGAAAAGACGACTGAAATTCTTCGGACACATAGACAGGCTACCAAATACTCGACTAACTAAAAGAATACTAAACTATATATCCTCACTTAAAAGTACAACACCATGGATGAAAGAAACAAAAAAAGACATGCGACACGCCGACATAACTGACACCTCAGACAAAAACACCTTCCGCAACAAAGTGAACAAATGGGAAGTCAAACCAGAACAACCTAAATCAAAACCCTACAGACCGAAATGGTCTGAAGAAAGAAGACTGGCATTCTCCAACAGAATGAAAGAATATTGGAAAATTAAGAAGAACTCCACAAAAACTAATTAGAACACACAAACGAGTCAATCTTTGCTTAACGTTTTCCATTATTGGGAAAATAACGCTAATAATAATAATAATAATAATAATAATAATAATAATAATAGAAACGTTAATGAAGAGCGATTATCACCGATAGATATGTAATTCATATAAGAATACGCCAGAGCAATCTTGTTCTTCCCAATTTTATCAACTTAATAGACGCGAGCTAGAACTCTAGCGGCGAGGCAAGGCGCAGCTCCGTGGCCGTGAGCCCCGGGCGTCACATCGTCGCCGCGACGACTCCAACGACGGTGGCAAGGGCAGCGGCAGCGGGGGCGGCATGCTGAGAGGAAGGAGGCGCCGAGAGGAAGCCGCCGCCAGCAGTGGCAGCGCGGAGGCGGCGGCGGCTGCGTGTAGGCGGCAATGACGTGGAGGCCAACGGGTCGGGGGAGGAGAGCGAGCGAGGGAGGGAGGGGAGGGAGTGGGGGCGGGGAGGAACAGGAGCAGGACGCGTCGGAGAGGCGTGCGAGTCGCGCGAGGGAGGAGAAGACACTGTCGGCGGAAGATGCTGGCGCCTCCGCGTCGCGCGCCACCCCGCCCACGCGCCCGCGATCAACGCCCAAGGCTACGCGCGCTCGCGGCCGCTCGCTTGCTTGCTTGCTAGCGAGCTTCAAAAAAATTATTCTCGGACTGTCCGCGACGACGTAGCGCATCTCGGCGGGCGGCGGGGGAGAGAAATAACGATTCCAGCGTTACGACGGCTGTCGTCGCGAATCCCCGAGGCGCCGACCCCCATCATCTTTGCTCCTCGCGTCGCGCCCAACCGAGAACGCAGCGGCCAATTTGTGCGGCACTCGCGAACGAAAATAAGTTGACGAACGTCTTATAATAACATAATTTTACCTGTTGTCATTTTAAGCTTTTTATGAAGAAACCACGAAAATGCTCGCGGCGTCATCTGATGTCTCTGCAGTGGCTGACCGGGAGATCCTAGGGTTCGCGTCCGGTTGGTGACAAGATTTTCGACACTAGCTAGATAACTACGTCGAATTAACCGCTGTCTGGAGAAGAATTGTCGCGGTCAGCTGCTCTGGTCGTTAGTTTTCCGTGGTTTCTCCGATCTACACAAGGCGAATTACGGTGCAGTACCCTACTAAACGGGCAAAGTACAGCGTGCGATCTTTCCTTCCTCTTCCTTGTCCTTTCCTCATCCCTTAATTACACACACACACACACACACACATGCATTACACTACCACACACGATAGAGACCGTTAGGGAGCTTAGAGCTTTCCCGGCACGGGCAATGCCATGCTGATGGGACATACTAGGTCGGGAAAAATCCCCGCAGGCCGACGTAGGTCAGAGCCGGATCTCACCATTCTAGTGGGGGAGGATCACTAACACCTCCCGCGATGAAACATGAACTAATGACCGTAAGACTTAGCTGTCGACGCACCCGGAATCACTACATCAATCAAACTTTTATGCAGAATGTTTCAATAAATATTGTAAACTTGTAGAGGATATGGGGGAGAATATAATTACGTTTTGCCTCTGATCAGGAAACGGAAAATTTCGCGTAAGACAGTAATGGTGTGATATTTGGCCCTGATTGGTAGGTAACTCATCGTGCTCTCCTGTTAGGCACATCATGTTCTCTCCCAAAGCGTTTTCGTGTACCTGCCGAAACTAATGCATGACGGATTTCCTACCAATCAGGAACAAACATCACATACGTATCTTAGTTGTATGAGATTTCTCGCCACATGTTCATGGGCAAGAAGTGGTCATATTAAATCCCTCTGCTTCTAAAATTTCTAACATTTCTTCTAAGACACGAGCATTAACAGCTCCGTGATATTTTAAGTAGATGATTATGTACCCCAGGAAAGAATTTTCGTTGCAAAATTATCTAGAAGAACAATGAGCTTCATTTTAGAGCAGCCATTTATAGATTACAAATTGATAGACGTAATACGACTTTTATCAATGTTGCTTGGAAAACCATCGGATCATCATCGGACCATTTTTTGGCCTTTTCACATACAGAAATATCATCGCTCCTTGTCAATTAGAATATTAGCTCCAGCGTCCCATCAGATAGCTTCACAACAGGACCTATGTTGATGTCTGCGAAGTATTCGTTATTTAGATACAATTTGCTGCTTGATTTATTTACATTTAGAAGACTAGGATGTTTAGTACGGGAGAATAAGAAAGATCGAGAGATTAAATCCATTGATTTAACCAAGCCAAAACTGATGTTCCTCTTCATAACACTTCGTAATTACGTCCCAGACGATTTAGTTTCTCACATTTGAAATGCTTGTGGAAAATTTCGCAAATATCCTTGTACTCTCGAATACATTGGATTTAAGATTAAATTAAAATGTGGGCACTTTCAGTTCTCGAATTCTAAATCACTTCTATACATATTTAATAAGTAGGTAGGACGAGTAGATTAATTTGAATTATTAGCCACTTTAATTCTTTTGTTAAAATATCTCCTAACTATCAAAGGTTCAAGTGACATCTGTGAATGAAAATGCATTTGGAAGATCTTGTCTATTACACGTACTGCATTTCATCCTACAGTGTTTCTGCCAATGACCTACTTCGATCGAGATTAAAAAAAGTAATTCGAGCGTTTCAATCTCTTTCTAGAGTATTGAGAAAACAAATTCCTCAAAAATGTCTTTGAAGATAATATCTTCGTGTGCTAGATTGAAATAGTTATTTCGTCTCGCGAAAAATAGTACGCAGTCTTAATAGTTGTCTACGGACAATTCCACGATATTACAAGTTGCACGACTTTCGATTGTACAGTTTTGCTCCATTTTTCACAAAATATACGGTGCACGTAATAATGTACATTCCCGACCTCTAAGAAAAACGATATAAGTTTTTTAGAATGCGCAATGGTTTGTGTGGTTATGCTATCCATCGTCCTCCAGTCCATTCGAAACTTGAAACATTTCTAACCGACAAAAATTAGTTTTAAAACTCCAATGGCATTCCGTGGTTTCCCTTTGCTCGGCCCACGTTGACGACTTCCACGTGCCGTTTCTTGCAGTGCTAGATCCGCTCAGAAGGCTGCGGAGGCGGCGAGGCCATTCGGGACGGGACGAGACGGGCCGTGGTGTGGTGAGGGGAGGGGAAGGGATAAGGCAGGGCGTGTGGATGAGAAGCGGGCTGGGAAAGCGAGGCGGGGAGTCGGGGAGGGGAGAAGCGGGCTGGGAAAGCGAGGCGGGGAGACGGGGAGGGGAGAAGCGGGCTGGGAAAGCGAGGCGGGGAGACGGGGAGGGGAGAAGCGGGCTGGGAAAGCGAGGCGGGGAGACGGGGAGGGGAGAAGCGGGCTGGGAAAGCGAGGCGGGGAGACGGGGAGGGGAGAAGCGGGCTGGGAAAGCGAGGCGGGGAGACGGGGAGGGGAGAAGCGGGCTGGGAATGCGAGGCGGAGAGACGGGGAAAGGCGGGGAGGGGAGAAGCGGGCTGGGAAGGCGAGGCGGAGAGACGGGGAAAGGCGGGGAGGGGAGAAGCGGGCTGGGAAGGCGAGGCGGAGAGACGGGGAAAGGCGGGGAGGGGAGAAGCGGGCTGGGAAGGCGAGGCGGAGAGACGGGGAAAGGCGGGGAGGGGAGAAGCGGGCTGGGAAGGCGAGGCGGAGAGTCGGGGAAAGGCGGGGGAGGCGAGGCGGCCATGTGGGCGGGGCTAGACAAAGCCGCTCTGTGCTGCGCGCTCTGCGCAGCCTTCTCCAAGTTTACCGGCCGTCTTCGGGAGCCACAAATCACCGGCGTTCGCGGAAACCTCGAGGCCGCGCAGACGCGCCGGAGTGACACCGAAAACACGCCGATAGGCAGCGCCGATATAAACGAAGCGCGGCCGCGCGTCAAACAGTGCGGCGGAGATACTTGAAGTTTTTATGAACCCCGCGCGCGGCGCTGCGCCACATCGCACAGCGGCCACCGCCGCTGCGTGGGAGAAAGTGACGTGGAATTGGCGTCCCTGAAATTAGTACACACACAAATACTCCGCATAGACGGGCGTTTGACGGGGTGGCGTCTCTCAAAGGGAATGCTGTGGGCCGACACGATGTACTACAGCGGTTTGTCAAGAAAAGGACACCTTTGCTGCAAAGAAACTATTACACAGCGAATGTTTTACGAGCAGCTAAATTTACTCGACTTCTTTTACTTGTAGTAGAATGTAACAAACCTACTAAGTCAAGGGTATTGACGTGCGAACGTCGAAAGAATTTACAATGCAAATTAGAGTTGGCTAGTATATCGGTACGGCATAGAAAACGAACTATTATCTTACATGAAATATTCAGACATTATTTGTATGTGAGTCAATGAAGAAAAGTTTTCCATATTTTACAACTGTCAATGTAAGCGAATGTTGCGCTGATGTGAAAACATTTTACTGATGCGGTTTCGTTGCCATATTATGGTTTTAAAACACGGTCTGAAAATCCAACTGTGTATGGAATGAAGGAAATATTGGTTACTTGTTCATCCAAAAGAGGGGCATGAGAGCAGAAGGCAATGAGGAAAGGGTGATTGTCATGAGCATGCGAGGAAGAAATAGAACAGGGGGAGGAGAAGAAGGAGAAATGGTGGAACGAGGAGGAAGGAATGACGTCACGACACAACGGGCGCTGTGGGCCACACAAAGCTGAACACGGCAAGCACGACTTTCGGTCCAGCACTGGCTGCGTCAAGCAGGACTGCCTCAACTCCCTGTATCAGTCCCTTCTCTTGACGCAGTAAAGAGAATTCTGCAGGGCCGCAGAAACGAAAGGGATCTCATGTTACCTCCAACGTAAGGGGACGGTGAGTATTTTTTGACTTGTTTTCACATGTACTAGCGAAATTTAGAAGCGAGGTTTATCACTGCCAAGATTACTGTAAACAGAATTTATTCAATCATTACCGTTATTATCGCCGGATCGTATTTCTACAATTTTCTCCTGATATTTACAACAGGGTGATATGACACTTTGGTTCGGGTCCACGCAGGACTGGAATCACGCGAGGAAGTGATTAAACGAACAAGTCAAGCGAAGCATGACACAATTGGCATTTTCCAGCACTCATTGAGAAAAAAATTCAGCCATCGTATAAAATAATAGTTTCGAATTCGGTGTCTGGGAAGTAAAAAACTACTAACGTTCTCGGAAGACCAAAATGGCACATGTGTCCTGAAAGGTTGGAAACCACCTTAGACAAAAGAACAATAATACTGCTAAGTAAAATAATGCGTCTGAGGAAAAGACTAGTGAATTTTTTGTACAGAGTTTGGTATTGTGTGCAATAATATTGCGAGACCTGAATAATGTTGAAAAGAGACGACAGCATGGAAGCGTTTGCGATGTGGGTGTCGATGAGGATATTTAATAGTAAGTGGTGTGAGAAACAAATGTTTTAAGAAGAGAGGAGAAGAAAATTTTAAATTGTGCGAAGATGTAATAAGAGTTGAAGTCAGAACCAGTTTAATAACTTTAGGGTTCCTAATCATGACCAAAGAGTGAGACCTCTAATAATGTTGAGATATAGTATATACGTATTCAAAATAAACATGAATATAAAATTAAAACCTTTGTACTTTAAATATTTAATGTTAAATTGAATGTTGTATTGCTAAGGCAAGTTGTTCAATGAAGGTCAGTGGGAAAGAAGGTGAAGAAAGCATGTACGAGAGGAAGGAGGAGAAAGGAATTAATAGATGGTGGATAAAGATTATGTTAAATTAAAGAGAAATGCCTATGATAGGACAATGTGTATGAGAGAAAAGTGCGAGTGAGCATGAGAAAGGATCTGCTATCTTGATAAAAAGATGACCTCTTTGGTAGCGTTCGGTAGATTATTCATGAGATTATATCGAAAACTGTAAGTGCAATACGTACGAATGTGTTTTTCCGATTTGCATGTCGTAATTAGGGAACTACATTCTACAATTTATTTTTATTATTCTTCCGTTATATTTATTCTGATAAGAATCACTGTTGCTCAAATGATTAGAAGTGAAGTTCTTACAGTTAAAGTTAGCATACATCCTGAAATTCCAATTTTAAATATTCACAATATTATTCCCACAACCTTTGTGGTAATTGGTCTATTGCAACATTCAAAATTGAGGTAAAGTAGTAAATAATCACTTGAGCACCTGTGGAATAGAATGTATGAAAAGTAATAGGAAAGGCACCATCAAATGTGAAGCGCATAGAAATAATAGCCTATGGTGAAACGGAGCCGTACGATCCGCAAGAAAATAATGGATAAACTGTAAGAAAGAAGACAAGCAACAACGTTCAGTAGGAGGAGAGGACTTTGCAGAATGTGATTTATTTATTAAAATACCCTGTGCCAGAGAGGAAGAATGCAACGTAGCATAAAATGCGTGAAAATGCATCAGTGAACTTAAATTTGTCATGGGCTAGGTTTTGTCCTGGAAAAGTATCAGTCGACCGCTGTAGCCTGGAAAAATAAAAGTACAGTATCAAACCAGGAAAATATAACGATTGAAGGCATTTAAAAAAGTCTTTCCCAATACCAACAATTTTTTCGCATTTTTCTCGTTTGGTATTTGTCTCCATAAGTGAAAGAATGATTCGATATTAGCTAGCAGCAGCACCAATAAGGCATATACAATTTTGAAATATTAACGCGACATTTAAAAGTGTTATAGCAGATACTGACTAAAGAAAGATATTCTTGAGAGAGATTGAGTGAATTCTTGAATCATTTACGATTTGGAATTGGATTAAAGGAAAATTAGAATTAATCTAATCTTCAATGAGCCCTATCCCACTCCCACGAAAAAATTACAGTATCAGTGCGTTATTTCTTGAACCTGTGCGTTAAATGCTGCAGATATTTCCAAATACTACCGTTGTTCCAAGAAAACGACAGCTCAATCGCTTCCCCCGCAACCTCAGCAAAAAATCGATAAGCTAGAATAAGCGCGCTAACATGTGCATCTCTCGAGCTGCTTTTGTGGCGTTAGCGAGCCGGCTGGCTGGCAGTCGAAGCAGATCAGTGAAGGCCGTGACCTATATACCACGTCGTGCGATTACCACGCGTCGCCCGCCGGACGCACTCCCAGCTGAGCGCTAAAGAACTTCCCGCGTGCGGCAGTGTCAAGGACGGAACTATAAACGAGAGCGTAGGCTTCCGCGGCCGGAGTCAGTATTTACTTGGCTGTCCGGGTGACGCTGTGTCCATGGCGAAGGTGCCGACGTTTCGGTCGCCATTCTGCGACCTCCTTCTGGAGAGAAAACCACCTTCTGGAGAGAAAACCACCTTCTCGCAGAATGGCGACCGACATGTCGGCACCTTCGTCATGGACGCGGCGTCACCCGGACAGCCAAGTAAATAGGAACTATGGACGGCGCCCGAATTAATATTGGAGGGAGTCACCACAACAGGCGCAATCGCCAGTGTGTGTATGGGGGGGGGGGGAGCAGGCGCGACAGGGCTGGAGCGGCCACAAGCTTCCATGAAAGGCCACGTACCAATATGCTATTTCATTTTTAGCTTCCAAAAATAAGCACACCTAGTATGTTCTGGAGAATTGAGGGACGAGTGTATTGATGCACCACGAAATTTTAATGAAGTGCCTTACGGTGAAAATGAACTTGAATGCTTACGCAAACGTAAGAGAGAAATCCATCCAAAATGATTAATATTTAATACAGTAAACAGTACGTCCCCTTCCATAATGTTACGGATTTCCATAAGGCCGATTCACTCAGTACCAAAAAAAGGAGGAAACACCGTGAAAAAGGCTATCATAATCTCCTTCGCTCTCAAGTCTACAATCATAATACGGCTTCAAACTTCTGCAGACCAAATTGCCGCACTTTTTTTTTTTAATTTCTTTTCTGCCTGTTTGGCATAATATGCCTTTCAGGGTTTTTAATTTACAATTTATTAATACACATAATTTTTGGCCTTTCGGCTAACAGTATTTGAGGAGGGCCACACGGCTACCTCGTAAACAAAGTCTGAAGAGCAGTAATTCAAAAGAAATTCATTTTAAGTTTGGTTTATTATTATTATTATTATTATTATTATTATTATTATTATTATTATTATTCACCTTTAATTATTCTAATTTAAGGTGGTTTAAGAGAGTCTTTGGGGTATCGGGAAATAATGCGGGTTGGGGTGGAAGCATTTTTGCCTAGATTAAATATTTGTGAACTTGTACACGCCGGAAGCAGGGTGAAAAATCTGTTACTCATCTGTTGAATATATTCGTTAATAGAAGGAATGTTTAGCTCTCTGTGAATTTGCTTATTTGGAATAAACCAAGGGGCTTGTACGGCTTTTCGTAGGTACTTGTTTTGAATGATTTGTAGTTTCTTTAGATGTGTGTTTGCTATATTGTTCCAAATTTGACAGGCGTATGTTAATGAGGGACGTATTATCGTTTTAAAAATTGATAGTGCGCAGTCCAGATCAAGCGATGACTTGTTATTAAATATGGGGTAAAGTTTGTTAATTTTTGAGTCTGTTTTATTCGTTATTTCTTGAATATGGTTTTTCCATGTAAATTTTTGATCCAGTAATACACCCAGATATTTTACGGGCGTTTCATTATTGAGCCAAGGAATTGCAGTATTATTGATTTTAATTTGTCCTGGTTGATGTATTTTTCTTAGTGAGAATATTTTAGGCTGTGATTTGGTAGGGTTTATGGCAATCCTCCATTTCATTGTCCATTCGACAAAATCATTAAGTCCGACTGGAGATCTTTGCAAGCGTTGGTAATGTTTGAATTTGCATTAAGTAATACGGTATCATCTGCATAAAGTGCTATTTCTGAGTAAGTCATTTCTGGATAGTCTGCTATATATATGTTGAACAATAAGGGAGAGAGTGGGGAACCTTGCGGCACGCCGGCGTTGATGAAATGTGCACTTGATTTATTGTTATTAATACTAACTTTCAAATCCCTCTCTGACAGAAAGCTTTTAATGATATTTTGGAGATAATCGGGGGTACCTAAGGTTTGCAACTTGTAAAGTAGCCCAAGATGCCACACTTTATCAAAGGCATGTGCGATGTCGAGAAAAATTGCAGCTGTGTACATTCGGTTATGAAATGCTTCAGCAATGTACTCCGTTACTCTTAGTAGTTGATGGCTTGTGGAGTGGTTTGGACGGAATCCGAATTGCGTATTTGGTAGCGCATTGGTTTCGGTGAAAAATTTGGATAGTCGGGATTTTATAAGTTTTTCGAACATTTTGGCAAAGGTCGGTAACAAACTAATTGGTCTATAGCTAAGAGGATCTTGTGGATTTTTGATCGGCTTGCAAATTGGTGTTATAATAGCAGTTTTCCAGGTCTTTGGATAATAGCCCTAATCTTAGACAAGCATTATAAAGAGCTGTTAATGCAGTAATTGCATTGCGAGGTAATTCTTTCATCATTTTATTATTTATTAAGTCATGGCCTGCTGATTTTCTTGGTTTTAAAGCCGTAATTATTTGGTATGTCTCAGACGGGGATATAAATTTAGTTTTTGTTGGGACGGGATATCACGGTACTGATAAATTTTCTTCCACTTCTAATTGGAAGTCAATGTCGGTTACCGGGTTAGTTATAAATATTTTCTCAAAATGGTCCGCAAAAGTTTCAGCTTTTTCGAAATCCGTCGTTGCTAGTCCTGTGTTAATAGATAATTGAGGGATAAAAGATTTTTTTTTTTAATCACTTTAATTGTATTCCACATTGTCCTGGAGTTTGGAGGGATGCTGCCTAAAAAGTTTTGGAAATGTGTACACCTCACTTTATGTAATTCTTGTTTAATTTTTACCGATATACTATTTAATTTTTGTTTCACAGTTTTATTGCGTGAATATTGCCACATTCTACGAAGTTATGTTTTTCTTTAATTAAATTTAGGAGTGGTTTAGGAATCTGAGTATAATTTTTGGTGAAATTCCTAACTTTAATAGATGACCTTTTGACAGCATTTTTAATTATGTTTTCGAGAGAGTTGATACCACTGTCTATTTCAGATGATGTTTTAAGATTCTTAGGATACTGACATTCATTTGTTAGAATGTTTCTATACATGTCCCAATTTACTTTTCCCTTTGATAATTTTTTTCGTTTTGATGAGCCTGAGGTTCAGCATTGAACGAAATTATTACTGGATTGTGGTCTGAATCTAATTCTGGTTTCACATTTTGGTAAATCGGAATGTTTAAATTTTGTATAATAGCTATATCTAGAATATCAGGAACTACATTTGGGTTATAGGGGTAGTATGTGGGCTCTGGAGGAGCTAGTATATTTAGATTTCTTTGCAGTGCGAATTTATGAAGAAGTTTCCCGTTATATGAAGTAGTATTACAGTTCCAAACTTGGTTTTTACAATTCAGGTCTCCTGCTAATATTATTTGCGATCTTCCATCAAATAATGCTTTCAAGAAACTTGAGGGAAACTTTTTGTTGGGAGGTTTATATGCTGCAATCAAAGTTATGTCAGAAGAGATCAATTCAATTTTGATAATAATTGTTTCTATTTCATTTGAGGATGGGGATTGTATCAGTGTATGTTTAATTTTCCTATTGATGAGAATTGCTACCCCACCTGATGCTATTTGAGAAAATTCGATCACTGCGGTATGATAAATATTTTGGGATCGAAAATTTTTCTACCGGCTTTAAATGTGTTTCTGAAATACAAGCAACATCTATGTCATGGACTTGTAGAAAGTATCTTAGTTCGTTCTCTTGGCGCTTTACGCCATTTGCATTCCAGTTGAGAATTTTGAAGTTTTCTATGTTATTTTATGCCATTTATATGAACAGAAATAAGTCTTTGAACCATTTATTACAACTGAGGAATGATTGCAGAAAGAATATTATTTATAATTGTTTGGATTAGGTTTTCGTTTATTACATTCATATTTTGGAGAACTGGGGAGAATTCCTGTTATCTGGCCTAGGCGGCTGACTAGTGCGATAAGCGAAAGAAGGCAAGGGCGTTGAATTAAGCGGCAGAGGAGGAAACTCTTGAGGGGCATAGTGATAAAGTTGCGTGTTCTGATTTAGTTGGTGATTAGAGAACTGCCTATTTGGCAGTTTGTGAGCTGAAAATTTTTGATTAACCTGATTCCAATTATATTTTTTAACTGCTTCTTTGTAAGCTTTGCAGCCTTTATAGTTAGCCGTGTGCTCCCCACTGCAGTTAACACACTTTGGTACATTATTATGCTTAGGTTTATCACATTGCGAGTAATGATGGCTTTCTAAGCATCTCACACATTAGGTCGCCTTCCGCAATTTGCCTGTGAATGACCGAAAGTCGACTTTATGCGAATTTGAACTCTGACAACGCTGTATATAAACTGATTTATTCTTAAAATTGCTTTATTATTTTCATTATCCGTTAAATCGACCGCAACGGTAGTTAACGGTTTACGTTCTCTTCACACAGTCTAACAACTTTTAATACTTGAAAGTTTTTCGAAAGTTCGTTAAATATTTCCTCTTCTGAATAGGTACTTGGCAGAAAAGATTTTTGGGTAGGGTCCCTATATGTGTGATGCTCGATTTTCTCTTTTTCACAGAATTTTCGGTATTCTCTATAGTCCTCTATTGAGTTGAATTTAATTTTAATAGTGTCTTTATCTAATTTCGTAGAAAAATTGTCTTTTGTAATAGCTTTTAGTTCACTGATAAATAGGGGATAGTCGAGTACTTTATGGACATAAAAGGGGGGTATTTTAATGATGGATTCTTCACTTTCTTCCCTTTCGTTTGGGGAATTTTCTTCGGTCATATTTTGAAAACCTTGGTACCTATTTTTGACGGGCACGTTGTACAATATTCTTTCAGAAGCATTGTTTTCATCTGGTAGATCTACGTGCATGCGTTTTAGACTTTTACTGTTTTCATTAAAACCACTGGTTGACTAACTGACTGCTGTGGGGCAACACCATACCTGTTAAAATAAGCATCTTTAGTGCTTACTGACTGAAGGTTGGTCAGAGTCCCTTCCGTTTCTCCATCCTGCTGCTGGGCGGGCGGTTGTGACGTGTTGAATTGTTCCAGGGGTTGAATATTTTCCATTTGGGGTGGAAATGGAAGCACATCTCCATTCATTGCTGTGAACTGATTTGGTGTGTCACCATTTAGCACGTGAGCTGCTAACACTAGTAGACCCCCCAGCGCGGGGGGACTTGTTGGGAACATACAGCTTTCGTTGCAGCACTAAACTTTCACTGACGACTAATATATTTTGTTAAGCACAATAAAAAAATACTGTTTCACTAAAAAAAACACCGTTCGTAGTATGGGGAGCCGTTAATAGCGGCGCCCGTTTGTACTTGCACTAAACACGAGTTTGAGCGTAACACTGAAGCACAGCGATAAGCGGAGCGATGCTAGCTCTACGACGTCTAGAGCGAGAATGACCGCACTTTGGACACTATCCATTTCGAACAGACCACTTTTAGGTCTAAGGTTTTTTCTTCGGTAATGTGGTGTTGCAGTAAACGCACGGCATAAGTTGGGAAGATAATGTTGATATGTTTTTGATGTCCTAAAATACATTGCCATCAAGACGATGTTTATCTGTCGAAAACTTTTTGGTGAATCTACCATAAGGACCATGTAAGAAAATAAGAATAATCTTCTTTAAAAATGATATGAAAAGCAAGAGAAATGAACTACTGAAAATTCATTAATCCAAGGGGGTTAAGAAATCACCTTAGACTTTAAGTGCAGCGAAACTGAAGAAGCAATGTTGGTTCAATGCGGACCCTCCTTCAAACAGTACGAGCTGCAGAACGTTACTGGAAATGTATTTTCTATGACCAAGTAGTTTTCACAGTTCAACATCTCAACCGTGTAAATGTCGTTGTTAATAACCTGGTTTTGTCAGGTTCCAAAATTCTGAGAGCTCATCATTTGGCATCATTGATGGTTTGACAGGGTGTTTTTAACAATGGTGCTTCTATTAATCATTTACGAAAGAAATGTGAAATATGCTAAAATGTGTAAAAAACAACAACAGTGTTTACACTTCTACTGGAAAACCGTTAAATCGAATTTTATTTATCAGTCAAATTTCCCGTGAACATTCTGCGAAATGCAATCGATACACCGCCAGAATTAAAGCCATGTTCCTGGGATATGTAGAACAATATATTTTGATTATCCTACATAAACTCGTTTGTGTAATTATTTTCCTTTCATTTCTAAAATTTGTATTTTTCTTCTGCCTGTACTCTAGATATTGGAGTACATGCAGAACTTTTTTTATTGTTATTTGATACTATATAATTGTCCGAGGTTACAATAACACAGGTGTATTTTTGAATTTAAAGCTTAGATATACTTTGCAAATTCGTTTTAGTTTGAGAGACGTTTAAAACTTCCAGACTAGTTAATTTTATAATATTTTGTACACACCCTTCAATATTAATCACATATTTTGTACACACCAATCAATACCAACTAGGGTTTAAGTAATTCCAACCGTCACTCATTAAGGAAACAGTTGATGCAGACAGTAGCAAATCCTGTTTATGAGGAATACAATAGCGACGGACATCATATCATGAGGGAAACAGGATGGGACTTTGTGGCAGACGCTCATGACAATCACATGACAAATGTATCAAATATGAGCGAGGTCATGTCCGTTGGTGTGGCATTACCAGCGTAAAACTCAAGGAAATACTTTTAGTGAGAATTTTCATTATATTTATTCATATTCATGAGATATTTCAGTACGATTTATACGATTGAAATCTGCTTCGCATTTTCGAGCGTGTTTTCGTTCAGTTTCTCTTGATCCACAGAGCAAATGCGGAAATGATTTCATGCCTTGGTTATGCACATTTAAATTTAGTTTCTACCTTTGTATGTTAAATGCAGACTAATCATGTTTCTTTACAGGAAATAAATATTAAAGACCCTCCCACCTCTACTTGAATATCCTCGGAAATCCATATATAGAAATCTATAGAGTGTAAAGGGATGTTTTATCTTTTACTTCTCAACGGTTATTATGAATCTTCTCTCCTGTTTTGAAGTAAATATTGTGTTCTTGAATAGGAGGAATAGAAGCAAATCTCTTTCAAAAGAACTATTCATTTCACTACTCCTCCCTCTCCAGCAGGTATGAGTGCGAAAAAAGGCGAGGAGGAAGAGGAGAAGAAAGGAAGAAGAGGAAAAGAAGAAGAAAAAGTGCGAAGTGGAAGGAGGAAAGAGGGGAGAATGGACCTACAAATTAAGAAGAAAGGGAAATGTTCAGAGAAACTCGGTTTAAATAGCACAAGTATTGCAATATTTGCAGTATAAACGTGTAAGCCAGAAACGAGATAAAGATCCAGGCAGAGCAGTTGGCAATATTGTAATGAGTCGTCAACGAAGAGCCCAGCCAGGAGGGAGCGCACTTGACCCCTCGCAGCCTGCGCCGCGTTCAACTAGGCCCCAGCCGTCCATCCACAAAGGGATTGGCGCAGCAGCGACAAGCCACAGCGCAGGGCGCGGTGACGGGGCGGGGATGAGGGAACGTGGCAGGGGGGACGAGGGCGAGGGCGAGGGCGAGGGCGAGAGCTACGGCAGCGTCACCGGCCTGAGCGATTAGAGCCCCCGCAGTGTCCACTGCGCGCGTCCTGTGCGGCGCGCCTCAAACGAAACGCTGGCCCACACCCTGCCCTCGCCCCGGCAGGGAGGCGAAGGGCAAGCAGGGGAAAAGCGACGCAGCACGAGACATGGGGAGAAGGGGCGAAGGGCACGAGACAAGAAGGGCAGAACGACGGGTTGGGGAAATCCACGGAGAAGGGGCAGGGTGTTTAAGTATCCAATCCACTAACTTACACTGGCTTTTAAAATTAAAAACGAAAACAAACGTGTTTGTCTATATAATACCGTTGTAGAATTCACGAGCATGATGTAGAATTAGAAAATGTCGATCACGGGATTCGGTCGGAGTGAGTTAGAAAAATAAAAGCATTAGTTTGCCGACGTTTAAGAATATTTTTATTCCATCATCAGAACTGGTGTGAAAACACGAAGACCATAACACTATTTTTATAGCACAACAACACGAAATTTATATTTGTTGTCTTTCTGCTTTACACCAGCCCTGAGGATGAAATAAAAAATATTCTGAAAGTCGGCCAACTAATGTTTTAATTTTTCTAACTCACTCCGACCGAATCCCGTGATCGACATTTCCTACGTCTATATAAATATTTTATATATAGACTAATAAAATATCTAACGACGTATAGAATGACTAATGACTAAAATAACTAAATAACTTATATAATGACATAAAAAGTGTAACGAAAAGTATATTTCATCAAATGACAGAAGATGTTATAAAATTAATTCCATCTAAGGATACGGGTTTTTGTTTACACCCGTGTCCACGGAGTAGTTGTGAAAATCTTGTGGGGAAGGTACAGAAAACTAAAGAGGGACCATTGAAAAGAGTAGAACTTTTAGAGCAATATTCCAAAGGAAATACCTGTTGAAGTTTACATTTCACGTGAAAGAATTACTACAGAGAGAAAAGTCAGGTGGCAATGAGTTTCTTTTACTCACTCGGAGAAAGAAAGTGTACTTGCAGATGAAACCGAGAAATATGCTAATATTGCCAGAACTTTGAAATTTAGGTAATACTCTGCCAAATAACTATGAGATTTATTTCACTTCGGCACAAAATGTAATAAAAAAATATTTATTTGGTAAAAACGTTTAAACTTCTGCAAAATAGTGCGCGTTGATGCTATGCAAAGTTTAAATTTATGTATTTTGCAGTCTCTCACCAAAAGCAAACGAGACCTCCGGCCAGTGTCACGCTTGCATAACCTTCGGTCGCTGCAGAAGCCAAAGCAAAGTGTTTTGGATCAATATCATTATTTTCTTACGGTGGTGGTATCTCATTACAAATTCAAAATAGAATCACAATTCTGAAGAAAATAATAAATTATGAAACGATGGATGGGTGTTAATACACGAGTAAGAAGTATATTATGACATGAGTGAGGAACGAGCGATTGTCGTATATTTCATGTGACTATTGCAGTTTCATGCAGTTCATGTGACACGTCATTTATTTTCGTGCAATATTTTACGGTATTTTATGACTAATGAAAAGTAACAGAAGTTGAACTGGGTTATCTCTGCCTAATACCGTAATCTGGTGTTAATTCTACGTATCACTCCCGTTCAACATTTTCGTATTTTCATATGTCATTGCAGTCTACCGTGAACTCACCAAAGGTTGTCTCAAAAGTACGAAATATCTACTAGAACAATGGCCAATAATTAGTGTAATAGTAGGCAAACATTATAGTGATTGATCAACAATCTGTATTTGATAAAACTATCATAATGTCTTTTCAAACGAGCTGCCGCCATCTATTGAGAGATGGTATGTAATTTGTTCAATCCGCGGTATATGTAATGTCATTTTCATCAATTTGACGCTATTTTTAGGAAGAAGATTTACGTATTTGACTCAGCAATGATTGAAACAGATGTGGATTAAAATAATGAATTAAGAATTAGGGAATAAAATATGTTTAAAGCTAAACATCCAACCCTACATATCAGTATATTTTTAATGGGGTAGCGAGTGAGCATCGTCGCGTGAGGGAGAGGAGCGGCACGGCGCGCAGCTGCCCACACACACCCTTACAACAAAACAGCAGCAGGGGGTAGTGCCACGGCGACGGTAGGAGGCAGCGTGGTCGGAGTCCGCTAAAGGATTGCGGAGTGGGAGGGGAGGAGGGAGGTGAGGACGGCAGGGAAAAGAGGACAGGACGGTCGGAGAAGGGTGAGGAGGGCGGGGGTGAGTAGGAAGGGCGGGGGTGAGTGGGAAGGGCGGGGGTGAGTGGGAAGGGCGGGGGTGAGTGGGAAGAGCGGGGGTGAGTGGGAAGAGCGGGGGGGAGGGGAAGAGCGGGGGTGAGGGGGAGGGGAGAGAACTGCGGCGAGGATAGGACGGAGGGGGAGGGCGGTCGCAGGACGCTGGGCGCACCCTTCCTTCACTCAGCAGGGGATTGAAAGGCTGTCGGCCGCCGACCGTCCCCGTCGCAAGCCGGAATCCCCGACAGCGCAGTGGCGACCCGCGACCCGCCCACCCGCCACGCGCTCGGGGGCCGCGCCGTGAGCTATTAAGCTGCCCTCGGACCCCCGTCGGCGCGACGCAGCGGCCATCGCCCGTGCCTCCAGCTTAATAAACGCTCCGCGCCGCGGGAAGGGCCGGGGCAGATTGCCGCCGCTAACTGCGCCCCTCGCAGCGAAGCGTTGCCCATTCGGCGTGGAATTTCACGAACGGTCCCGTTTGATCCGGCTGCGCAACAATGATCCCTCGGTGGCCCAACAGCGGACCCGAAAGCTAAATGGCATTCCTCGAGGCCGCTGATTCCATAACGCGGACTTTCAATAGAATTCCTACCACTAGATACTTTATGGCATCCTTCAGGGGAAGGATGTCAAACACATTCTCTAAAAACAGTTACCAATTCTTAAAAATTCCCAACAACAATACGACAAACTAAACAATCTGTACAATTCAAAATTTTTTTTACCTTCCCCAACTCCTAATTTTTTACTGCACTTTCTTGATAACCACTGCAAATTCTCGTAGTGTAAAAACATTCAATAGCCACTAATGAGAAGGTATACTTTAAGAGGCTGTGCGAGAGTCACGGTTTCTCGTGATTATTTTCCTTGTGGGAAACTGAGCATTTCTTCATTCTAACAAGCAATGTGCGCTACATCGCCACAGCGTCAAACATCGCCTCGTATATGCGAATTATCGTTTGCAGACAGCACGTAAAGAAATACTATACGCAACACGTGCGTAAGGTGTTTCGCACACTCGTCTTTTGTCGTCCTTGCGTACCTGGCTTCGATTCGTCCGCGAATCACCTGTTTTGCGCACTTACGTAATTTACAATTTTATTACAATATAATAATGTTAACTACCCATGTTAAAATGTGCATAAATGAAGGGGTCAGTGAGAGACATTCAAAAGAGACATTTTTTCGCGGGTAGATAATACGTGAATGCTCTTTGGACATTCTTTCCATTCCATATTATAGGTCTCCATTGTCTCCGTAGAAGGTATAACAAAATTAGACTTTATTATGCAAACTGCTGATAACATCTTAAGCTACATATTCATAAGCTACCTGAAAATTCACGTCACATCATGGGAAAGTGCTTCCGAAAAAAAATTGTTTCCAATTGCGATGAAAGTGGTATATACAATTTCGTATTTCTTTCACTGTGATAGTGAAGATTGCTCTGAAAGTCTTAACATCTGCCAAAAGGCTCTAAGAGACCTTCGGTAAGTATACTAGAGTATAAATGAAGGGCGTGGGGCAGTAACAAGATACGTCACACCAACCACATCAAGTCCCTGGTTATTCGTAAAGGATAATGTCATGATTCCGGTCGACACGTGTTCCATTTTTTCCTGCCCCAAGACATTCATATTTATCAACAAGACATATATAGTAACAAGATATCCACAATTTCGCCAAAATTGAGACCCAGTATTAACATTTATGAATAGTTGCTTTCTGTGGCTGGTTTACCGTGTTACAGCCTCAAGCCTTTCAAATATTTGTTCGTGTTAGTTTTAGCTGAAACCTTTGTAAAAACGATTATCGTAAGATGTTCTTAAAATATTATTTTTATAATACACGGAAAATATTAAATAACTATTACATTCCCAATGTTATAACATCACACCTTCTACAAACGAGATTCGTTTAATGAGAAATTCAATTCATCAAATAGTGAAGCCTCTAGATTCTTTAATTATATTTCAGGTCGATTTTTCATATCACATTTTTTCATTCCGGTAGCCTGAAGTACAACCGAAAAGCTGGACAAATTCCACAGAAATTCAATTCAAGGAAATGTTGTTTACACTGAATCAACTCAAAATGTCAATTCCCAGACAAATCTATTACACTAATTCTCCTAAATTACAATGTAGCTGGTGTCCGCCACACATCGTCCTTTGGCTGGCTTAAAATTATCGGACCTCTTTATATGTGAAATTTAAGCATATGAACATTCAGGAACGTCAGATAAAACAATTGAATGTGTAATACTTATAACACATTATACTAGTTATCACCCTCAGCCACCAGTTTCACCTCCAAATCTTGTTTAGAAATGATTGTTTCCATAAGCAATTGTTATACGACATTTTAAATATCCACGTCACAAGTTAAAGATAAGTTCTCAAAAACAGAATCTAAATAATTTCGCAAACAATAGGAATATTTGCATAAAGTTTACTCCCCCCACAGCATTCGTGTTAATCTAGGGAAAGGTATTTGAGAGCGAAATGGACTGAAAGTAGTCGTGGTCGGGATGTTTTCGAGAAACTGGGGGGTAGAGTCAGCGGCTCATTTATGAAATCACACGAAAACTAAGAAAATTAATATATATTCGAGTCGCAGGTTGTAAGCGTTAAAAGTTAATAGAAGGTAAGCTTCAAAATTCGTAAATTAAAACATAAATTTTTCTGTACGAAGTCTATTCTTCTATTTTATTTCCTGATTTATTAGGGAGGTGTTAACGTGCGCATTTTCAAATCAAATCTAATCTCAAAATTCAGGTCCAACAATTGTTCAGTTTTTTTCAAACACACTTCAAAATCCGTTCAAACACTTTTCGAAAGCAAATACTGATACTAAAAACGATTCTAAGCGATACTCATAACATTTTTTAACTTGCATCACTTCATTATTAGATCACTATTCAACATTAATAACTCAACAAAAATCCAGACGAAATTTACAACCGATGCTGTATTTGCAATATACATTTCTTCAAAAAAAACTAACAACAACAACAACAAAACAACTCTGTAATAAATTCAGAAAATTTGTAATGAACGCTAAGTAACACGGAACAGGCTACAAGAAGAAAAAATAAACCTAGGCGTCTAGTTTTGCCCGTATTTCATTACTCTGCAGACTTCACACTGCACTTGACACCAACTCATTCTTTCTTGCCGCATTTTAAGGGTGGTACGTGCCCTGCAACGAATATGACGTTTGTTCCGGAGAAGTCGACGCCCTAAATGAGCCAGCGACGGCGTTCAGCGTTCAAACTCGGGCCGAGAGAGATCACAATCCAATTATTTTTTAATTTGATATCCCCCCTCTAGAAACGATCGATATCCCCGTCTCCTGAGTTAAACCCGCCGATTTCGTAGCCGTGGGCAATTTCCCGCGCCGCTAAGCAATGTCCCAGAGGCCCTGCGCGACCCCCTTGCGCCGTGCCACAGCTCGCTTCGTCGGGAGGGGGAAGGGGGGAACGTGGATTGGGATGTGGGACGTAGACGTGAACATGAACGTTTCGCTTAAGCCACACGAATGTTTTCGAGGTTTTTATTGATTTCTCTTTGGTGCATTAATACTTCGGTTTAGCAATGTTTTGCTCTCTTCGATGGAGATAAGTGTACGCGCGAGGAGCCACGTTGAATCCATTTCCAGCCCATACGAATGAATAGAAATCATAATACAAATACGTAACAGAAACTCTGTTACATTATAACCTATGTCTAGTTTGCAATAATAATAATAATAATAATAATAATAATAATAATAATAATAATAATAATAATAATACATAGGTAACATGTTGCGACATCTCTCCTATCATTCGTTTCAGCATGGGCAGCCATTTCATTTTACGGGGACCAGATACTCCCACGATGGAGATATGTGGCCGGAACGCACTCCGGAAATTATGATTGTCGGGCCAGATTGGAACAAAATTCAAAGCGTTTGCAGGTACCTCAGCGTTTACATTGCCATCACATTCTATTGGGTGCAGAAACTTCTCTGGGGATAACAACATAGTTCCCGTGGGTTCCTCTCAATCCTGTCTAATAGCTATATTCACCTCAATTCATCATCCATGCACGTATGGAGCGATTATATGCCGACTACAATGAAGTGGAGGCACGTTATTTCCGTGGAACTAAATATGCAGAATGATTCACATTACTCTTCAATAAATTCATCCGCATGAAAACGCAAAATAATAATTCCGTGTGTTGTGAAATGTAGATGAAAGAGATTGTTCAACTGGAGCCGAAGCAACCGAAGCAGTACACATTCTCATATTTGAAGAATATATTATACAGTAAACATGCTAAGTGAATTTCTAATAAATATCCCAACAATTGATAAAATTGAAACAACGAAACTGTTGACATTGCCGAAAATATTTTTCAGCATTCATGCATGGAAACTTTCTTGCCTTCATTGATTATTGATTGGGAAGTGGTATTTTGGGCTACGCATACGACAAAGTAGACTTTGCCGTACGAATACCGCAAAGAAGTCACGGCAATGTAAAACAAGCTATTGCAATGTAAATAGAAACACTGAGAGCGACATGAATCAACATGGCTGGCGCCTCGCATATTGAGAATGATCCCGAGATTATATACTTTTATATTTCCGTGAATTGGAACTGAAAATTAATGTCCGCAACTCGTACGAAATGGCGTACTCATTTCAACTCTTTTCCCATCGTCGACTCGTCTTTCAACATTTCATTCAAACGCAAAACACACACTTTCTGCACGAGTTACATAAACCACTCATTTTATGCCGCTCAATTTGGCTCCGAAGGCTTGAGGATGTGTTGTAGAAAATTGAAAAATACTTTCGCCGAAAATTAATTTATCGCAGTAATTTTAAATGAAATTAAATCGCAAATAATGTGCCTCCTTTAAGAGAATGGAATGAAGTAAAGGTATGTTTTCTCAAATAAATTTTCTGTAGATTAAATTCCATAGACGATTTTTACTGCAATGCTGAGGCAATTCAAGAAAAAATACGGTTTAAACTGATAATACTAGAGAACAGCCGCAGCGTACTTTCTCCATAATCTTCGCAATGCTGCATAAAAACGCCACGTAAGGCTTGCACACGAAAGTGGGCGGACACAAGTGTAAACATCCTCAAATTAAGAACGAATTTAAATTGCTAACAAGGTAAACATTTGAACAGAACAGAACGTGGCGAGGTGCGAAACGGGGCCACCGCCCGCCCGCGGGCCCGGGCATTCGAACCGGCGCCATCCCACCTCGAGCACGGGAGCGACCGCCGCGAAGCGGCCCATTCAAAGAATCTGCGCCGCCGAGCAACACCGCACCTCCCCGGTCCACGCCCCGCGCCAACGCGCCAACGCGCCGACTGCGCCAGGCTGTCATGGGCGCGCGAAACCGCCGTCAGCTGCGGAGCGCGTCAATAAACGGACGCGGTTCCAGGCCGCTCGCGAGCACTGCATTTGCGCACGTGAGTGACGGGCGGAATCCACAGTTGTCGAAGGGAGAATGTTGCATAATGGGGTTTCCGGGCTCGTGCGAATGTGTTTCGTGACCATCGCGAATCGATCACTGATAGTGAACAGGCGGTGATATAGTTGGAACACAAAATGACGTTTGGAAGAACAGTCAGACCACAGGCGGTGATTTCACAAGAAGCCAGCCATGAAAGAATTTATCAGAAATAAGATTATTGGGAACAAATACTTGCCCTAGAAGTGGTAACTTCATGTTTTCGATACTGTTAATTTAACACTTAAATTTTAAAAATCTCCACAGAGGTATTAAAGAAAGGGCTCAGAACTACAATAGCAGACAATAGTGTTCGAGGTTAATTTCAACAGAAATGGCAATCGTATGAGAAAAAGCAGGTTTTCGCAATTCCTTTCTATGACGATAAAAGGTCTAACAAAATAATTTATATTTCGAGTCACTGCAACGGCATCAATCGTCTTCCTCAATAATATCGAGAAATATGAAATGAGAAACGAGAGAGAAGAAAAAAATACGAGGACTTGTATTCCGAGGCACATTAATATGAAGAAATAACAATAAAAGGAATTCTCGAATGGAAAAGATACGAAAATGCGAATCGAACGTCGACGTAGTCTTCTTAAATAGGAATCTCATTTCATTTCTTTCTGAAAGCTGCCTTCATTTGTATGATCTCTACGGCTATACAATGGCAAACTCGAGAATTCGCGGCGGAAGGCAAAGCGTCGTCCCGGATATTTCCAAGATGACGAGGAACAGCAGGAAGAGGTCGATCAACACGCAATAATGCAAAACCAATCTTCTCTCAAAGAACACAGTGAAGGAATCCATTACAAACACTGCGAAGGACTGTTAAAAATACCACACGAATATGGTAACAAAAAGAAAATTGAAGTATAAACACAGGTGGTACGGTATGTCATTCAAGTTAAAACATATCTTCAAAATTTCGTCTTTTAATTATTTCCTAAACGAAAATAAAGCATAAATAAGGATCGGGATATTCAAGTCAACAAATCATGTAAGATGAACACTGAGAAACGCAGCAACCATACCCTTAACAAGATCGCTCGATGTGCTATTTAACAAATCTTTAAATACAATCACCACTTCATAGCTACAGAATTACTCATCATGAAAACTGGAAAATAGGGAAAGTCTCAAGTACATTGCTAGAGAACAATAGTTAATGTATTGAAGCATTTGAATTCAAACATATTTACTTTCCCCGAAGTATAGTTAGACTGTAAGGAAAAACCACAGTCTTCGAAACCTCGGAAGTGGCAAAAGGGTACTCACCTACTCCAAACTGAATTTTTTTAACCTTCATGGAGTTCGTAGTTTAACTTTGAAATAAAATGAGTAACTTCCATTACAGGGTTTTTGAATATCCAGATAATTCTTAGCCAGTAATTATTGCCTTATTTACAGGAAGTTGGAACAATGAAACTGAAGTCTGTTCTGCTGGGTAGGTACTCATTCCATTGAAAGTTTCTCCTTTTAAAAGAGCGCCCGTGCAAATATCGACGTTAACAACTAATTTCTTTAGGCTTAGGACATGCAAATATTTAGAATAATGAAATTTTCTGCAATATGCTAAGTACAATAAATATACTACAATTACGAAAGCGTGTGTGAAATATATCCATTGTGGCAATAATTAAAAACAAAAAACAAGAAAAAAGATTCCTTGCTGATGGGAAATTATTTGACATACTTACGAAATGATTCCGCCTTATGAATGAAACAATTTCCCCGAAACTGGTTGCAGTAGCCAATTAATGGAGATGGTGTACTTAATCTTTTGGCATGCACATCAATATTTTAAACCACTTGTCCCGACAAGAGGTAGGAAAACTGTTTAAGAAACCCCTGTAACCTAATTAGGTGACGATGTGACAGTTAAAAAACAAGAACAAGGGCAATCCAATTGCTCCCGGAAACAGCCCGATTAAATTGCCTTGGTAGTGAAGGTGCTCTCACAGCAGTGGTCTGAGAGCAGAATGTACTGAAACAGCTAGAGCACTTTAGAGGAAGCACGTTAGATCCTTAGTTAAGAACTGTACCTCAAGGCAACGTTTTCATTGCTAAGAAGGGACCGTGTAGTGACAGATCCTTCCAAACAGGCAAGACGGAACCTTTTTAAAATGTTAATTGTCACGACTTCTCCCTTCTCCTTTGTTAACAGAATACGAACGTTCTGGACTGGACAGCTGACGCAGTATCGCAGGCTGTTTTGCTAAGGTTTCGACCACCGTATTGTGGCCTCTTTCAGGATTAGAATACGTGAGAATGATCAGCGCTCGGAAGCATGTGCTTTCCAGCCACAGAAGCCAACAACTTCATTAAAACTTCCAGAACATGTTCGGGAAATATTTGTTGTCTGGACCTGTGTGTCAAATTTATTTATGCTAGTTTCCCCAAAGCCAGTTTGCGATGTTGAAAGTGATTGACATTGAAAAATGGTAAACAGAAATAATAAACTGTCGCACAGGGAGTGAACCATAGCGAACAAGTTAACCTCTAATACAAACTCGAAATAATTGTTGTACTCACTAAATACAGTGTACACTTTTCCCGATTTCAGCACACATACCTGAAATAAAGAAAATATATTAAAAATGCATTCATTCATTGAACACAACATAAATATACAAATACATAATGAACATTAACTTCGTTTGTAAAATATTTGAACATAAATACATCAATGAGAACCTGCTTCAAGAAAATGTGTCAATTTCGCTTTCTTTTGAATACAAATTGTCCGTAGACGCAATCAGTCCGAAAAGCAATAATATGAACACTGAATTAGCGAAATACATTACATGATCGGTAAAAAATACATTGTAATAATTTCCAATCAATTCCTCAATTCCATCAACTTATAGAGGCAAAACCTTATGGACGTTATACAACATGAGAAATCATCAAGAATTCGCTGTGGAGAAATAAAGTTGTTCTCAGAAATATGACATTACAAACAAATGCTAATTTATTTGGAATATTTGTTCGCCTTTAAATTATAACTTTTTATATTACGTATCTGACGCTTCGGTTTAATGACTGACAAATTTATAAAACCTTAAAAGCACAATGTAAACTGTATTTTTGCATCAATAACAATTGATTAAAAAGGTGGAACAAAAAAACTAACGTTGTTGCGAAGTTTCGGGAATTAGTATATTTCCATCTGTAGGGAGAATTGCTGTAAATTACAGCCAACAAATGTGTGAAGTAATTTTTTTAGATTACAAAAATACCATTTTTTTAGCACAAGCATTAGGATATCATTCAAGGGTTAACTTCAGTTTAGTTTTTCCATCTTATGTTGCGGGATTGGCATGGAAATGATGCCCAAAACAATGCGAGATATACTGCAATTTTTGTAACCTAAAACTTGTTTCAATTTCTTTCTGCACGGTAACGTACAGCAGTTATGCCTGAAGATACGAATTTTTGTTTTAATTTGTTGAGTCTACAGACACGCAACGCGTCTCCACGTTTCTTGGGGGGCGTTGAGCGCTTTGAGCTTGGAGTAATGAATCCTCTATTAGTTGCGCGGGAGTAATCTTCCATTAGGATCGTCATGTCTCGTCTCGTCGTCAGCGAGTTGTCAGGAGGACCGCCAGGTAGCATCTATTCTAAAGTAGTGCTAAAAAAAGCGCATTACCTAGAGAAAATGGGATTTCTGTATTTTCTAACCGAATCTGCTCTCAAACATTCTATAGAATTATCAATAGAATTAGGTAATCATACTTTATAAGTTATATGATGTTTCAGATTCCATTACCTTCATAACTCGCTCAATTCTTGCAAATCAAGTGGTGTATTTTTAGGACTATATAGCAGATTACAACTATGATAAAGAAGATACGGTTTTTGAGCACTACTGTAATTTCTGAAACATACCAGCATTTGTGCAAACGTTTTAATATATAGTTATTGTTGTAAAAAACTGTTTACATTCTGTGCTTTCAATGTTTTATAAACTTGTCGGTAATTAAACGAAAGGACCAAAACCTAACATAAAAATTTGTTTATCTAATTGAAGAAGAAGACTGCGATTTGTCCTCCAGTAATGGCTCACTCTGTATATTGTATGTGATTTAGCCAGTTCCTTTTGATTTAACATCACGATTGCTATAATGGCGTCGTGTGCTCCACCTGAATCTGATTTTGGAACATATTTTAGAATCTGCGTATTAGAGTCACGACATCCTTTCTTGTACAACAAAATCTGATAACTTTACTTTACGGAAAAGGTATGGAGTGTAAAACAATTATTAGTAAAAGTTCCTTGTCGAAACATGAACCAAGCATAAAACGAAATTACGAAGAACTTTACCGGCAGAGTTAGGTCAAAGCCGCTGTCTCTGCAGCGACTGGGACCGAGAGGCCCTAGGGTTTGAGTCCCGACGGTGGTCAACTCTCAACACGTATCCTGCTACGACGCGCAACGACAAAATACGTTTCTCTACGTCGCCAACAAAAAACAATTTCAAGGGGGAAAATATTGAAGCATATATAGCGTATGTTGCACTATTTTTAACCGCCAGAATCGAGACATCTGTCGTATTGTAAGAACAATATTTGTATCCCTGTGTCGTAGAAGACTCCCGTTTGGAATAGGAACAAGTGTTTGACAGCTACCTGCAAATATGCGTCTGTTGATACGCGTAATGAAGACCGGGGATGGATTTATTGCGGTGGAAGAAAATGTGGAAATAGCTAGAGCTGTGGGATCCGAAATATAGGGTGATTTAACTCTGCCAAGCGGAACTGCTGTAGTTATGGAGAGAGCGGAGCCGTGAACGGCCGAGCGATTTAGTTTGTTTGATTGCTTTCGTGATTCCGGGCAAGTCAATTACCACGGTTATTAGTCCCATACGTGTACCGCATGTTTTTGCTCGGAGGTGGCGGTGAACTTTCCCTCGCTGTATGGCGAGATCCGGCGCCGACCTATCGTCGGCTAGCAGGATTTCCCCAACCAGGTATCTCCCATCAGCGGGGCACCGCCGCAGCTCGGACAAGCTCTAAGCTCCCGACCGGTCTTCCGGCATGTGTGTTAGAGTAGTGCGTGTGAGTGTGAGTGTGTGTGAAAGGGGTTATGATAAAATAAGGAAGATTAAGAAAACAAGGAGGATAAAACAAGGAGGATAAAACAAGGAAAGAACGCCCGCGGTCCTTGATCCGTTTGGTAAGGTACTGCTCCGGCATTCGCCTGGTATTGATCGGAGAAACAACGGAAAACTACCGATCAGAGCAGCCGGTTGCTAGAATTCTCCCCCAGACAGCGACTGAATTCGACCTAGCTACCGCGATTTCGTGCAGAAGACAGCACTTGCACTGAGCATCCAACTATGCTTGGCACGGCAACTTTCAGCGTTCAGCGTTCACCGTCACTAACCAAGAATTCTATGAGAAGAATTCGCTTTCCATCGGAGAAGCAACGCTTTCCCCGTCAACCAGTCTGCTTGAACTGGTCCGAAGGCCAAGATCGTTAAGGCAAGTAGTGCCGTAGCGATCTCTGACCGAAGGATCGTGGGTTTGAGTCCCGCCTCGAGCATAGTTTTATTGATGTTCGTCTTTTCACCCCTATCATCGCCACATCATGTTATCTTCACAGTTACCATACCATTAAATGCAATAGTGGTCGCTAATGACCCAGATGTCGATACGACCTTAAATAACAAAAACGTGTGCTTGAATGGTCTTAGTCGGAGTCCCAGTGTGACACCAATGCATTGACTGCTGTTTATTCCTGAATAACAGTGTGCAACCCATGTTTCATCGACGACGAATATCAGATCCAGAAAATAGTCTCCTTCATCGTGGTACCGCGCCAGAAGGGTAAATTCATATCCGAAGCACTTTCTTCCGTGTTCGGGTGTCGGCTGCTTCAGAACCACCACGCACACACTTTCTTACAAAATAGGTGTTTCATGACAATTCCTTGCAATAAGGAACAGGATAAGGATGCAAAAGGAAATGTGTGAGAAATGGCTACCGAGTTTCGAAATCGTGAAACTATGATTTTCCTCAACGTGCTAATGCACTTTCTTCACAAGGACGTCCATGGCGAGGGATGGCCGTTCACTGCGTTCCACATCACGTATATTTTTCAGACATAGTTCCCTACACGCCTCATCTGCTTGGTCATGACGCCTTGTTCAAATACTTGACACAGATGGAGATGAATTTCGATGAAGTGTAAAGGTCTGAGCGTTGAGAAAGCTTATCACAGACAGAATTTCCCAAGCGGCGGGAAATGAAATTAAAGTAGCTAACTTCATCTGCTATACTCATGCTACTATAAGGAATCAGGCTGTGCTACCACTGCATATGATTCTCACGCCATTACTCTCCCACGCACGCAGGCTAAGAAAAAAGCGCGAGGGTAAGAAAAAAGCGCGAAGGTAAGAAAAAAGCGTGAAGGTAAGAAAAAAGCGCGAAGGTAAGAAAAAAGCGCGAAGGTAAGAGAAGAGCGCGAGGGTAAGAGAAGAGCGCGAGGGTAAGAGAAGAGCGCGAGGGTAAGAGAAAGCGCGAGGGTAAGAGAAAGCGCGAGGGTAAGAGAAAGCGCGAGGGTAAGAGAAAGGGCGAGGGTAAGAGAAAGGGCGAGGGTAAGAGAAAGGGCGAGGGTAAGAGAAAGGGCGAGGGTAAGAGAAAGCGCGAGGGTAAGAGAAAGCGCGAGGGTAAGAGAAAGCGCGAGGGTAAGAGAAAGCGCGAGGGTAAGAGAAAGCGCGAGGGTAAGAGAAAGCGCGAGGGTAAGAGAAAGCGCGAGGGTAAGAGAAAGCGCGAGGGTAAGAGAAAGGGCGAGGGTAAGAGAAAGGGCGAGGGTAAGAGAAAGGGCGAGGGTAAGAGAAAGGGCGAGGGTAAGAGAAAGGGCGAGGGTAAGAGAAAGGGCGAGGGTAAGAGAAAGGGCGAGGGTAAGAGAAAGGGCGAGGGTAAGAGAAAGGGCGAGGGTAAGAGAAAGGGCGAGGGTAAGAGAAAGGGCGAGGGTAAGAGAAAGGGCGAGGGTAAGAGAAAGGGCGAGGGTAAGAGAAAGGGCGAGGGTAAGAGAAAGGGCGAGGGTAAGAGAAAGGGCGAGGGTAAGAGAAAGGGCGAGGGTAAGAGAAAGATTAGCAATAAGCAAAAAAGGGGAATCAAATCAGTTCGAAATCAGTCCATCAGTTTTTTCGAGCTAGTGCATGCACTGCGGCTTTCGATGTGGCACGTTCACTCTATGGATAGCGAATATAAAACCAATATTGCTTCCCTCCGCGTGCCACACATTGAATTACGACTGTGATTACACGTCGCTAATGAAATAACATGAGCCGCTTGGGAGCGGCGGCGCGGGGCGAGCTCAAAGGGCAAATGGCGAACGTGGCCAGCTGGAACAGAGAAGGAAACCGAACAATTTCGCTCGGGGGGGGGGGGGGAATCAACTGAACGAGAGAAATAACGTCATACGATATTATGATATGGAAATATGTTTCGTAAACTCTTTTCCAAAATGGCATCCCCGCATATCAGTAATAATGGCGAACAGAAAGAAGAGAAAGGCGAAGAAGTATCCAAAGAAATCTGACCACCAGTTTTTAAGTACGTCATACAAATATAATCACAGAAAGTAAAATGTATCAGATAAACCACGTTCACGATTTTAACAGAATCGCACAAAAGAGACAATATGGTGCGGAACAGAGAGAATGAATGCGAGATGAAAGACAATGCCCGAAGAAGCCGAGTGTCGCACCACAAGGCTGAACCTGAACAATGGGAAAAGAGCATCTGGGGCAAGGGAGACTTATAATTCATTCAAGATAATCTGCATAAGACCAAGGCTCTGGACTCTTCTGAAGTCTCACTATTCGACTCCACTTCTTCTTGCGTAAATTAACGGAAGGCTAGTCGAAAATCTGTACCTCTGATCATCTTAAAATAAATACGAAATTCCAGAGTTTTTATCATTTGTTTGAGAGAAAATAACAACTCTGACAAAAATATCCAGACTTAATTCACCATTTGAAAAACCAGTCTTTCTTGCTCATATGGTGGTATAATCCAAATAATAGATTTTAACAATTGAAATTTCATTTGGAGATATCCATTTCTCCACAACTGCCAATATTAAAGACAGATTTGATTAACTTACTGCATCCGTTATGAGCGTAAAAAATAGTACCAACAATAACAGATCAATGAGGTAACATATTTCAGAACGTAGGAATCGGTAAAAAAAACGTTCCTTATCAGAATGTGCAATCGTATTGGCCTACGGAGACACGTGTATTTCAATTTTACGACGGCAACCTAAACTTCGATGACATTAATACTGGTCATGTGGCTCACACTCCGTCACCGGTTATTGGAAATCTAAGTATTTAGATAACTATTGGTATAAGGAATCTTACTTTAGCCATGTATGAGCAATTCTATGCGTTTTAATTATGCGTGCTGTGTGTCAAAATGAAAGAGATTAATTAAGCGAACGATTTTTTAAAGTTGTCCATGCAAGAAAAAGTTTGGGAAACCCAGCGTGAACTTTACTAAGGATACTAAATATTGAATTTCAAACCTTTAGTATACATAATACAAAACAATCATATTTACTTACCATATTATATATTAATGATTATGGTAAACAGAATAATTATAACAGATTTAGAATTTAGAATTCACTAAAATACAGTATTTATTGTATTCTTCTCAAAGTGACCTACATATTGTGGTTCTAGAACGTTACATTGTTTAAGAGTTTAACATTACTACATAAATTAAGGCAGAAAAAATTCAAAAGAATATTCAAATTTGTATTTGAATGAAAAGAGAGAACTTAATAGGCTAGAAAATGAAGTGAGAAAGAAAGATTAAGAATTAGGAAGATTAAAAATAAGATGAAAAAGAGGAAGAATGATACATCGTAATCTATTCATGCAGAACTACATGATAATTCTACGTCTCTCTTGGAGTCAGTGAACGAGATAGATAAACTCATAAAACGTTTAATAATTTTGCCGAATAAATTATTTTGGTGTGCTTTACGTCATTTACGACAATTTTATTGCTTGACATTTCAATAAGCACTTCGCAACCATTTAACGTTTCCGGGATTTTCGTCGACATTCATTTGTAAATTTTCCTTTGCTGCACTTGTGTTTCCGTCATTTGCTTTCGTCCGTCTCTTTTCGAAAAGGAGGTGAGAGATTTCCAATGAAACACTCAGCGAGAAGACCAAAAAGACATCGTTTGCGAAGAATAGCAAGAAGTTCAGTGTAGCACCATCCCCATCGTTCCAGAGTGTATTGAACACTTGTCATCCACACCCCAGTAGAGAGATAGCTATTGGCAACTGCTTCACTTCCACAGAGTTCTGGAGGAGACACTCTAGAAAATAAAAAGGTTTCTCGTGCACTACTCTGTGAGAAGTACGATAGGAGGTGGAAGTTGTTACATCGAGAAGTCAAACACGTGATCTCGCTGAAATGGGGCGAGAAGGGCAGAATGGTGGCAAATAAAAACGAAATAAAAAATTCACTGATGCGTTGGGCGTTTAATGCTGGGCGAAAGGGTCGTTGGGTCGCGTCAAACTCGTGACGTTTCCACAAGTGTGTACGGAGGTATGTGTGGAGGAATAGAAACACTACTCCTTAAATTTCCCTGATTCACTGTAAGTGAAAGTCTATTGGCGCCACTCCGTAGGATAAGGGTGAGGCAGTGTTCATTTGAAAATTAAACTACTTTGATGCGTATAAAAGAAATCACACACTTTTTATCATTTCTACATTTTGCAATTTTAAGAGCGGAATAATGTTATTTTCTATAAATATGTTTTATTTATTATTCTGCTTGAACTAACTGTGTACAAGAACTCTGCCGGTACGCTCAGCATGACCATAGGCGGAATAAGGACATTAAATATCTCCTTTTTTCAGTCAAAATCTAAATGGTTTCATTGATTTTCCCAGTTGCTCGGAATGTAAAGAAACCATACGTACCTCTCACACGGCCGTGGAGTGCATAGTTTTCTTTCAATTTCTGAGCACAATGGAAATGTGCAAAAAGCTATAAAATAACCGATACAAAAGGCATGGATGCAAAAACGGTCCATCCTATTTTTTATTCAAAAATACAGAAAAGAGCTCATAAGCGTTTCAAAACAGTAAAAGTACTTATCAAATATAATTAAGGCGGAAGCTAGAAGAGGGCTATGGGTCTTTTTTTTCTCAGAATGCATAAATGAATTCTGCGCACTTTTATCTATATTAAAGCAAATTTTCATGATTTTATCTCCATTCGTTAGATTGGTAGAGTAATATTTCGTTACATAAAGATATTTCCCCAGAATATTGTACTATAATCTGTCATTTAATTCCACCTAATCCAGCAAAAGATACTGTTATTCGGGATTTAATTGGGTACTTAAAGAAGAGAGCAAAAAAATTTACCAAAACGTTTTTGAAGAGAGTACTATTCAAGAAGTGTCCATTGGAAATGACAAAAAAGCGAGTCCAAATCTGATAGTTCACAAGATGGACTGTGAATAAAAAATGGTAATAAACCATATTATGATTTGTATTAGCAGTTTATAAATAAATTCTTATTCTTAAAAAATAATTTTAAGAATATAATTTTAAGAATATAATTTACCCCATTTCAATAATAAATGTTGTGTTCTCCCGAAGAAGTGTCGTATTTCATTACGCAACATGTTAAAAATTAAGGAAAATTTCATTACGTTCTAAAGTAAGTTTAAATAAATTACAACATATTAAAATAATACGTAATTTGCAATTAATTAGACTAGTGTGTAGAATGCTATAATTGAAAACATGCAATGAGTTTTTTCTCAAAACACATTCTTTGAGTACAGGCCCATCTCCTACCGCATGAACATCCACATCCTTATCCGTTTCCTCTACCAACCATTGCCAAATTGTTCCAAAATAATGAATTAAATGAATAAAGAAACGTTTTACACTAACGTAAGAGTACAAAGAAAAATTTAAATTACAAATGATAAAATTTTCACCACTACTTACAATTTAGAAAGTATAATTAAAACATAGAAATTCCACTTGAAACATGAAAATATTTGCGATGTCTTTAGTGATAAATAACTCGATCAGAGCCACAACCTCTTGCAATTACTAAATTCACAATTCTCTATGAAACTGACGCTCCATAAATACACTTGCATTACAAGCCGTTTGGAAAACGCAGCAAACTAGATAGATAAATTACAAACATAGGGAATGTAATCATATTGCACTATTAAAATATAGAATTACAAATACAATTATATTGAGTTTATACCCACAAAATTACGATACCGTATCCACGATGAACACATTCTTCATATTACAAGAAACTGAGAATGACGAATTACATAACCCGTGTGTTCGGGTTATTTATTAACTGTAATGAGAAATATTTATATAGTACTTGATGCACTAATCATGGAAGGCTGGCTACAATTATGTTGGTACAAATGACAATTCTTTTCATCAAACTACCAGTATACATTAAACGCTGGTGATTTCTCCCAAAAAAGGATATTTGTATTTCACAATAGAACATGAAAAAAAAACAGACATTTTCTTTATTTCATTTCTAAAAACCATTACCGGGTATCACATGAAATCCACCTTCGCGTTCAAAACTATAAGTCTCTTTTAAAGATAGTCTTAGTGTAGGAAAAATCTTGAAAAATGAGCAGGATATTTTGACGAATATTTAATATCAAGAATCTCAATTGGGCCTTAATAGGGTCTCATATATATAATAAATTACCGAAAACATAGAAAAATAGTAAGTCCTTGAATATTATTGAACACAAAATAAAGATTTGGATTTAAAAACGTGATAATGATATAATCAAGTTAACTGAAATATCGCATTAAAACTGTTTGCTCTGTAAATTTAAGTATGAATTTATTTATAAAGTCATACATTTGTGTATGGAAATATACCTATTGCATCTCTGTAAATTCATTTATTTTATGTTTTAAGGCTAGGTTTTTATTTTTTTACTTTCTGTATGCTCAAAAAACTTGAAATGCAAATTTAAAAAAAAATATCAAAAAAATCATGCCACACACAAAAAGTACTACGAAGAACTAGATAGATAAATTATGATCCCAGTATTTCTAACCAGCACAAATGGTTATCGATGGTTAGTAATTCCAACAAATTACAATGTACATTATCTTTGTAAAACAATATGGAGTAAATATCATAATATTATTATATAAAATACAGAAGGAATTAGCAACAAGGTAGATTTACGACCACACCAAATAGAAAATGTGAGAGAAAAGACGGGCATGAACGCAACCGTCCAGACAAATGCAATACATTTGCCCGAGGGCATCAGCGACGAAAACCAGGAGTCGACGTGACGACAGGCGAAGTGGCCGAACTTGCATCAAAAAAAGTTATTATACACGTTCGAACTAGAGGGAAACCCGTCAAATGACGGGACAAAATCAACTCCCATATTAATACTTCATTAGAAGGAATAATGCAACAATTTGTATGCATTTGAAATTTTGGGTCGATCGTTCCACTTTGCCGACTAGCTAAAGGGGTCCTCCATGCGTGGGCCTAGTTTAATTCCCACGTTTCGAGGTAAGAGTCATGGGGCGAGCATGTATTCCCTTCACCGTTACTAGCAAACCCTGTTCTGCTTGAGCGTTTCTTCGTTACACAACTTCAGAAACTGAATTTTAAAGGAAAGTTACAACACTTTTTGCCTCGACCGGGAAATGAACTCGTGGCCAGACCACGGGAAGCTAGTACGTCGACCATTAGCCATCCTAGTGGCCATCACAATTCCATTCTTTAATACTAAATACGAGAGTCTTTTTTTAAATCCTTAGTATCAGTAGTAGGTTCTCAAACTGGGGTCCGTCGTCCACTAGGTCATCGTGAGGCGATTTTGGGGACACCTCAAAGTGGCCACCAGATGAAAGTTTTGCTTATTTGCAATTATTCCCACTGGTTACCCCGTCCTAAGGAAGAATCGAATTAAGTTTCTCTGATGATCGTTTCAGTAGTTTGGACACACTGTGTTCCAAGATGATATCCGGATATTGTAAAGAGTGAACAGTTATGTCATTCTATATTTGTATGTAGTCAATATTATATCTATATTTAAGTTTGTCAAAATATTCTTACTAAAAGGAGCATGTATGGTGACTGTAGTTTACTTAAAAGGGTCGCAAATCAACTTAAAAAATTAAAAGCACCTCCATGCAAGAATTATTGCCATGTTAAAGTAATTGTTTGTCCCAAGTCGCCAAACGAATTCAATATATGGAATTATACATTGTGTAGACGTAGTTTGTAAATTCAATTTCCCCCTGACTACATAAACCAAAATTCTCTCAAACTGAAACCGAATTTAGCCCCGCGAAATCTACCGTACTTTACCGCCTGATGATATTCCAATAACCCCACTTTTCAAAGCGACCCAGAGGGCTTTTAATATTCAATTGCATATGAGAACATCCTATTTGAAAAAAGCTTTCCTGGCAGCCTATCCTTGAACCAGCGATTGCCAAGTGGAGAAGCAATGACGTCGGAGCAGGCTTCCCCTCTGTGAGAACGGGCTCGGGAAGCAGTGCGAGGAAGCGGGCGAAGGAGCGACTGTCCGCGCCTTCAGGTGCAGAAAGCCTACGCAGTGGGCCGTTGTTTTAGACAACGTGACAAAGAACATCTACGTTCGTAAGTTTCTTTTCCACTTGGGAAGACAAGTGGATACCGAAGCTATGACAAAGTGTTTGGCGTGTTCCAGAGAACTCCAATGTATTACTTAAACTCAATCCATAGAGACACTGCACGAGCCGCACCTAATCGAAAGGTCACTGGTCCACCACTCTGTACGATAAAGTGTCAAGAAGAAGAACGAGCCAGGTTCATTAAGGAACTTAAAGAAAACTTTATAGATAGTGTAACAGAAGAGAACGTAAATAAATCTTGTGTTTGATTTAGCAACAGAGCATGTCTGTATATTCCAAGGAAACTGCATTCATTCACTGACAGCTCTTTTTCAAAATTCTTTCATTCAAGTTGCAGAGCAGTACTGTGCAGAAAAACAGCCAGTTGGCTTGTAGGTTTTCATGCATGTTTGGTTCAACATAATATGTAAACCAGGAAAATTTTTATCTCGTGAAAAAAAGTAAAACGTGTCACAGAAATTAGTTGCATAGAGTTTGCAATTTACAATTCGTTCAGCTGCAATTTGTTCTCGTGTTCCAATTACCGAAAGCTTAGCAAGAGCTAAAAGATTGCAGAAATCACGAAAAATACATGACTAAAACATGACCTTGCAGTTATATATCTTAAACGTGGTTACTTACGTTGCACTTTGTTTGTAAGTACGTATGTTTGAGTATTAAAGACTGAAGAGGAACTACATTACATTATAAGTATCAGATTCTCAATATACTACAATGTTACTATACAGTACTCACTGAAAATATTTAGTAATAGTTTAAGTGGAGATACAGCTGTTTTTATTTATATTATTTATTTAATTTATTTATTTATCGACATTAAACAGAAAATACTGTAACGCGAGAGAGCGTAAAGTACAATTAGAATTAAGTTTACTTGCATACAGGAGAAATATATATATATATATATATATATATATACATATATATATATATACATATATATATATATACATATATATATATATATATATATATATATATATATATATATATGGCTGAATAAACAGAGTCTAATATATCAGAGTCGAATGAATTGTTACATACATTAATGTATGCAGCAGTATATTACGAAATCTGCCATGTGGTGTCATGATTTACAATAATAACCATTTCAATAACAATCTATCGGTTTTCTAAGAGAAGTTGTCTCTCATCACATATTGAAATATCCTGTCCTCGGTACTCAAAGTGTGGTTACCAATTCATAATGAAAATAACCGTAAATATTTAAACAATTTAATAAGTAGCTTTAAGATCTGTTTTATCTATGTATATATTTATGTTATCCGTAACAGATGCTATACATCAATTACACCAGTTTGAATTAATCGTGCTTCTTATATGAGTTGCCAGTGACGTTTCCGCTTTCCAAGTGCGGTACCTCGCTTGCCCGCCACAGCAATGGTCTTGAGTAGGTGCCCGGCAGGGCAAGAGCAGAAATACTGCCCCAGTGGCCAAAACCGTGCCCGTCCACATATACGGGATGTTTTTCTTAAAGATAAAGATAGATCGATGAACGATTATTAACATTCGTAACATTTATTAGCCTTCTCAACCAACACTTTCTGAACATTTGCTGTTGAGATCACTTACAGGAGTCTCAACCCAGAAATCATTAAACGAACATCAGAAGTTTCCCCAAAAAATGTTCGATACACTCGTATCCGAAACTGTATTCAATGAAATTCACAAAATAGTATGTAAAATAAATATTCAGCCAGATTAGATTGACCTTCGTTTAAAAATTTGTTAAAAAAGTTTAGTCATCTCCAATAATACAAATTTTTCAAACTAAAAACAACAACAAAAAAACGGAAGGTTATATTCCATCATCACATACATTACACAACAATATGGCACCAATTACATCCTGATATCGCAAACCATTTCGAAGATATTTGCTGTGACCAACTTAGACCACCCTAATTACGAAACCTACACTGCAATGAAAGAGAATCATTTCCGTCTTTCCTATTCATTGCCAATTGAGCAAGAAGTCACGCAGGGTTCGATTATACAGCCAGTCCTATTCTGTCTATATATAAATTACTTGTTTTCGTCGATTAAAAACGGAATAACAATTCGCTTTCCTGACAATAAAAATATACTTCACAGAAACGTAATTATAAGTTGTACGACATCACATTTTTAAACTGGTTTCGTAAAAATAAATTTAAGCCAATTTAATCCGAATATACTTACATCGATTTATTACCTATCACCCTTTTATAATCCGACCCTGAATTGATGGTTGTTAAAAGCTACATGCCTTGCTACAAACATGTTCTACAATCAACACGAGGAGAGAGAAAGAAAAGAAAGAGACAGAAAGGAAAGAAAAGAAAAGAAAGAGACAAAGAAAGGGAAGGAAAGAAGAGAGAAAGAAAGCGAGTGAGAGCGAAGACGATAATGAAAACCGGGATTCTAATGTCCCATCGATAAATTCGAGCACTTTAAACGTCTGACCCACTTCCTCTACGTGTGAGGATAATGAAACTTCAAACTATTTACGACCGTGTGATTCCGTAGGGCGTCGGCGGTGTCCAGGGCGCCTGCAAGGCGGCCTCGAGCCCAGACGCATCGCGAACCGCCGCCGTCCTCCGACGCAAGGAGGCTTTATGACCTCGGCGACGGACCGCCTCCCACGCGCCGCGTTCTGGGCGCCATTAGCACTTAGAGTCCTGGCGCTAGGCATTGTTTTCCCCGCCAGAGTGCCTCCGACGCTTTAGGGATCCCGCCTGCCTTGTGTCTCGTCTCGGAGCGCCCCGATATAAAACGGTAATGTCTGCGGCGCGTTTTAGGAGCCTCTCCGACAAATTTATGTGTCCGCCGCGGTCGACGACATCGCTGGTTGTTGAGGCGCCTTACAACTGCTCAACAGCTACATTCTCTGACCCAAGTCGCCCTCCCCATGGATTTTTATGGCTTCAGTAAACGCACAATAAGCGGAATAAACGTCATAAAACGTGTTACTTTATATGCTTAGTAGCAATTAACAAAATGTATAATATTAAAACCTATTGTCTTGAACGATTATACAAGGCGTTCTGCAAGGCGTTCTGGCAAGGTACTCTGACAATTCGATGGTACGTTTATATTATATTAAATATATGAAGTACCGATTCCGGCTGATTCCTTTCCCTCAATCCAATCATCGCACCCACTCCCTGAACTTCTGACCTCTCAAAGAGCAATTCTTCATTTCTCGTACGACCTGCATAGAAATGTAACGACTTTAACTCTGGCAGCAAGGAATGAATCAAACGACCATTCTACATTTCTTCATTAATCGTATTGATGTCTTCCTAGTTATATTAACTAACATTACTGGACATGAAATACATTATTTATAGAAACAAGCTGAAGAACGTGAGTTTTGGGATGTCAGAATGAAATTAATTGTGCTTCGACAAACTTATTCGTTGGAATATTTATAACACACTTTCCGAAATCCTGAATGAAAATGAAGAATTTGTCTCAGGCAAAACACCAGTTTACACAATGCTTTATTTTACATACCTGCAAAACCTACGAAAGCCCTTAGCTGTTCATCAGTAGTAGGCAATGTCGCACCCAAGAGTGGGGGGATTGATGTGCCTTCTGTTACCCCTTCAGAAGCCGATAATTTTGTATCCTAACGGAAGTCAATCAATACATCAATTGTTAACGTTAAAATATTAACTATAAATCAACAAATTAAAATACATTTTATATTTAGCATTAAGACAAATTCTTTATATGAAAACTTCACGTCGGTGGAAACTCATAGTTGAGTCCTTCTCCCATCGTGGAAAATTGTAAGTTCACGTTTGGTAGCAAGTATGTTAGAAGTAGTTAGTACTTACTGGTACTAAATAGAGGAATAGTTTAATTTATGTTTCATTATAAGTTTTTTCACACACATTCAAAAGCTATGAGGAGACAAGTTGTAAAATATGTGATGGTGAAGTTGGCTTGAAGTATTTCAGTATGGCGCACCAACGGAAAGTGGTCGTACGAAAATGGATGATAAGTTAACTCACGTAGTTAGGTACCATGGTAATTAATAACCATGGTATTAGCATGTCGATTCCGTTGTATTGAACAATGTGTTAATATTTCTTTATTTGCAACACGCATAATATACGATTTACTTTATATTTATCCCAGCTTTCAATAATGAATTATCACGGAAGAGCATTTTAACATCAGTTTCTCAGTGTTACTTAAAAATTTTTCCACAACAATTCATGTACCCTTATTTGCATTCATCACATTGTCTAGTATGCCGGTATTTTGAGAACACAATCTTTAGAATTTCGTCGTCCTGATTTCGAAGTCTTCAGTGACCTTACAGCACATTCTATGGAGTCTCCATTGAAGAATTGCAAATCATAAACATGTCCCTGACTCCGCTTCTCTGCATAATGGCACGACGCGCAACTACGTCAATATCTGACAGCAAGTTTCTGAAACAAAGCCCATTGATATTCTGAGCATGTTTTTGCTGTCTATCACGAGAGTGGCTTGCTTCCCCGAAGTTGGGTTTCTGCTGCGTTTTCAAAGTCTTGGTAACGCTGCAAGGAGGGAATAGGGCCGACACTTTCTTTCTAAAAATTCTTCAACAAAGCTAGAATTAAACACATAATATGGAGTACAATGGGTACCCTTCCGGCAATAAATCACGTCTACGATCTGAATAAAATACTTCATTTTCATTGTGCACAGTATTTTCTTATAATCACCTGTCTCACACTGTCGCTGAACAATATTGTCAACGCGTCATTTCACAAATCAAAGCGAGTAGACAAAATTCTGCCTATACCAATATTTTCCAACATTTCAATTACGCCTCGAGTATGCTACCCCCATACTACCCTATGTAAGAATGTTGCAGAGTTTATTTAAAACTCTCATAACGAATTTCCCCCTTCCCCGTCATTGCATTTCCAAGAAAATTACTTTTTAAACGAGGCAAGAGAAGCTTTAGAATTGCAATGCAGCGGCAAATGCACATGAAGTTCCTCCGCCGCGATAGTCTATGAGCGTGTTCGACCGGCCAACCCGCCAGCCAACTTCCAACGAACTGGAGAACATGCCATGTGGAGGCCTCTCCTGCCGTCGGCTATGCCCTAGGCGTAACCCTAGGTGTAACTTTTTCGATTGTATAAGACTGTTTTCCCGTTAGATAGAAAGTATAAGAAATGAAAAAAACGAAAAAGCAACTACGAAAAACGAAAAAGCAACTACGAAAAACGAAAAAGCAACTACGAAAAACGAAAAAGCAACTACGAAAAACGAAAAAGCAACTACGAAAAACGAAAAAGCAACTACGAAAAACGAAAAAGCAACTACGAAAAACGAAAAAGCAACTACGAAAAACGAAAAAGCAACTACGAAAAACGAAAAAGCAACTACGAAAAACGAAAAAGCAACTACGAAAAAAAATAAAAGAAAACAAAGGAGTAGTACAATAATAAAAATAAAAAAAGGAAATGGAAACTTGTGTGATATACACCATTATATGATCTCACTACGCTAGTGAAGACTGAATATGCTCCCCCCCATTTCCTCTCTTTGATTAATTTTATTCTGTCTATTCTTTCGTCACTTTCTCTTTGTTTCCAGGCCATAGTCAAGGGCGCAGCTCGAAGCAGGGACGCTCAGCGCCCTCCAACGCCACCGCGCGCGTCCCACTAATCGATTCCGGGCGCCGGGCGCGTGGCCAACACTGCGACGCGACCATACTGAGACCCAGACGCCACAAGCGAAATTAAAGGATCCCACGACAATCTTCTCAGGAGAGGCACAGTGATGATAGATAGCCCTTATCGCCATAATAATACAATAATACATGAATAATACAATAATACATGAATAATACAATAATACATGAATAATACAATAATACATGAATAATACAATAATACATTAACAATACAATAATACATTAACAATACAATAATACATTAACAATACAATAATACATTAATAATACAATAATACATTAATAACACATAACTAATCATTATTAATGATAATAAAGTGACAAATTGCTTACATGCTAGAATTACTTTTTAAAGAGTATCAGATAGCTGATTATCAATTACAGAAATGTTTGTGTAATAGCGTTTCTACAGAAGACTAATTATTTATTACACCCTTAGCAATTTTAACACCACCTGTGCATACACCTGTGTCTTTGTTGGGAAAAAAGGTTTCCTATTTTCCCCAGCTTTCATTGAGGGGACTTTTCCGTCAAAATCACAAGAGTTCATTTTGAGCCTGGGCGACACATTTCTCCACTTGACTCACGGTTGGAGACCTGAGAGATATTTCTTGGAAAGTAACTTCCATGCAGGGTACAAAAGTTGCTTCAAATCACAATATCGGACAGACGTCATGGGTTGGGCCTCGCGACCTTTATTGGAAGGTAAAGTGTCGAGTGCATTTCCATGTATTAAATAATTGAATGACAAACCACTGCCTCTGTATCCCGGTCTGAAAATAAAGTAGGTGGTCGACAGTTCGGCGCATGTTCAATTTGCGCCTGCAGTACTGAAACCGAAGTGGTTGTCAGGCTGAGCGATTGTTTTAAATAATATTTCCGAGAACCTATAGCGAACTCTCATGGTCGGGGTGGGAGTGGGAGTGGGAGTGCAAAATAGCCAATCTATTCCTTCTATGACCAGGAATTTTGTATCGTTCCTTGCACACAACGATTCGCTAAGCTCCGATTATGTTCCACAAACTGCCGTGCGATATTACTACTCTTAGGAAACTCTCTCAGAGATCTGAATCTTTTTAAAGCACCAATGAACCCTCGTGTGTCTGACTCCACATCTTCATGCATTGCCTTCGCAGCAGTATGTCACACGAAAATTACGGTCCATGATTTCAAACAAATTTCTAAAGTTGCCTTTGTGTACAGTTATCCACAATAATTGAGAGATGATAATTCCATTTGATTCAGTCGCAAAGAAATCTGATGGACGTCTAGAATCCTGCAATATAATTATGCAATATTATATGTATTTCACAAGAGTATGCAATTAATTTACTGGTAAAACAGCGAAACGCTGAGTGTAATGCGACAAATCTCCTCTGGAAGGAATGGAGTGTCGCGGAGAAGAGGTAGTACGAGTATCACAGCTCGCAGTTGGCAGGACCACAGACCGCGGAATGAAGTAGTCCTTAACAGTACGTTCCGCATTCACGCCTGGTGCGTCACGCTCCAGGCTGGTGCCAGCAACTCTCGCGACCGTCCCGAAGGCTCTTAGGCTCAATACCGCCCCCTTTTCTTCCCGCCTCCCGTCTCTTCCCCTGGCATCACACTCCATATCTGTATCCACCCTCTTTTACCTGCCTGGCTCAATTTTCGTTTATGCATGTTATCGGAGGAAAGATCGCGGTGACGCCAAAGCAATTTTGCGTATGATAACGACTAGCGGGTCTGCAGCAGCAAAAATACCGATGAACAAAATCACACAATATGGTTTTCCGAAGAGTACGCACGAACGCACTGGTCAAGAACAACAACAAAATTAGTCACACTTACCTCTACAATAAATTAGATTATCGTGACAAAAAAAACAGTCTTCACGAATACTGTTAGAAAATATCTTAGTACATGCACAATACCACAGTTTCCTTACATACTAAAATTATTTTAAAATTAATGTTGTACAACCAACATGTGAAAAGCAAATATTTAATGACGAACGCCCTCTACCTCGGAGAATTGCTATCGCATGACGTCAGTTGTGTTGTAAGCAGTTCAAACACAATCACATAGTGACAATTTTGGTGCAATTCAAAACTGTTTCGTTGCTTTTAGATTTTTCCGGGCAGCACAGTTTCCTTTCCATTTCTGAGAGCATTGAAAATTAATAATATGAATATGCCTTTCTGGCGGAGGGGTTTGGAGCGAAGCCCAATTACACAGAGCCGAAGGTTGCGGATACATCCGTATGGGGAGAGTCCGGTTTTCGCCATGTGGTTGGGGCGTGGTTGGCTCACCATACTACCATGTATCCTACCTGAATACAATTACAACAATAACTGTTTTATTTATTTATTTATTTATTTACGTCAAAAACAGTTAAAAACTGTATGTGACGTGCTATTGGGAGATGTTAATTTGAAGTTACATTTATGTCCAGAAGCAAAACAAGGGGCCATATCAGCACTTGCTTGAGAATCAGGGAAACTGGACGAAAACGTGATCGAGATGGGGGACTGCTCATCTATCATTTCCGTTAATTTCTCAACATCACGTTAACGTCAATTAAAATATGAATTCAGTTATCACTCAGGTTACTAATTAATAACTACCAATCAATACATGAAATTTAATTCAAAACTGTTTCGAATGTACTGAAAACTGACAAATTTGTTATAAATACATTAAGTTTAATGTATTGATTTCTTGAAAGGGTTCTTAGCAGGATAACCCACACGTTTGTTAAGTCTTTTACATTTGTTAATATTTCCACCAAAATGTTTAGTTGTGTAAATATTAAAAAAATCCAATGAGCAAAAATATTTTTTATAAACTCACATTTTCTATATAATTGAGCATCAACTTTAAAGGTTTCTATTATTTTCCCCCAGAAATAACCACACGTACTAGAAACACAAACGGAATGCAATTGCTACAAAAATGCAGCTCGTCGCGTAGCACGACATCTGTCGGCTCCACGTGATTCTGCAGCTATTCTGATTGCCGCTGGATTATGCCATTCGGCCACCCCCCCCCGTCCCCCCGCTTACCTTCGGCTTCAAAGCGCGCTTCTCGGAATCCCACGCAACCGCCGGCGCCACGCTTTGCGCGGGGATGCCATTTCCCCTTCGGGAGCGGCCGCCGGGCGATCGCCGAAGCCTGCTCAACCTGCTCGCCTCGATACAACGCGCAACTAGTGGTAGGCTACTTGTCGGCACAAGGGTCTATCAATGCTGATTAGTTTATTCACTGGGGGCCTTTCTCGCGACCCCGGCAGCTGGACTTTCGCGTTTAAATGTACAACAGAGAGGTGCGAATTGGAAACATTGTGAACGACGAATTGTAACTGTGCTGGATTTTTTGAACGCCAATAAACTAAGTTCTCAATCTATCGTAATGAAAAGAGATAAATTTGTTTGCAAAATCCTTACAAGACAGAATTTAATATTTTAGTCATGATAACCCAATACTAAAATAATGATACAGACAAAATGTACATTTCAAATAAGAAAAATATTGGTAGCTTTTATGGAATATCAGCGCAATTAAACGTATAATCTATCTACATTCCATTAAATTATTTCGTTCTTCCAATTACCCAAAATATGTGATGTGTTAGTGAGTGTTCACATACATTCGAAACTCCAATAGATCCTCCAAAATATTGCATTTGAATGATAATGTTTTCCACACAAGTGGGTCCTCAGATTTTCATACACTTCACGTTAGCATTATTTGCACATACAGTTTACACCCAGATAGAAATTAAGTTACGCGGCTTTGTAACCTGTCGTTGTCACCTTTGCAAGCTGCACTTCACGATTTAGTACCAACGTACAGTTCAAATTTGGGGTTTGAAATTATACTAGTTCTTAAACCCAATAACGTCTTCAAATCGGCAAATCGTGTTAAGTGCTAAGAGTGTCACAACTCGCTGTAGAGGCTTTTTGCACACCGTGAACATCTTGGCGTATTCAAATTTCGAGCCTCTGTGCATAAGCAAATCGAATTGCAAGTTGCAAGATTTGCCAAAAAACAGATGTTCTATGGGAATCTGAGAAAAATTCATACAGAAAAATTACCAGACAAGATCCAGAAAGATGATTGCAAGGGTTCTACATGTCCCCACATGACTGGTTGATTGTGTTTTGCCATATTGATTGTGTTTTGCCATGACCCCTCTACATCATACTCCCATATTTTCTAACAAAAAGAACAAACTGAAAGGCATAGCAAAATATACATAGGTCATATAGCGGACATAGATACACTGTACTCGTGAACCTTACAAAAGAGTAAGACACTCTTACATATCAACGTAAGATCCTCCATCGACATAGGAATCTATTTCGAAATAGAAAAATGTAAAATCCAAGGTATGAATAAAGTAAACCCCTCTGAGAAATAGAACTGAAACCATTTCGAAGGAGACTATAAGAGCCCTAGAAGATAAGTTTACAAATACGTAGGGTTCAGCAAACAAAATTCGACATGCACAGGAAAATTAAAGAGAAAATACAGGCGGAGCTTGTTGACAGAATGAAAAGCGTAATATTCATAACCGTAATGTCGTCTCTGACCATTTCATTGTTAATAATGGAATACCTCCAAACGAAAGAGGCGAGAGGCACGATAATCCTGGCTTATTTCATTTGCTCTGCAGTTTATTGCAACGCGGGAACGTAATTCGTCATGTATTTACCTTTTGAGAGATCAATGTTTTCTTAGGTGTCAGGGACACACTTTACTCCCCAAAACGTTTATTTCCGTCAAAATGTCGAGGTTGGCGTTTTGCAGCATTACATAACATATACTACACGTTATACATAGGAGAAAATAAAATTAAAGAGAGGATCGATCGAATACATGGGTGGCTTGTGAAAATTTCTCCACATTTTTATTATGTATATCGTACGAAGTGTCCTACTGAAGGTCTCGAAATTATCCTACCGGTTCGAGTGATACAGCGAAGATCCATATTTAACCCAATTCTCTGCTTTGGAGACAGATCACGAACACGGCATCGACGTTTAAATACAAGCCAATCACCCCAGGTATTTAGACAGGTACAAACTGCATCGACTTGCGGCGAAATTGCGTTCTGCTCAACGTGGAGGCCCCGTTCTCCAAGTAAGGTCGTCGGCAATCCCACTCTTTACTTCACTCAGCGGAGGCAAATTAAAATTCCATATTTACAGTTAGATAGCCTTAAGAGGTAATCCCATTTCAGCAGGAGAGAGCCTAAAAATCGGGTTTCCCCAACAGGCGGTGACGTATGTCTTCAGGTTTGTAAGGGTGTGCCGCGATATAAGAAATGGCACGTGTTTGCTGCGTCGACAGATGTTTCTGTATATGAAAGGATAATGAGATAGACATGTCATAATAATATATTAATTGCATTCTTCCATGTGTTTTTCGAATTTTAAGTTTAGATAAATACCAGATGTTTTTGAAGGGTGCGAGTTGAAAAAAATGCACAGTGACTTGTATCAAATGTATACAGTAGCATTTATAGTATTGTATACCCGCGTAATTAAATGATGTGCAAGTGGAAGGAATTATTCAGAAAACTAAATTTTCAGTAATGTTGGAAACGAGAATAGTCAGTGATCATTTGAGTTTGTCCTAGTAATACCTATACAATAATGAACTCGCAACTACAGAAGTCCCATACGAGAACAGAAAAATGGTCCAGCCAAGGCACAAAAAATAGTGTCGAAGAAATTCCACTCGACTGAATTTTCGTTAACCCTTTTATTTCGTGTTTACACATAAAAATAAGTAAAAATAATCCTACTTAAAATATTACTAGTGCGTTTAGAAAAGAGCTGCTTGAAGTGCATGTGTTGCAACTCCATTTTTTCACATTTCTTAAAAATTAGGTTGACACTTCAGTGTCCAATAAGTGGTAGTCTATTAACAGTTACTAAGTGTGTAGTTTACGTTAGTTACCAATACTGTAGGTAGGAACACACGCTGACAGAGCTACCCGTCATTTCATAATCAAAGAGGTGTAGTTGGGACTGATATTTTACCTGTAACTGACTTTTTTTCTTAGCTCGCTGCGAATATTCATCGGTACTAAAAGAGTAAACCATTCTCAGTTTTTAAAGAAACTGAGTTCATGCCATTTCGCAAGTTGTTCAAGTCAGATCTAAAAAAATGACACCCAGTTTACCTTGGCAAGAGCTGTACAAAAGATCACGACCCTTACAAAAGAGAAAATAAGACATTTCGCCCTTTAACCCACCTGTTCGCCACCATTACTTTAATGGTATTCTTACTTCGCATGATTTAAGACATCGAGCCACTGTCTGGAAATAACAATGTTTCGAAAATAAACTAATTTTATTTACATTTGTCGCAGACTGGATACCTTCTTATGCTGTTCTCCGAACTTATCTATTATACTTGAACTTAAAATTGTAATTTTTTATTCTCTACTTTCGGCCAAAATGTCAATTTAGGATTTTTGTACAAATTCTCCCTCATCCCACTGAACAAACTTACTAAAAACGCGCCACTGAATTAAACTGTAGGTTCATTTATAGTTATATATTCATAATATAGTAAGTATTACAAAAACATGCGAGAACGTTCATTCCTAATGAATTGAAATCTATCAAACTTGACAATGTTACAATGACGTAGAGCCAAAAAAACAACCCTCTTTGCTTTTGAGTAGCCTAGTCTCAAGAAATTGCTCTGGCCCGGAATTGCTCTTGGCCAGTTGTCCCGAATGTCGAAGTTTGTCGGAGACGTTTTTGATCCAAAGACAAAAGTGCAAAAGCTTTTGAGGCACTTGCTCCTACGTAGCAAAAAAAGTGTGCCAAATGCCCAGATTCGACCAAGTTTTCCATAATCGTTTTCCAAGTATTCGGTTCTTTCTCTCTAAAAAACTTTTACTGACACAATTCAGAAATAACGGATCTAAGAAATAAATGGAGGTAAAAAGAAGGTAGTTCGTGCAGGGAGGAATTAATTGCAATATTGTAAAAATTGAATAAGAAGTACAAAGCCCATTTCCATGTCAGTGTGCAAGAAAAACTTGACGCGGACTAATAGCGAAGACGAAAAACGCAGACTACCATCGCGGGGCGCCCAGGAGGTCGCAATCTTTTGCCTCCGAGAGAGAGAGAGAGAGAGAGAAAGAGAGAAAGAGAGAAAAAGAGGGGGCAGAGCAGGTCGCCAGGCCTCCTCGCAGGCGACAAAGGGAAGCCGCAACGAGGACATTTCCAAATACGCTCAGGATTTACTCGTTCGCGAATCCTACAGAAGTTCCTAAATAAAATCGGAAGCGAACAAAAAGATCGCATGCAACAGGGCACCCAGTTGTGTGAGGGTTGCGAAATTTCTGCGAAAGCCGTGTCACAAAGCAGCCCGGGAAGAAAGGCCGGTTTCTAATCACAAATTAGCGTTCTTCATTAGCTGTGCATTAAGGCTTTTCATTTTGTACTCCTTGTTTTCGGGTTTGAAGTTCATTAGTAATTACTTTGCTCAAAACACAAACCCACAATGCACTATAATGCCACAAACCTACAAAGGTACAACATTCCAACAAAACGCAATGTGTGTTATCTGGAGTAAGCTAGTACCCGCCAGGGCCTTCTAACCATTTGCAAGAAAAGGATTAATACGAAGTTGTAACATTGATGTAGGGTGGTTAATCGGCAAATTTACTAGGAGTGCGAAGCAAGCGCGTATCCTGGCATGCGCTCTAAACGATTTAGTAAACCCAGAAAAACGTCAATCAGGATGGCGGTTTATGGCCGAACATAAACGATATCGTAACCATGTCTTGCGTCCCCGAGTTTTTAACGTAAAATTTGAGCAATTGAAGCAACAGAGAAACTTGTTTTTGTTTTTTGTTTTTTTGTTGTTGTTTTTTTGTTTTATATTATTACTTATAGGTTACGAGCTGCCAAAAATGACTGTTAGGATTGAATGGCTCTATCAGCAATAAAAAATTAAAGCCAACCCGGTCGCAATAAAATGTAGTATTATTGGCACGACATGTAATAGAACAATTCCGTCGTTTTCGCGGCGCACAGTTCGGTTGCGCAGTTTGAGTGGCGTTAGAAGGAGCGGCGATCGCACACTTCGGGATTTGAGATCTGCGAAGACAGCAGGATGAAAAATCGCTTGCCGCGACGCGCACTAGGAATCTTCAACGTCGGTGACTAGGGGGAAGCTGCAGGAGCTGAATAGTAAAGGTACCATCAGTTTCATGTAAGTCCTCTGGGAACACAGCGGACCTTATCTTCGATACACACGCTACTGAATTCCGGAAATGCAGTGGGTCTAAACAACTTTAACAAATATCACTTACTAAATTCTTTACTACTACTTTCATGGAACGTGGAACACCATTGCAAATGACCCACAATTTTACCTGACCCCTTCAGGGTCTCAATAAAATCTGTTCACGGTCCCCTAGCGGACTACAGACCCGATTTTGAAAAGCTATTATGATACTAAATGAGGCTGATGTGAAAAACCTTACATTTAGTATTACAGAAATTAAATTGTGTTGTACTATTCATTATAATAAATTATTAATATGAGAGATTGATTTCGCCCCGCCATGTTTTACTGGTTACTCCCAGTATAGAAGAACTGCATAGAAGGGAAAGTAAAGATGTCGAAAAGAGGAAAAAATAAGAAATCTGGGAAAAGAAGGAGAAGAAACAAAGAAATGAAGCGGAAGAAAGGGAAAAAGAAATTTGAGGAAGGAAGAAAATGATTCCAGTGTCGACAAATAATTCGATACGAGGTTCAAAATACAATAGAAGTTTACATAAATAAAATCACGATTCAAATAGAATGCAATTAGAACGGTAAATTATTAGCAGTAGAAATGTAAAAATACAATATTGATAGCGTCAATGAAACAACACGTATTAGTAAATGACAATTACATGTAAAAGGGAATATAAGTAATACGATTATAACAGTAATTGTAATAAAAATGATAGAATTGTAATACTGAGGCAGGTACTAAGATAATCAAACGTATACCAATTTGATCTGAAGAGACATTATAACATGAATATTTTTATTAGAAAACATTCCTTGGATAACAATAATAATAATAATAATAATAATAATAATAATAATAATAATAATAATAATAATAATAATAATAATTCCTAACCGAAAGGCCGCTGTTGTACTCTGGAATCTGTATAAAAAGTATGGCTTAAGGATATCTTATCAATGGAAGCACAATTCGACAAGGTGGTCGAAAACGTCTATACAGAAAACACACTGAAATTTCAAGATTCAGACGAACTACTGGATTAATAATGACATCCCTGATATCACCGTCATCGAACAGAAACAGTTTTGGATATTGGACGTGGGCATCCCAATATATTTTAGTACATCAGATAGTCGAAATATCGCCATCTCCATTCAAGGCTATGGCAAGAGTAGTAAATTTTTCCCATAGTAATTGGTGCTGCACCCAGAGACGTGACGAAACTAATTAGCACTCTAGGGCTTGGAGTGTTTAGCATAGTGTGACGTAGTGAAAAGAGAATAAATTCAAATAACAAAAATAAAAATAGTATATTGAAAAGTTACAGACTAGATACAATAAATTGCTAAATTTAAACACTCCTGCAACCTTTTCCTTCCAGTACCCTGCTTTACCGCAGAAAAAAAGCCACGCGTGATGCAAGCTGTCGGACTTCCGTCCCGTGACAATTACCGTCACATGGCCTGATGCCAAAATTTAAACCGGTCGCCGTCTGGCGGATCGCGTGCAAAAAAAAGCACCCGAGATCGTCTGGCCCTTACACTCCGGACATCTCGCCCACACTTCTACGCTCCCTGTACTTACAAGTACTAGGCTCTCTGATGTAAACTGAATGAGAACGCGGGCGCAGATGGCGCCGCGTTAAATAGTTGAGGGCTACACCCCCACCTCACAAGTTCCCTAGATAGGCTCGCCTGCTGTCGGCAAGCGAGGGCTCGCTAGCCAGCATTTTAGGAGGGGGATACACCCCCACCACACAAGATTCCCAGGTAGGCTCGCCTGCTGTCGGCAAGCGAGGCTCGCTAGCCAGCATTTTAGGAGGGGGATACACCCCCACCACACAAGATTCCCAGGTAGGCTCGCCTGCTGTCGGCAAGCGAGGCTCGCTAGCCAGCTTCCTAGGAGTTTACAGCCTAAGGTTATTTTTGGCTCTGCCACGCTGTCTGCGTCAACTGCCAGAGCGCAAAATCCCGGAAGTTCAGGCTCAACCCCTTCCTCCCCCGCAGCGCACTTTCACCGACCTAACGGTTCTGGGCCTCGTATTAACGACGCCACAATAGCAACAGCAAGAGTCCGCATTGCCGATTACCATGTGTTCGCATGTTTTGAAGACATTATAGCTACATTTAAATTATTTAAGAGGCAGTGTGCAAGAAAATTGTGAAAGAGATTAGCAAGATGTGGAATGGAATTAAAATTTTGAAAAATTGAAGAATGGGGAATTTAGGAAATTGAGTGTACAGAGGACGGCAAACGAGTGCTTGGAAAGGGAGAAATGGCTGAATATTAAGGAGAATGTTCACATAGTTTTTGGTTGTTTTTTTCAATTTTCTTTACCCAGACAGTTAATTCATGTTTAAATATTATAACGTACGGAAAACAATCTTAATTAAATTAATAACTACAATGAATCAGCATTATAAAAAATTCCTTATATAATGTAAAAATAAATGTGTTCATAAACTAGACGAAAAGTAAATTACACTCAATGCGTTTGTCTTTGTCCTTTCTTCATCTTCTGTAACTCGAGATTCGCCTCTCCCCCAATGAAAATATTTCCTCCGCGCCTGGATACAGACAAGGACGAGGAAGTGCACGCTTGGGACAATACGTGCCCCCCCCCCCATCGCGGCGCGGCGCGGCGCGGCAGGCAGCCCCGCGCGCAAATTCATTCCCGCGTCGCGCAACGCCCTGCGGCTCTTTGTGGAGGCACCGACGAAGGCCACACGCCCCGGGGGCCGGGGCCAGGGAGGGGGAACGCGGTGCATTGGCCTCAGCCACAGAGTGGGGATTCGCGCAGTTCTATCACACGGTGTGGAGAGAGATGGAAAATCGGAATGGAAGTGGAACCACTTCCGATTGGAAGCGAAAATGACAAACTTTCAATGTCACTGCAGGCACGACACGAAACACCACTGTTTCAATTCAGGATGCTAACGAAACGAAGCGTTAGAAATAAGTTGGTACGAGTAGTCGCTAGGGAAGTACGTTGGGTGTGAATGACTTCGTAAAATATCGTTGCATCTAATTATTAGAAAAAGAAAGAAAAGCGAACAAATTACAATCTAAAGTGAAATTATAGAGTATCAAATAGTCTCAAAACACACTATTTTCACACATGTCTACCCATCTACAGGATCACATGCCTAACCCTTCTACTTCGGAAATATTTCTAAATTCCGTTTATGAAATTATTTCTTTAAATTACAATATTTTTTACTTTTTCGTAAACTACTTACGCAGTGCAGAACAATTTACATAATGCTGCAGCAAAAAACAGCGACAGAAAAATTCTAGGCCTCCGATACCAAAAAAGTAGATAATCTATGCTCCTGTAGGCAGTAAATTCCTCTAACGCAACGTTTAGTCAGAATCAATGTTTGGTGGGTTCGTGATAACGAAAAAATGGTTTACAGCACAATGCCTGTCCGTTTCTGTTGGACAATACTAGCGGTTGCACAATAGGAAGCACTCATCAAAATTAATATTTCCCGATCGATCTTGATGTCTAGACCCCCTCGAATTTCAAACGTATATTCTTTTTTGGGAGGTACTTCTCAAGAGACCTCAAAAACGTTTTCAAAATGTAAAAAAAATCTCAATTTTTTCACTTTAATTTTTTTTTAGATAGAGCAACGTACGCTTGTAAAAATGGTGCACTTCAAATCTTCTTTCAACTTTCTGAATTTTCGAAAATTGTGGAACTTAAAAAGAAGGTAAGTTCTTTTCAGATTGTTACAGTTGCGCTGATGATTCGAAAGTTGACCGTATGTTTTGAAGAAATAAGTACATCGTTTCAGCTACTGAAAACTACCAAATTCAGCATTATGAAGTGCATTTTTCATGTTAAAATTAGGTACTGATAATGAAATATCAAAAATATCGATAAGCAATGAATGAAGCAATTGTAATTTAATATAAAAAACCTAAAATATGCGCGTCAACTCACTCTTACAATTTTCAGTACTTTGGGGGAGCCCGTTTGTATCCCTGAGTAAGGTTCACAAAGCCGCACTCCGTACGGCTACTGCGATTGGAAAGACAGCAACTGTCCGTCTCCCGTACAGACCGAGGGACATGCATTATGTGCAAACCGTATCTGCAGTAAGCAAAAGATTCAGGTCCGACCATCCGACCATCGCCGGAGCGGTTCTCTGCCGCGCCCTGCCGACTGCACCTCCGTCTCCGCTTTGGCCCCCCACGCCCGCCGCCCGTGCGCCCGCCCACCCGCAGGATCGATATGAGGCGGCACACGGTGCGTCGCCAGTTGCAGAAATATGCACTGCTCCACGCGACGCACCCGCCCTCGAGGCTGCCCGCGGATGGGGAAGGATGCCGATCTCCGCGCCACGCACGAACCACTAATAATAAATGAAAGTCATTTAAAGGTGTAATCACCTACGGAAGAATACAATAAAATCAATCTTATTCCGAATATTAGCAGTCACCGTGTCTCGAAGATTGTTACAGGTCTTATTTTTTCCCACTTGCATATTTTAGACTCAGTGGCGTTAAATCTGTTTTATTACGCATATTATTTTAATATCAGCATTTAAAAACCAGAGTGTATCAATGGATCAAGACTGAGGCAGACCATAAACATTCATCACTAGGCAATGGAAACCTCGTAACTCAAATTTCAACAAAAAATATTTAAACTAAAGTATTACGGTCTCCAAATGTAGCGGTACTTTAAAGTACTTTAGATGACTAATATAACATACTAGGTTTGTACAGCAGAGAAATTGAAGGACGCGTCCTTCTATCATTTGAGGTATTTTATTATTTTGTTTGTTTCTACTGTAAAATTTATTGGCGCGTGACGCTTTGCTTAGTAAATATAAGTCACGAATGACATGATTGATTTTAAATGTTTTTACAAACAACTGCAAAAGTCAAGCAACTCAAACTTCATAAATACAAACATTTTATCGTGTTGGGCCGTGCATTTGTATTAGTCTCAAACTTTCTGCCAACGGAAATTCGATGCCCTATACGCTGAATATGATGGAAAGTTTATACTTCAATCTCAGTAATTTTGCGTCCCCGGGCATTATTTGGGTTTCATCACAAGCCTCATTAGGAATATATTTAATATATACTCTGGTTTGCTTTAAAATCGCTGTAACATTTGGTAGTCAAGAGGTAAAAGCTATCAAGGACCGACAAATTATTAAAACACACATTGAAATACGTAATTAGTTTGGCGAGCTGAATTTCAAATTTTCTTGTGACTCATAATAACTGTTACAAACTTCTATGGCATGTAGAATGGTCCAAAATGATATATTTTGGTGAAATAACATTGTTGAAAATTGCATATAACGCAGTAATACGCAAGTAATACTTGTCACTCATTGTTAGGCAACCCCGTATACACAAATGTTCTACGGGTAATATTCAGATGCAGTCAAGGAGATTTCATGTAGGCGCCGAACATGTGTGCATACTGATTGCCTAAGAATCTGGGAACGCCACACGTATAAATGCATATAGTTCTGTTCAATTGCCTACAATATTTTCTAATGCCATACACAAATTCCCTACATTAGACAAAAGTGAAGTTTGGAACATTTGTTCCGTGATACCCGTGTACAATAGCAGATATCTCTGCACTTTGTAACCAATTTTAACACTATCCTTTTATAATCCGTCTCATACTCGACTTACATCAACCATGCCGCTAACACATCGTTCCATGAATTTTGCAATATGAAATTTTAATATTTTTCCTAACTCACCTTGTGAGAGAAATGCATGTATTACAATTTAGACGTGTAAGAAAGCACATATAACAACAGTACATTATGAAGTTATGATGTAATTATGGGCATTACTGCACAAATGTGATTACTATACCAGCGAGAAACGAGCGGGTAGGGTAGGAACGAGCGGGTGGAAGTAGAAAAACTATAGTAAAAAACAGGATGTCATTGCTCATGAACGACAAAGAACCCTCACCGGAAAATATAGTGAGTGAAATTGTAATTTCTATCAATAGTACAAGTAAGAGACAGCGGTATGTAAAAATACAAATAACGTTTCCTAAATTCACACCTGGGTCTTCCAGTCTTTCACCAAAACTTTCAATGAAGAACTATACTATACCCGATAGTTGAAAATTAATCCATTAAATAAACGTGACTGCGTTGAAGACGGATACTTATAAATGAAATACGCCTAAAAATTTTACTATTTAATATTCCCGGAGACATATTTACAAATGGAGATTTCAACCCGTGAAATAAAAATTTTGTTGCCGTTTACACTCTTCAGTAAAGCGGACAGATATTTTTTGTCCATCGAAAACATTTTATTTCCTTTAACTGAAGGCTGTGCTTCACGAGTAGCAAGCTATAGCGGCCCAATCCTCGTTGCGTAGCTTGTTAGACCAGAAGCGTGTAACCACCCAATGAGTCGATAATCATGCCCGCGTCAATAGACTATTGTTACCATAATAAGCAGAGGTGGCAGCATGCTACGCACACTCCATTGCCGGGCCGGTCATACACCGTTGAGAGGGTGAGGGGGGGGGGGAGGAAGATGGAGGCGGAGACAGAAGGGCCGGGTACTGTGCTCTTCTGAGAAGTAGAACCCGGAAACAATTCTCGAAGAGAGTACATCTCTTTCACTTTTATTCTCCCTCAAAAAATGTCCGACGAATTTTGAAAAAATTGATATGGGACAAAACATGATTTCTGGGTTTTCTGTATCAGGAACATTTTTTCAAATGAATTTCAAATTTGCTGAATAGTTTTCATTTTCGAGATGGCAGCACTTGTTAGATATACGTCACAATAAAATAAATAAATATAGAATAGCTATGTTATATTTAATACAAGGTATTTTCTTTTGTCAAGTTTTAAGTTTTCTGATTTTAAGATTCATGATACCTGTTTTGAAGTGGACTCAGGAGTTTGACGCGGAATCGATTGAATGGAGAACTCATTACATCGAGAGTTTTTACAGAATTCTTGAGCAGTGATGTTACTAGTCCTAACATCTAAAGGTGTGAGCATAACCTTGCTTGGCTTTATCAAAAGATCGGGCGCCACATTTCGAATTCTATGCCTTAATGATTGTCCCGCGGACCAACTTTCGTAACAAACTGGGTGTTCCTGGTGCAGCTATCTTACTCTCAGACGAAACACAAGTAATTAGTGCAATTCTTTATTTTTAGTGCCAATGCCACAAAAAGATGTAGATAATTAAATGGTTGCATTCTTTATGCTGAACCTTGGGTTTAGGAAGTTCCAAACCCCTAACCACCCATTCAGTTTACCTAGTAACTTCTTATGTTTGGGAAAGCTGTAATTGAAATGTACTATGCAACCTCTGAACTTGATTTCTGCCATTATTCGGTGATTGAGGAAGCAAACAAAATGTCCTATTCTCCACGCCACACTTGCATGACTTAATGCCCACGCGCCCCCTTGACCCGGAAGTGGGGAAGTTGGTTGCCTGGGTCTCCCCAGAAGGGTTTTGGAGCGCACTGTACTTTGAGATGTGTTTATAAATCTTCAAGCTTCTCAATACCTTCTGAGGAACGCTTTATGCACGTAACTGGCGCCCTTATCTTTCATATGCTTGTCGTCCTTTCCCAAGACATCTTCGCAAAGGAAATGTGATGCGGCACTGAGTAACCCTGCGCCGCACTTTTTTACTACTCCTTGCCATTCACAGCCGTTGACGACCGAAACGCACAGTAAGCGGTTTGACAGCAATCGCACACCACGGTAAATGTTATATAGATCTTTTTATAGAAACTATTTATGTTTATTTTACCAATTTATTTTTATTTATTTATTTATGTTTATTTTACCAATTTATTTATTCATTTGTTTATGTTTATTTTACCTATTACATGTACCTATTTCTTTATATTTTACCAATTTATTTATTTATATAACTTCAAAAATACGAATTAAACTATGTGACGTACTGAGGGGAGAAGTGCCAGTTGAAGTTGCAAGCAAGAATTTACGCTTTCATATCAGTTTCCTTTTCGGCATTGGGTCTTTCTAGTTCGTTTCCGTATATTCTAAAATAAAATATACTCGTGTGAAACATACATTCGCCATTCCTAATCTGATTAAATATACTTATATTATGACAATATATTTACATAATGATACTATTTTTACATCACATTGTAAAATGTTTACATTATATTAATTAAATTATGTTACTAATTTTTTTAATATTTTAAAATGTTTTCTCATTAGAGGAGAATTTCTTACATACATGTGACGAAAAACTAATAGAAATCGTACGTCTTTTTGTTCAGTAAGTGAAGCAAGCAAATGTTCATTAAACACATGAAGTACTACTTTTTTAAATGTTATTTGAAAAAAACAAGTTCATAGAAATGAGTAAATCACTTGTCGGTCCTAAATTGTTTATATAAAATTAAAATAAACACGTTCTTTAATAAACAACGGCATTTTTGACACTTTCTTTTCCTTTTTACTAAGAGGTGACGGAATCACCCAACGCTTCTATTCGTTACGAACAATGACGCTGTCGGGTAAAAGGTTAATTCTATGATACAGGGGTTCTTTGCGAGCAAGAAAAAAATGTCACGTTGACCAGAGAGATTTGGTGAAGTTCTACACAACGCAAAATGGATAATGTTGAAAGAATGGTGGCACGCAAAGAAGCCCAGTTACAACACGTGTGTCCAAATAGCTTTTAATAATAAATTTTAATAACGATTCGCGATTTTCTGCCAGAGAATTAGGACAATGAAATGATTGCAATGAGGATATGAGAGATTCCCCTTTAGGCAACAATGAAGCAACGACAACAAAAAGTGACTTCATGTGGGAATGACAATTGTTCTTTATTGGGGGAAGATGAAAACTATTTATCATTTTATATACAATTATACGTGTCAAATATCGTAACTGGAACAAGATTAATTAATACGTACGGAGATCTTCACCGTCATATAAAGAGTTTAATATCCAGAAACTTGAAGGCAGGATAATGAAATAGTACGAATTTGTCGCAAGACTGCGCTTTTTCCTTCTAGTGAAAAGCTCTATTCCAGATTTTTGAAGCTGTCCAAGATCATTTGAAAGACGGAACTATATTAACAGATCCAATTTTCAATTTAAAGCTCAATTTCCTAAGCAATTTAACTAATATAGATTTGGTGGGAGATTCATTACATTAGGGAAGAAATCTTCCAAATCAGGGAATAAAAGATCAAACCCGGTCTTATAATAGTTTCGTTTATCATACATAAAATTCATTTTTCTACATCAAAATTACTGCTTTGTGTTACCGACCTCCCATTGTTTGTCATCGAGGACGATAAAACATTAAAAATTTTTATATACGCGTCCGTGCTCTTTTGAAGCAAGGTATTGTGTCCGGGAAATTTACGAACAATGTTATCCCACAGTGCACATCATTTATGTAACTAAAACAATGAGCTATTCACACAAACCATTGTGAATTGTGCATTTTTAATTGCCAGCGGAATAAATGACAGTTGTTGATTTTACACAAGGTTTGTGACGTTTTAATTAAAAATCATTAAAACTATTCGATTTATCACGAATGCAAACTGTTACACAATATTGCAACAATTCGCCCTTACACTGCATTTTTCTTCATCATTACGTTGATATTTCACGATTGTTTAATAAACACAAATAGAATCGCAGTTATAAACTTACATAATATTCTTTCCTATTAATTATTTCCTTCACCAACCAATAAGTCTATCAAGATAAAACAGAAGTATATTTCTACTACTCACGTTGATGTTCGTTTTCTTTACACGATTTGTTAGACGCTTTTAAGAGAATCATTAAGGAAAGAGAACAGAAAAAGACATGGCGCAAGCAATCACCGAAAATGCAACATATATTGCTAGAAGAATTCAAGTCGGAAACAAATATAGAATTATTCATAGGTGAAGAAGTGGGGGACGGAAATTGATTTTTATTATTAAAACCTGTATTTAATGTGAGAGACTAAATAAAAAAGCTGACTAAGAAAGCTAAAAGGGAAAGAAACGACAGTCGGTAACATTGAAATAAAATAGAGAAGATAAAGCAAGGAATTACTCGGGTTAGTAAACGGGACAAGACAGCGCAACATCACATTATGTGCCCTTAATACATAAAATACAACACTCCATATCACCGAGAGAGAAGACCTGCAAAGTGCGATTGCAGGATTGGCCGACGGATTGCAGGATTGGCCGCAGGATTGGCCGACGTACTGAAGCCGGTGGTCGGAAGTAACTGGCAGGGCGCGGGGTAGCCGGCCGGGTCAGCGGGTCAGCGCAGCTCGCCTGGCTGTAGAGTGGCTTGGCGCGGTGTGATGTGATGTGCACTACGACCCGACCCGACCCGACCCGACATGACACGATCCGATCCGATCCGACTCGGCCCGACCCGGCCCGACCCGACCCAAGGCCCGGCAGGCAGCGATGCGCGGCGAGGCGACGGCGTGTACGCGAGCGGCCTCGTGCGCGCGTGTGTGTGTGCGCGCGTGCGTGCGCGAGCGCGCGTGTGTACGTGTGGGCATGTGACGTCAGGGGGCGGCCGAGTGCACGGGCCAGTGCCCTGCGCCGGCGGATTAATCGGAAGCCGTAGGCCGCACGGCCGAGCACCTGGCGCGCCCCGCCACAAACAGCCCGAGTGTCGCTCCGCCTCACACGCCTCACCCCGCGCGCTGCGCTCCGCCTCGCAATATTGCCCGGTCGATCTCCGTAGCCCCAACAGTCAGCCAGTTACGCCCTATCCACCATGCTCTTTCAATATAAATTTACATACAGTTGTGTCAGAATAATTGTCACAAACTTCCAGGGCATGTAGAGGACTCGAAAATGATCACTTTTTGCCAATGAATATATGGTGAGAAATTTCATTTAACGAAGTTACACGTGTTGGCCACAATTGTTGAGCAACTTCTCCAGCAATGCTGCAACTTTGTTATATGAGATTTCCCCGTATTTCCTTCATGCCCTCGAAGCTATTAACATTTATTCTGGGGCATCCTAACCGTCCGACCGTCAGTTATTTTCTTTCCCCTCGTTCCACCGAATTCCCTGATGTTACAATGTTCTGCTCTTCATCTCCAACCTTTGCTCTGTGTTTCGAAATGTCGCGCACGGTCCCACACCACGGTCGGTCCGTCGGCCGGCCAGCCAGCCAAACTACCTCGCCTTCTCTCACTTCTCCGGCTTCTACCCCGCCATCTCATTTCTTCCTTCCCCCGCGTTCATCGTCTCACACCCACTACCCTTCGCCCCACCCCGCCACGCCTGCCTCCGTTAGGTCTCTCTCCCTCTCTTTTCTCTCCACCCGGGCCGGGTCGGGCCGCGAAATCCCACAACGCCCCGTTCACCTTCGCCCAGTTCGGTCTCCGCGCAATCAGGTTCTGCATCACTTCGTAAAGCGCTTTCTTCCTCGCGCCCCCGCCCACTGGCGCTGCCCGCCCCGCGCCTCACGCCCCACGTCCCCACGCCACGCACCTTACGCGGAACCGGCCGCTGCTGCGTTCGCCGGCTGAAATAACACTGAAGATCGATAGGCTACGGCCAAGAAAGAAAACCAGGTGCTCAGATGTGCGTCCGAGTGTAGCTCTCAGATGAGGCCGCGAAAAATGACGAGATGGCAATCGTACAGGGTGCCACCTAGGGTTTTCACTATCGGTCAGCGGTGGCAAACGAAAGCTGGAGAAAGAAACGAGGTCCAAGCGCACGACGAGTAAAGAGAGAATTAATGGACAGAAAGATAACGAAAAGGCAGAGCTATCGATTGAATAAGGGAAAGAATGACTTGGAGAGGTAGTCAAATAAATTAACCAATATTCACAACAGGAAAGAAAATTGAGAAAAAAGAATTGCGAGAAAGAGTAAATATGGAAGTCATAAATCTCACAAATTAAAATTAGAAGAACAATTACTTAGTTTTGTAGACCTAAGAGTTCACTAGAGGGAGAAAAAACTAATATTAAACATTACAAATATTTATCTGTCGAAATAGGTAAATTATTGTTAAAAACTACCGTTTAGTTATTGTATTTCATGAACTCAACAATTATAATAACCTAACGAATGATTTATTTCGTTTATAAATATAACGTAGCACAAGATTCGCACATTACTCTCAAAAATACAAATCCATTTTAAGGAACATCTTAAGGCACGCAAAAATCATGAGAACGATAAGGATTTTTTAGCACCATTATAAGTAAATCAATAGGAATATAGTAAAACTACGATCACATGAGATGAATGATAGAAACGGTGTATACCATGACTGTTCTCAAAAACGGGGAGAGAGAGATGAACTACCCGGCAACGGAAACTAGTCTCTTCAACAATACGCTACTTTGCGAGAATTGCGGTCGATTTCATGAAGGGTATAAAGCCACAATATGTGACATCACATATTGTGGCTTAATACCCTTTGTGAAAGGTGAAATCTATCGCAATTCTCGGACTTTTCCAAAGACTTTTCAATATATTTGCTTCCGAAACTTCCAATAAAATTCTCAGAATAATTGGTAAACTAAAAAAGTATGTAGCTCGATTAGACGAATTTCCGGATTGTTCGTTACAGACTTGAGCGCCTGCCATCACTATATATTAAATGCTCACTTATATTTTCAATATAGCGAGGATTAAGCTATTTATCAAAGAAACTTGTCTGCGTACAAATGAAAACCTTTCCTCCATAAATATAAAGAGTTTTCAAAATTCATTTTCAGAATGTATTTAGAAAATAAAACCTATAGAAACCGAAATACTTTCTTTTTTTAAAGATGCTGCTTCATCAATGAATAAAAATTAAGCACATTTACGCATCTTTTAAATAATTCGAAAGCGTTTCTTGTCACTGATAATATTTTGCTTTCAAAATTACCTTCTTATGGCATCTGCGCCATTACGCTATACTGCTTTCTTTAACAACCAGTACATATAGTATTTTAACATAACGTACTGGAATAAAAAGACGTCACTTCCCTTTTCGATTGCCAATTGAACATTAGGTCCCGCAGGCTTCGATTGCAGACCTATTCTCTTCCTTTTATTCGTAAAAATATGTCCTTGATTTGAAACGGCAGAAGAGTGCTCTTCTTTGATGTGTACGAATAACAAGCAAATGACATGCACGGAGTTCCGGCAAGCCTCTCTTCATTAAATTTGGAATATAAGCATTGCATTACTTCATTTATAGATAAGAGGTTTTTTAAATCTTACTCAAGAGTGGGAACATATTTTCATACAATTTTGACATCTATAATTACACCGCATGTGGTAGAAATCATTCAGGGGACTGTATCAACAGCTTACTATAAGAAATCCCCATACGTGTATGTTGACAACACAGCCCGATGACATTGACTACAATCGACACACATGTTTAAATGAGAAGTTTAGTATTTTCTGTTTTATATGTGGAATTAGGAACTATACTGACCATAAGAAACGAAAATGATATTTATTTGAAAATGATATAAATGCGTTGTACACGATTTGTATTTTATAATTCTAGAATACTAAAATGTCTAACAAATATTGTACTTCGGCTCCTGGGTCAATGATAATCTAAATTGATTTTTCATCCAGTTTTCTTTGAACTATTACGCAAACGCTCAGATAGGCCCTTGTTTAGTTCTTTACATAATGAAGGTTAACAATCAGCGTACGTTCTCTTGAGATAAGAGGTGTGAAAGAGAAATTTAGTGATTTTGTCAACTATACCATAAAAAATTGTTCTGTTCTCGCAGTAGCGAGTTGATTATTAAAGGTTTTGGTAGATTTCGCGCATGGCATAATTGATAGATTTTTAGTACTCTGCCAATGCTTGCCTGTGCGGTCGACAATTCTCATCTTGTCTTACTTTTATAGTATTTTGTTTTGTGAGAAGTTCATTTCCACTGTTTTATTTTGATGATTAACAACTTACAAAAACTTAGTCGTCATCCTCATATCGGCCTTTCCGGAGCCAGAATTCGACTAGATTTGAAGACAAGCCTCCAAAGGCGGGTAATTATTTAAAGCCTCCAAAGATTAGTAATCCAAAGGTTTGTACATCATCCTAAGGCGTAGCCTCCAAAGGTCGGTAATTATTTAAATAAAAATATCTTCCAAGACGACATCTCTCCTCCCTACTGAAAACTTCGAGGCCAGCTGTGTGTACGAACGCGTGTGATGTCAGGGTTCGGCGCACGATCCTGAACACGAGTCTGCGCACTTCCCCGCTGTAGTTGAGATCCGGCGACGCTCGAGCACACACTTCACCAGGTGGCCACGTCACCCGCGCTCTCTCTGCGGCTCCGATTCCGCGAAGAAAGACGCCCCCGCGCCCCTCGCCGGCCCCGCCCGCCACGGGCCAACGAAACCTGGAGCAGACAGGCGTTCGCCAGCCAGCGAAGCATACTACTCGCGGCTCAAGGTTCCCAGAAAGGAATGGTATCGGCGAAGTTGCGACATCCTTTTTCGCGTGACATGATTAAAATATTTAATCCGTACAGACACATTTTTACTCGGTGGAATACCCCGAATATATGTTCCGGATAAAGGGCGAAACTGGCTAAATCCCGAATGAATATTATTTCGTAGCGCATCCAGAAAGTAAGTTTCCCTATTTTGTAAAATAAGAGACAACATAGTTACATGCAAAAGTTTATTGGCAACAGGTACAGCAATGTTTGAGCTAATTTTCGACATAGTCCCCTCACGAATTGAGACACTTGCAATTAGTGGTATCAACTTTTGCATATCTGTCTCGTAGAAGTGTGCCGCGTGCGTCTGGAACCAGCTTTACAAAGTCGTCTTAAGCTCTTCGTCGTTGAGTAAATTCTAACGGGAGGACACAAATGTTTTCAGGTGCAGGAAAAGATGAAAATCACAGGGAGCGAGATCAGCACTGGGTGGGAGACGATTGAACAGCACAGTACGGAACACGTAGAGTAAGTAAGCAATAAGTACAGTACAGTAAGAGCACGCCAACAGCTGCAGTAAGCATGCCGGTACGATCTGACGACGAATTTCGATCGGCGAGATGTGTTGTGCAATGGGGAACTTTATCACGGACCGAAACTCGCAGAAGGCCGGAGGACGAATAAGCGCCGCCATTTCGGGCCACTGCTGTGGCGCTACTGGCACTCGGCGGGACCTGTCCATGATGATACGACACATGATGCCGGCACGTGATACATACGTCAAATGTCTGTTACGCACGCGCAATCTCCCTGCCTACATGCGTGTACTTTCAAAGCAAAAAATAGGGAAACTTCCTTTGTGGATGCGCCTCATACATAGTTAATGTTTACAACATCCGAAATGAGTTGTTAAAGTCAGAAGCAGAAACAGCTTTGAAGCATACATCGGTCTTCAAACAAGATAAAGTTAACATTATTCAACACGAGGGGGCTAGAGCAGTTTAACAATACGATACGGAGACGAGAAATAGCAGATACGTGATAAACAAGAGTTAGGGTGCTGATGGGAAGTCAATAAAGCTATAGAGAGATGAGACGTTTAGTTTCGAAATTCACAGTGTCAGTCTTAATTTCCTATTTTACATGTTACCACTAAACCTAACCTCACCCTTCACTACCGCATTTCGTAAATGGTGAGGGCACCCTATGCCTTCACCTACTACCTTAAATCTGTGAAACTACTGTTGATGCCAAATTTCTTCTTGCAATTCACATTCACTTCTCACATTATTAATAATCACATTACTATAGTCATCACACTGTCTGGAACCAATATTATCCGGAATACGATCATCGTTCTTCATACAGTTTTATCCACCCCGTCTAGCTAAAGTGCTGTTTAACATTGCACTTTTAACATTAACCATATTTCGATCTTTATCTGCGACTTTATATTCTACGACGCCTGCATGCTCTCTTCGATCGGTTGCGCCGCGAAAACACTGCCTTCTGAGACACTGCGACGAGCCGCGAACCGATGTTTGCACCCCGTAGGGTGCAGTTCTGAGAAGACTGGATGACCGATTCATGGAAGAATCTTATATTTTCTGCGTTTCTACATTTTCGTACAAAAAAATTATATATTCTTGTTCGTCTTTCTAGAGTGCACCTGCGTCCTAGAGTACGTCTTTTGGCAGAGCGAAATCTGGACACTTCAAATATACTCGAAATATTTTTTTATTTATTTAATAGGTAATTATTACAAACAAATTAGCTTACTTGATCCTATGTGGCTAGGCCGAAGGCCTTTAAGCCATTACAATACCTACATCCTTTTGCGTTCTAATCTTTCGAATTCTGGTATTCACCCCAAATGGTCTCTCCATCGCATCAAAGCCGCGGAAAAGAGACCAAAAGGTACGGCTCAGGAAAAGAACCCTGAAGGGGAAAAAACCTGCCGTCAGAATCCTACTTGAAATATTCAGCTAGCGTAGGCGGTGCTGCCATTTCGTCGCAGTTAGCAGGCAGCTCCGCACCCGCCAAGAACGACATTCAATCTGAGAAGAACCACAGTCACCCTTCTGACGTGATGAAAATAAATGTAAATACTGAAAGGTAATGGCCAGCGTTCATTTCAAGCGGCTACATTGAAGTTGGTACTTCTACATAGATCCGGAATGCGAAGGAATTTGCCATATTATGACAAATGGCTATATTATGAACAATAGTTAATTATATTAGTGAGTACACTTCACATCTACACCAATACATAAGCAAGTTAATATTAATTCTGGATGAAAATTAACCTCTTCATACGTTCTACAAAATCTACAAACCGGGAAGCATATTCGTACTACTAATTATAGCCTCGCCACCACTTCTATTAAACAGTAAATAATTGTGTTAGTAATCATAGAGCATTTTGATATTTATGTTGGTAATACTGGAAAACTGATCCAACAGCGCCATCTTTGGCGAGTGTCTTTTGTTCCGAGTTCAGATTGAGCTCAGTCGTCAAGTACATTTCAATGTAAAAACATCTAGCAATAAAGATCAAAATATTAAGCAAAAGGCAGTTTTGAATTTCATTTCAAGACATCATCATTAACATTTTGGCGCCCAACAGCGGGACTCTCGACGCCTGAGAGTATTGAACATTTCATAAAAGTCAAAACATCAAGTCGCGATCAAAAACGCGAACAGAGACGCCATTGCAAGCAGCGTCAAACAAGAGACAAAAACGCAGACATCAGCAAGAAGTTAGTTCAAACAACATCAAATATAGCCAAATAAAAAGTTCCGACACGTCAATCTTGGTCATCGTGACAACAGCGAAGTCCAGGACGGAAATATTTTGGTTATCGTGGGTAGCAACAAAGACGCCAGTACAAGCAGCGTCACACAAGGTTCCACAAAGTTCCAGAAGCAGTCTACAAACGCCTATTTTTTGATATCTCAACATCGACAACGCATCGGTCGGACATCGGACAGCGACGTGGCAGAGAACATCGACAGAAGTGCAGGTTAGTGAGTCGCCAGACAATCATTCTTTCGAATTCCTAATTTCATCCTAACCTAAGTAAAGTTAAAAACATTCAAGTGAACCTTCACATTCGCATATTGTTCAAGTCAAAAACATTGACGCAAATGTAAAATACATATATTGTTCAAGTAAAAAACATTGGCTCAAATTTCAAATATACACATATTACTGAAGTCAAAAACATTGACTCAAATTTAAAAAAATATATTATTCAGATGAAAACATTGACGCTACTATTTTCGAATACTGTATCAATCAAACTGAAAACATTGACTTATTTTTTAAATATTGTTTTCATCAATACCGAAAACTATTAACCCATAACGCTCCAAACCCATTCGCAATTCAGGATGTCGCAATTAGCCAAATTGAAGCAAAGTCGTGCACGAGTAAAAGGTTTCTTGACCAGAACAGCCAATTCTATCACCGAAGCCACTACAGCGGCCGAAGCAAAAGTGAAGTTAGAGAAGATTGGAGAATCATGGAAGAACTTCGAAGATATTCAGCAGGAGATCGAGGAATATACACCCGAAAATGAAAGTGCAATACCGGCATTTGACTTGGAATGCGAGGGTGAACGTGCTTTATTTGAAAAGCAGTACTTCGAAGTAACTACGAAGCTTTACACCATCATCGATTTGGCAACGGAGCCAAAACCTGCTACTGACAATCAACCCAATCTTCAAAATCAAAATAATCATCAAGTTAATTCAGCCAATGGGAATGCTTCGAAGCTATCAGAAATAAAACTTCCAGAATTCAGCGGTGATTATGGAAAATGGTTGTTCTTCAAAAACAGTTTTGAAACCACAATTCACAACGATGAAAGTATACCCAATGTTCAAAAACATCAGTACCTCGTCGGAGTATTGAAAGGAGAAGCACTAAATGTAATCGAAGGATTCACAATCAGCAATGAAAATTACATAAATGCTTGGAATCTTCTAAAAGCCACATATGACAACCAGATAATGATAATTGAGACACACACGGAAGAACTCTTGAAGTTTCCCGACATTAGCAAAGACAACAAGGTCGATTCGATGAGAAAATTGAACTGGCACATTCAGACAAACATATCAGCCTTGAAATCTCAGAATCAGCCTGTAGATTACTGGGTCTCATTAATAATACATTTAGCTAAGAAGAAGCTCGACTATGCGGAGCAACGCGATTGGCAAGAGAGAAACAAGAATCGTACACCAGAAAATATGCCAACGTTAACTGATTTCACAAAGTTTCTGGCAGAGAGATGTCAGTCATTGATGTTACTACGACAAAACAGACCCAAATCTACAAATTTGAAGACATCCTATCAAAAGGATAGAGCGCAAAATAAAAAGCTAGTCCTGATGAATACATCGTCCAACTGCATTTTGTGTGGAAATGGAAATCATCTTCCTTTCAACTGCGAGGCGTTATTGAAACTATCGCCAGATAACAGAAGAAAACTACTTATGGAAAAGAAATGTTGTGTAAACTGTTTGAAGTATGGGCATTTTTCTAAGGATTGTCGATCATCAAAATGTAGGAAGTGCGACATGCCACACAACACTACTTCACAAAGATGGTTATACTTTGAGCAACGCGGAGAAACCAGCAGTTTCGGAGACAACTCCCCAAGTACAAAACTCTGGGAGCACTCCAGCATCCCAACGACTAAATGTAGCTTTGGCCAGAAAGACAAAATTTCAAATTTTACTTTCTACCGCACTCGTCTACGCAGAAGACAATCAAGGGAAGAAAGTCAAATGTCGAGCGTTATTGGACCCAGTAGCACAGTTAAATTTAGTAACAACAAATTTAACCAAAAGGCTTAAATTAAAACACAAATCAGAAGCTACAGTTCAGCGGAGTTTCAGCGCAGTGTGTCCAAGGGGAAGCAAAAGGAGTCGACCAAATACGCATTTCCTCAATGCAGAACCAGTTCGAGGTAGAATTGGAATGTCTTGTGGTACCTTCGATAACGGAACAATTACCTCAATCAAAGGTCAACGTGGACGAAGTACTTGTGCCAAGTCATATCAATCTTGCAGACCCATCTTTCAATGAGCCAGGAGATATTGACTTACTGCTTGGAGCAGGCTTTTACTGGAAAATCGTTGTTGGCGAACCTAAGAATCACATCGATGGTCAGCCAGCTCTACAAAACACGCAACTAGGGTGGATTCTTGGAGGTGAAGTACAGAGTAAAGGAAATGGAAAAGCCACGTGTCTGTCAGTTACCAATTATCAATTGTCACAGCAACTAGAAAGGTTCTGGAAACAAGAGGCTACACCAGAAATAAAATATCAGACAAAAGAAGAACAACTTTGTGAGAAACTGTTTGCAGATACCACAACCAGAGATTCAACAGGTAGATTCATTGTCAGGTTGCCAACACGACCTGAGGTTGTTCTGGGTGAATCCAAAGAACAAGCCAAGAGGAGACTTGAAGGACTCGAGCAAAGATTTATCAGACAGCCAACTCTAAAACAAGCATATTGCGAGTTTATGGATACGTATGAGCAGCTCGGTCACATGTCGCTTATCGAAGACACACCACTGGAAACAGGAGAGGCTTATTTCATACCTCATCACGCAGTTTTACGTCCGGACAGCAGCAACACGAAGCTGAGAGTAGTGTTTGATGCGTCTGCGGCAACCACAAACGGAAAATCATTGAACAATAAATTAATGACTGGTCCGAATTTGCAAGCGGAGTTAGTCAATATCATGATTCGATTTCGTACTCACAAATATGTTATCACAGCAGACATCGAGAAGATGTTCACGCAGATTACAGTACATCCTGAAGACAGATCACTGCAACAGATTTTGTGGAGAAGAGACGCTCATATGCCCATAAAAACATATCAATTAAATACGGTTACTTATGGCACGGTTTCTGCTCCGTTTCATGCGATGAGGTGTCTGCGAGAACTTGCTACTGTATACGATCAGCAGTATCCTTTAGCAGCAAAGGCGATACGTCAGGACTTTTACATGGATGATTGTATCACGGGTGGCGAGACCATAGACACTGTGATGCAGATGCAAGAAGAGCTGTTGCAGTTACTCGAGAGAGGAAACATGGTACTAAGGAAATGGAGGTCCAATGACAAACGGATTCTACAAAACTTAAAAATTCAACAAAACACTCACGACTTGATGATAGTGGACAAAGCAGAAGCCTGTAAGACATTGGGACTTGTCTGGGATTCTCAGCGAGACACTTTGCAAGTTCAAGTCACCTTCTCATAGAAACCAGCAATCACAAAACGAGATGTTTTATCCAAGATTTCTCAAGTGTTCGACCCGCTTGGTGTTATAAGTCCAGTTCTCATCACAGGGAAGATAATAATGCACCGATTATGGGTAGATGGACTCGACTGGGACGAACCACTCAACCAGGAGCAGCTCGACATTTGGGACGAGTATTACGCTTCATTGGCACTGTTAAACAAGCTGACAATCACTCGAAATGTGCATCCACATAACCAAGAATTCAGGTTCGATGTCTACGGATTCTGTGATGCTTCTGAGAAAGCATTTGGAGCTTGCATTTACGCAGTTAGCAAAAATCATGATGGAGTTGTTACCTCCAGATTGATTAGTTCAAAATCGGCAGTCGCTCCCAACAGAACCATATCTTTACCTCGATTAGTATTAGAAGGAGCACTTCTTCTCGCAAAACTTCTGAGAGAGGTAATGGACGCAATCTCACACCGAATAAAAAATACCTTCCTTTGGAGTGATAGCACAATAGTGTTGGGTTGGATCAAGATGAACCCCGACTACTGAAGTCATACGTTGCGAATAGAGTTACCAAAATTCAGGATGCAACTGTGCATGCAACATGGGACCACGCCCCTTCGAAAGACAACCCAGCAGACCTTATATCTCGTGGAATTTCGCCAGAAGAGATTGAACACAAGGAGCTTTGGTGGTCCGGACCTGAGTGGCTAGCTACAGCAACACCACGTCAAGTTCTTCAATGGAACCAGAAACCGATCTGCCAGAGCTGAAGAATTTAAAGACGACCCTAACCATAACGAATACTTCCCGGAATTTGCATAAATATTCCTCCTTTTTAAAATTACGTCGATTGATTGCTTACTGGCATAGGTATCTTGGAAACATCCAATCCAGAATACATGTGAAGACTGGAAAGATGGCACCGAAAGAAACAATGACTGGCTACTTAAAGCCCGAGGAACTGCGTCAAGCAGAAACTAGCATCATTCGATGGACTCAGATGGAAGCATTATCCTCATTTCGAAAGAACGTGATAAAGAAAGAAAAGCAACCTAAGGGCAGTCCACTAAAATCACTCGATGCCTTCGTCGATGAACACGGATTGATAAGAGTCGGCGGAAGACTGAAATATTCATCACTCACGGAAGAGCAGAAATATCCTATCATTTTGCCAGCCAACCATCATATCACAACATCAATTATGAGAAGAGAGCACGTTCGACTGCACCATTGTCCACCGGAGCAACTTTTGCATGCCATTCGTCAGAGGTATTGGCCGATTGCTGGTCGAAGAGAAGCTCAGAAAATTGTTCGAAAATGTTTGAACTGTTTTCGTTTCAACCCTTCCATTCCGGAAGTTCGTATGGGCGATTTACCAAAAGAAAGGGTCACTAAGGTCACCAGACCTTTTACTGTAACAGGGGTGGATTACGCCGGCCCGTTTCAACTTCGAGAGAGTAAGCGGAGAGGCAGGCTTCAGATTTTCAAATGCTACGTAGCAGTTTCACTTGCTTCAGCACAAAGGCTGTGCACCTAGAGCTTGTCTCGGACCTAACACCTTTTTGGCAGCCTTACAGCGATTTATAGCACGTAGAGGAATCTGCTCGCAGATGTTTTCCGACAATGGAAGAAATTTCGTGGGCGCTGCGAATGCGTTAAAGGAGCTGAATTCATTCCTCACGAGGGAGTCATCAGACATCGCTTCACACTTAGCAGAGCAACATATATCCTGGCAATTCATTCCTCCTCGATCGCCACATTTTGGAGGATTGTGGGAGGCGGCGGTAAAAATAATGAAGCGACATTTGTACACAGTGTCTCAGGGACGCATATTCACCTTCGAAGAACTATCTATTTTGCTTTGCGACATTGAGGCAATCCTGAATTCGCGACCCCTGACCCCACTCACTAGCGATCCTAATGATTTGAGTGTCCTCACCCCCGCCCATTTCCTAATTGGCGACTCACTAGTTCAACCCATGCAGTCAAGTCATATCCAAGAACCCGACAATCATTTGTCAAGGTGGCTGCACCTGAAAAAGGTTCGTCAGATCCTGTGGCAGCGATGGCAGCGAGAGTATCTGCAGGAGCTGCAGCGAAGAACGAAATGGAATACGACAGATCAACGCGTCGAGTTAGGCAATTTGGTTCTTCTTATTGAAGAAGGAGTACCGCCTTTGAGGTGGTCACGAGGGCGAGTAATCAAACTACATCCCGGACAAGACGGTGAAATTCGAGTAGTCACAGTAAAAACCCCTGAAGGTGTCTTCACAAGGAGCGTCAAAAGGCTGTGTCTACTGCCAATTGACGATTAAGATTGTACTCACGACGAATATTAAATCATTATATAAAAGTAATTTTTTGGTTTTGAAAGCGCACCTTTCAAGGAGGGCCAGAATATGTTAGTAATCATAGAGCATTTTGATATTCATGTTGGTAATACTGGAAAACTGATCCAACAGCGCCATTTTCGGCGAGTGTCTTTTGTTCCGAGTTCAGATTGAAATGTACTTGACGACTGAGCTCAATGTAAAAACATCTAGCAATAAAGATCAAAATATTAAGCAAAAGGCAGTTTTGAATTTCATTTCAAGACATCATTAACAAATTGTGTAATTGTGCCCTTATATAAATAATGGCATTTGAAAATGTTAAATCAGTATTCACTCCGATAACTACAAGAAATTTGTCTATCTATACCAAAACTGCACAACCCGCTTGACCATGTAATATTTTTTATCTAATCTGTAAAAAAAAACCTTATGAACCGTACAAATTTTTTTGTATAAAAATACGATATCACATACAGGTAATAAAAGTTCTAAAGATTGACTGTCACTGCAGTCAATTTTTAGCTCTCTAATAGCCGATATTATACAAATACTTAACGCTTCCTCTTTACTGCTCTCACATTTTCACAGAAGGTATCGCAGTACATTTTACATTTTACATTTTATCGTACGTTGTTTGTAACGCGATTAACTTCAAACAAAGAGCATTTTAAATGGCATTGTAAATGAATTTGTGCAGTGGAAACCGCCGGACAAAACCCTGTAATAAAGAGGGAGATAATGAGAGCTTTTATTTTAGTCTGCGTGTGCATACCTCAACTAGTGGAGCTAAAACAGTACATAATTTCTTGTATTATTTGTACTGTTACGCAACGTAATATTCCTCCTACTAATACTTCTTCATCCTACTAATACTTCAAGAAACTCGTCAAAATGTCTTTACCAAATGAAGCGTGAAGATTGGATTAAAATAAATCAATTTTTGAAAATCGAAAGGTTTAATGAGAATAGCTCATCCGGTAATGAATTTAGTGTAATGTACTATATAATTAAAAAGTGTAAAAAACTATTAGTCGTTTACAGAAATCTTGTTTAAGTGCAAGTGCTTTGACAATTATGGGAAGACCTGCAGCGAGAGAGAAAAAGCTGGACACGCACAGACGTTAAAAAAACACTTCCGGTATACCAGAAAACCTTAAAACTTACATGTCCATTTATACCCTCAAACCCATTATTTTGCGGAGTTGCGTAAACTTTTCTCCATACTACTCACGCTAGAAAGTAAAAAGCTACTTATCCATGAGAATCTAGCGGAAAGAGCAACAATTAATTATAAACCAAAATTGACTAGAGCACTTCAAACGGAAAATAAAAGAAAACAATTGCATACAGAGAAGGCAAGAAACTTAATTTTACAGTTCATGTCACGCACGTTTCTATACATTAAAATCCTCTTATAACACACAATTACATTATTTTCAGGATGTATTGACAGATAGTATACATACATTTAGCATGTAGGTTAGGTGGTACTACTAGTGGCCTGCAATAGCAAAAAATGCTGCAATAGCAAAAATGCCGCCACACAAAATGGACTTCCAAAACCACGCACGCTGCTCAAGAACAACAAAGAAAATACTCACGTATAACACAGATATAAATTAAATTTTTAACAAAAACAGACTTCACAAATACTGCGACAACATATTACATATGTACACAAACAGGACAATAGTTATTTAAAGGCCCAGAATACCGAAAAATTCTGTTCCACTACGCAATACCTACATAGTAAATTTTTAATGGCAGGCGGCTTGTTCCTGGCCGTCGCATAACAGCTGTGTCGGAAGCAGTGACGTATTGGATGTAGAGTTCATTTACTCTCCCTCGCGCATAACATTTTCAATACATTTGCCTACTGCCAGGCACGAACGAATTTATTCGTTGGTGCCCACCGATCAACAAAGAATCTCTTCACCATTATCGCTCTGGAAAATACTGCTGCTTTGTTTCCCGGAGTTATGACCAGAATCGCAACTGCATCAAATTACAACATGAGTGGTGCCGCAATCTACCTGCAGTTATATTACGCCGAGACGTCTTCGCCCCCCTCCCACCCCAGAAGCCTCACTCGACCCTTCGGCCACGTCACCCCACCTTCTGACCGTCACCCAGTTTTCTAAATCATCTCGCACTTCCGAGAAACCGCAGAATTTCGTTCTCCGTTCAGATACTGAAAGCTAGTGCGCTTACACATCTGGCATAGCCATTAACAGATTTTTTTGGAATAAATTCTTGAATATATTTTCAACTCGCGGCATTCGATAAATTGCTTCGCGAAAGAAAAGATCTGAAGTTGTTAAAACTCTTCATACCTTCACAACGCGTTTTGTTCTGAATTTATAACGAATTTATAACGAATCAATATATTAACATTAATCATCTTTATTCGCCAAACAAATACAATAATTGTACAAGACTTTTGGACAATTCTGGGTATATTACTATCCAACCAACTGACGAGATCTTTCAAAACCACATTTTCAACAGGTTTCTTGACATCAACATTAACGTCTCACACTGGATGCAAATATTGTTGCTCAAGGGATCAACGCCTTTGAATCTCCCTAAACAACTTCGGAGTAGAAAGTCCCTGGCGCGTAAGCATAGATGCTTACTTGGTTAAAACTTTGGTTTTTTAACTTTGGGTAAAAAAGGGATGTACGAAGTGTATCCTGGGTCATTCTACCTTCTAATTATCTCGTGTTCCCGAGAATCACCCCTCATTTAACACCACACTCCTTTTAACCATTACATTAATGAATTCGAGGTAATTTTATTTTTTTAAAGTTCATTAGGTCACTTTTTAACCTTTTTAACTTTCGCTTCTACAGCTCCCCTGACGCGGTCATAGCTCTTTTTACTGTTAGTTTCCGAAACACTTCGTCCCTTCGCCTTTCCGTTTGTACAATACGTACCACTTTCCTGGACAGGGTGCCCCCTCCCTTTCCCACTTTATGTCTATGAAATAGGTGTCAAGATTACCCGGAGGTCAATTGAGGCTAGCAAATTATGGTGGAGAGTAATTACTACGAGAATGAAAAAAAAAAGAAAAAAAAAGATCAAAGGCTATACATGATGAGCCCGACCTTGCCCAACACACAAGCAAACATCCATTCCCGATACCGAATTTGAACCCGCGAAACTTCCATTCGAGAGCCATTCCGATTCTACAGCTTTAATGAACTCAATTACCGAAGTAAATTCTATTCCCATTAATAGAACAGTGAATTAGTTGACATCAATAGTGATAACTTCTCCTCCGTGGAAACTAATGCGTAACCTTCACCTGATAGTTCAAAGAAATTCTAGGTGACTGAAATTCTAAAAATCGAATTATAATTGTTTAGATAATTTGATGCCGAGGGAAATTATAAATGCTCGTTTCAAACTAGACGTAGGAGTCGTATCCTACGTCTAAATATCTATGTAGATCAGTTAACTGGTGCTCAAAAGCGCCCGATCTAGGAAAATGTCCCGTTAATTCTCTACTATTCTATATTGGGGGGGGGGGGTTCTGAATTCGAATTTTATGTTTGCCACCGCAAAAAGGTCGGCTTCACGGAGGAAATAGCAAAAAATTTAAAAATTCCGCACACATTCGCCGTTTGTTAGAGTACTATTACGGCACTCTGCCAGTATTGATCGGAGAAACCACGAAAAAGTTCGAATTAAGAGTACTCTACCGCTAAAAGGTTCCTATACAATGTGGCTAAATTCGATCTAGTTATCCACGTAGTGTCTCATCTGCACAGGCTCAGGTGGCTCGGTCATCAAATGATGCCACTGCAGGATTTTCGACACTAGATGCATAGCTAGGTCAAATTCATCCGCTGTGAGACCCCTTTCTTCTAAATGCATTACATTGCCACACGCGTCAGGAGACTGTTCTGGATCTTAGTGCTAGCCACGCTGGTAGGAAGTACCCGTATGGGCAAACCCCGCTAGTCGACATGTACGTCGGTGCCGTATCTCACCATCCCCTCCATCTAAAATGACCTCCATTCCCCGAGATAAAACACATTACACTTGCGGGACTAATGAAGTTAGCTGATGACGCGTCTGGAAACCCCAATCATTCAATCGAAAATCCGCCACCGTCGGGACACGAACTAAGATCTCCCGATCAGAGATTCTGTAGCGGAAAAGGTTGTGTGCCTTCTCGGCCGATGTACAAAATTACAGAAATTGTATCCCTCCACCTCCACATGCCGTCCTGCCTGCTCTCTCCCGACGGCCCGGCTGTTCTGCAAACCGCAATGCCAACATGCAGAACATTTGGACTACAATCAATGAAAGAAAAGGCATTTTTGTCCTTTCATGTACCAATTTACCCCATCAAGAAATTAATTTTGAAAATAAAATATTTTGTTACCAGAATGAAACTATACTTTTTTTTTTTCATTTCTAGCCTCAGTAATTTCCATATGCGTTCATATTCCAGTGAGACAGTTAACTCCTTTCTCTAATGTTTGAATGAGACCAAGAATATTAAATATGTAAAGTCAGTGTAAAAACATTCACTAGCTAGTTCGTACAAACAATTGATACAAAAAATAGCAAATTTCAAATTTCAAATTTTAAAAATTATCTTGAATCCATTATCTAACTATCGTCAGTTATCGATGATAATACTACTATAGTGTCCATTTTCGAAAGGTAACGTTTGTAATGTTCACTCACAAATTGGTCTTTATAACACACTATCCAATTCGATGAGTACATCAACAGAACTTATATAATTGATAAATAGTTTATATAAAATACAATTTATTTACGACTAATTATTTTTACAATTTCTATGACTCGATTTTCTTTGAAGCCGAAATTATAGAATTAGTTCTACTACATATTCCAACGTTTCATATATGACCAAGCACACTTTCTGTTTACTATGGATTTTTACCGGAATAGAACTAGTCAGCATAACCAATTTACATGGCCACAGATAATAGGTCTTAAGCATACGCTTTTTCGTATATGTAGGAAAAATTGAAGTGGACAATATATAATTATCAACGGCATTGAACCTTACGATCTCTTCTGCAGATGAGACCATTGGAAGCATGAAGGATGCTTGTAGGTTTTGGATTTTCATACGGCTTTTGCACTTACCTGAAACAAAGAAAGTAATCATTAGATAGGTTTCTATAAACAGTCAAAAAATCATTGATAATAAAATGTCAATTGGGGGAGGGGGACACACATGTACAAGATTCATTCCACATCTGGCCGCCAGATTACGTGAGCAGGATTCAACTTCAAAGTTTTTTTTTTGATTCATTACAGATGAGGTAGAAACAAAAGTCCCCTGAGGTTCTTCTTTTTATTCCAAATTACCGCAAACCATTCTTTTAAAACGTTTACGAAACTCCATGGGTGATATGATTGGAGTTATGGGGATTGAAATATAAAAATGTGGTTCCAAGGTAACTGTGGGCCTTGTCATATTTTACACGATCAAAAAAATAATGTAACTTAGGAAATAGGTTACTTCAAAAATAACGCGGAGAATATCTTGCGTTGATCAATATGAGTGAATAAGTGGAAAATTATGTTTAGAAACTGTAATATTATCAGAATGTCAGTAGAGTCACAAACAGTATGTAGGCGAATGAAGATTACACGAGGAATAATAAACAAGATTTTTTTAAATTACGTAGTATGTTTTGGAGTAATAGTAATGAGAATTTGATGCTCAATGAACAACAGGTTTTTCATGAATTTATTTCGATTTTTCCTAACTTCCAAAGCACATATTCTTTTAACAATATGGAAATTTAGGCGAAATAGTTTGTTGAAAATCCTCGAATGAAACATTCAAATTAAATTCTAAATTGAATTCTACATTTTCCAGAGTCAGTTTTACTGCCGTTGCTCTATTTTCGAAGAAATATATTCGAAGTATTTTTGAACTAGAAGCAGTGCATTCTAGAGCAACTACACTCTACGATGAGAGGCCGAGGCGAATATATTCCACTCATGTATTCATCGAATTTTTACTCTTGATTACAGCATCACTCGAAACGTGCTCTCGTGAACTTTCAGGCAAGTTTTAATTCTCTCAGGTTAAATTTGAAAGTCTGGAAAGGACGCGAAGCACTTAATGAGGCATCTGCAGGGGTCGCAGAGGTCGGAAATGCCAAAGGAGGAGGAGACGGGAGACGGAGGGATGAGGCAGGAGCGGGGTATTTTTTAATCCGCAGCTCGTCGCAAATCCCGCGCAAAAAAAAGTCTTGAAAGCGACCGTCTTCGCTGACGCAGATAAGAGTGCATTATATTTGAGGAAAAAGTAAGAAAATCTAGTTACAGTAAGTGACATTTCGATTTTCAGTTTCAAGAAAAAATAAATGTAATTAGAAAAAATGCAATTTCATTGGCTGTCATTTCCGTGTATGTTTTCCCAAAATACCACTCGGGAAACGCAAGAAAAATTGATGATGGCCTACGAATCTTATCAGTGAATTATGACATCGGATTGGAGAAAGTCGCGGAACCAAGTGATAATATACGAAGGCGACACAGAAACACAGAAAGAAAAGTTAAACGAAGGAGCGAAAAAAAAGCTAAAACATGGAGGTTTCACAAAATCTACCATTTTTCCGATTCGCCTTAAGCAACCGAAACGAAACATTTCGTTGCAGCACACTCGTACATTTCTCGTTTGCTTGAACAATAAGTCGAAATTCTCTATTTCTCTGGATACATTCCTCATAATAACCAATTTTACAGAATATTATAAATGTTTTCAAGAACACAACGGTGAATATATTCGAGATGTTCTTGTTCATCATGGATCTTTGTGATTGCTTTTTATCTTTGATCGTATCCTGTTTATTACCAAACACAATCAATAATATATTAATTTAAATATTTTATGAAATTCACTGTTCGTGACTTCAAAGGCCAGGGTTCAATCACTGGGAATGTACATCAACCCAGTTCAGTTCAACCGGTACATTTGCAATCGTAAGATCTTTGAGTCCGTTGAATAGGCTGTTATTTTTGTCTGAATATCAGAAATGTACTACAGGATTCTCGTTACGAATCTGTAAATTTTGGTATAATCAGGTTATTAAAATTCCGTTTGATTGTTAAGGCGGACATGTATACTGACGAACAAAACAATGTCTTAAAATCACAATGCGAAACAAGATAAGTCGAGTTGTCTAATTACTCACGTTGCAATAATGATTTGAGACCACTGATTCACTAAAAATATGTTACATTGCCTATCTATTCACGTGATTACCATAGACACTCTTATGTTTAGTAAACGACAGTATCACACTGAATATTAGGTTCAAAACGCATTAAATCTCGAGCTCATTATAAAACTGGTAAAAAAAATTATTGGAAAAACAGTTTCGGATTAAAAATTTCTATCCTAAAATAAATTCAACGGTTTAATGTCAAATAAACTATTGAGAAAAGATAGGTTTTATTTCGGACAGAGTTGTCTCAACACTGACCTTCCATTATCCACCAACCTTGTGGAAAAGCCGAGCGATGCAAGACCCTCGGACTTCCACGGCGTTGCGGAGTGTGTTGGAGCCGATCCTCATCCACGCGCCGAAGAAGACCTGACCGACCAGACTGGACGTTCAGTGAAAATAAGCTTTCTTTGATCACGCCTAATTTGAAGTCTTTTAGCTCGCACAAAACCTAACGCGTATGAAACCATAATTCAAAAAAAATATTTTATTCCTTAGAATCGTATGTAATCAATTTAAGTCTAGTATAGTCGGGTGCAGTTTTACATATATAAATAACATTAGTACAATTTATATGCAGGATTCCAGGGTTATGCTGTCGATATTGAAATTTGGTAAATGCTGCTAGTTTTCTTTGTTTGATAATCTGATTTCAGAAAACGCTGCCCCTTCATCATGGAAGTTTCTTTTTAAGAACTTCCTATACATAACTATAAATACAAATCCATGGCAAAATTTTGAAATGTAATGAGAACTGCAATGATCGCGAGAATAATTCTTATTCATTATTCTATTGATTTCTGCCATAAAAGAATGACGAATTTTCCTAAAATAATATGCTGTATCCGAAGCCAAAATGGACGTTCACAAAACAGTGTACGCAGAGCGTTATACGACAGCTAACTAAAATGAGAACTTCGATATCATAACAGGATATTGTGGCGTCACCAATCACATTAGAATAATTTTATTGTGGCGTCGCAAATAACAGCATAATTATTACATCTAGAGATAGCTCCCTTCGCGGAAAAGTGGGTCAAGGGAAGCTGCCTTTGTCACGCCCCCCACGCAGCAGAGCTTCCCACGACCGCGCTCAGCCCCCATCAGAGGCGGACATGTTTATTACCCCTCGTAAAACCCGGCCAAGCAGTCGGCCAAAACCCCCCTTCGAACAATACCCGCCCACGCGCCCCTTTTTGCCGCGCACCCGGGGAAGGGACACGAAGTCCCAAAGGGTTGACACGGGTGTCGATTAGGAAAAAGACACTTTTATGACGCTTCGTGAACAAGACCCTCTTAGCCGTCAGCCGACCCCCCTGCCACGCGCCTCGGGTAAGGCGCTCGGATCCCCACAGGGGCTATTTAGAAATTAACCATAGCAGGCCGCCGATTAGCCTTCGCCGACCGTTTATGGCCATTGAAAATACGCTACCGCGTGAACACGTGTCCAGACAGCTGCAAGAAGCTTCTGGGACCGTTTACAAAGGAAGTGAGAGAGAGGAGGGAAGCCGGAGTTAGAAAGAGAGCGATCTTTGGAAAATTACAAGAAAACTGCAACATGATTGGTAAATTAGAATGCTGAAACGCAGTTACCCTCAGCCAATGGGAAGCTTCGCTATGAGAGAAGGGGTAAATTTACAGATTTAGAAACGTTTTGGGAGGGGGGAAGAGAGTTTTCTTTAACACAAGATGCACAGAGGAAACTTACGATCGGAGCGTGACGGGGAAGGATATTCCCAGAGAGTAGAACTTACGAGATCGAAATTTACTTATGATCGGAACGCGACTAGGGGAAGGACATTCCCACAGAGGAAATTTACTTACGATCGGAACTTAATGAGGATCGGAACGCGACTGGGGAAAGACGTTCCCAGAGTAGAAGTTTATTTTAATTGAACGCGACTAGTGGATTGCCGCGGAGGAAACTCGGGCGGGAGATCACTGGATCCCGCGCTACTTCCGCGTTGGCCGGTCTGCCTCCGCCGCCTTTCACGCCGGGCCCATTCATAGCCCACATTGCATTACGGCCAGCGCCCGTGGCCCCTCGACCGACTGAGCCTGCTCGAGTCGGCGACCTGGGACTGCCCGCCGCCAGCTGAGAAGGAACGCACCACGAGAGGTCGGCGACCTGGGACCGCCTGCCGCCCCTGCATCCGAGGGCGCCGCACGACCAGTCCGTGGATTCAACACAACCAGCGGTGAAAGCTATGTAGCGAGACACCTCGCAGGACATTTAGGGCGAGAGATTAATAGTGGCCGCGCTCAGGCCCTGCAGATTGTAGATGGTAGATAGAAGATTGCATGCATGATTAGAATTAAGCCTTATTTTGTTAGCTTTAAGAGAATTAGTCATTAGTAATCAAAGTAATGAGCTCACAGGATAGACATAAGAGGAAACCTATGTCGCCCTTAGCGACCTGTAACTTCCCTGGCAGCTCATAGTGCCAGGAATAAACCTCAATTTATTATAAGATGACTCGGTGTATTAATTCATGACCTCCCAACACTTCCATCCAGCCACATTTCAGGAGCTGAACCTGGCGCCCTCCCCCGCTTACATTACATTTGGCTGGTCCCAACGTGGGGCTAGTTTAGTTGTTTAGATTACAATATACATCATTATTATTAATTATTAGTTCCATTAAATTCTTGTTCCATTTTAAATTTGAAACAAGCCTAAAAATTGTGTTTTGAACGTGAAGCAATAGTTTCCTCTTCATTTGAAGAGGTTTAATGTTTAGAATATTGACGATCGATTAGCTGCATAAACCACAGATGAACAATCCAGGTAAAATAAATAAATAAATAAATAAAAACCACACACAAATCGCAAAACATCACGAAACAAACGAACCATTTATTTTGAACTAAGAAGTCTCAAATTCGCGGGAATGGCGGTTACGTAATGCACTATGCGATATTGAAATTGGCGAATGTATCACTACTTGTGGGGAGTACTACTATCCAAGCCTATTACACACAGGTTTTTGACGTTCTTGAAATAAATATAAGCAAATTAAAATACGGTGTTGAATCTAATTCATAACTATTTACTTGTTGAAAATTATTCTAATTTACACGACTGAAGATTAAGCACTTCAAAATACATTTGTAATATCACCTAATAACGAACTCCACCACTTGCGTCCTTGTGTCCTCCTATAATCGTGAAGTTACAGATTTGTTTTATTCAAACGAAAGAAGAACTACAACAGATACGTGGACAGCTGCAACATTTTCATCGAAATTTCATACAGAACATGAAACAACCCCTTCAATTGCTGCAATTCCTACAATAAAGATCTTTTATAGAAACAGTTTAGTATAAACACTACGCGTCTTTTTCGTGCCCTTTTTGTGGAACAAAAATTGAATGGATATGGAACCTTGCTAAACAGTCTTTAGAAGGTCAGCGCGAAGCGCACAATACACTTCGTCAGCGACAAGGAATAGCACGGCTCCTCTTCCGCCACCCACGCTGCTCACGACGACACCGCCAAGACGGGCCCTACTCCACGCCGAGGTGCAGCGCTTGTCACGCACGGCCCAACGGGCGGTGCGCCCGTCGAGGCCACATGACGTCTGGCTTGCAAGCGAAGACCTACTCCACCGATACACTCACCTAGGCACTTCGAGGAGGGCGAAATCGGTCCGACGAAGCCGATTGTAAGTAGCGTCAAAGAGGTTAGGTTAGGTTAGGTTAGGAAAGGATAGAAAGTCAAATATTAACAATTACATTAGCAGAGAAGAATATAGGTTCAGATATATTCCTCTCTCATATTTAATGAAGCTCAATATCTGACCACACAGTCTTAAAATATCATCTATTAAAATATGATATTGTACTGCAAGATTTTTTAATTTAAAATCAGATATTCAAACTAAGTTGCCTGTTCCAATTTTGTTTTGTGTTACAGGAATATGGAGTACTTTTATTTTTGGTTTATTTGTGTGTGAAGAAAATGTTAATAACTGAGTGTGACGTACTCCGAGCCGCGTTTCTTGAGCTCTGGAATCTCTTCCCTAACTCATAGTCATTAAATTGTATTATGAATACTGATAGGAACAAACATTTTTGAACATATTCACTCCCATCCGTAATAAAAACTATTTGCAAAGGCTACCTATAGATTTAAGATTCAACATTTTACAGAATTTTGTCTATTAGAATGTTGATACGAATAACTCATGAACACGATTCCTACATCGTGTGTTATACGTAACTATTGCATGAAAATACGATTTGCCCTCCTTGTTAACTTTCAAACCTATTTAATCTTTCTTCACACCAGCGACAGAAAATTGAAAATGTTTCAGTAACTAAACGTTTTGAAAACTGAAATTAAATAACCTGTTATAAAGTACTGATACGATCACCAACTCGTAATTTCACAAGTTTGAAAAGGCTGCTTAAATTTTAAGAAATTCGAATGTTTCTTCGTTCGTGTTGTTTAAAACAAAAACAATAAGTTTTATTCCAGCCAACCTCGAACAAGTAAAAAAGTCACAAGTAAATACACATTTATAATAAACGTGTAATAACTTAAAATGTAAAACAGAAAATTGCAAAGATCACAACCACATGCGTCTCTTAAATGGGACTGATCCACCTCTCTTATCTGCCAATAAAACAAAATACTTGATATCTTCATTAATAAATCTCTATATATAAATCATTATATTCCATATTAATGTGTTTCCTACAAATAAGAATTAACAATTAGATTTGACAGAACATTTTATGCGATCTACACATCAATTTGGAGAATATAATGTAGGAGTATGAGTAAGCAATTGTGCACTTCCTCTTCGACAAACGTGAAAAGAAACAAAAGGCAAATTGACAGGGCTAGGAGTAGTTCGAACATGCAATAAAGATAGATATAAATTGAAACCTTTGTTTACAAGAAAGATATTGTAAAGTGTAAGTGCAAAGAATCGTGAAAATGAATTTACGAATATTTTGAAGTGACAGCCATCTTCATTAGTGAAATTACTGGTCGATGTTGTTGTTGACAGAATCTATCAATGCTATATTCTTCGTGTCATAGTCGAAATGCGATGGAAGGTTTACGGTAATTTTCCAATCCATCAGGGCTCCGTATATTATCGAGGTTCATTTGTTATGAAAGTTCCCTTGCCTCATACACTAACATGGCTTCATGTGGACAGGAAGGACCGAAGAGGCTTCTGCCTTTGTTTTATAAGTAAGTTTCAAATGCGTGTGAAAATACACGAATTACGCAATTTACATACTGGCTCAGTAAACGCGGCTGTGACAATTTGAGGGGGAGGGGGGGGAGGGTCTCACGTAGACCAGTAGGACGACATTCCGCTAAGGTTATTTGTAGGATATGAAAACCATATTTTGGCTCCCATGTGCCACATCCACGTAACAGGGACGCAATAAAAATAAACACAACGAAAATAAACACAATACTTTCCAAGAAAGAATGAATATAAATGTGGTCACAGGACCGTTATATAAAAAAAACAAGGTAATTATAAGAGAAACGTGACTTTTGACGAAGCCTTCTGAGCGTTGCCTAGCGACCGCTTCTTCAGAGACTTAAAATATTTACTTCAAGTCAAAGGTCAAAATGATATGCCTATTTGAGGTAACAAAATAAGTCTTCCCAAAGATACAAATGTGGAGAAAAAGACTGCCATTTCTTGGGTAACAAGGGAGAGGGGGAGATATGTAAGAGGGTGGAGCAATGGTGAAATGGGAGACTGGGAAAACAGAATACAGGGAATCCTGCCGCAAATTCGCTTTGTGCGCAGCAAATTCTACATACGTCGACAGAGATTAAAAATACGGTACCCAGAAATAAACAGCACGCTCGCAACACCACAAGTCGACCCTCCGAAGGGCAGTCCGAAAGTTTCCTGAATGGAAAAGTAGCGATCACGTGGCCCACGATGGTTTAAAAAGGGAATCGACAGTATATTCTAGAATACTGTTGCCCTCAGAATTGTTGCGAAACTACGGCACGACCTGTTCAGTCAGTTGCAACTTCGTTTCGGTTCGACATGGAGTACACCGGAGTAGACTTTCGGACAATGATCGATGTTTTTAAAGACTGTCTGAGTGCTAAAAAAGGCTTGAATCTACCGTGTGTGCATGTGGAGATATTTATTATTGTTAATAATATTCTGACCCTTATTTCAATACACACACATTAATACTACGTTTAGTAACTTATTTTATTTAACGTCGCGACACTTAGAGGTATTTTTTTAAAAGTTGTATATTCAAGATGAAGGGGGAAAGTACTATGGGAAAATATCAGGGAAAAAATAAATTTCCTTTTGCACCTACATTTACAGACACTTTTGGAATGCTCTTATGAATGAATCTGATTTAATTATATAACAACGGAGGAATGAGGCAGAAAAGTGAAAACGCCCGAAGACGTTATTCCGCGAACACGCCCAGTATGAATACGAGAAACTTATCAACGATTCTCGAGGCTGGAGACGAGCCGCGGGAGCACACATCGTAGAGTAGAATCTGTACTGAACAGTTCTGGATATATTTTGCGATTTCTATTCATGCCTGCTGTTGCAAATATATCGATATAGTGGAATTCTACTTATCTGAACGCCACTCATCTAAATTACATTTGGGAGAAAAATGATTTCATCAACAATTTAATTAGTGATTTCTTTTCAAGTAAATCTTACTATGAATTCCTATACTTAATTGTTTGTTAAACGTAATTTCATGAAGATAATGAATAATTTATCTATCTTCGTCTGACGTGTCTTTACCTTATTTCTGGGTTTAATACAACCATGAATTTCTAAATTTCCAACACGACCAGTAACTGAAAGTCTACCGCATTCCTTTATTGGCAAACATCACGTGTATGAATGCTCGTATTGATGTTTCCCCACAGAACTATCAGATTAATGTCCCTACAGGACTATCGCATTTGGATATATATTTGAGGCTCTCACAAATAGTTTAATTGAACTTGCATTCTGTTTACGAAGAGGATTAATTTTTGCGAGAATTCGAAACGTCTATAAATAGATTTATTGTAGAGAATATTAAATATAGTGGTACATAGGCAACGAAGTACGTCTGACTGATAACATCTTACGACACTCATGTGACTGTGCTATTGGCACTTTTATGTTTTAGGGGGCGAAGAAAAGCGCGGGGCGAAGAAAAGCGCGGGGCGAAGAAAAGCGCGGGGCGAAGAAAAGCGCGGGGCGAAGAAAAGCGAGAGGCGAAGAAAAGCGAGAGGCGAAGAAAAGCGAGGGGCGAAGAAAAGCGAGGGGCGAAGAAAAGCGAGGGGCGAAGAAAAGCGAATAATGAGTTTGGGAAGAAGGGGGAATGATCAGGAACGCTTCGCGCCTGTGCCAGAGGGCCGTCGAACATAGAGAGGCAGAAAGCAACGCGCACCCAGCGTCCCAGCGAGCGGCAGCGCCCAGGCGGTTATCGCGCGCACTCCTACATAAAAATACGTTCTCCAATCCGAACAACACACGTTCTTCTGACAGGAACACGACAGGTCGCTCAGTGGGCGCGCGGCGCGGAGCATCGCCGGCTTGTCGGCTGCAGGCGCGCGAGACGTCGCCGGGCTTGAAGGCGAGCGCCTCTGGGAGCGATCGATGCGCCGGGAGTGGGTGAGTCCACCCCCCGCCGCCCCCGCCCATTCAACCAACGCCGGCGCCCAAAATTGCAATACGCAGACGCAGACTTCTTCGCTCTGGCCGCGAGCTCTCGTCTCCATTGGCCCAATGCTCACGTGCCCAATGTTTTCAACGTCGCCAAGAGATTTGTAAACATAGCGTATGTTTACGGAACCGCGCAACGAAGTAAAATCTATACGAGTATTCTAGCACGGGCGAAGATTTCCCTGGAAGCCCTGCTGAATATTTATTCCTTTAGTCCCAAACGTACCAACTTCTTGGAGGATCTTCTCATCTGCCTTCCTTATTACTTTATCAGATTTAGGGGAGAAGTTTCATTAAGCCCTTCCGTTGTCTAACGTCAGAGCCTTGAAAAGTGAAACAGGAAGAATGGTTGAGAACCTCTACGCGCATGGTGGTTGTTTCAGATAAGCCCATAATTCTGAATCAAACGAAAGGCACCTGATATATAATACACCTTATCAGAAATTTGAGCCTTCGGCCTTCTTAACTTCTTTTGCGAGTACAACACTGAACGTCTGGGGGGCGCAACATCTTTGTGACTTTGTGACCGTCACCGATTTTAAATCGAGCAACAAATTAGAGTATGCCGATCTCCAATTTACTAGGCTTTATCCATTTTTCATATTCAATTTCATGTTTACTGAGAGGAAGAATAGATTTTCAAATATAAAACAAGCGACTACGTTTGCTTGCACATCCACGTAAAAACCACTCCACGCGATGAACATTAAAGCATTATAATTATTCATGAATGGAACGTCAATTATATAATGTGTAAATTGTATGATATGTGAAATGAAAGAGAATTCGGCGAAGAGAATGCAGGGACATGAAAAATTTAAAACACATTGAGTTTGTGAGTTCGAAATCCTCCAGTATCAGCAACAGATTATTACAACTTCCTATATCGACGGCCCAATTCCAAAAGGTAACATTTCCAAATTCTAAGTATTGGTCCCATACAGTTTAATACGGCTCTCAAATATCAATTACATTAGTTGAATTTGATGTTTATTATCAATTTTGTACTGCTATGACAACATCAAAAGATTATTAATCTCGAAAAAGAAAGTGAATTATATCAGTGTCCCTCCATTTACCAATGCCTGTAAAACCTAAGCAAACGGTGCTTATGAATTCATATAATACGTACAAATCGTAGTATTGTACGTATCTCTCGCCGACAACCACGCATTTTCAGACAGTGATAAATCTAGTTTCTATTAGAACAATATATCTGACCAAACAGCATTTAATCAACTCAGCCTGTAATTTACAGATTTTAAAAACGAAGGAACTGCTCCTTGAAAAGAGGCGACTAGATCATAGCCGTCTGTGGAAAATTAAATGCCTTTAACTCGAAATTTCCTCGTCACACAACGGATTCTATAATACAGATTTGACATAAGAGACTAGGAAACTTCATTCGTAGATTCACTTCTGCATTCAAAGAAAGTCCATCCCTTTCTAGTCTGTAAATTACGACCTCCGAATCCCTTACGACACTAATGACACATTGGTATCTAATATATTTACTTCCGTCAAATCGAATAAATATGAGATGTCTAAACACGCCTTTCTGAAATATTCTAACCAGAAACATTTAACAAATCACTAGGAAACCCCAACCATAAAATTGTTTAATTCCTTTATTCAGTTTATTTTAATATTTATCAACATACACATCCTCTTACAACTAAATTATACTTTTCTGATACTAATAATTATTATTATAATTATCGTTATTATAATAATTATTGTTATTATTATTATAAAATGTTGATCTCCATATATATTCCGTTGTGACTTGCGTACATTCGTTTCAAATGTTATATTAATTATTTGTTTTTGACATTGACCGAAAATGAACAGAATTAATATCCGAAACGTTGCGGTCATTACGTGTCACGTGTAACATTGATATAAAGCAGTTATAATTAAAATTATTACAATAATAATAATAATAATAATAATAATGATTATTATTATTATTATTATTATTATTATTATTATTATATCCATTTTAGAATTATGTTCATGCTCTAAATCAACTCCTGTCTTTGGAATCTTCTCAGCGGAGCATTATGAAGTTTGAAGGGATGAAAAATTCCAGATTTTTTAAAGAGAGTGAAATTTAAAATAGCAGAGAATGGAAAATGTGATACCATTAGATAGTTTTGGGGAGAATTCTTATTTATTTACTTATTTATTTATTCAACTTCAAAAATGGTTAACAATTGTGTGTGACACTACTATGGGGAGAAGGGTAAAAATTGTTTCAGCATTCTCCCCGAATTGTCATTTATAGTCAGAGCTCTCCGGGAGGAATGTAGTCTAGCCCCCCAGAAAGTTGTCTACTTCTCGGGATCGAAATGATCTAGATTTCAACTGTTGCTAACCAAGCTTTGTTATTATTTATCATTCATTCATCCATGTATAGAAAAGGGGAGAGGGTAGGGTTTCTAGAACACGTGCGTAGTTTATACTTCTTCCCCCTTACGTAGTAAACAGTATTTACCGTTTCGTGTACGAAAATCAATATTTAAGAAATTGGACATCACTGATATTCTTCTTTCCATTTGCTTTTTTTTTTTTTTTTTTCGCTTTTAACTCTCTCTTACACGTACCGTCTGGATTCGGCAATATTTTCTAGCAGAACACTAATAGAAATTCATACCTAAATAGCAAAACTGCTTCCCAACATTCCATGAAGTTCTTCGTGGTTACGGATAGTGAGACCTGTGTGCAATGTCCTATGCATTAGAGCAACGGCACCCCGTGAACCGAACTCGCATCTTTAATCAGATCCGCAATTATCCGCGTGAACGAGGCGCCCCAAGAGCGCTGGGAAGCCCTCGCCTGGGTGAGTCGCGCGCCCTACCGGGCCCTCTGAGCCAGCTCGGCCCACTACGACGCACTTTAACTCCGCGGCAGCGAGCACTACGATTATCCCGCTCCTGCTGCTGCTGCTGCTGCTGCTACCGCCGCCGCCGCCGCCGCCAACGCCGCCGCCAACGCCGCCGCCAACGCCGCCGCCAACGCCGCCGCCAACGCCGCCGCCAACGCCGCCGCCAACGCCGCCGCCAACGCCGCCGCCAACGCCGCCGCCAACGCCGCCGCCAACGCCGCCGCCAACGCCGCCGCCAACGCCGCCGCCGCCGCCGCCGCCGCCGCCGCCGCCGCCGCCGCCGCCGCCGCCAACGCCGCCGCCGCCGCCAACGCCGCCAACGCCGCCAACGCCGCCAACGCCGCCACCCGCTAACAAGCCGAGACGGCGGAGGCGGCGGCGCTGCCGCCTTCACCGTTCCATCAATTATAAGCCGCTCGATCAGCCCCGTCGGGGGAGCTGCTCTGCCAGGAGCAACTCGACGCCTCGACTCCACTCGAGTTGGAATTCGAATTCGCTTCATTCGGCGCAACAGAGGCGCCGTCGCCGTCGCCGCACCAGGCCGAACAACGAGGATAGATGGGCTGTGCCGCGGTAATGAGAAACTCGGGAGAAAAGAAATAAGCGCGTTCACCGAGAGGGGGGAACGATGGATTTAGAACGAGGAACCGATCTTAATATTGGTACTGGGGAGAACCGCAGCAAAGCGAGCTAGTTATACATGCCAGCCAGTTTCGTTATTAGAGAAATACAGAGATTGAAAATTTGTTGTGTAAATGGAAAACCCTCACAAAATTTGAGACAAAGTAGGGAACAAATGTTTTGAAGGTAAGGGACAACACACAAAGACGAAGTGAAAAGAAAGCGAATCATTGAGACGAGAGCGCAACGAAAGGGGTGCAATGAATGCGTAAAAATGTATCGTGAATGGAAAGTGTAAGTGAATAAAGCGAAGAAACGTTCGGAAATAAAAAAAAAGTAAATAAAATGTTTGGAATAGACGCTTACAGTTTAAGACCAATACGCCAACGTATGGTTAGGCATACTAAGGGCGACGTAAACATCTTGAAACAGGCGCATTTGAAGTGAGAGAGCGCGAGTGGGAGAACAAACCGGACCGCAAACCTGGCACACAGACACCTGCGCACAGACTCGCATCATCGCCTTCTTAGTTGAATGTATCACCCAAGTGACAGCAGGTTCAATATATTTAATTCGCAGCGCGCTCTCCCTCTTCATCTAATAGACGGATGGTTCTGTGTTGGAAACCATTGCGCCTTTGAGCTTACCGGCTGCGTCTCGCTTCCCCATTCCTCACACGATGTCCAGCCCCTGGCAGCCGGACCTCCGTTCCGCCCCCACCCTTTCACACAGTCCCCCTAGTTTCTACTTCCATATGCCAGCCACCCCTTCAGTCATTCAGTCACTGCTACTGCACTTATGTCTCGCTCGAGAGGCCTTTGTGTGTGTGTGTGTGTGTGTTTTCTCTCGAAACTCCAAGTTATAATACTGGGGTTCCTTATCGGAGTCGTTCGGATACAACTTCGCCCACCCCACCTTACTTACTGCAGTCCGCCACGCTCGTTCCACCCCTGCTTCTTTCCGCACCCCCACCTCCCGCGGCTCCACGTGCCACGCAGTGCCGCCCATGGTCACGGTCGCTCGGGTAGCGGCTGCGTGCCGCGCGCACCGCACGAACTCGAACACGCACACGAACACGCACACGAACACGCACACCCATTTACGCGTGTACCGCCGCGGTCTCGGAGCACGTCGACATCAGATTACTTTCCCTTTTCTCAAAGGTCGATTATTAATGTCCACCTCACTTTTTCCAGCCATTTCGAAAATGTATGCAATGGCGTGCGAGATTACTTCATTTGTCCGCTGGCGTAGTGACACAAAAAAGCTGCCAACACTAGCTTGAAATTGAAAAGGGGCATTCTTAAGCACACAGATCTTGATAGAACACATGAAAGAAAAGAAAATTATAGTTCTGGACATTAGAATAGTGCGTACATCAGCAGTCAGTACGAGTTTTGACGCTATCTGAAAAGTTTGCATTAACGTGTGATTATTCCCCATTACACTCCAACAACCCTTCATATAGAAAGACAAGATATCGCCAGTAATAAAAACTAATATATTTGTATTTAACACTAGTATTAAATGCTTTTACTCATTCCGTAAGAATGGTTTTAGAGTTTCCTTTCCATTTGTAACTCATTACATCACTTTCCAATAAATTTTCTGAGGCATCAATTAATAGCCGAATTGCAAATTGAATTTCATTTTTCGTATTATACCATATAGATTCGTAATATACTTGGTCTATGATACACTAATATTTTTCTGCTACTCTTGAATCGACACAACGTTTTCTCACAACGCATTTTGAGAAAGCCAGTCTCTTAACTTAAAACGGACCGAAACGCAAAATATACGTTTTCGATATCTTAAAGCTTGGAGCGCGTCATAATCAACTGTCGGTCACTAACGCCGCTGCGCCGCGTCATTTCGTTCTCGCGTTACCGCGACCTTTTGAAAAGATTCAGAAGTTCTATTGTCGGCGACTTCCCGGCTGCCGCACGAGACAAGTTTTATCAAGCGCTACGACAAACGTGTTTCTCCTTTAATCTGCCGTTCCGATCGATCGAGTACGGAGTTTTCGCTCTTTCTTCCAACAATGCGTGAGTACGGGTAAACACATATTTACGTTAGTAACAGCGTCCGGTGAATGCCAAATAGTTACCTCGCATGTAGTTAGAAACAAGGTAATTGTTCTCTTCTTTCCTAGAACAATGTGCTCCCAAGAGATTTGCTGCATGGACACAATTTTTCAAAAGAAAGGATTTCTGTCCATCTTTGAAAGTCGTCGTACTATGTTCGGTTCTCTTTTTCACGTTCAATTCCAACGAATACGATTGCTGTATTTATTCTAGAGAAAGCCACCAGTGCGCGCCTCAAGCCTGGAGAAGCTACTGCGAGAACTCACAGTGATGTACTTGCAGAAAAGAAATCGAGGGAAACACTACGTAAGAAGAGAGAAGGGAGTTATTGACTTCTTTCGTCGACACTAATGCGGGTACATCAGCTATAAATGAAAGGAGCATTTGTACGAATGACGAATCTAGCATTCATCCGACAAATCAACTCGATTCTGTAAAGGAAGACCTAATGTGAGATGGGAGCTAAAATATTCAGAATGTGTTTTTGCCTAAACGTGTCTGAAGAGGGGGGGGGGAGAAGCAATCCGACAAATCCGATATTGTTACGATTTCCGCTTTCTGCAAAATAAATGTGAAAACGAAAATTGGAATACTGTGACGTTGGTTGGTTGGTTGGTTGGTTGGTTGGTTGGTTGGTTGGTTGGTTGGTTGGTTGGTTGGTGTATTTGTCTCGTGGATTTCCGCAGTTCCGCTCTTTCAAATATTCAAAAAAACGTTCCTCACCACTAAATAATATGACGCACAAGAAAATATCAACGTTTTGTGCTATGGTATGTGAGAAAGCTAATTGCATGGAATACTCAAAAATCGGATGGAAAATTTTTAGTATGGAATATTCTGATATCTGGTGCTCTCTTGTTGTGGAGCCCAATCAGCGTTTTCATTATCGTGCACAGCAATACCAAATGATTGACTGGTTTTGACGCTAAATAAATGAATACAATAAATATGGATTAAAAAACATTGGTTCAACGTCGCGTACGAGATTTAAAACCCTTGCATCAAACGTTTGTCACGTACGTCCAAGAGAGGTTTTATCGTTTTTTGGCATAAATTATGGTTTCTTGTTTTATTTCATGGTTTTTTGGCACAAACCAAAGGGCAGGAAGTACTCAAAGTCGTTGGACAAAATGTTACAAATAAATGTAATTAATTACGAAAAAACACAATTCTGACAATGATATTTGATTCTATGTAAAATGGACTCAGAACGTCCCTAAAGGGCGCAAATACTTTTGGGAGAAATGTTCATGTAAAAAATCATTTTTACTGGAAAATCCGTACAAGTGTGATTTTTAAGGCAAGAGCTTTCTTACGATAAACTAGGACCAAGATGGTACCAAATGATTGGTAACCTAAAATGTTATAGTTCGCAGATTAATGGCCGTTGGCAATTAAATAATTACCTTCATGTTTGGGAAATTTTATTTTTCTACCACATGTTTTTGCAGCAGTTAAATCGGTGGAACAAAAACCTACATTGTTGATGAGTTAGAAACGGTTGTTAGAGCATTATAGTGTTGGTAGGCTATATCGAAAAACTAAATTTCCGAAATATTTGTAAGCAAAAATCTAGAATTGATTGGTTTGACAAACAGACATTAATATGGAATATTAAAACTTGATGTCGTTATAATCAACTACGCATAAAACTATAAAAAAAATCCTCGAATATATCTATACAACACAAAGTTCAGAAAATGACATGTGCTACGATGCTAGTAATGCGTTGGACAATTCAAGATCAGCTCTATAGTGAGGCGGAACGAGAGCCGTCGCCTTGCTTGAAATTGTACTAAATTTTTAAAGTATATTTCAAACACTTTTAGATATGCAAAAAATGAATTATTGAGAATATATTACAAAATATTTAACATTTAATATTTACAAGTTTGGCACCAAATTTAAATTTAAAGTTTCATCAACCAGAAAAAGTAGAGCTACTAGAAAGGTTAATACAAATGTGTGTTTTACTTTCAAAGAGATTATATAATAAAATGAAGAAATTGCCATTCAATGTGAGCATTAATAGTCGGTGACAAAATTCCGGCTTTTTTAATGAATGCCCTCCCCTACACATTTTCTGAAAGCGTCCTTGGGTCCACGAACTGCCGGAGAAGATAGGAGAGGCGGTCGCCTGAAGGATCCAGAGCATCCACTGGCGCGTTTGATTCTCCCACAGCCGCCTCAAGGTGATTCACCCGCACGCATCTGATTCGGAGCGGCCCTGCGCTTTTTGCCTTTTCGCCACGTTCAGATGCACCCTCTTCCGCGGCGGCACCGTGCTCATTTGTGGGTCAAAGTACAGCAATCGTCATCTGTGCGCAGCACCCACCGACAAGGAGAGCTCATTTGCATGAAACTGCTTGCACAGTAGTTCTTCGACCACTGGCAAGCGCCACTGGCGCACCTCCAAACTTTGCCGCTCGCGACTGCAGCATCGGGAGTTACGTCGGCAGCGGTAATGACGGCGGCGGCGGCGGCGGCGGCGGCGGCGGCGGCGGCGGCGGCGGCGGCGGCGGCGGCAGCAGCAGCAGCAGCAGCAGCAGCAGTGAACAAAAAATGTAATCCGAAGAAGTGCAGCAGAGCTGCTTTCAGAAAAGCGTACTGTGCTCTTGTTCTCACTTTTACATGCACGTCTCTTTTCCCATAATTACGCTGAGAACGCGGACGGAAAACAGGCTGTCAATAACATAGAGAACAATCAGTCTTACGTATGACATAAATGTTATTAATAATTACATAAAGTAATGTACACAAGTCTCAACGGATTGCATCTTCATAAAAACTTTTCATCTCCATATATATTCCGTTGTGACTTGTGTACATTCGTTTATGTTATAAACTGCGATCTGTCCATTGTTTAAAATATTATATTAATTATTTGTTTTCGTCATTCCCTGAAAATGAAAATATATAATTTCCAAAACGTTGCCCTCATGATGTATCAAATGTAACACTGATATAAAGTAGTTATAATAATTTTCTATTTTAATTTAAAGGGCGAAATATAGTCTAATTTGAAAATGACCATAGACAGAAAACGCAAATAATAATCTTAAAACAGTCAACACAACTTCCTTGCAGATTTGCGTTGGGAAAGTGTTATTATGTTCGAAGTTGGCACCGTTTATATAGCTGTACAATAGTGCAAGAGCAGCGATACATTTCTGCGCGATTAGTGGCACACCTCATTGATACAGAAAAAAAATACTTTAAATGAGTGCTATGACAACTACCTACAAAAAGCGACTCAAGGGGCAGAAGAGTGACATTCAATATTGTTCAACGTGTTTGGAATAAAAACCGAGAATAGTGGGTTAAAATGATAATGGAGCATATTACCAACAAATAATTGCCCGTATCTTCGTAACGAGGTTTCTTAAAAAAGAGTAAAGAACAAAACGTTGCTTAGAACACGTATATAACAGTTCTTTTGTTACAAAGAAAAGGAAAGAAGCTGATCTATTACGCAACAGGTGAATAGAATAAATTTAATGGGGGAGGGCTCTTCTTTGGAGCATAACTTTAGCAGTGTTGTAAGGTGTGACGCGCGAGTATGATAACACTAAAAAATTTGCAGTTTTAGTCAAAAATAAAACTGTTTAACCGCTTTTGGATATTTACCGAGTTTCTGTGTAACTAACGAAACCGGTACAAAGCCAAAACTCTTATAAGGCCGGAGACTATAGTTTTCATTCAATTCCTGCGCGCATTGGAAATTAGTTGTATTGGTTAGTAATATACATTTTACCCAGCAAAATATACAAGTGCAAAGTAAACTCTGCACAAAATAGATGGTTTTCAAAGCAGATTATATTAAAAGGTGATGAAGTACAAATATTGATGTAGCAATAGCAATTTATATTTTTATGTACATTGTTCTCCCCTAGGGCTTATATGCAGCCAACGGGTGTTGACCCATTTACCTTTTACGTCCCGATGGGACGCATATTCAACCATTCACTAGACACCAACACACTAGCGGGCCCCTTTGATCTGGGCACATGAGAGACAAGGGACAACCGCGCCCAAGGCGAGACTCGAACCCGCGACCCCTCGCACCGAAGTGCAGATTCGGTACACGCTCTTAGCCATCACAGCCATCCAGCTCTGCTACGTATATTTTCATCATTAATTAAGAAACTCGTCTTTACTTTGTTACGTTGAACGGAAATTCATTTCTGAAATATTCAGTCTTTCTCTCCTCATTTCAGGAATAATCAATCGTACGGAAGGCATCTTAGGTCTTGCACGCCAGAATCCCCCCTCCTCCCAAATCTTTCCCGTCGCGTTCACACGCCCTTACACACGAGGGGCCCGGAACGGCCGGCACTTGCAAGCGCCGACCTTGGACAGGCCTGCTGCAGAGAATGAATTCTCGTCTAAGCACCTTGCTTCCCAACCAGTCTGTCTGAAGCGGCGTCAGGATCCCAGCATCCTCGTCATCGTTTAAAAAGAAAACATGCAGGAGTTTAATGAATTCGCGCTATAAATTGAAAACCGACGATGGGGAAAATAACAAACAATTAACAAATGAAGAGCCACAATTTATAGCAATAACAATTTGGCCAGCTTATTGAACAAGGTAATAAATAGTCTCCAACGGCAATTTCCACAGAGAGTTTGGAGGACATCTGAGCACCTCTATCACTGCTATCGTGCTTCGAAGCTCTTAGGGTAAGTGATACGAGTATTCTCTTGGAACAACCAATGAAATTGCATCCGCCATTGATAGTGATGGATGACTATGCGACTAAAAACTAGTTAAATGTTAACTTTAAACATTGTTTCAGGCTCTCAGTTTAGCTTTCTAGACTGACTGTCGAAAGAAAACTTTGCCTGAAAAATGCCGTTTAAACATCTCACAATGTGGTTGTTATTATGTTAAGACATGAACCCGTGCGAACATTTCACGCTTCGTAAATAGCTTATGCAAATATGGAAACAATGTGCCTGTAGTTTTACAGCTGTAACACTCGTCACTGCATCTCTATGATGTTAAAAGTTGATTCACCTGACACATGAACATTCAATATGAACAAAATAGCATTTACAGTACATAGAGGAAGTCCCATCATGGTCTACCTCCAGAACTTCTAACCGTTCATGATATTGAAATGCAGTGTTCGCCCAATAATACCAAGTAATATATCAAATGGTTGATAGGCAAAACCTTGTGTCAATTTTCTGAAAATAGAATTATTTCTGAAATGGAAAAAATAAACAGGGACAACCTGAAACGAGTTCCCGACCACAATACTTTTTCTGGCGAAAACCCTTCGTTTTTTACCGCACAATTACGTAACTTTCTCTTCTTACGAAGAATTCGTAAGGCGAGAAAGTAAAAATTCCGTATTCGTCAGTATTAAGATTATAAATCGGTAAGAGATAGAAATGTATGGCAAAGTTTACAAATTATTATTATTATGATTATTATTATGATTATGATTATTATTATTATTATGATTATTATTATTATGATTATTATTATTATTATTATTATATTGTTATTATTATTGTTTACCATTAAAACATATTATGATCTTCAGCGTTTCCATGTGGGTCGGATAAGTAGTGCCAAGTCGGAACTTACGATAAGAAAGATTGTTCTTTAAACAAAAATTGTGCTTCATTCTAGATTATTTCCATATTGCTATGTGGTTGTTACAATAATACACTTTTTCTATTCGTCTCTCCTAGATTCCTCTCTGTTGTTGGGTGCAATATCTTTATTGTCAGTTGTCAAAATTGTGAATTGTAAATAATTTTCTAAGTTTCAGTAAACTCTTACAATAAACGAATTTGATATTTCCCACGTACTACCAAAGATCATTTACGTAAAATGATGCACTAGACAAAATAGTATATGTGTTGATAAATTCTTGGTGATAATCATAGTGCAAAGAAATGTATGAGATGTGTGTCTTCTCTAAAATTTGCTTTGCGAGGTTCCGTCCATTGACGGAATTAAATTCAATACGTGTCTGGTGTTTGCGGGCGCGTCAACAGCTATTACAAATTAGTCCTGTACGCGTAGTAAATGTTACGTTACGGGAAGTGGCGGCGTACCTTGCCCGCTAGAATGCGAGATCTGGTGCAGACCTACACGTCGGATTGTGGGGTATTCCTCCGCCGGGACATCTTCGCAAGCAGGGCACCGCTCCAACTGAGTCACACTAAGCTCCCGATGTGTGCGTGCGTGTGCGTGCGTGTAAGGAGAGAGGAGGAGATAAAGGCGAGGAAGATACTGCCGATTTGTTGAGGTACTGCTCTGGCATTCGCCTGGTATTCATTGGAGAAAAAACGAAAACCTAATGATCAGAGGAGCCGACTGCTAGAATTCTCCTCCTGACAGCTGCTGAATTTCATTTATCTACGTAGTACCTAGCGTAGAAAATTCGACTATCAGAAATCTAAACACGTATATCCCGACCGGAGTCGCAATAGTGGCAAACATAGTTAACCTGAGCAAACTCGGTCGGCTAAATGTGGGCAATAAATAATATAACACACATTTTTATTCTCGAATATCATATAGTTAAATTTATTCGCTTCGCTCGCACAACTAGAACTAAACCATCATTACTAAATCAACTGATATCTAATCACTCATTTTTTTAACTTACACTTTGAACATTCTAATCGGGATTCAATCACTTCATACCTTTGATACAACAGACAGCACAAATTAAACTTACTTGAACATAAACATTCCATCACGCTTTACGAAATGTCACCATATACAAAAATAATGAAATTAAAATTAAATTGTTAATACTCATCATACCAAAGAACACAACAACAATCTCCTTTAATATAATAATGCTAATATCCCATTCATACATGTTTCATCAATTTAATGTGTAACAATCCATTTAATTTAACCTGTGAAACACGCAATAAAGGAAATTTCCCAAATGAAACCATTAACTGGTTTTGGTTCACCTTATTTGTTGAAAAGAGTGTTTCGACTCCATTATTTTCTGTCATTCAAACAATATTCACACAAAATGCATAACTCATTAGTTACCCAATATGCAGTGAAAGCTTTATGATAACTCAAAGCATTTTGCTATGTTCTCCAAAACTCTTCAGACATGTTTTAATGCGAACGAGTGCAAAAACGTATTTCATGTGAAATTGGCAAACTAAAAAGCGCTTTACAAAAATTAACCAATCGACGAAACGACAGTCACCGAACAACAGTTTGTATGGGAACATTTTCGAATACATCATTCAAATAGGTCCGCTAGTTCAATGACTCGTGCAAATTACTAAGTAAAATGAATACTGCATGCATAAGAATCGATGAAATATTAAACGACGTTTAAGTACCGACAGAATAATAAATTTCGAAATCAGACCAAATTTAATGAAAAGAGCAAATGAACCGTTTGCTTCACCGAATGACACGCGAAGTCCTTCCGATGCAAAACATTAACAAAACATTCCTCCTTTTTTTTATTTATTGAAAAGCCTGTTTTGAAAACAAATACAAAACGCGGTAAATTCGAGAGAACAATCGACAACCTGTCTCCATAAAATAATTCTGTTAAACCTTCATTTCTTCACACCTTTTACCGACTTTTCGGATAGGCTGTATTTAATATGCTCACGACCAATCAAAATGTCGCAGTGTGGTACACACACCAGTGTTCGCCCGGTGTTCAAATTACCGGTGATTAATATTTAACGACATGACACAGAAGGCGTCAAGAGTTTTATACACAGAAGGCGTCAAGAGTTCTCATGATCGAGCGATGACAAAAAGCTCGAGGGCCTTTCACCCCAGGGTTTTTGTCGATCGAAATCATTAGAACCAGTTCATGCACGTGATGCAAACATGATTTCATTTTTTACTTACTTCTTTTTACAATTTCTTTTATTGATTCATATTTAGTTATTTATTAATTTCCTAAGTATTAAATTGACTCTGTTTGTCTTTTAATAGTTCCCTCTATAAAATAACATTTAGCATCATACGACTCGGTTCGTATTTTCCTCCTAACTAATATGTAGTTATGTAGCGTATATCGAGCTCTGTATTGAAGACAATAATAAACAATAACGTATTAGTAAAATATAAAAACTGTTTCCTAGGAAAAACCAATTGGTGAAAAAAAAGTGACAGTGTGCAGCAATCAAATTATAAAATATGACTAAATAGGGTAAGCTCACATCATAACATTCGTAATTTTATTTTTGAAATGTTTGAAATAGTGTACAATCCATTTATAAAAATTTGCGTGACATTGCAATATATTTCCAAACACCTACACGCCTTTTCACAAGTACAGAATACCACGTAACTCTATCCCTGGGTGAACAGCGATGCGAATCTCGGAAGATTGAGAGGCCCACGACCTCGCAATCGAACTGTGAAGTACGGAGGGGGACGACGTCTGACCTCTATTCCGCTCGAAGAGAGTTTGAGAGGCCAAAGACCAATGAATGCATAAACGAATCGTCGCTCTTAGGCACACAGGCGAAGTGGTTGGTCGCGGCGGAGCAGTGGCATCGCAAAAACACCAAGTCAAATACAGCCTCGGACAAATTCTAGAGACCATATTCTTTACTCATCAAGAGTAATGGAGTCTATCAATTTTTACGCGATTTCCTTCTTTTTTTTCGAAAACCACTTTATGAATATGTATGTTCATCAGAGAAAGAAACCGAGGCAAAACAATACACTCCGTACATCTTATATTTAGAAATCAAGGTTTGTTTGTTCGTATTTTATGCGCTGTCGTACCGTTCATCCGATTACGATAAAACTCTATAAACTTATTTCTAGCACTTGCGCAAAGAATATAGGCGTAGTACATTGGGAATGTGCGTAAGACGCACATAGACGTACATAGACGCACGTTCATGATTTTATGAGTTTACGCTCGCCCTGAACAGAAACTCTACGGAACCTGCCGCACCCTCGACGATTAAGCGCGCCTTCGCCCTGCATATTCTGGTCCTGAATATTCTCTATTCTGTCATTGAAATATCGGCTGGAATTATTACTGGAAAGTTATCTCTGATACGTAAATCAAATTTCTTTCAGTGTCGTAGCGAATAAATGCCCAAAATTGAGGGGAAACGTTTTAACAACAGGATACTTTACTAGACGTCCAAACTAGGGCTTAGAACAAACCCATACGCACGAGAAAGTCATTCATCTATTAAAATTTTTGCAGAGCGTAGCGTAAAACGTGTTTAACATTAATGTGACCAGTAGCGTGTGAAGTGTAATACATAGCAAATACGAAACATTGCCGAGTCCTCTAGAACCCTTTAAAAACTCCGAAATATATGGCAAAATGTCGCTAACTTAGAGTATAAGTTAAGCTACGCGAAGTTAAGTTGGACAAACTTCTTTGTTACAAAATATCCAGTTATATTTAATCCAGTTATATTTTGCAATAAAGTAATTACTGATTTATCACATTTCTATGATCTTGAAAGCTAACCGTAGGATTTTTGTACCTCGAACAACCATATTTTACTAATTTGTACAGCTTCCTACACGTATTGACTAATGCAAATAAAATCAGTAATGAGCATACCATTTCTGATGTTGACTATTGGTGCATCGGTGGCACATTTATATATGACTGAAAAATAATACCTATCGAAAGGAATGAAAATACTAAACAGGCCCGTGCAATAGATGGGATAGCCGCCAGTTTAGCAATATGTAGGTAGTACCAACCAATCATTATTTTTGTAAATGAGTGTTCTTACACAAGTTCGTAATATTTTCTAATTAAATTTACACTTTCGATTCCCCTCACTCTATATAAACATCGTTGCAGCATTCAAGCGTCGTATAGCGCTATAGTATTCTCTTGCTACAGTGGCTAATGAAATTGACGATATACATGATATTTTAGCAGAAATAGAACATTACTGTTCACTACATAGAAGACTCTTGTCAAAATGGTATATCGTATTACGTTGTCATAAACTCTCCGAAATTTTTAAATATCAAAATTTAACTATTTTTCAAAATTGATTTAAACCTTCAAAATTGAAGCAAAATATTTCTTTGTGAACGCAATTATTCCCTCAAATAGGCACCTCATATCGTTTCAATATAGTTCTTTTTCAAATATTAGTATTTATCACATTATTCTGTGTACAACCGTATCTATTATGCTCCTTAGTTGTTAGCACCACTGCATTATTGATAATTCATAGCAGCTGATAAGGTAAGCTAAAGACTTCTCGGCGTACTGGCGAAAGAGGAGAATTCGTGCACATAAAACTAGAGTTCAAATCCCAGCTCGTGTAAATTTGTTCCTTCAAATTTTTGTAAGCACAATATTCATAATTCAATGAACATTTCTATTAAAGCTTTTGAATTTTTAAAGATTACATATGTACACTTTTTTAGAATAATCCGAGGGTCATTTGGTGGAGAGCTGTTAAAGAGGTGGTTGAAAACTAGTAGGAAACAAGATGCAATTTATTACGCAATCGTTACAAATATGAGAGTGTGTTGTTGTAGTCCCATTAATTTCCTTTGCGATACATACGGAACAAAAAAGAAGAGTTAAAAGACTTACTTATTTTATATACACGAGGTTCGCTGTGCGTTTGCAAAAGACCTACCGGATTAGCGTTTGTAGCGATGCTACATTGTTGCGAGTGCATCAAATATTCTCATGTATATATAAGTCAATATTTCTCGTGAAGTGTACTCTTTACCAACCCGTTGATTACAAGGAAGACGCATTATGGAGCTAACACACACGCGGCTCATCGTCCGTCATATGGCCAATGGTGGGGTCAATAACACCATCCACGCCGTCAATTGAAAATGAAACGAATTACTGCGACTTTACAAGCGTTAGTTCACATGTCAAATAATGATAAATTAAATGTTTTTTACTAGTAAATTGGAATGTAAATTAATCGCTGACAGGTACACACGTTGCACTAGAATTAGACCACCGAGCTCATGACTCACCAACTGCTTAGAGGGATGGCTGTTTCAACTTTCTCTTCGGTATGAGGGCGAGAGGTAAATTCTGCATACAACTGCAGCCATCAGGACACGTGTTCTTACCTGAATGCATACTAAGTCTCAACCTTGCTATATCAAATAGTTGTAAATTACAGAGTGGTACCCTATTCATCAGAGAATTCTAGGGAAATTTCTGTGCAGGTAAAATATATCTAAAAGTTTCCGTGTTCTATTTTCCCTTAAAGTGTCAATGAATAATTCTATATAGTCAGGGCAATAAATTTGACTATTTCCTGAGCTTTATGTAACTGTACTATCTCGAATGTTTCATTTTTCTATCAAGCTTGAATTATTACGGTACTAACTAATAGCCTGATAGAAAAACATAACTTGTCTTTCTTCCTCGTGCCTAATTATTCCCGAGAGTCCTCACAGACTAATAATACCAGAAAGCAAAGCACAATGAAAATAAGAAAATTCCTCGTACGCCGCAACAGATTCCACTGGTCTGTTTAAGATTGAAGAATCGTATATGAAATACTTTAATGAGATCGTCAATTTTACGTGCAATTAAATGATAATGAACGCATCCTCCTCTAATATTACGTACTTTACATAATGATCGTTGATATTCGTCATTCAAAATACCGAGCCACCCTTGTTTTTGTTTTTTCACTGAGAAAATGCGATATCACCCATGTAGAATGGGTGATGGCAATGCAAGCATTGTTCTCATTCAATTCACATTCCTGGATTCCCAATAATTGACGGCAGTCGTTTAAATAACTTGAAATACAGATGCCCCAAATAATTTCGACAAAAAATCGTGCAGACTATCGTTATTTGAGGAAGTTTGGTGTAATGTGTATCCCATGGAATATTTTCGTTTCTGCAAAATATATTATTCCCCGAAAGAGTACTTTTAAACTACAGTAAGTGAATATTGTATTATTTGCGGTTAGAATAGTGTGTTCTACTTATTGAACTATTAAAATAAAATGTGTGCAAAAACTTGTCAGATTATTACAATCAAAAATTGCAACGCTGCGCACTACAATGTAAAACACATTAAGGAAATTCAACTCGCATTACGGGTTCGCAAGTTCATGACAATTTTCTTCACACGAAAATAAATGGAAACTCGTAAATAACTATAAAAAAAGTACACTGTCGTACACTGCATAATATATGTGTAATATTAGAAAACACAAACGAAATCGTGAAATATTCTTCATTAAAACAAAAGTTCATTACAGTTTCTCAATAAATGCACAATTGAATAACTTGTAAGGATTGCACTTATCACGGAACGAGACATGAGAACACAGAGCGCGTTTTATTTCTAACCACACATATCTCTTCACATTATAATGCAACACATTATATCGCTCTCAAAACTGACAAAAGGAACAAATCGTACTACACGCATAGCAAACCTGAAAAAGTTCTGGAAAGTGTTGCCAGGGGCGCAGACGTGATACTGGATTAAATCTGTACCGAAAAATGAAGCATGCGTCCCGTATGTTCCCGTATATTACGTTCTGTTCCAATTAAAATTTATGAAAAAGTGACTGTGTAAAACGGAATCAACCATCCCAGCATACCTACGCTTGCTCTTCATAGTACAATCCGTTAACTATATGGACCATTATTTGTTTTGGACTACTGGGAAAAGATAAAAAAACACTTTTGCAGCTTTTTAATTTTAAATTTTCTTTCTTAACATAAGGTTTCATTAAATGCCACGAAGTTGACCTTGGTGAAAAGAAAATTAATTTTCATACAACTATGTCTTACCTCGAGCTCAACTTCTTGTTTTATACTCTTATTTTGTTTTGCACTACAACCTCTTATTTCGTTGAAAGGCCCGCCTTCGATTACGAAAGCCAACTAGCGTAAATGATAATTTTTAAAATGACATACCCTTAATCAAGAACCGCTGATAAAAATCGGTCTATCTAACAAGTTTTCTCTTTAACATGCAAATGCAGTCGAAATACCAAAAGAAGATATTTCTCCTATCTTCTCGACTATTTCCGATGCTGACACATAGCTAACAACATTACCTTCATAAGTAAGATGGTCCACAATGCTGCAAACACAAATTTAACACTCGCATGAACAGCAGACGTGTTTCGCTAACGAACTACCCAGTTACTAATTCAATCCGTCATCACTAAATCACCCATTCATGCAACTAATTTGGTTCTTACTTTAATTTAAATTTCCACACTAATTTTATTTCTTTCACTGCAGCGTCTCCTGTATAACTGACGGAGGAAATAACGCAACGAGAATTCTAAAGAAATGCCATTCTGGGAACAAGAACAAGGAAAAGAAAGAAAGGAAAGGAAGAGTAGAGAAGTTGCGATGGAGCAAAGATTGTCTATGGAGAGGTTTCCGCATTGTACAGACAAATCTTATACAACGAGCCACCGTCGTTTAGTCTGGCTGAAGACAGGACAGTTGCTACCTTGCTGTGCTCTGGGCGTAAGGAGTCTTTTCCGCACCCCTCTTTCAGGACAAATCTAACGAAGTGGAGTTCGCAGCAAATTCCCACCAGGACTGATCTAAGAATTACAATGATCGCTATGTACTTGTAGCCAGGTCGTTTTTGAAAAATTGCGACCAGTTAATACGGATCTCTTCATCCACAAAATGAGGTGTTCGGGTATAAATAATGGTACCTGACATTTCGAGAGAAATCGAGATTATCGGCTTCAATGCAGCAGAAGCTGAAGCGAACATTCGAAGTTGTCTCGAGAACAGACAAACGGCAATGATACATACAGAAAGCAACGTGCCGCTGAATTTTAATGGATTTAACCAAAAATATAAAAGTTTTAGTCGCTCAAGGTATCTCCCCCACGGGGCACCACCCCAAACGGGTTGAGCTATATGCTCCCGACTGGTGTACCTACATAAGTAGTACTTTAGTTCATGTGTCCATATGTGTGAGGGGGGAGGAGGGGTTAACGAGGGAGAAGGAAAGATCGCGCGCAGTCGGTGGCTCATTTGAATTGAATTGAATTAATGCCTTATTTTACGTGGCGAGGCTCAGGCCATGAGGCCTGTTCTTCCGTCTGACCACGTAAATTTCGCTATGCGCGGTGGCTCATTTGTTAAGGTACTGTTTCGTCATTCGCCTGGTATTGATCGAAGAAATAAAGGAAAATTAGAGCAGCTGACCGCAAGAATTCCCCAGACAGTGGATCAATTGGACCTAGCAGAGTCGGTAGTCTTGAAAATCCGCTATCGACACTCGCATTCTAGGAGCAAGCGGTCAGTGAGGCAACGGAAATGCTACAACTGAACCATCGCAACCGGGCCTATGCTGCACACGGTACACCCCTTTCACGCGGTCAGATGTAGTTCCTATGCTGATATTTCACTCTTGTGTATGCAACTCGTGCTTATCAACTGGTCTACGCCTTCCCTTCTCTGTCGCAGACGGCACGAGTTATCTGCATGACTGACAATGAAATGCACGGCGTTGTTTTCAAGTATTGAGCAAGTAAAACCGAACGCAACAGTGAGGTTTCGGTAAACAATTATCCATTTAAACTCTCTGTTAAGATCAGTAGAGGGTGATTTTTTGAGACAAAAATGTGGTTTTCTTTACATTCAGAATGTGATAATAAACACATTTTCCTTTGCCGTATATTTTTGACCAAACTTATACAGCTGGACAAGACAACTGAATTCTCGCACTCTTGAAAACGCGAATACAAATATATTTTAATTTTTAGAGGGATGGTCTACCCAGAACAGATAATTTGCTATAAAATATTGTTTCATGAACCGAGGCTGAAAGCACCTCCATCGTGCATCTGAATACAGTGTCACATTTCTCAAAATAAGAAAGAGCAAGGTGATTATTTTGGCCATTTAATTTTTTAATTTTCAAAAATTGTTTAATACGGTTGTCAAAAACATTTAAGGGACTTTTCAATTTATTCTTCAAATTAAAGTTTCCTAAAACTTGTGCATTTCAAATCACTCGCACATGCAGTCAGGCAACACAAAACGTTTCGTGTTTGTCTATTCGAAAGCGCCAATAATGTTTTCGCCGAAAGTGAAGTAAATTTGTTTTGTTTCGAAGAGATATTTACGAAGAACAAGCTCGAAAGCAGACTTAGTAAAATTTCACGAGAAACACATAACAGTTAGTAAAAGTACGTACCCAAAATACAAATGAATGGGTCCCAATATGATTAAAAAAACTTATTACACAATCACTCTCGTACTGTGAACTCTTTCCTCACGTACACGAAGATCCATCATTTTGGATAATTAACTGTATAGCGGCCCAAGAGTAATACTATTTCGGGAAGTCGCCACGTTAACGAGAAATTGTATTTCATCCTCCCCAGATTTTATTAGGAGGATTAGTTTAGAAATGGGTTGCAGATAGTAGCGGGCCGATAAATAACGATTTTCCCCAACCAACAACTCTGAACAAAAATATACTTACAAAAAATAATGTTTTTACAATTTTTTTCCACTACTCCGTACGACAATTGCATCTGTAATTCTGATGTGACGACGCAGCTTCATAGTAGCAACTCTGAAGTTTAAGAGCATGGGAAGCGTGGCAAGTTTTGCGCCAAATAGCCAAGATATTGGATTTTTTTCTATAAATTAAGAAATTTCTCAGGGGATGAAATTTCTGTGCACAATTCGGTACAAAGACAAAATGCGAAAATGCATGAAATGGAGCAGAGGTTCGTATCAAATAAAACTCTCAGCTAGGGTATGGTAATTTTTCTTTTACGATACTGATGGAAGACGATACTGCACGAATTCGTTCTATGGGGCACAAAAAATACTGATAACACGAAACAATGGTACCTGCGAATACTTGTGAATGTGTTGTTGACATGCGCGTGACGAAAAAAGTTTCCCAGAACAACCGTCTAGTCTTCTCCAGTAACACATTGTCGGGCTGTGACCTCTCTTTTTTTATATTCAAAATCCACCTACGAGTTATAGCATCCACTCCCATTCGTTACAAGGATTTTTCCAGGACTTTGTTTCCTCAAGGTGAATACTATCTTCAAAGAGGAGCATATCAGTTTCAAGTAGCAAAGATGTTCAAATCCTGTGGTTGTGTTTTAGGAAGCACTATCAATCGCTATCCTTGTATTTCGAAGAAGACGCTTTCCACATTCCATAATGTGATGGGCGTATATTCGTATTTAGACAGGGTAGTGTTAAATACATTCTCTAAAAATCAGGTACACAGGGAATGAGTTTTCTTATTTGAGACTCATTATCCCGTTTGCTCATTTACCCAACCAATATTTATTTGATACTTCAAAAAATTTCTACTGCACCGTCCCTGCCGGTCAGTCATCTAAAAGTTTTTGTATATGCCTGGTTGAATCAAAAACCTAATGCTTAATGTAATTCGTTTTTAGATTCAAAAAAACATAAGTGCGTCCTTTTAGATAAAAAAAAACTAATAAAAGACGAAAATGGATACATTTGTGTCTTCAACACTTCTAAAATATGCATTTTATCAACAAATTTATCTCATATTCAATATTTGCCATGAAATAGATTGAATGAGATGTTTGTGTGAGAAATGATCGTTAAGAAAAAACAAGCCATTTCACATACTTCCTGCCTTTAAATCGAACGTGGTACGAGTATTTTACTAAATGGGTGACGTACGAGAAGCTATGTAAATCAAAACTGAAAGTGTGAAATCTCAACTTACAGCCCGCTGTTTTCGTTTTAATCCTTCTCAGAATAGTTTTATTATATTTATTTTTTTAAACACGTATAAGGATTGTACGTAACAATCAGTAATAATATTTTTCCGTAAGTGCGAACAATCTAAGATAATTCCTTTCTTATATTGAATCTTACACATTTAATATAGGGATGTCTTTATAAAATATGACGTTCTGGGCATTTTATGTACTCCCAGCCTCAGATAACATTACTGGAATAAGAATTGCATATTTTAAAAACATCAATATATTGCCTTTTTAACATAAACATTTTTTCTTGCAGCACTGGATTTCATTCCATTAATTCACTTTGGATCCGAACTCCCACTCATTGTATATTCAACAATCTCAACAATAGATCCGAAATCAACGAAAAAATTTCATTCTTTACTCAATCCTTCTAAGTAAACACGACAATAGTACCTATTAACAAGGCTCTGAGTATAGAGGGGGGTTCATGATTACCCAGATTTAAAAGCTCTTGCAGATTTAACGTCTTCAGTCGTAACATCAATACGCAAATACCCTTTCTACGAGGGAAAAGGATGTCCTGCAACAGCTCTTACTGTGTAGGCATCCGTATTCGCTAATTAATAAACGTCGCGCTTTGTCTCGCAGCAGCTGACGATAATAGCAACGCTCGGCACGCGATAAAACCTTCCGCAGCGCTTAGGCTACGGCTGCGCGTCTTAACTGCACCATAATCTCCACGAGGGCGAGAGCGAGCTCGTGCAGGCGAAACAAACCGGCTGGAAAGCGTTTCCCGATGCGGGCGGCAGCGGCGGCGGCGAGGGTGGCGGCGGCGAGGGTGGCGGCGGCGAGGGTGGCGGCGGCGAGGGTGGCGACGCCGCCGCACAAAAGAACAACACGGCGCTATGCAGTATAATTGCCCTCTCCCACCCTCAAAGCGCGGCGTCTCCGCCACCTCGCACACCGTCTTCTTGCCTGCCCGCCGCCGCCGCCGCCGCCGCCGCCGCCCAAACTGATCCACTCAACTCCTTCCTCACGCTCCCCTAATGTCTTTGCTAGCTTCGGGCCTGTTCCTTCGCATCCTCCTCCGGTATGTACACATCTCTCCACGTCTGGCCGCATTTCAAGTTTGCCCGCCATGTTGCCTTTCTGTTGACACGAAAATTTATTGATTGTACGACGTGAAGCGCATTAAACATTTTTTAGAGCAATTTCAGAAAAAAAACGACTTTACAGATCTAATTTACTGCTTATTCAAGTAATAAATTATTGTATGTTACTACCTTCCTAAAGCTCTTTCTCTTAAAAAAAGACAAGTGTCAAAATGGTGAAAAATAGATGCAAGAAACGGTGCTGAATTATGACTTATTTAATTCCAATGATTTACTAGAGTAATCAAGTGTCATGTTTGTATAACGAGCTCACTTACTGTAATTTATTATATCTCAAACGTAGTGACCACTAACATTATCAAGAAGCATTAGTGCACAATGTTCACGACAGAATTAAAGAACACGATCTGCTCAATAAAGGTTAATATTTTATGAAATAACATATTTCAAATTCTTAAAAAAAGATGATGTGCCGTCTTCGGACAAAAAGGAAAGCTTACAGTAATTTTAAGCGTTGCTCTCAAATCCAGCTCGTTCTATTTGCGAAAATTTTACAAGAGTTCTAGAAACCGATCTCATGTAAAATTATAAAGAAATATATATGCGATTTTTTTCTCAACAAAAAATCGTCTTGCGTCCACACACAGTTTGATGTAAATGGTTAGTTCTCGCCACATTTCAGAGAGGAATAAGCTGCATTTGAAGCAGTATGACTTTTGCGAGGTCATGAAGGCTCCTCTAAACCCCGCAAAAATGCAAAGGAGTAAATTTTAGTAAATGTTGGAATCAGCTGGTTTCGGTAGCAAACGCCTTCTGAGTCATTTCACGTCAAATCGAAGACCGTTTTGACCTTAGCTGTTCGAAATTGATTGAAACTTATTGAATGTGTTCAGAGGGTAACTAAAAGAGACTTCAATGTCTTTGTTAGAATTTAACTTAATTATTTTGGAATTTATGCCGCATGAAACTTTCCGAAAAACCGCGCGCACCAACGAATAAAAATGCTTATTTCTCCTGCTCCATTGATCGTACAGAACTGAGATTAGCCTCAAATAAAAGCTCAAACACAGTTATTTAAGATTAAATTTGGATTTAATGTTTAAATATCAATAATTCATTCAATCTCAATTATAAAAATATCAATTTTTCAAATTTTGCAAAAATTAAATTTCATTTTAAAAATAATACAATATTTGCAGTTTAATGAACTACAAAGGGGGGGGGTACTACCGGGATGTTTTAATATTAGTAATACTTCGAACAGTGGAGATCGGAAGGAAACGCGGAATCTGCATAATCTTAAAACATTTTTAAATGTATAAGTACATAGGTTATTTTTAAACCTGTAGCTTAGAAAGAATGTTTTTTTATTGTTGTTGGTAACTGGCTCTGAACAACGAAAGCCATCATTCAGTCATCGGCGGACCCAATACGGACAATTCATACGGCTCTTCCAGACTTGAACAAAGAGGCCCTTGTTCTAAATCCAGATGAGCGTTCTCGTCAAGGTTTCTGCTAGTATTTGTTTAACTTTCCGTGAGTTCGGTGCCGCTTTAGCACGTCAGGACAAGACACGTAGGTTTGTAAACGTAGCACAATGAGTTACACTTCACCCTCTTGTTATATAATTCAAATATAATAGTTATCTAAGGCAAAAAAGTTTAATATCAATTTCCGATAGCCTAAAACCTGGTACAAATGCAGTTCATCTCTTCCAGAAATATTTAACTGAATGTCAAAAAATTAATGTATTTTTCAGATGAACAAAGTGCGCAACATAAAAATCGAAAAAAGTTCGTTTTATGTTTTCACCAAAAAGGTTTCGGTGTGAATTGTGAATAGCGTATCTTGGCTACTTCCCATGGGAAAGGGCCTAGTAATGGAATTGGCCACCAAAAGATTGGCAACGCGCGAAAATCGGAAGCCATTTCATGATTCAATTCTTTAGTGTGTGTGTGTGTTGTGTGTGTTGTGTGTGTGTGTGTGTGTTGTGTGTGTGTGTGTGTTGTGTGTGTGTGGTGTGTGTGTGTGGTGTTGTGTGTGTGTGTGTTGTGTGTGTGTGGTGTTGTGTGTGTGGTGTGTGTGTGTGTGTGTGTGTGTGTGTGTGGTGTGTGTGTGTGTGTGGTGTGTGTGTGGTGTGTGTGTGGTGTGTGTGTGTGTGTGTGGTGTGTGTGTGTGTGGTGTGTGTGTGTGTGTGTGTGTGGTGTGTGTGTGTGTGTGTGGTTTTTTTTTTTTTTGTTGCTAAAGGAGATACGAGCATTTATATACGACAGTACGCGCGCTGGTTTGCAATTTTTAATTTATATTACTCTGAAGGTATCACGTGTAAATGAAAATAAATGATCGAGATAATACAAAACACGTGAGATTTTTTGCTATTAGAATGGATACACAAAGTTTCAAAAAAATCAACAATATCATGGTCAATTTTTCGTCGAATTCCTTCGATTTGACGTGAAATGACTGGTATGATCGACCAATAATATGCATAGTTTCACGCGTTTTAACGCAAGACTTGTAGAACTCACATGAATTCATCACGGAGGTTGCAAACTTTCACACCTGGCTTACCTGAAACAAAACAATTATTAATTACACAAAACTTGAGTTACACTTATAATTTCATATGAGTAAAATAATTCATTTTACGATATACTTTACGATATATTTTACGATAATTCAAAATCAAATAGTTTTGCAAACATCTCTGAATTTCTCTCAAAACGTAGGTACATAAACAGGAAGCATAAATCATATTATAATGTATAGGCGTATGTTATGAAAAACAAAAATAAAATATACACAGTCATTTCATTAATAAAAACACACCAGCGTCTTTTGCACAATGAGGTGAATAAGTTGTTAATGTCATTTCTCTGAGAAAAGCTACGTTACTGCAGTTTAACGAATACTCTTTATCCAGAAAGAGCAAATTCCTTTACATATGTAAGGTTACCTAGTAGTATCATCAGAGAGATAATTTACTTTGTTAGGATACGAACGACGGAAAATGAACATTTGTGCGTCGATGGAATAAGTGTAAGCTAAACGAGACGGCCTAATACAGCAGCGGAGCGCGACGAAGTTACGTCCTACGACCGAAGTTGAGGAAATGCGACGCTTGTTTCCGGGTTCGCAAGTGACTTCCGAGCCTATTCGAGTTATGAGATGACTGGGTCGGAAGTAACGCAAAAGTCTCTACGGGTATGCAAGTCTCCAAGGGAACAACGTCAAAGTGAATATCGCTGATTAATTATTGGTAATATTCAAAGAAACTATTGGGGTATTGATTTTTGGCACATCGCATGACTTCCAGTATAGATTTAGATTTATTTAGTAAAAAAAATATAAAAAAATAAAAAAAACAGTAAAAACTGTATGTCACATATCGGGGAGAAGATAATCTGCGCAAGTTTTCTTGAGTTCTAGAATCCCTTCCCATCATTTTAACTATAAATAAATAAAAATAAATTTGAAATGAGCGCGAGATAAGGGAGTATACAGGCGTTTACACACTCAGCCACAATTTACCTGATTTACCATTTCGTAGAATATCATTTATCATTCATTTTATCATTTTAATTGAAGGGCTAGGGCTCAGATAATCTTACGCTACATTTTGGTAAATATTGAGACATTTCAATCCATATGGTTCTCTCCAGTTCGAGTTCTGCAAAGGAGATTTAACCTCACAAATGGCAGAGTAATGCAGTGTTTTATTATGTTCGAGGAAATAGCGTAGTTAGCCTTGAAGTTTCCGATTTCGAGACCTCCATTTATGATTATTAACTATTAATATTATTACATTTTTCTTTATTATTCCTCCAATTCACGACTAAAAAAGTTACAAGTCGGTTGAATATATTTCTACTCCAGGTTGCAAGCAGATTCCTGACGTGCAGATCTAAAGACTGTCGGTGACTCTACAATACTTTGCGCAAAATGTGGGCTGTTCCAAATAAAGCCTGTCTTCCTCTTCCCAGGTCATTCAAAATACAGCGAGTTTAGCCAAGTTCTCAGACAAATTTTGCGGAACAAATCGCAGAGATTCGGTAACAATCGAGACGACCTGTGCTTTTACGCCCCACATTGGGCTGATCTCTATTTCCAGACACTGGTCTTAAAGACGTAATATGTCTCCTTCGTTACGACGTTTTGATCGCACGGCACAGCCATATCGACAAGTAGACACGTTTTTTCTTCTCCAAATCCCGGGTAAGAATATCCGATTTGTTTGCCGCAATCGTGCGATCAGTTTGAATTGTTCGCCGTGCAATACGGCATATAGTCTAACAGACATCATCGGTTTTGGCGAGTATTCGTACTACTTTGAGCAGTACTTTAAACTTCGCGATACATATCTGCTAGTGGAGGTAACTATACTATTACTACTATTACTATTATTACTATTATTACTATTATTACTATTATTACTATTATTACTATTATTACTATTATTACTATTATTACTATTATTACTATTATTACTATTATTACTATTATTACTATTATTACTATTATTACTATTATTACTATTATTACTATTATTACTATTATTACTATTATTACTATTATTATTTAAATATTGCTGTAGTACAGAAGAATTATAGATGTGTACGTGTAATTGCATTCGTTTTACCCCAAGTCTTCGCACCGTGACGTTCACAATGTTAATTCTATTAGTTCTTACTAAACACCTTCGTTTGTGCCGCCACACAAAGCAAATTGAGCAGCCTGCTCGGCGGCGCGGAGCAGAGCAGAGCAGAGCCGCGCAGCGAGGGGTGGTGCGGAGTGGGGTGGTGTGCTGTGGTGTGGCATAGCGTGGCGTGGCGTGGCGTCGCGTGGTGTGGTGTGGTGGGGGCCGCGCCGTCTCGGGCCCGCGGTCGCGCTGCGCCGCGCCGCGCCGTCGCGCTCGGCTGGGCGAGTAAACGGGGCCGACACAGCATTTCGCTTTATCGCGAGGACGGCATCAACGCCTCGTCGCGGTGGCCGCCCCCCCCCCCCCCGCCCCCATCAGCGCCGTTTTGTGGACGTGGCAGCACCTTCACTTCCCCTTCACCGGCGCCAGGCCTACTACTGCCACACTGCCAGCCCCCGTCGACGCTCTCTCCGCATCCGCATCTACATCCACATCCATATCCACACTCATCGCGACGCAACACGTGTAGCGATTCCTCCTGCTGATATAGGAGTAAAATGTGTTCACATTACCGACAGTTTTATTTATTATACAGCAGCTTTGCACGTCGGAGCCCCCATCAATTCAACTGCCTATAAGCCAGAATTTCGATTACCAATCGAACTGCCAGGCAACTACTAGTGGAATTTCTGAATTCACGATAGCCGATCTGGTGATCTCTAGGCCATCGAAAGCAGCTATATATGAAATAAATTGATAATTTCGTGTTTCTGGGCGAAGCATTTTTCGCGCGAAGCATATTTTTTTCTTGGGAGGTGGCGGAGAACGCTGAACGCTGAGTTTCCGCGCCAACCCACACGTCGGATGGCTGGTTTTCCCGAACCAGATATCTCCCACCAGCAGGCCACCTCACCAGCCGGGACAAGCTCTCAACATATGCGATAGTGGTGTGTGTGTGTGTGTGTGTGTGTGTAAGGGATGAATAAAAAACAAGGAGGAAGGAAATATGCGCGGTCCCTGGCTCTTTTCATACGGTTCTGCTCCCGCATTCGGCTGGTATTGCTCGGAGAAAGCTCGGACAAGTATCGATCAGAATAGCCGGCCGCTAGCATTCTCTGCCAGACAGTTCCAGACATCAACCAAGCTATCTAGCTACATCTAAAAACCTGCCACTGCCAGGACTAACTCTAGGACCTCCTGGTCAGAGGAACTGCAGTGACATCAGTCAATGTGCTGAGCCACCTAAGCAGTTAATGCAGTTGGTAATTTCAACATCTTTCACTACAATCTTTGGAACACCAACAACATCTCCCCGAATCATGCAATCCTCCCACTGAGCCGGAGTCGCTTTGGCCGCCTGTCGTCGCCAGGGTTCCCTTCGCGGCAGATGAGTGCGCGGAAGAGTGGCGGCGCATAAAACAATTATTGGAGTTGTTCGCCGAGCGCCGAGCGCCGAGCGCCGAGGCTCCGAGGCGCCGAGGTCCCGGTGCGCAGCCTGCGCCGGCGATGCAGCCGCCTCCCGCCTCGCGCCGGCAGGCGCTACTCCAGGAGCGGCACGTGGAGTTGCTACGGCAACCAACTTCCGCATCAATTACCTTGTGGCGGCGAGCACCCCCGCTCCTCCCCCTCGTCCTCTCCCCCGACGCCGCTTCCCCGCCCCACGCCCCCCCTCAGTCGGGGATAAAACGGGCACCCGCGGGCCGCCGCCGCCGCCTCCGCCGCCGCACCGCTGACTACCCGCCAGCGGCCGGATATAGTGTTACTCCGATAAGCGCGGTGGCTCGTGATGAAAAGCTCCCGCACCGCCCTCACCGCCCCTTCGACACCTTCCTCCGGCTCCTGCTAAGCCACCGCCGCTACAACACGAGCAGTACGTCCGCGAGCTGCCCACCTCTTCCGTTCCCCGTCCAACGCCTCTCGTTCGTTCTCTATTCCGCATATTGATGGTTAACCACATTTCACTTTTTTCTCCAACCACTTAAACAACAACAACAATAATAATAATAATAATAATAATAATAATAATAATAATAAAGTCGGCCCCGTAACGCAGACGGTTGCGGCAACCGTCGTCGGCGTCGCGGAAGCTGCAGGTTCGAGTCCTGCGTAGACATGGTCGTATTTGTGATTGTCCCTTCACCCCTCATAATCATCCTATCATCTCATAATTCACACTTCAAGGCGTAACAACCTTGTCGTTCTGAGGGACACAGCTGAGACCTGATCCTGAAAAATCACACACGTTAATCGTGAAGCGTGGTCAGTAATGGCCTTTACGCCAACAACAACAACAACAACAACAACAACAATTACAAACTGTATTACGATATTTCAATTCACACAGAAGTGCATTGCCGCCAATATATCCGACATTGCATTACATAGTTTGGGAGAAAAATGCAATTTTCATTAGTCACTCATCAGGGTAATCACAATATTAATAAAGCAGAATCAGAAAAAATATCTACACACACTGCGCTTGCAATAGAATATAAAGAAATATATAAACTCAATTCAGTGAAAATGACCCCAATAGTAACCACAGCAACTGGTTTGGGCAAAAAAAATTTGAAGAGATACTTGGAAACAGTTGGTATAGATCCTAGTATTATACTTCATAAAGCACAACGAACAGTGATTCTGGAAACACGTAGAATTGTTCGCACTAACACTAGAATTGGTTGAGATATGGATGTATGGTCTCAAAGAGTAAACACCTGAGACAAAGAACAATAATATTGTCAATCCAACATATTTGCTCTTATACAAAGATCATAAAAATACAACAGCGAAGTTGAAGTTACTACTAAGAGAGACTCCCTCGCAGAGAGTCATCAACGGTACGTGATGTCCCAGAATAAATATTGGGAATATCTATGGTATGTAAAAAATCGAAGATAACTTTTTGTCAAAGAACATATGCTAGGAAATTTCTTATAACTAAGTAATGGATGTGACATTTACTCCAATCATCAGGCCACACTTCATCCGCAGGCATGTAAAATCTCTGACTGTATTATTAGGTAACCTGCCAAAAACTGCGGCTGTGGGAGTAACAATCCGGAACAAATGCCACACGCGTAACATCGTTACATGGAATTTCCCACAAATGGCAAAAAGTGATCGTCGATTCCATTACATGCCCTAGAAGTGTATAATATTTATTCTGTGACAATCGTTATCACCAATGCACACCTAGGCAACTAATCAGTGATAATAGACCACTGATTCTTTGGGAAAGAGTAATAATAACTTATTGTACAATGGAAGCAAATGGACAAAATTTGGTTTATTTTTTAAATTATCAATAAGTAAAACAGCATTCACCGTTAATGCTGCAGTCCCTACAGATGGGCCTGTTGCTGCAAAGAGAAGAAAGTATCAACCACTCGCTCTTAAATTAAATGACATTGATTGCAGGGATGGGAGTGGTTCCAGTTGCAGTATCTGCAAATAGATTAGTCGCCCAGGCAAGGCAGGAGACTGGAACAAATTACAGCTATGTGCGAAATCTGCAGACAATTCAGAAAGCTACACTATTGGGAAGCGGAAAAGTAAATTTCGATGCCCGATATAATCGAAAGAGAAACCCCGCCATATTCACGGGTTTACTGTTCATGTGCAAACCATCGTTAACATCCAAAATTTTGATAACTTCACAGGAATATATATTCCAGGGAAAAGGAAATTCTGATAATGATAACAGTAAATACTTTTTCCGATGTCTGATTTCTTTTATCCTTCGATTTCATGGATTTTGCCTATCTTGTGACTTTTCACAACCTTTTCTTGACTTCATTTTTATTGCTGCCACTTGTCTTACTTCTTCTTTTTTATCATGTTACTTTTTATATTTCTATTCCACGCCACTGCATGTAATCATTTCTTTCGCGCACATTTCACTTTAAGTTAATTGAACGGGTTCATCTTGTTACTTTCTCGCCCGACCCTTAACTCGTTTTCTACAGTTTCCTTTCTTGCGCTTGCATAATTAAAATATCCTACTTTACTTTGTGACCTCCCCCTAAATTATTGAATATTTTTTAATGTTTTGAAACAAAATAAATCAATCCTACTCAAGATTAGTAAAAATTTGATCGGAAAAGAATTTTGTTTACTCTCTTGTATCACTGTACTATATAGTGAGATAAAATAATGTAATGCTGCACGTAGAAAAAAACTGGTTTACCACAAATGAGACACGTTTTATGGGTTTCTGACAGGATTTTCACCAAAATTGATATCCCCCGACAGATCTGGCAGACATTCTGCCCCCCTCTCAATTTCATATTTTTTATATTTTAGGGTACTTCACATAGACTAGAACCATTTCGATTTTTAAATAATGTCGTGAAAATTGTTTGAAAATACAATAAGTTCTCTCGCAATTTTGATTGACTAGTAACAATTTTCAAGAAAACACAGCGTTTTCTCAAAAAAGGTTCATTTGATTTACATTTTTGTATTTCATTATCCTTTAAATGTACATTAATCAACGAAAGTAACTATCAAAACTAATATAAAAACTCCCATAAAAAAAGTAGAAAAACCTAAATCAGTGTCCACACGCTTAAACAGCATCATCGATGGTCAAAGTCGCCGGACTGGTCAAAGTTGCCGCTCCGGTTGCTGATCAGTGGGGAGCCCGAAACTCCCCGCCAGTCCACGCCGCCCCTCGCTGCCGCCGCCCCTCGCCGCCGTCGCCACCCCAGCCCCGGCAGCGGCGCTCTCGTCCTCGGAAAGAGCGCTCGTCGAATTAACGAGGCCAAATCGATACTGTCGACATGTTTACAAACACGTGCGTAGGCGGCTCAGAACATTCTACGTGGTTAGAATTTGAAATGAACAGCTGCGGAATGAAATGAGGAAAAAGACGCGAACACCCAGTTTAGGCTACGCATTCGAAATACTCGCGAATGCACAGAACGTATATACAATAGTACACGGATATCGTCAAGCCTGGAATCAAAATTCTAGAAAAGAACTTCAAAAATGAGATTTTAGTTTAAGAAATTATTACTACTTATCATGAGTTAGTCACGTGGTTTCTTTAAGGTAAGGTTCCGTTAAAGATAATGAAAAGGGTTTCAAGACGATTCAACATCCAACGTCATTAGTCGTAGGGTCAATTACCTTAGTAACCACAGTGTATTACCTTAGTAATACAGTGAACCCGTGTCTATCTAAAATATTTTTAAAATAAAGCAAAAGGCGTATAAAACAAACCAATATATAGTCATTTTAACAAATAGTTAACAGTTTTTTAAAAGCCCCCAAAAGTGACTGGTAATCACCACTAAAATAAAAGCCATGTTAACATGATCCTTATCTCTCAGATAAAGTCCATTTCCCTGTGGAAAGCTAAAACGTCTGCGAGGCAAGAAATTAGTTATTACGAAATATCTATTCACGAGAGGTGAAAGGTGGCCATCCTTCAATGTAGACTTCTCCAGTACTTTCATTGCACATTAATTCCACTTTATTTCTGTTGCTCACAGTGATGCGGCGTCCAATGCACATTCACGAACGCGAATAAAAATACCTAGAACGGAAAATCCGGGCATGGAACACGCAAGGCGCTTTCGGTGCCTTTTCATTATTAGATCGGGTGTTCGGGAATTAAAATTCCTCTAAATGTTGCAAAGCAAACCCAAGAATGAGTCATGAAAATTGCTTTTTAAACAAACTAATCTCTAGAGTGAGACTCAGAACTATTCGTAATCCACTTTGCACGCAGTCTACTTTTTTCCCGGTAAAATGTTCTACATTATTTTCAACGCACGATAGCAACCTCTGACCATGTGAGATGTGTATATTGTTTTGGTCGATATATAAGAACTGGGGGGGGGGAATAAAAAAACAAAATAAACCGTCTCGATTCTGACTCAAAAATGCGAATTGCGAGTAGTATTATATTGCGATTGTAATATTACGCCTATTCCCATACAGCGCTTACCGGCTTAATTCCCATTATCAGTGCGACACTGCTAACGTCGTCATGCGATAGGTTCTAACGAAGATGCAGCTCGCCATTATATATTTGCTATTCACGTGTTGCGTTATGGGGCAGCAATGTTTTTATATGCTTGGCATGTACATACACTACATATTGTACCATAGATATACTATACCATGCTCCTTTAAATTATTAATGTGTTATAGGAGAGAATTTTATCTGTTCTTGTGTAGTGTGCGTTGTACGTTTTTAGTAACCCCTCTGTGGATTTGTTAAGCTACCTTTTTGCTGCTACACGTCAGTACGTGTTACTACTTACACTAAGATTGGCATCGATTCCGCTTATAGTGAACATCTAGTGCTTGTTTTTGGTTTTTTAGAGGTTGACTACACACAAAAAATATAATACTAGCTTTCAAATGATGGTTTTATTTTTTCAGGTACACAGTAAAGTGGCTCGTGGCTAACTATGTCAGCGTGGTCGCTTTCCACTGCGCGGCCCCGGGTTCGATTCCCGATCGATTCAAGACTGTAGTGTGCGTTTTCTTTGCAATGTTCCAGTATATGTTGCTGTGTAACGATGATAAAATTCACTTCTCAGGTTGAGAAGACCCGAATACGGCGTAGGGATGTCGACGTGCTAACCACACGTACCCCTTTAAACCATGGCCGCGAGGCAGGGACGTCGCCGGTAGGCCCGAGCCCGTTCACGGGCTGTCGCGCCAAGTACATTACATACATACATACCATACACTAATTGTCGCAAGTTAAAATTTCAATATCTTCGTGCACTCCTCACAAAACTTCACACATTATTATACATTGTCCAATCTGGATGTTTTAGTGCAGTCAATACTCTTCAATGCTTCTTGCACTGTTTGAGCACTTTCTTTGTATTTTTTAAAAATCTTTTCCTTCATCATTGTATATCAATTTACTGTCCTTTCCCTTCAACTAATCTTAACAAGTTAACAAAACGGCCAAAGGTGTTTCTATCTCACGAATACGAATCTCCGCAAAAATATAAATGTAACGCTTTTCCAAATAACACTCCAGTATCAGTGGAGAGTAGAATGGAACATACATGCCAAAGGAGAAACAGTCTGATCAATGAGAGATTGATGGAAAAAAAGTTGTTTCCTCCTATTTAATTTTAAAGCCGCAAGAAAACTATTTTTGCCAGTCTTTTTTAAGAATTTGAAAAATTTAATTCCAATGTTCAATAATTAATCCGGAAGTTTTTAAATTATTTCAATAAATTATTTCATTCGACGTTCAATTCACTTTATTATGTTGTTTATAGTATTTTGAGTATGCGCTATGATTGTAACGTGTTACAATGTAATCACGCGGTCTCTTATTAAATATACACCGTGATCGAGCATTACGAGTGCCTTCAATGCGATGCGGTTGGGCGCAGTGTTTTCGGGGGCCCATGACTGTTGAGGGAAGTTGCTGCTGCCGCGAGGGGACCCGCGGAACGCGCTTTGAAGCATGCAGGCCGCGCGGAGGGGCGAATACCGACTTTACCCCGCGGTAAACTTTCCCAACCCGTTTACCCACCTCCCCAAAAAGGCATTGCCTAACTACATGCTGTTCTGTTTTCCTCCATCGTAAAATTATTGATTTCTACGTTGAATTGAATTGAATTGAATTAATGCCTTATTTTACGTGGCGAGACTTTGGTCATCAGGCCCGCTCTTGCGTCTGACCACACATATTTCGCAACTCTCCTTTCACCAGCTAACAGAAAAAGGAGAATTTCTTGGGCGAGAAACAAGCGATTTAAATTTAGCTCAGAGGCGTCATTTAGGCTTGAGGATCTTTTACATGCAAGCAAATCTACTGACATGGGACAGCCGGCTTTACTTCCCCTCCGAAGGAAGGCGTACGAAGAATTTTTTTCGCCCACAAAAATCAACGGATTCGATCGGGTTTGAATCCGCCTACTTGTGTATAACAGTCCGACACGATAACCATCTACGTTTATCGTGGTCCGCTTAGTATTATATTGACTATTGTAATGGAATTCCTTCTGTTTTCCAAAAGCATTTGCATGTCCTTTTAGAGCACTGTCAACATTGCAACCGCTTAAGAATTTGTGGAAACAAAACATGACAACCTCCTGACCCGAGCATCATCTTATCTCGCTGACTTAACATACACAATTCCGAAGATTCTGTCATGTTCACCTGTATTCCAGATTTTCTCTGGGCTTGTTGGAGAACATCTATTAGATTTTAGATTTTTGGGCCACATTTATTTTAAACAGTCATTTTCGATTAAACATATTGAAACCAAAACACATTAAAAAGAAACCACAATTTAGATTAAGAGAATTTTAATAAAATTCTTCAATTTTTAAGATTTTACATCTCAAAGCTTCAAGGCCTAGCTTTCCTCTTCTTCAGAGTCTAAATTTAAGATAATGAAATTATTACAAAACTTTACTAAATATTCTAACTTTTAATCTTAACATGCTATTAGCGCTACGTATGGATGCAAATTTAACCAACACTTTCACTCCTTGCACAACACCGATCGAATGAAACGGGATGCATTGGAGCAATGCCTTCTCAGGTAGCGAAAAGTGAAACGGGAATAGTGAAAAGTGGGAAGCAGGTGTTGAGGGGAAAACTGTTCGCGAGAGGCAGTCGGGCGATTCCCGCGCGGAGGAAGTAGATTTACGGTTTGTTTGGGCGCAGACGCGCACGAGAGTAGCGGATCGCGGTCCCTGCGGAGCCACGCTCCGGCGAACAATACCAGAGGTGCCAGCGAGCGCTCAATTCGACGCCGCCCGCAACCGCCCTTTGAGGACTTGTCGACGTTTCCGAGAATTCTCCGCTCCTGACGGCGGTGCGGTGCGGGTAACCGACGGCGGTGCGGTGCGGGTAACCGACGGCGGTGCGGTGCGGGTAACCGACGGCGGTGCGGTGCGGGTAACCGACGGCGGTGCGGTGCGGGTAACCGACGGCGGTGCGGTGCGGGTAACCGACGGCGGTGCGGTGCGGGTAACCGACGGCGGTGCGGTGCGGGTAACCGACGGCGGTGCGGTGCGGGTAACCGACGGCGGTGCGGTGCGGGTAACCGACGGCGGTGCGGTGCGGGTAACCGACGGCGGTGCGGTGCGGGTAACCGACGGCGGTGCGGTGCGGGTAACCGACGGCGGTGCGGTGCGGGTAACCGACGGCGGTGCGGTGCGGGTAACCGACGGCGGTGCGGTGCGGGTAACCGACGGCGGTGCGGTGCGGGTAACCGACGGCGGTGCGGTGCGGGTAACCGACGGCGGTGCGGTGCGGGTAACCGACGGCGGTGCGGTGCGGGTAACCGACGGCGGTGCGGTGCGGGTAACCGACGGCGGTGCGATGCGGGTAACCGACGGCGGTGCGGTGCGGGTAACCGACGGCGGTGCGGTGCGGGTAACCGACGGCGGTGCGGTGCGGGTAACCGACGGCGGTGCGGTGCGGGTAACCGACGGCGGTGCGGTGCGGGTAACCGACGGCGGTGCGGTGCGGGTAACCGACGGCGGTGCGGTGCGGGTAACCGACGGCGGTGCGGTGCGGGTAACCGACGGCGGTGCGGTGCGGGTAACCGACGGCGGTGCGGTGCGGGTAACCGACGGCGGTGCGGTGCGGGTAACCGACGGCGGTGCGGTGCGGGTAACCGACGGCGGTGCGGTGCGGGTAACCGACGGCGGTGCGGTGCGGGTAACCGACGGCGGTGCGGTGCGGGTAACCGACGGCCGCCCAGGAGAACGCGTCGGGTGTATATCGACAGCATCCCGCGGTCACCTTTTTTCCTTTACCTACGTACGTCCCCAAAACGCATAGCCCGATTGTATCCCGATCAGTCTTCCTCGATAGTGTAAGTATTGACACCTACGTTTGTTATGGTTCCCTTAGTATTATATTGATTGATTTTAACTGATATACGATCCATTTTCAATATACCTGCACGACCCTTTAGAACACTACTAACGTTGAAAATCTCCGCTTAAAAGTTAGTGGAAACAAAGCATTCAAGCTATCACGAGTGTCGTCGTATGACGCTGACTTAACCTATACAATCCCGAAGATTTCGCACATCCACATGTGTTAATGGTTTTCTTTGGACTGGTGTGAGAACATCTACTTGCGTTACTTAAGAATGGAAACTTAAAATATTTTTATACCTTTCGAAACACGGGATGTAATCAGGCTAAGTCTTCTCAGTTACGGAAAACTGAAAGAGGATTAGCTTGGAAGCAGGGAAGAGCGAAAACTGACCGGGGGATGCAGTCCGACGACTGCTAACGCATCTGGCAAGCAATCCGTGGGAAAGAGGAAGACCCCCCACGCACCCCGAGGTTCGAATGCAGGCAAATCGAAAATCGGAGTCGCGCGAGAGGGGAGGAGCCGAGCAGTCCTCGCTCCGAGTTGCTGGATGAAACAATTCGTACATTTTTGCCAAGCCAAGCACCCGCTGTCTCTCAACAGAACGCACCCCCCCCTGGAACAATGCAATTACTCCTACGGAACAGTCACGGAGATAAGAAACGTCTCACGAGCGAGGCAGCTGCTCTCGTTCGGACAATTTTATATTGCGGAGTGAAGCACTTGCTTCCTCGGAGTGAAGCAGGTTAATAAACCTCTGTAACGTCCCGAGTCCGAACACTCGCTGTACGGATACGTCTCGTAACTGGAAGCAGTGATAGGTGCGGCACCCGTCGACCGTAGCACGCAAACGCCCGTAAAAGCAACACCGCGTTATGCACGGGGCTGCTTTCACTTTCGCGAAAGGGTGCAGGCCACGGGCGCGGCAGTGGAAGCCTCCGCAAGCGCGTCGCCACGCGACCCCCGTCGCTCCCTCGCCACTGCGAGCGGACGGTGCCCAGGACGGCGACCAGCACCCAACGACAATTCTGTGGTCACGGGGTAAAAGTTCATAAGTCAATTTGTGGCGAAATTGAGTTAAGTACTGAAACTACACGTTAAGTATCTATGTTATGTTTTAGTGAAACGACCGCAATCACATGTTGCCTCCCTAATGACAAAAAAGCATTGGGAAATATAGTTTTATACCACTCATCAATAGTGGCTCAATAATCTAACCCTTGTTTTCTCCAAACTAAAATTTTTGACTCGAGAACTTTTACCCGGTGATTACAGAATTGTCAATGGGTCAAGGCAGCTATATATATTTAAATATAGTGACTCCAAATATGTAAATCGATTTAAATGTACTGACGTTGGGGTCAGGAGCTGGAGGGAGAGGACACTACCATCCAATCGGGAGCTTTGTTACTAAAATTTTTGGTATTGTGGGTAGGACAACTATAGGTAAGTATACACTCAATAATGAGTTAATGGCTAACTATTAGTTGAAGGAAGATGCTAGGTTGCCAAGCATTGGTGTAAATGGAGGAAGAAAATTGCAAAATCGATATTGGAAAAAACTTACGGACGAAGAAGGAGAACATGGAGGAGAGTGAGAAGTAAAATACAAGACGAGGGATTTTGGTAGGATCGGGGAGTAGTGAGAGAATAGAGAGCTTTTGCAAGCCGTGAATTTGAAAGACGTAACACAATTCTGGAGAGAGTTCTGCGCATGCGCCTGCATCCAATGGCGGAATTTCAATCGACGGGTCCCGTCATTTTCCTTGTTTGTCGTCTACGACAAATCTTTTCGTAGCTTACATGTTACGTAGTGTTCGCCGCCACCACTAAACGCGAATTCGACACTAATATTCAATAAGAATAGAAATAATGAAAATTGCAATATCCATAGTACCAATATAATACGGCAAGACCTTCATAGTTTTTATTCAAAGTAATTCAAATACGCCAGGAATATACTAACGTATAAGTTTAAGACTTGAGGTTATGTGTACATTGAGGCTACGTTGACAGTCACGAAAAAATTAGTTTTTATCTACAAGGCGACATAATTGTCATAATTTTCCATTACTAATATAAACAATATAAATATTTTGTAGTAAAATTGGGGGGTTACATTCTAAGACTATCTAGGATGTTATATTTTACTTTGGAGATAAAGACGTATTTTACATATTCACATGATACAATCAGATTTCATATATTATAAGTATTTACATCTGGTAATCTTTCTAAAAGCAAAAACAGAGTCAGAAGATTCACAAATGTGCAATAAAAGCTTTTAGGTACATTTAGAGGTTTTCAGTTTCAACTACTTAGTTTTACGTATGTTTTCGGTTGTACGACTTTCAAAAGCTCATTTTTCCGGAGATGTTATTTCTTATTCACGACAATGATTACGAACAACGAAATGTCTGGCAAAAACACTTTTGTATGAAACATAATAGTAGGGTAATAAGTAGATATATTTTATGTATTAAAACGAGTCCAAATGAAATATTCGTGTAGTTGCAAATAAAAACACATACATTCATATTGTATGTTATGGGATATGAGCACTTATTTTCCTAAGTGAATGGATGCCGCTCCTACTGCTCTTCTATTACTTTTCCATGGCACTCTTAGTCAACACGCAGTCTACAACAAACTCACGTAGCAAGTCCCAAGATATGAATCCGTCTATGCGGCCATCATCCAAACTAAAATTTCTAAAAATACACTAACCGATACAAACGATTAGCGAACACGTGTCACATATCTACATTCGTTATAACATGCCAACGATTTATTGCCATACGTCAATTATGAGAAAGACTTCGAAATGAAATGTAATTATTGCCAACCTAACTTATCGGTCCTGCGGGCACCAGGTCAAATTCTCACTACAATAGCTTTATTAGAGGGAATTGCTTGAAACAACATGGAAGATAGTATAATTAACTTATGCTTGAATAACGATTAAATAATTAAATAACACACCATTGACCTGAAGTGTGATATACAGATCAGATTGTCTTTTGTCTTGCCGGCAATTTGAGCGATTTGACTTGGAGCCTGTTCTAGAGAGAAAAAAAACGACAATTACATAGCAATATTCAAGTTTATTGTTTAAGATTCAACCATAAAAGCAACCACATTCCCCATTTACGACCCAACTGCTGGGTTGCATTAAATACAGTAATCGCTGATTTTAACCTCAACATTTCAATTGAAGCATTACAAAATTCTGTTTTCTCTTCTATAGAAATCAATTAACCGAAACAATGAAATGCGGACGATATTATATCAAAATTTACATTTATTCCAATACTGAACTCACATTTTCATTATGAATCATTTTAAAATGGGAACTATTAATTTCAGTTTATGAAATAATCAGTTGTATTTACAAACAACTGATTATTTCATAACCTACTGTATATTCCTGTATTTTGTAAGACGTTCATGATTTGATTCATTACGAAATCAAATGATTTGAAACGAAAATAAATCCATTATTCTCATATTAAGATTATTATCTAGAATTGTTCGATAATATTTTATCTGAGACAATTTACTGCTCATTTTGCTTCCAAATTTACCTGATCATGGCCTGAAACAAAATGCGCAACCTTTTAACGCTATATTAGACATGCCCTTTCGACAATTTTATATCGCATGCATTGTAGGAGTAGTAGATCAGTAACTGATATGTACCACCTTATCAGCAATTAATATGAACAATAAACAATATGTTTGTAGTAAATTTTTAGGTTACTTCGAAGGCATTTCAGAGGTGTCCAACATGGAAGGTCACAACTGAAACCTTCAATATGGTTGCGGAACATATTTGCATTACTAGGACGATCCACACCACACTTCTCCGTATTGTTGATCTCGACAGTTTGCCTAACTGCTTTGAAACGGGAGGGGGGTGGAATTGTGCGTGATATGTTGTTGAACCATGTATAACGCAGTGAAACATACTGGGATAATTTTGAATTTCGGAATTTACTAGAAATGTAAAATTCAATAAATGTAAACTTAACCTATTTTTCCATTAAAGGGGATGTTAAACACGGTGCATGCGCCATGCGCACAATGTATTATTAAATGAAAGACTTTCACTTTTCACTAATAACCTTAATAATAATTCGCGGGCCACAGTAAATGTCAACGCGGGCCGGCAGTTCGACATCCCTGCATTGAATCATACTTTGCAAATTATTTGCAAATATTTTATTTCTGGACTGTAGCCTACATAAATATAGCCGGTGCACAAGCTGAACTCCCCGTGTTCAATGCTCGTTCTTTTAAATATAAATCAGATTGAATTTGCTTCTGTTAATTTGTCATTTGCTAGAAACGAGATATAACCCTTTTGTACAGCTTTAAATACCCAATACTGATTTTAAAACAAAAACAAATCACGCCCAAAGATGGTTTTTCCTTTATATATTTTCACTGTACTACGACTTAATCCAGACACGAATTTTTAGAACAACACGAAGATTTATTTCACCAGACTTATTTCACCAGACCAGATTTATTTCACAGATTTATTTAGAACAGACACGAAGATTTATTTCACCCAAACCGCGCGCGTGTGTGTATATGTGCATGTGCATGCGTGCATGCGTGCATGCGTGCATGCGTGCATGTGCGCGCACGTGCGTGCGCATGTGTGCACGCGCGTGTGCATGTGTACACGTGCGTGCGCAAGTGTGCACGTGCGTGCGCAAGTGCGCATGCGCGCACGTGCATGTGCATGTGCGTGTGCATGTGCATGTGCGTGTGCATGTGCATGTGCGTGTGCATGTGCATGTGCGTGTGCATGTGCATGTGCGTGTGCATGTGCGTATGTATGTGTGCATGTGCGTATGTATGTGTGCATGTGCGTATGTATGTGTGCATGTGCGTATGTATGTGTGCATGTGCGTATGTATGTGTGCATGTGCGTATGTATGTGTGCATGTGCGCATGTGCATGTGTATGTGCGCATGCGCATGTGTGCATGCGCATGTGTGCAAAACCCCAAAACTTGTATTTCCGTTGAAATCTCGAAATCTATTTTTCGCAGCATTACATAACTATACGGATAATCTCCGTAATACGAGATGTACAAGAGAAAGTAAGAAGTAGTTCAAAAGCTCAACAGAAAATGCATAAATTAACATTCCTTGATAGTGAAATACGTCATTCGGCTCATTTTTCGAGCGTACATTCATAAAGAGGGCAAATTTATCCCAGCCGACAGAGCAATGGGTTCAGCATTACTACGTTTTCTTCGAAATGCCCGAAGTGGACGTAACACGACCTTCACATTTCACTATTTCGTAATTTTGTCATGAGTTATGAAATGTTGCATATATCGCAACAATGATATTGAAAGACGGCTGTCATGAATTAAAAGATTAAGTGAGAATAGAGGAGGTGCGTGAAAAAAAAAGGGATTGAAGGTAATCGCATTCACTAATCAAATGCTATTTTTACATGCATCACATTGATTGAATTGCATGTCATTCACGGGCTATTCACTTATAATTATGTTTAATATGCACAAATGTATACAGGAAGTACATAAATTAAATATTTTCTTTCACATGTACCATTTTAAAAACTATTTTTATTTCATGAAAGAAATACTTTTACGGAAAGGGGTAAAAATGTCAATTTTAAATGTTTAATGTTCCGCGTTAAAAAGTATATTTCTACATTTAGTACTGATATATTTGATTGCAGTATTAATTTCAAATTCAATAAAATAATAAAATACTATATAAATATGAAAATATAAAAACACTCAGCCGGGTAACATTTGATTTCCTTTTAAAATTGGAATCGCGTTACAACATATTGTGTTCTGAAACAAATTTACTATTTCAGCGTCCTCAAATACTGCATTTTCAAGTCTCCGAATCAGATTATTCGTAGTCTGATTCTTTCCAGGACGTGGGATGGTATTCATATAGGAGAGGAGGTAAATTATTTCACATATCGAACCATGAACTTTCCCGGAAAAAGGAATTCCCAGTTCCTTGAATTCTCGCTTTTTGCCTGTCACTCACTGAGCCAGCCCGTCATATTTAGACGTATTGGAAACAGATGCACTGTGTAATCCTAATTTTCCTTAACCATACCGTTTATAAGAAAGTACGAAGTTTCGCGAGTCCATTCGTTCGTCAGCAGCTGAAGTTTCGCAAAAAAACGGGCGTCAATATGTTCACGAGATTCTTAATGTTTCCAAGATTCGTTATCACAGAAAATAAATTCGAAGTAAAGTGAATTCATCATCGTAGAGGTGGCAAAGTACCGGTAACAGTTTTTTTTTTAGTACGAAAAAACGACCACACTTGGGTAATGAGAGTACGCTTTTTCTTTACGCTGATTATCACTATGGGCAGACAAAGCGTTGCGAAACTCAATTTTAAGTAAACACGAAACGAGTACCTATTACTCCTAACGCTTTCGCACATAGCTTTTTTACCTTCTCTGATTTTACCTCTTGTTTCTAACGTCAAATTTCACCTGAACATTCTAGGTTGAAGTATGCTAACATGATCCCGTGTTACTTTGAATGACGCAAGCTCCAACCTCACTGAGGGACAACCTCGTTAGGGAGACTATCAAGATTGACACGACGAGAAGTGGACGCTTACACGAATCGGGGATGTACCAGTGATATCGTGAAGAGTCCCCAGTGGGGTACTTAATACAACGTGCATGAACGACATCGACCCTTCGCAAATTGATCCAATATATAATCCAGTTCGTGGTTTTGTTTGCCTTCTTGCTATCGAAGTCACAAAAAGAATCATCAGTTTTTCAATCAAATTTATCTTCAAGGTATCTATTTTCTTTCGTTTACAAAACATTCTATAAAAGACATGTTTTAGCATGCTTAGTGGAATCCTTTAGATACATTTCTTTATATTTATACAAAAACTTCCTGAAGAGAGGAGAGGTGTAGTTTCGTATTCTGAACAATTTCAAGATCCGCTCAGGAGTAATATATAAATACAGAATATCCTACGTTATTTTATGAGACGTTTTAATACAACCAAGGTAACTAGTCTCCTGATGTCCCTAGGGTATCAGTCTTACATCGATGTCTCAGTGGCATCACTTAGTCTTTGCAGCGTCGCTGACCACTAGGTCCTAGGGTTCGACTTACGACGGAGCAGGTATTTTGATACTAGGTAAATAGTAGAGCTTAATTCAGCCATTGTCTGGCGAATTATAGTGGACAGCTGCTGTGATCCTACTGTAACAAACTGGACATAAAATGCTTGTCACCCCATAAACACACACTTCCAGGCACTACACTACCACAGATGTCGGGAACTTATAGCTGTTCCAGGCTGGGGTGGTATCCCTACTACCGGATGTGCCTGGAGGAGGACCCCCGCCCACGTTATATAACAAAAACTATACTTGCGGGAGGTATGATCTAATGACCACAGCAATTGAAGGCCCAGAAAGAGAAAATAATAAATCAAAGAATAAAGTATAACATGCGCCAAACTGGAAACACGGGATATGCTGACAGAACCACAGCAAATAATTGCCATCTACTTCTTTCTTTTATTATTGCCGAACGCATACGTGACGTAGACGAGTAACAACGGTTAAGTGACCTATAGGTGAAATCTATCTAGCGAGACTCAAATTCAAAAACGTATTCAGAAACCTTCAGCAGAAGGACGGGTTCCTCCATCAAAGGATCAAGGGGCGAGTGGCGTGAAGGGGAGGGGGAGGGGGTTGGAGTTGGGGAGCGGTGGAGAGGCGAGGAGCGGGGATTGGAAGGCGACAGAAAGCACGCAGTAATAATGAAGTCTGGACCCAGCACCGAACTGCTTTACATGCAGATTAACGTAGTTGCCCACTTCTTGTGTCTGCCTTTTCCTTTTGGTAGCCACCGACTCCCTTTTTCCTCGGTCCCATCCCTTTTTATCCTCTTCTTCCACCCGTTCCTGAGCACAGACTGACCTCGGCAATGGAATCTGCAGTTAATGCCGAAAAGGAAGAAAGAACAATACAATCGAAATGAGATAGACGAAGAGAAGAAGCTGCAAGCCTCTGAATGAGGGTCGAGAGTAAACACACAACTCATTTAAACCTGATCTGGCGGGTAAACGTTCATGAATTTCTAATATGCATTCACCCTAAGCTCAGTAAACGTTTAAGAAAAAACGAAGTGTTTTGACCGTGGAAGACGAAAATCTGCTTTTCAAACGATGTCGTTCGTACTCCCGCTTGGGAAAATTGTGATGTAATAAAAGTTATCTAAAAGGATATTACTGAACGACAGTTTATTTTCTAGGTGTTGAAATGCTTTGTGTAGCGATCAGTTCGTACAGGGAAAGTTCTCTTAACTGAGAACCATCATCCTATCATCTCATAATTCACACTTCAAGGCGTACAAACTTGTACTAAGGTACACAGCTGAAAAGCGGATTCTGGAAAAATTTCGTACGTTAATCGTGTGGCGTGGTAAGTAATGGTCTACACACCAATAATAACAACAACAACAATACTAATAATTAATAACAACAACAATACTAAAAATAAATAACAACAACAATACTAAAAATAAATAACAACAATAATACTAAAAATAAATAACAATAATACTAAAAATAAATAACAACAATAATACTAATAATTAATAACAATAATACTAATAATTAATAACAATAATAATTAATAACAATAATAATTAATAACAACAAGCCTGCCTAGGGAGTACATGACCTGATGGTGAGGAAGAGATTTGTAAAATGTACGAGGGTAGAGAATTGACATGGGAATACATTGGAAGGAAGTATTAGGTAAAAGTTGAAAAACAAAACAGGAAAAATTATCGGGAAAACGTTCGGAAATCATTCGGTAAGATGAAAGTGGGGAGATATGGATGAAGAATGAGAAAAAACAACAAAAGGTCCTTGGTAGGAGTCGTGAGGTAGAGTAAAATGATTTTGTCTATATTGTGATTTTAGAGAGTTCTAATCCAGTTTTGTACATTACATACAGCTTGTACAAATGTTAGTATACATGTGTTGAGTAAGGGCATATGGGTAACAAGAGAACAAAAAAAGAAAAAGAAAAGGTAGGGTCAGTTAAAATTAAAGTTTTCACTCAAAAGAAATGAAAAATGAAACTGAAAAAAGAATGTTTTTGTCTTCGTTGTACAATTTTGACTGACAAAGTGAAGGGATGGATAAGAATAATATAATTTTATTGTAACCAGTGAAAATTAGTCACTAATGTAAATCCACAAGAGTGTAGTTTAATAATTAAGTAAATGACTTTTTAGCGTTGTGGAGTTTGAGAACTTCTGTGATTTTAAAGCTATATTGAAGGTAGCGTCGTTCATCTGCATCTATAATGGGACGAAGGTACAGAGGAAACGGTCTTAGGCCACTATCTGTTACCAGCTCATGGACGATACAAGATAGAAACTATGGGGAACATCAGGCCAATGATTAGAATAAAGGCCGAACCTCCCATTAACCCGCAAAGGAGGCTGCCTTAAGCAGTGTGATAATCCAGGGGAAGTTTGTAATGTCGTCTCTCGGTCGAAAGTATCTTTTGTTGAACATGCGAGAGATAACCTGAGGCCACCCATGGTCACAGTAACTAATGTCAGAGACTCACACATGGGTTATCTGTGAACTCTTAACTTGCTGCCTGCAAAGTTCCACTCTAAACAAATGATAGCAACAATGATAGTACAAAAATATAATTAACGTTATAGTGTCTTATTCTACCAACACGTCCCGTATGTGCCCGTAAACCGATATAATGCCATCTCAGAGATTTAGTTATAGGAACCCAGACCCCGAGGAAACACATTAGAAATGGACAGTGAATTAATCGAAGGAGGTGATGTGGTGCTGTTACTATGCAAGCCAGAAGTGGTGGCTATGAAATACTTTCAAAAATGGATAGAACAAAACGTAGGAAAGGAACTTGATTCAAAGAAACTTGCCTGCCAAAGTACGTACAAAGCGGTAAAAAATTCATGATACTACAGGAAGTGCGAACTCATGATACTATAGGAACTCTAGTTACCTCCTCTGAGAGATTGGCAACATTCTCAAAATGCCAAACATTCTTCAATTAGAAGGAACTCACCAAAATCTATTACTTCTATTGAAATGTGCAAAATACGGAAGGGCCAACTAATCCATGTTGATCGTCGATAGTAGCAAAACCTGACATTGTTACTGGAGAAGAAATTTTGTTTGATAGTAGATATTCGATAAGAATGGCGCTAAGAAGGCAGATAAACGTCTCAAATACAAGAGTTTGGAAATCGAGATCAGATAGATTTGGGTGTTAAACACAGGTTGTAACGATCGTTAACTGGGCTCTGGGATTTGGTAACAAACTATGTTATAACTCTTGCAATATCCAAATACTATTCAAAAGACGGAATTGCAGAACATCGCGTTTTCGGGAACAGCTGATCTTTGGCTCATATTATTGTAGAGGTTCCAAGAGCCATTGTCTCTGCTTCTTAGGAAGCTGGTTGCAAACTGGTGAACAATATATTATATATATAACTGGCACATTTATTAGGAAATGCAGGGTAATAATGATAACGATAATAATAATAATAATAATAATAATAATAATAATAATAACAACTCATGATATGTTATAATTCCTCATTCACTTATATTTCCTCATTCTTTTTTATTTTTCGCATCTACAATTATTTCATTATTATACTCATTCACTGAAGGTACTGGATACATAGCAGCCAGTTTTCTGACTATACATGCAACTATACATTCTATGACTATACATCATATCAACTAAAACACGTTTTGGTAATTTTAATGCAATGCACTTTTCTGTAATTATCGTTATCATGATTACAATCACGATTCTCATCATGACTCACACCATTTCTGTCCTTATATAACGTTCACCCAGACATCCAAAAATTTAATTTTGCTAAGAAGGAACCTCCATCAACGAAATCCGGACACGTGGGCAAGAGTGATAGCTGCGGACTTCAAAAAAGAATTCGAACTGCTAGTTCGACCCTGGTAACTACAGTAAAACAACACGACGATAATTGCCTCTGCGAAGCGCCACGTAACCTCGGGCGCGAAACCGGTCTCACATCCGTTGGATGAGCGAGAGCAAAACATGGAAAAGTGCCTTAAGTTGCAGATGTTTTCAAAATAGCTTCGTGCAAAGCTACTTCAACCAGAAAAAGAGGTTTTTCCATTCCTGTCTAATGCCCATGTTTTATCGATAAACATTCCAGAGTTAATCCATCCACCCAAGAAATAACAACAGTTTCATATTATAATGAAAATAGCACTGCATCAGACAGTACAGAAACTGGCACCTGGATTCCGAAACCGAAGTTCGTAAGTTCGTAATGAAGTGAAGTGAACTGAAGCATTGATGGAGCATTCCTCGAGAAATATTTCAGACCCGACCTGATCAAATTATGAGTTGAATGGATGCCGGTGATAGTCCATCACATTTAGACATTCTGAGCGAGTGCGGTGAAAGTTCGAAGCGCGGAAAATCCTGTGAGGAATGTAAAAGAATCCTGGCAGATTCCCAGCCGAACTAAGTCCCTCCGTTTACGTCCTACCGAGATCTCACATTCTGCCAACCAGACAGTTAGGACATTATTAACCGAGACCGCCATCTGGCGGAGAAAGAGAGAGTCACTCCCAGGCGCTACAATTCCCGGACGCCCACGAGTTGCGCCTGCTCGAAAGTTCCCATAGTGCCATGGGTAGATTTCAAAGGAACGCCCTTGCCGGATATACGGGTGAGAGCAGGCTCAATGGCCATCTTCTCGAAACAATCTGAACGCAAAATAAGAAATAAAAAAACAACAACTGAAAATAGAATAATTTTTACCCTACGACGCTTTAGTGGAATAATATAGTTTCTCCATCCACAATTTAGAAAAACAGACGTCCAAACATTTGATCCCCGCAAGAGTTATTTCTTAAATAATTTTATCAATACAAATAAAATTTTCAGATTACTCGAAAATTTTATTTTAGGTTTATTATATTAAGTTTATTAAGTTATATAATTATTAAGTTAAACTTAATATAACCTAATAACTTAATTCTAACACCGTATGTGTATTATTTAGTGTCAGTATAAACCATTTCTTGAAATTTTAAAATTCAATTAGTAAAAGAAGTTTCCTAAAAAAAGCCATTTAATTTTAATTTTTACACTTATTGTAGTATTCAAATAATAGTAAAAGAACGGAGACATAACTCGCCCATTCTAAAAATCCACGAAAAGGATCAAGGGGAAGAAAACGTTGGTTAACCTTTTTTTAATAACACTTCATTTGCTCAAGGGAATCGTTAACGCTCGTTCACATCGAAAAAAATCTAACTCAAACACAAAAGCTTGGTGTCATGTTCTTTACTGGAATCATACATATCGGTGGACGTAAACGTAAAATGTGAACATAAAGATCAAGACATCACCGTGAAATTTCACAACCTGCGAGTTTTCACCTTCACGATAACGTGATCTAAAAACCACAAACTACTGTGTACAGTAGCAAGATAAAAAAAATTCTCTAGCGTTTTCCTTAGAAACTAATGCAGTATGTAAAGGCATAAATTGCCATTCTTAGCTATTATAACCATTATTGCTCATGAAATATTCTAGAGAATCATTCTTCACAATCATTATGTTCCAAATAATTATTATCCAAGCATGATTGTCCTCATTTTCTTTAATGTCGTTCACTTATACATAGAATCTCTGAACCGAGTAATCATTACCTTTACATTCCTGGCCAAGGTTGTTAAAAATAAACGTCTTCACGTCAATGTCAATGTTACCACTTGGAGAGAATTCATAAAACCACGTGCGCTTTTAAGTCAAGGAAAGATCGATATTACCATACATCACTTCTAATAACTAGAATAGGATGCTAAATAATCATTATGGCACTGCAGATAGTAATATTTGTCACATGTCCCCACGGAAATTTAGCCATTAAGATGATGAGTCTGTCGAACAGACGTAAAAAGAAAATGTACCTAATAACCTAAAATATATTAATACTTCACTTTCTTTCATTCAATGGCCGTGAACTAGAGATGGTAAGACGACGGAACATTCACAATACAAGGCAAACCAATGAGTCACGGGACACCACTCCGACAGTTACCGTGCGAGGCATAAAACAATCCTTCCCAATCGAACAGCAGCACAGCGCTTGGAACTCCAGAACCACACATCGAGGGAAGCCAACACAAAACAAATCATTCTGGTGTCTGTCGCTACCTACAATAACATCTGCACCACAAGCGACAGCTCCGCTACAATTTCGCGGCTACCAGCAAACTGGCAGAAAACGTAAAACCTTCATCCACAACAATTCGTTATTTATTTAACGCGACCCCCTCCCTCTTCAATCCCGAAGTAATTAATTTGCCGTGGTGGTCAGAAACCGGCAGCGCCACTGCCCCCCGGTGATATTATGAACACGCTGCCCTCAGGCACGAGCAGCGCACCGATCATTTTATAGGTCGTAGCGGGCGTGGGTGGAGCGGCGCGGGGTGGACGGGGAGGGTGACGGGCGGGCAGATGCCGGCCCCGTCGCCATGGCGACCGCTGCCGCTGCGTGATTAACGCAGCCACCTTCCGACCCTCGGCCTCGCAATTGGCGTGCGGTAAGGCACTGAAAGGGCTGTTAAAGGCCGCCCCGGGCGACTTCTCCCCAACGCTGTAGAACCCTCCCCCCCCCAACGCCCCCGGGGAAAGGGGCAGCACGGCGTGGCACGGTGTGGGATGTGGGTAATGGGAAATCATTTACCGCTGGTTATGGACATCGCTAACACGAAAAATAGAAATCGAGGGCTTTGCTCATTTGGGCTCGGCAGACAGCGAGTCGTGCAGGTCAATATTCGATCCCCGTTATACAATAAGACGTTGAATGTGGAAATATTTCGTATGAAATTAAATGGGTCTAAATGATTTTCGTCTACACATGCGCAAAATAAAAAAAAATATATATCACTGCCAAATATTCATGAAACGGGAAGTGCTGGAAAACAAAAGAGTAAACTTTGGCACAAATTTCGGGAAACTGAAAAACTCCGATCATTTCCTTATAATTTATGTTATGTACCACAAAATAAGTACCACAAATATAGCTACTTACATGCAATGAAGTGATGGACTGATGAAGTGATGAACTGAAGCATTGATGGAGCATTCCTCGGGAAATATTTCAGACCCGACCTGATCAAATTATGAGTTGAATGGATGCCGGTGACAGTCCATCACATTTTTTTGGGACAGGGCTAAGCCCAACCCCACGTGCTGCAATGCGACCGCTTTCACTCTGATCAATAGGCTCCATTCCAATTTCGGAATTCGCGGAGGTAAAAACACGGAACGCGGCATGTTCTCCCAACATTCACCGGTCGTTCATTCCACTCTATTTTTATTCATCATTGAAGCAACGGAGAAGAGCATGGTTCATCGGAGTGGTCTACTGAGAGGTTTTTGGAAATCCTTAGACCCACCTGTGGCACCGGCAGCCGCGGGGTAAAGTTCTGCGTTAGGGTTGTGGGCTCGAAGCACGCACAAGGGAGGCGACGAACTATTCCGGAGTGTAAGGGAACGCACTCATTCGCAGTTTGGCCTCTGTGGTTCCACTGCGCGTGCATGCGTTTGCAAAATCTCCCGAATCGTTCGTCAAAAGGTGTTCGTGTAAATTGGGTCTCGGGGATTATCACGGGGAAGACGAATGAAACCTAACTTATCCATTTATATTCAAACTTTCTCTGAACTCCTTTACATCCAAAGGACCATACAAAACCATCAACCTGTTCTACGATTCTAACATTGCTAATGCGATAACCAAGTGGTAGAAGTAGCCACAAAAGGAGCAGTAAGATGAGCAACATCGGGTACAGGCGTCGGCAAGCATAAAATCCTCGTGAACAAGTATTGGAGAACGCAAGACTACTTACTTGAGAATTAAGCGCTTACACGATGCAATATATTACACTATTTGTATTCCAAGGTATGAATTAATGAACTCGTCAGACGATCACAGCTTACGAACAAATCTCTTGAGTGTGAGTGATAGTTTCATCTTGCTTATATTTAATGACAGTAGATGAAAATCACCGTTTCACATCAATCCTTTGGCTAACTGAACATTTTTTTACTTAATTTCACAACCACTCAACACCCCTTCCACTCAAACTCCCGGTGAACTTGACAGTAAGCATCGCCGCTACTTTTTCTTCGAAATCTCTTCTCCCGCCATCTCTCAGGCGAAACAGAAAACTCTTCCCCGCAACCTCTCAGCAGCATCCAACCTCTCGACCGCCTCCCATCTCTCAACTGCGTCTTGAGCGTCCCGCCCCACATCGAGCGATCCTTCAGGGCGGCGCGCTGCGCTTTCCGGGCGGCCGCTGCGCCCGCCCGCCCGCCCGCCGCACCAAGGACGAGGCGTTTAGAGCGCCCCGCGCCACAATTACCTGAATGGCTTCCTATTATTGGGGATGGTGCTAAACGCAAAAGTAAGTGGTTCGGGTTATTCCGGTTTTTTTCCGTCTTCGCTTTAAGCTGGCACTAAAAACCGCTCAAATTAACCGGTTACCGATATCACTCGTTTTCGTTTTAGAATCGTTTTTGAACAAAAATTACTATTCACATAGCTACAGCAGCAATATAATGTATTATTACACGTTTTGATACACACATTGTGGTGAAACACATAAATATGATTATTACATTATTAGAAAGACAATAAGATTAATAAACGATAAAATAAATTTCATGTGAGAAATTTAAAACGTACTGGAGAAGACCCCATGAAACCTATGGCATAATGTCAATCAATCCGGTAACCAAAAATTATTGAACGCACTGAAGGCCGATTCCAGCGATTCCTCCGCTCCGTAACCATTTAACGTGGTATCTCCACAACGAAGCACGAAAAACAAAACTGAAAGACCCACAGTGTCACCAATTTAACTACACTGAAAGAAAACCGCCCGCCGGCTATTAGATTTCAAAAAAACTTACAACCGAGAACAAATTATCGAAGAAACTGAACGCAAAACCAGTTTTCGGTTAAACGGGCGCGATACTGCCACCTCTACCATATTTTCTTTAAAAACCTTCCATTGAAGAAAAACGACCGTTCGATGCGCACACTGCGGCTCGAATCTCGCCGACGCGGCCATGACGCGGCATAACACATCCCCTTCGGGTGCGCCCCCGCGCGAGCCTCGCATACGATTTTCGGCAAGGTCAGCCTGGAATACAGATTTTTTTCCCCTATCTAGAAGGGCCCCACACAAGTTCTATTACGTTGTCATTTCAACTGGAATATCAGGAATATTTCTTTGGTTGGTTATGTTTCCAGGAGCGTCAATAGCAAAACCATTAGTATATTGCATGCAATATCCCTGGACGTGGTGGTGTTCCTTCTCTGGTGCTACGGAAGATCCGGCGCCGACCTACCCATCCCATCAAGGTATCGCCAGCAATGGCACACAGCAGCTATACTCCCAACGAGAAGCCCGACACTTCCAATGTAGTGTACATTTGTTAGGACAGAGAAAGGGACAGATGAAGGAAATTTCGCGCGTGAGGCGCGTACTTCGGCCATTAAGTTACTGCTCCGGCACTCGCTAGGAGTATTCGGAAATTATTAATCTATCTACCCGAGAATTGAGAAGTAAGACGGATTATTCCATTAATTTAAATGGCCAAGTCTCGCAGGGGTGGATGATTTAGCAGACTGAGAACATGTTTAGCGCCCATATTGGACATGGGCTCTGTATTTTTTTAAATGTATATTAGATGATAAAGAATTTAAAACATTTTAATACTGTTTTGCAATTTCATAGGTTGCGGTTTTCATAATTATTTTGAATACATACTTTCAATATTTTACCAGCTCAATATTATAACACGGCTCTGATAACATAGACGGTAATTATTTTTCCTGCTCTTTCCTCTATTCATGTTCGAATTTTACGTTTTTGTTTCTTCAGAGAACGTTCGGCATTCTTCTGAAGTGTTAGTACATTTCATACTTTGTCAAATGCTGAGCGAAACGACCAGATAAACAGACCATAAAGTGATAAATAATGTGAAAACAAAGTATTGTGTGCTGGTCTGGTCGTTTTGCTTATTATTTGGAATTTAACACAAATATAATATTGACATTGACCAAAATTGGTCCTATCTTTCTTAATTTGTTTTTCTAAGAATCCATTCATTGATCTTCTTGTGAAACACCTCTCCCTCCGATATTCTCTCGGTCGATGTCACCTTCTTCAAAATTTTCTTGTTTCGTCGATTCATTTTGTAGGCACCTTCATTTTGGTAAAGGAAGATACACGAGGGAGCGGGAATGCTCGGTTGCCACAACTGCAAGTATCCATGCTTTACGCGGGAACAGAACTCACAGCCGCGACCTTGCGCGCACCTGCCCGAACTCCCTGCGTCACCGGCGCGGCTCCGTCTCTTTATATATTTTATTCTTTTTTGAGTCCAAGGATATACCTAATGATCAATTTGTTCTGGCTCATAACTGTGATATGTGATATCTGTTTTGTGAAGGTATTGCCTATTTGTATATATTATTTACTAACACTTATGCTAGTTCTGAAACTATCTTTATTTGCTTCTTTGTCAGGTATCATGTCAGGTTCACCAAGGCATTTGAAATTCTCTGATACCTTCATTTTTTCATACCCTGTCTCCAGGTATACTTGGGATCCAGACATAGGTTTTCTTTGAATCCCATTTTTCCTGTGATCTCCCTAAGTGTCAAGTAATTCCTTACATATTCTGCTGTGTTAAATCATCAGCAAATAGCAACACGGCGCGGCTGGTGATCCGCGCGTAATTTGCATTCGCCCGTACTGTGCGAGCGCGCCCGCGGAGTCGTCTCATCCAACGGCGCCTGGACCCGCCAGCAGTTCGAGGCCTCGCGGGAATCCGGAAGGTGATCATTCAATCGGTAATGCATTATCCGCGCTAGACAAACCGCTCAAGGCGGAGGCGAGAGCGCCGGCCGTGGAGGGATGCACGTGAGCGTGGGCGGGCCGGACGTGGGTGGGGTGGGATGGGGTGGGGTGGGGTGGGGTGGCGTTGGGAGAACTGAACATGCGGAGTGCGGAGTGGAGTGGAGTGGAGTGGAGTGGAGTGGAGTGGAGTGGAGTGGAGTGGAGTGGAGTGGAGTGGAGTGGAGTGGAGTGGAGTGGAGCAGGAAGAGAGTCACAGCTTGGGAAAAGCATCAAGCTACTCTGGCCTCTCCCGCTTCGATCCGTCGCAGGAGAAGGCGAGGCCAGTGTTTCACCCAGCCCATGCATTGCGGTGTGAAAATTTACAATTCTAAACTCTCTTCCCCGAAATGTTTAGAACATCACACTCCATGCGGTAAGGTCAACCACACTGCTTGTAGTCAGAGAGATGACACAAAAACATATCATTGTGTCACGTTTCATAATTCGTACGCGGAATCGGTTGTCTAAACCGCAAATACCGTTGGCCCACTGGTCTGACGGTGAAACATTCGAGGGCTAGAGACTCCAAAACATCGCAAAGTGGCATTATTTTTTGGGATGTTACATTTGAAATTTTGTTCGCGTACTGATTATATTACAATGACCAAAGGAACGTCTTCTGCTTTCCCTTGTCGCTGACCAATGGCAAATTCAAGTCAGTGCTAAAGAACATAAGAAAAATTGTCAGAAGGAAAATTCAGAAATACATGGTCATCTGAGTGCTTAAGAAATACTACCTTCCGGTCTACATGTAAAAATTCTACCTATTTGAAGTTTTCTTGCTGACGTACATTAAGTACTAAAACATCACATCTCTAAATTGCCTGACCACCCCCAGTTCAAAATTCCTACGCGAGGCTTTTCAGAAGAACCACGACTTTGCGGATGAACTCCAATGCGGTGTGCTCACACACATTTTTAGATTATTGTAAGGTCTCCTTAGGGCGGCAGTCATGCCAAGTAAGTAATTCTCTTCCGCTAGAACTGATGTTGCTGTTGACGACAAAAAATTCAGACACATCACAATGAAGAAACATTTAAGTGAACCGACATGGAACAATCTGAACGCATACCATCGCAATAGTGGGAAGCCTCAGCAATGCGTCAGTCAACATGGCTCTGGCCGTTTCAGAAACCGAACACACAATCAACAAATGCGGACTATTAATTTTACAGCTTCATTACATGCCTCTATATAAAAATATTCAAAATTTTCTTTGTCCCATGTGTAAACTAAACGCCATGTATCGAAAGCGGGCTTTATTTTTCGTAATTAGCATTTAATGTGTTACATAAATTTCAAGGCGACAAAGTATTAATTACAAAGCCCAGGTCATGAATTGGGAGTTTATTTGAACAATTATCCCTAGTTCCGAGAATTTCAATTAACCAGCTCTAACATCGCGTTGCGAAATGAGGCACAGGAGTCTAAACACGAGCGCATTTAAAGAGCGTTTGCCCTCTGGCACAAATTGTAATTACCAGGCCCCATTGTGAACGTGAAAGAAAGGACGCACCTGATAAATCGAGCTAACCAAATCCGAGTGACGGAAAATGAAGCAGCCCTAATTTGCGCAACTTCGACCGATAATCTACAATATATTTATCGAGAAAATGCTTTTGGGGGCTTTGCGCTCGACTAAAATGACCCAAATACGTCGCAGGCATATAGTACGCCATCCGAAAATACGTCGGCTAAGAATATTAAATTCACACAAATAAGTAACTATTCTCAATTTTAATCATATAAATGAAAAGATAACTTTTTACATAAGAAATAATTGAGAACCTTACAGAAAAAAACGTTTGAAAGAGACTACACTCAGGTTGCCTTGAATTATACACAAACAATATTTAAGAATTTCAGACATGCTATAAAGTGAAACTAATCCTGTTTGACTAACGACTTTTGTCTTAGGCTTAATGAAACCATTTAAAAAGTACATAAGCCTGCAAGTGCAAACGCTAAGGAAAATAAGTTAAGTGTGGCTGATGTAGCTTGGAAAATTGCGAATACTGTATGGAAGTGTCTGGGCAATATTGAATGGTGGTGCTACTAAAGCCCTATTTAAGGCAAGGAATGACGGGCAATAGCAATTTTCATTATCAATTTACTTCTTCCTATTTACAAGTGATTATTTGGACCATCTTCAGCTTGGGAGAACATACTATCATCACTATTAGTAATTCTTCGCCAAGTGAAAATTGGAGACTTTATTACAAGTTTCAATAACATAAAAGTCGTGTAATGTCTGATATATACTCCATTCACTGAAGCATACTCATCAATAAGAAAGTCTAGGTCGAAGTTAAAACATTTGCTGAATCAAATGGCATTCTTGTGATAAACCTTCGACGTTTGCAGATGTGGCTGTAAAGGCGCCTTTTGTTTCTGAAAAGACACCTCAATATTTTTTCTCGGTAAATGTAAAAATTGGAAACACGGAGATGGAAACTTTAATGGTGCAAAGCAGGAAATGGGAAAAATTTCGACATGTGTGGAAGAGTGTATTTAAGAAAGGAACGTAAAGGAATGTAGGTATCGTTGCTCAATCATTAGCTCGCCCAGTTTTAGCGTGATTAAATCCCGTATGTTCCGGCACACCGTGTAGTAACACAAATGTTAACAAGATGTAGGCCGTTGTCCTGAAGAGGGTCGCGCCAGTTGAAGATCACACTAGTTCCAAATCCATTCTTTTACCGATTCTAATTTCACCACACCTCACTTTCGACTATTGTGCTACGCTACTATTGTGCTACGCTACGACACCATGTCACTCTTTATTCAGAACTCCCCTTCCTTCTCAAAACACTGAGCTGTCAGGATCGGTTTTGGTTTTGGTCTTACACGTTCTGCAGAGAAGAAAGGATAATATTATAAACGACATTCTCGTCAAATTACAAGTAATGGATTAGGAAATTAAGAAATGGGCCATTCTCCGGCATAACCATTAGCATTGAATTGTGTCTGAACACAATTACAATTGAAATAACAAAACATGAAAATAAACAAGGAATATACGATTTTCGCTTGGAGCATGTCTAATATCATAATCAACGGTTTCGTCTAGTAACTGACATTTATAATTTGGTTTAAGGAAAGGACTGTAAACACATTCAAAATTATTTTCTTATCTAAACGAAAAAAACTTGATAAAACTCATTTTCATTTAAAGTATTTCACTAATAAGCGAATCTCCGATACAATGTTTTGAATTACAAAAAAAACTAAGCTTATTGTTTCTGGCATAATTCGATAACTCCTTTTTCAAGAATCTGTTTATGAATATCTAACATTCTACGAAATAAAAAATTGAGTATGTTTAAGGTAAAAAACTGGCAGGAAAACACGATTCCTCTATTAATACATTCATTGACCGGGACCTGAAGCATTTGTACAATGTAAAGAACGCTGTAAAAGCGTGATACAATTTTCGTTCTCGATAGATCAAGGCGAGACGCTCCGCCATACCGGGGGGTGGGGGGTGGGGGTGGGGGTGGGGGTGGGGGTTATCTCAAGTTCTAAAAATGGCTAAGTTAGTTCATTGTTGTCTATGAAGCCACTCTGACCGGGAGATCCTATGTCTCGACGGAAGCGAATTCGACCCACAGATAGCCCTGAGTATCCTTTACATCCATTACCGCCGCTAGCACCCCCCCCCCCGCTCGTAGGTCCGCCCTGATACATAATCTTCTCCCCTTACCCTCCTTCACCGATTCCTCTCCTACCCTACCGCTTCCTTCCCTTTCGCTTCTCTTCCTTACGACCTCACATTACCCTTTGCATTTACTTCTCCCATCATCGCCGCCTCCTTCTCGTTCCTTCGTCATCAATTTCGCCCGCCCGCCCGTCCGGATTCCAACGCGCATGTAAACCGTATTTTCGCGGCTGCGTCTCATACCGCGCGGCCCCGGGCGCAAAAATTCCGGCGACGCATCGATCCCAACCGGACGGGTGGGCAGACGAACGGCCAACAGCGCGTAGGCCGCAAGGGAGCTGCGCTGACAGGGCGGCGTGCGAACCAGGCGACCAACGCCCGTGCCACTCCCGCCGCCGCCGCCGCCGCCGCCGCCGCCGCCGCCGCCGCCGCCGCCGCCGCCGCCGCCGCCGCCGCCGCCGCCGCCGCCGCCGCCGCCGCCGCCGCCGCCGCCGCCGCCCGTCCCGGACATCTATGTGTGGTGTGGCGGAGCTCTCCCAACCATATAACACCACTTAACCCTCTTCTTTTCCTTACTGAATTGACTATTCTCTACATAATAAGGCTGTGAACGTCCGAGAGGGTCCCACAATTCAATTCACTGATGCCCTATTTTACGTGGCGAGACTCCATTAGGCTTGCTCTTCCGTCTGAACACGTTCTTTTTACCATCTAGCGGAAAAAGAAGGTATTACTTGGGCGATAAAAGAGGCGATTTCACGTTAGCTCAAAGGCTTCTTTTAGGCTTGAGGATATTTTACATGTAAATCTGCAACATGAGACAGCCTGCTTTACTTCCCCTCCCAAAGAAGACGTACGAATGATTTTTTTCGCAAACGGGGTATCTTCTCAGTAACTACAACAGGAAAGCTCCCAAACAAGGCCATATGGACACCATACCTGAGCGGTAGACGTTGAGACGGTACCATCCCAATAAAAGGTGTATCGGGTGATTTGTAAGGGAAACAGGATGGTATATTCCAGGAACCAGCGAAGAAGAGAGAAAGCCGGTATGGGCAGACTGCTGAAGAAGGACACGATACAGCGAATTGAAAAGCAATTAAAATATCTAAATATTGGCGGCCAGAGCGTACAATAAATCCTGTTGGGGAAATGGCTATCTCCATTAACAGACTATTAACGGTCAAATATTCCCTATTTTAAGCGGTTTTTAACCTACACCGGCGGCGAGGCCAGGCACATTTCGTAATTGAACCTGTTTTACACGGACATATCGTTTGTCAGACTTATGATTTTGATACGTAAAGCATTAAGACGCGGTGATCGGTAGATATTACTGTCTATTCAACATCTCCCTACGTCAGGACGCTCTATGGAATTACGGAACTGCTATATCTAGAGTTACTTATGTTGCGAGTGATGATTAATTTGCATTTTAGGTAACAAATGATTTTTCATGCATGCCCTGGACTTTGAACATTAATTATTTATTTGCTACTTAGGATTACATGTAAATACAACAAGTGGCAGCGTTTTCCAATTATTTTCTAATTCCAATAGCTAAGTCAACAAAAAATAATTACACATGTACTTAATTAAATTGTACTAAATTTATGTCCTAATCCTATCCTGTCAGCACTGTCATACTAATATACAATAATATAAAATAATTAATTTTAATATAAACATCCTCTAAAAGAAAACAATTACATCTCATTTAATCTACTTTTGAATATTTTCGAACAATGAGGGAAGATAATTTGTTCCCATTTTGTATTTTTTATATACAAATTAAAATTTTGTCTTCATTTTTTCTGTTTTCTTTGCCTAATTTTAGAATCATGATCCTTCCGCGTATTTATGTTTCGATGATTTTACCACCAACTCCTCCCATAGAGGATCACCTAGTAGTGCTTTGAATAATGTACAAAGTCCCGATTTCTCTCAATGATCCCCCTAAACATCACACGATAGAAATCCAGAACTAGAATGGTGTTGCTTAACACATTTTGTTACGTACTACTATTTTGTTACGTTATTACTATTTCGAGAGATTTTATTTGTTCTAAATGATACGGGTCCCAACATACTTAGTTATATTCGTGTATAGGCCATACTAGAGATGAGTATCCTAATTCCCTCTATTTTTCACATCCTTTAATTCCTTTTGTACCCTAATCACAATGAAATGCCTTCCACTCTCTTTTCACAACGTAATTTACACGTTCTACAAATATTTTATTTGCGGTAGCCCACGACTCCAGCCCATGGAAATCAGATTTCTCTCTCACTTCCGTATTTAATTTCCCGAAAAAATATACTATCACCTGAAATACAAACAAACTAATATTTGATTTCATTCCCTGCCAAACATTATTAATGTATGCTAAACATAACGTACCTAGAACACGCCCTTATGGCACTCTGGGTTTGCAGGCAAAGTGTAGTGCAGCTTCAATTGTAGTTAGGGATCAAGTTCCCGAATGGGAAGAAACAAGAAAGTGAAAAGAGTGAAAGAGGAAAGAGAAAGTGTCAATTGAATTGATTTTGATACACGTCGTTTGTGCGCACACATGCAAAAAAGCTTCCTTTATTTTGCAGTTTAAGCGTGATACATGTGTTAACAAACAATGCATACTCAATGCCAGATGAAAAAATAGGCCGAATAACCGCTACCCGTATTCTCGAAACCACCCTTAAGTGACATCTGTGTAAACGGTCATTTCCCTCTCAACCAGAGGTGACCGCTTAAGGTAGGTATAGAGTAAGATCCCTCTACTGACGCTACGTAGGTTCGGAGATGCTATGTTCTGTCGACGAGGAGACTCGACGTCAGTTAAATATCAGGGTCGAAGCCTACAATTGCACGGATTCGAGTTCTATTTTGCTTCCATTTCATTTATTTACTGTCAAATAGTAAAAATTGTATGTGACGTATGGGGAAGATGTATGAATCAGCGCACGTTTTCTTGAGAACCAGGATCTCTGCTCATCCTTTTTTCATCCATATGAAATGATCACTAGTTGAATTATGAATAGAAGCACCAACAAAGCTTGGTTAATAACATTTTAAAACTTAGATTTCACTCCTGAGTAAACGTACTTGCATGGACACACTAACTACAGTTTTGATTTTGTAGTATTGAAAACAAAATAGCAAACCACAGTCCTGGCTCTACACCTATCACAACTAGCAAAAGGAGAGCTCAAAAAAATGTGAGCATAATTAAGACACATGTAAGCCCAGAAGCAAAACAAGAGGCTTTCTTGGCATTGCTCAATGGATCAAGGAAAACTACGAAAAAACTCATTGAGATGGGTTTTTGATCCAGAATCTGTGTTTGGCTGCTCTGATCACGACATCCCTGTTTTTCTCCGACAATCCCGAACAACAGTCATCGATCGTGGACAACCCTATCTCGATCAGGTTTTTGTCTAGTTTCCCTGAAACATTGAGCAAATGCCGAGATTACCCTTGTTTTGCTTCTGGACGTAAATGTAGATTCACTATACGCACGTTTTGTTGAACTCTCCTTTTGCTTGTAGTGGTAAGATTAGATGTAAGGGTAAGTTACTATTTTGTTAGCAATGCAGAAAAATCAAACCTGCAATTCGTTTACCGTTGCAATTAAGTTTTCTATAACTCGGGAACGAAAATGTCTACGTTTTTCAAATGTTGCTAATCTCACACTTTTTTAAATTTTATTTTTATTTATTCATCTTGAACTTTTACTCATCCTTCAATTATTTATAGCTAAAATGATGAGAAGGGATTCTGGAACTCAAGAAAACGTGCGCAGATTTTCTTCCCCATACGTCACATCTAGCTTTTACTGTTTTTTGACTATATAAATCTACTATCTGTCAGACGGCGATCCTTTCGCTTTCTAGCGTCATTTCCATTCTTGAGCAGATAATTATCCGATTCCCCCTCTCTGTTTGATCGAGAATATCGCTAACAAGCCTGCGAGATTCGGGGGTGCAGCGACCTGAAGCGAGACCCCGAAACACTACGTGCGTGTTTCGTGAAGGGTAACAGTAATACAAAATTTTAAATACGATACGACAAAAATGCAAACGTTTAATGTTTTTAATTACAAAAAAGTGGACCGATAATAAAATGGTAGTTTTACAACTGTTAAAGAAGAAGTTAAAAGTCTAGAACCGGGGGCTCAGCAAATAAAATCGATCCTCAACCAAACTTCATTTGATTCCACATTGGTTTTCACCGATTTCCGCGAGCAAAGCTCATTCGGTAAGAAGAATTGCATAACAGCATTGATAGATTTATTTCTAACTTGCACTCTATGTAACATTTTTTCTTCCTACCTCTCACGATGTTATTTCTAGTATACAGCAGAATTGATCGTATTTTAGAAACTCTTGATCCACAAAACCAATATTGCACATTCAATTGCAGGTTTCAATGCACGACCACACAGCCTAGTGTAACCTAAATAATTCATTCTAGATGCAGTGGTGGCTACAACTCTCAAAATGAAAGCTGGTGGTATCTCACAGCAGTAAATTGGAGTAACGAAAATTACCAGTACGGTTGACGTAAAGGTTTGTATTGGCTTATTGCGTGCATTCGACAAGAGATTCCGCCAAAGCGGCACGTGCACTGACGATTGAAACGGAAAATGACAGGTACGGTGAAAAGGGGCATCCATATGAAACGTGTAACGAAACGAAGAGCAGGGGGAGCGGGAATACTGTCAAAGGCCTGAAAGCCTGAATCATGTATTGACCGCTAAGGATAGGTTGATCTATGGCGATCGTTCGAACAACTATTATAGATATGAAATGAGAGAGAGTATGGGGACGTATCAAAGGTCATTCCGTCTCGGGAAGAGTTTGATAATCAAAGAGCACCTCGAATTCTATAGCCCATTGAATTCCAGATTTCCTTGGGTTGAAAAATTTTGAACAACTTGCAATTGATTCTATACTTTTGAACAACTTGTAATTGATTCGCAATTAACTTGGTTGATTGCAACCCCCCAGGAATAAAATTGCAATATTAAGATTTCACAATTTTCTGACAAAATACCATAAATATACTACATTTTCCATACTAACATTATAATAAATAAATAGACAAGCCAATATTGTCTACTTAGCTTTAAAAACGATTTTACATTTATTGAATGTATTTAAACAAACTTTTCATGAAGCTGAGTCGTGCTGTTCACTGTTACTCGTCTTCCTTTAAATGTAATGGTATTGCCTTTTTTGATCTCATTTCGGAAGAGATTTTTATGCCTCTCTTTTCATGTTTCGCAATATAAACACCACAGATACGGGAAATATAGCCTTTAAAAAGAAATAACCCTGAAGACTTACAGTTTTTACTGTAGTGTTTTGTAGTCTACTGTAGTCATTTCTTACTGTAGTACTGTAAAATGTGTACATTCAATGGCGATCGAACGCATTTAAATGTTTAAGCACGTTTACGTCTTTATGAACCAAAATCTGAAATTATCTCCCGAAAATCAGAAGTGAGAAAATTTGCAATACTAAAGAAACGTTAACAATAACTACTCGTTAAAACTCGAATTAAATCTATGAATAAAAACTAGATCAAACATATGAAACTTACCTTCGAAGGACCTTGATTTCATTTTCTAGGGAGTCCTCTTTTCCTTTAAGCGCCTTTTTGTCGATGATTTTTACAGCAAACATCTGGCCAGGCTTCTCCTTGCTTTCAGCAAGGCGGACCTCGGAGAAGGCACCACTGTAAAGCAGAAAATACACGGTGTCAATGTGACTCAAACACGATCACATCAAGGCGACCATACGCGCCTCGATGAAATTAGCACATGCATATGAACGACTTCCTCTGGCAAATGCGCACAGTGCAATCAATTCAGAACGTTAACCAGGAGAAGCTCTTCCCAATTTTGCGAGAGGAACAGAGGAAGTGCCACGTCTCTTCGAAAATCTTGTCTGCACATCCTGACAGGCAGAGAGAGAGAGAGAGACGCAATTTACATTTTATGATGACAGTCTTTTCATGTTAGCGAGGTAATTCACGATCCTTTATACATTAACAACCTGATTCTAGAAGCAACTAATCCTGTAAAACAAGTTTTAAAACAGTGTGTTTTGGATTATCTCATAAAAACTCTTGAGGAGCAAGATCACATTTCATTCGTTAACATACTGCTATTTAATGCATTAAACAATTAACATCGTATTACATTATATATGAAAATTCATAAATTCCCAGAATTGTACTACGTATTATTTTACAAAACTGTTGGTTGAAATTTCAGAGAATTAAGAATAATCAGGATATGGTAGACGAGCAGTATTAATCAGAACCTGTGAACTCCTTCAACGTTAAAAATAAAACTCGCTCACATTTCATTGAAGTTAGTAATTACAACGGAGTACAGAATTTAGTCTTTGATCCAAGAAATCGGATGAAATATTTAGCGTTCCTTAGAAGCACTACGCACTGCGAAAGGTAAGCAGCTTTCATCACTTAACACCGTGTCCGTAATAAGTCTTTTGATGTTCCCAAAATGGAAACGTGTGTGAAATTGGAAGGTCTCTGTTCTCTAACAAAGAGGCAGAAGAGAATGTCCAGGCAGAAATTTAGGTCTATGCAGCTGTACCACACAAAATGCCATAATCCACGAAACGTCAAGTAATAAAATATGGCAAGTAGAAAAAATATAGGAAAATGAAAATGTAAGTAAATGTACTCAAATTGACATATTTATTATAACCAGAATACCTACAATATGAATCTGATAGTCAAGTTTTGAAACTAGCGGTTTCACAACAGCACTTAATTTCTCGCAATACTTCTATATTCGGCAATTTTCGAATATACAGAGATCAACCCGCAAAACATTGGTTCTGACTACACAACGTGTCTTATGAAGTAATTGAATACATATAGGAACAGATGTCAACTTTTCGTTACCAAGAGCCAGGAATACGAGTTTTTGTCGCAAATTCGCCGTTGCCCGGCTCACGGTTTCTATACTTTCTCTTTTTATAACGTAAGGCAACAAAGTAAACGTATAATTATGTTTCAATTTGTATCAAAGCTTTAAGTGGGACAATGGTAATATCAATCAAGCTCAAGAAAAATCGTCGTCGATGCACGAAAAATGCACGAAATGCACGAAAAATGAACAATGAATATCAAGAGGTGGAAAATGGTACACCAAATTCACTAATTGTTTAATTCGTGTTCACGAATATTTTGTAAACATTTATAAATCTTCGAAATAATAATTAAATGAAATAAAAATCAATATTTAAAATGTCGAGCGATATTTCTGAAAAAATATATTGGGTAGCGTTCAAATACAGGAACCCGACATTTGCGAATCTCTACGCCCCCCAACTTTCATTACGAAAAACAATCAATACTAGTAGCGTTGAAATTTAATTGCAAATTATCTTCACATTGACAAAATAAACAGTCGCGCAATGTCATATTTAATTTAATTCAATTTATTTAAGGACAAAAAACAGCTGAAAACTGTATGTGGCGTACTGAGGGGAGAAATTTAAATCATATTACACGCGAATACGAGCTACTGGGCTAGGCTGAAAAAAAAATATATCGCTCAAAACTGTCTATTTTCAAATCAGTCACTCAAGCGGAATACTAACTACTCCATTAGCCACGACATGGAGAAGTTTGAGGGCGAGTGGACCGAGGGAGCCTCCTTGATAAAAGGAGTGGCCTTGGCTTGTAGGCACCAATCGATATATTAAGTTCTTAAGTTTGTGATATTTAAGTAAAACTAACGAGGCAGGTGTTGTCTATATATCTACGCTATCGATACTCAATACTATTCGGCAACGTAGCAATTATTATCGAAGCTTGCATAATCTAGGCGGGAAAATGTTTTTATTAATAAAATCATAGATACCTAGAAAAAACCGGTTTTACCTGATTAGGTATCTTCAGTGGGAAGCCTGGGAGATGGGGGCCCTGTACGAGGGTCTCCTGCTCCCCTCCCATCTACATCACTACTGTACTATATTTCTGATTGCGAACTATTGCAACTCAAGAGCAAAATAGTCAACAGACATGGCAAGCATAGAAAGGGCACAAAAGACCTCGAAAGATCGCAGCAGATAGAAAATTAACAATTCACTGTGAAGAAAATTATGTTTCTAAGGTAGTATAAAGGCTTAAACCAGGATAGAGAGACTGTCTCAGTAAGCAACACCGAAAAAATCTCTTTAATTTTAGTTTGACGAACTGTAATACATAAACTTGCAGAATGCTCATCGTCTCGCACGCTATTAGTCATCACAATTGTTGTGTAACTCGGGAAGTGATGAAGACCCCCCTTCCAACTCGTGTACACGAGCCAGACAAGGCAGAAATTTTTCCATCACAATGCCACAGGCCATAGTTGTGCAACTCATCCTCACTTAAATAACCGCAACAGTGCACAGGCACTAAAAGACGCAAGAACAAACCGAGTCAAGAATGCCACTACACGGAAATACTCGACTGTAGATTTATTAAGATGTGCTACTGTGTCAGGAGAAAAAAAATTGACAGCAGAAAGAATATGTATAAAAACCAATACCAAATACAGGGCCGGAGGATGCTGAGAGGTTTTCAATCAGAGCGGTGCGGTAATGGTAATTCCTGGAAAAAGAAGGACTTTATAACAGTAATAAGAGGAAAGGCGAAGGCACAAGGTAACGCTAACTAATGTGTGGCAAATTAATAGTTGGCACAAAAGAATCTACACAGAGCTCTGGCAGAGGACAAGAGCGCGCGAGAACCTCCATAGAAAATTTAAAAAACCGAATGCAAAACAAAGTAGAAAGATCGAACGCAGCGAAGATATTTGAAGACGCGAGACGTGAAGAGGATTAAAAGGGTCGAGAAAAAAGAGGCATGTCTACATGGAAAGGAGACTAGAGCGTGCTCTACCCACTCAGCAGACGTCATAACAAAGGCCTGCTGATTAGGGACACAATGTCCACACGTGCGAAGGCGAAGACTACCCCTGTTGTCAGTCGAAAGAGATCTGCGAAATACATCGACGTTGTCCTCCCACAACTTCTGTGAAGCAAGGTGCACATGCAACACATGCTTTCACCTCGCATCTGCGCTGAAAGAGGTTTCAAGCACAGATGTAATACAAGCGAGCGTAGAAGAATTTGAACACGAGGTGCTCTACAGACTATCCGGATTAGTCACCGACTCGATTGATTAACTATCTGACTGACTGGCGCGTTAACTGCTATGGTCGTCAAGTGCAATGCATGTATTATTACGGGAGGTGGCGATGTTCTTCCCAGGCAGGATGGAGAGATTCGGCGCTAACCTGTACGTCGATTTGTGGAGTTTTGCACGTCCAAGTATCTACCACCAGCAGGGCACCTCCGCATTCGGGACTGGTCTAAGTTCCCGACTCGTCTCACACATGTGTGATAGTGTAGTGTGTGTAAGTAAGGGGGACAGGAATAAGAAGAGGACTAAGTCGAGCGCGGTCCGTGACAAGCTCTAAGTTACCGACCCGTCGCCCGGCATATATGGTTGTGTAGTACATGCATTGTATGTGTCTGTGTAAGCGGTGAAGATAGGCCAAGGAAGAGGAAGAACATATTGCCCGGGCCATTGCCTGTTTATTAGGGTATTGCTCTGGCTTTGTGTTGATCGGAGAAACCACAAAACCCGATCAGCAGCCCACTAGATTTCTCCTCAGAGCGGCTGAATTCAATGTAGTTATTTGGCTCGAGTCGACAATCCTGCCCTCGTCGCGACTCGAACTCTGGGACCTCCCGGTCACAGGCTCTGCAATGACCTCAATTAATACACTGAGCCATCTCAGCCGGTAAGACACAGATGAACTGCAAAGTATTTTCTCTCTTATCTTCATTATTTGAAATGTTCTCTCCCCTTTTCCGATCTTAGAAATTCCTTTGCGTACTCTAAACAATTACGAATTCTGTGTGTCTCACGATAATGTAATTTCAAAATCAAATGAACCATTTGTTGCCTGTACCAAGAACAAACTCAGCCAAGAATACCAAAACCTTTTTTTTATATTCGAATGATATTTTTTTCATAATTTATTTTTACGCGTGCACTAAAAATAGGTCAAAGAAACGTGGAATAATTGAAAATTGTCGCCGAAGCGTGGTCACTTATTTCTTTCGTCGTTTTCAACGTGGCTGTGTGTGTAGTTTAGTATTAATTTGTATGGTGAGGGTTTTGCACATTTTTACGCTTTTAATTTCCTATGTTGATGTTTTACTAAAAATTATATACAGTGTACTTGTAATTTAAATATATTTTTCAGAACTTGATAAGGGGTCGCAAATTCCATCTCAAATTTAAACGACGAAGAAAGAAAAAATATATAATATTTTACCGCTTGTATGTGAGAGAAGCCAAATTATGCGAATGTGGCGAAACGAAAACATATACGTGACATTTGCTCCCTGGTATTTCCTCTCATATACGAGCTGAAGAACATTCCAATGTTCTGTAGTTTTATTCGCAGCCCAGCGTGGCCAATGCGAGTGTGTGGCGTGGCGTGGCAATGACGCGAGGCCCTGACTGACTGAATGATTGACGCTCCCCAGCACTGCTACGGTCATTAGTCGTGTTAGTGCAATGGAAGTTTCATTGCGGGAGATGGCCGTGTTCTCATCCCCACTGGTTGGTGAGATCCGGCACCGACCTACACGACGGGGTACAGTGGATTTCCTTTTGCAGGTATCTCCTCCGAAGCGTAACGACCGGTCAGGACAAGTTGTAAGTTCCCAATTGATCTCCCGATGAGTGGTTCAGTAGTGCAAGCAAGTTGTGTGTGTGTGTGTGTGTGTGTGTGTGTGGGTGTGTAGGGAGAGGTTAGAACAGGAAGACGAAGGAAAGATGCGCGGTTCATGGCTCGTACTATGTTAGAGAACTGCCCAGGCATTCGTCGGGTATTAATCGAAGAAAGCAAGGAAAACTACCGATCATAGCAGGCAGCTGCAGGAATTCTCCTCCAGACAGCGTCTCATTTCGACCTAACTAAAGTGTGTCGAAAATTCGCCACTGCCGGCACCGGAACCGTAAGCCCTTGCGGTCACCGTCGCTGTCGAGTCCGCGGTAATGCTGAGCTCAACTCGGCCGATACGAGGGACGGCGTTGGCGTCGGGGTGCGAGGCGAGGCGGCGCTCGTGCGCGGAGGCGTGGCGGAGGCGTGGCGGAGGCGCGGAGGCGTGGCCGAGAGCAGGCGGCGCGTGGGCCCGACGCACGGAAGCGAGAAGGCGCGCAAGCGCTGCCGCTCCGAGGTGCCAATTTGCAGATTAGTACGTACAGATGCACTGAACAAACTACTGCTAACGAAGCTCCACCGTGAAGCGAAGAAGGGGTGGGTGCCCAGGGGTCAACTAGTACTCCTCTTCGCGTTCCCATTCAATGACTCATCACAACAGAGTACAGCCATACGAAAGCATGCCGTTTCCAAAGGGAAATTATGAAAACAGAAAACATAACTCCAGAAACTTCGGGCAAAAAAAATACCCGAGGATACAAGAGTGGTGAAGCCACTAGGAAAAAGGTTTATATTTTAATAACATTTCCTTCGTCGGGGAGATAGAAATGACCGATATTATGTCCAATCAATCGACCGTGGAAAGTTAGTATATACTACGAGATATTCCATTTCACGAGGTTTAACGCAAACATCATGGCAAATGCTTTCTCCATGCAATACCGCAGGTGAGGCACAACAAATCGAAATAGAGCCTTTGATTGGAAGATCACCGCACACACTAAGTTTCGTGCACGAAAATTGACTACATTTTTATCGGGAACGAAAAAATTAAATAAACTTGCATACAATTGTGCACGGTATCGCAAATGCGATTATTCCTATAATTAGGACTCGCAAATCGAATACACACACGCGTATGCCAACTACCATCACTAAAGTAACCTTTCCATTGAATCCCCCACACACACCCAAGACCCCATACCTCCTTAGCCTTGCCATGAGATAATACATAGAATCTTCCCTACGATGGGGATGAGAAGGCACGAGCATCCACCGAACTTGAAGTAGTTTGCGCATTAACTTCGCATTGAACCGAAAAGAGATGAACATTCAAGAGGTCTTACATCGGCAAGTCAAAATTTCATGAAAATTATAGTTCATAACATACTTGTACATTTCGTTCATTTTATTCGTCAAAACAAACTCTATGATTTGGTATGGAATTCGAGTCTATCAAAACAAAACACTGAATGCGTCTGTTAGATTGCTAGAAAGGAATCTATGAAAAAGGAACAAGCTTTCAGAAAAAGTAAAGTGCTTTACTCGAGGATTTATAGAATGGAAATTAATTGTAGTAGCTGCTTCAACAAATATGGTTTAATGAATATACTACAAGTCAAGCATGAATCTTCAGTATGGCGCCTTTTTATTTAACATTAAATTATGACAAATGAAATCTTATGAATACTGGACAAAAACTGTTAAAACCTTTTCATTTAAGATGACCTTTCCACAGGGAAGTGAATTCTAACTTAAGGAAGGTTTTTTTAGACTTCATATTACAAAAGTAAATTGTAACTCCGTCTTTAAAGCTTTATCAAAATAAGTTAGAAGCTTGAAATTCGTTTGTGAGGCGATAAACGGATTTCTAGATAACAAAAAAATAAAATATACAAACCCAAATTGAAGAGCTGTTTTAGTACCACCGAGCTGTGGGGTGTCACTTAAAATTAAAAGTAAAATTTTTGCATTGTTATTTGAATTTATAGCTGAAATCTTGGGAGAGTCATCGACGTACAACAAATAAGATTCCACAAGGACCTTAGGACTTTGGAAACTATATGTCAAGATCACTGGGATATAGCAATGCTTGTCACTATTACTGGTTTCCGGCGACAGAAGATGCAACCACATACAAGTGATATTTTATTGCAGTTAGGGTATGTTAATGTATTTAAAATTTTTACTTGCCATGCGTGTTAAATTTCAATACTATTCCATGATAAATTATTTGTAATATATCGATAAGAAAACGTGGAACCCTAAATAATTTGGTCCGTTTCTCCCAAAGTGATAAAATGATAACAAAAAATTATACGAGTTACAACTTTGTAATTTCTGTATTCTATACTGTCAAATTAGCTTTAGACAATTTCATTGAGATTTTGAAAAAGTCAACAAAAAGTTGTTGTGGACTAGTGCCGGCCGTCAAATTATTATATAAAACTATCTTTTCCTATGCACAATACGTATTATTAGAAACTATAATGATAATATAAAATACTAACATGTGTATTTTTTTCTTCACGTAGACAGATCTTTAATACACGCTAGGTTCCGTACATGTAAGAGAATACCGGGCAAGGAAATAACAGCTTCGCCTTTCGAGTGCCTCAGAAATAGAGATATATTACGGACAAAATATGCAGTGTTTATCTTTTTTCCAGCACGAAGTAAAACATTCAATAAAAAATTGTTAATATTTTACGGCGTGTACACGAAAAATACGAGAAAATGTGTGAACGCGGCAGAACGAAAATATACACGTTGGATCTGCGTTCCGACATTTCCGCCCATATACAAGAGTTGGAAAACACGTATGTGTCTGTCAAGCACGGATCAATATCAAGATGACTAATGGGTGTACAGCGATTCGAAACATTGATTACCAGTTACGGGGATACATTGTATTAAGGTTTTTTTATATCTGTATTCAAATGTCAAATGGGAAAATATTCCATTTTCGTAGAATTCTTAGGCGTGTGGCGTTTTAAAGCATTTGTTCCCAACAGTCTAATAATTTCTATACCAATATTATGAAATCTAATTGCTTAAATATTTTTGAAAATGGCGTATTTATTCACTTATTTATCTAAGGTCAAAACAATTCAACTATGTGGTGCATGACGAAGAAGTACAATATGCGCACGATTACTTGGGCTCCCGAATCTCCACATTCCACTTCCATGTACCACACACCAACTTAGAGGACCTATGAATTAAAGTAGTAACGAGCGTTTTGCTAAACATTTGCTAACAACATTAACGCCTGAGTAAAAAACCATTTCCACCAAAATACGAGCAACAGATTTTATTTGATAGTGTTGCAAACGCATTGACTAATCTCGGCTCCTTCCGCAACTAGCCATGCAAAGGGCCCATATCATTTTTTCAACAGATCAAGAGAAATTGGCCGGAAAAAACTGATATTGGCCACTAGTATATTTAGTCTGTACAATTGAACATTAAAAATCGTTATTAATGCATTAATTTTATTAAATTAAAGGGTTTTTATTTTTTATTTTCAGTAGAGTTCCTAATTAGATAGAAACAGTTAAACAAGATCTGGGTTTTACATCTTCTAAATGGATTTTAGTGTCGGGTAATGTGCTATAAAATAGCGTGCATGTATTATATGTGGATTTTTTGAATGACCTGTTGATAGAGACTGAATAGTTGATAGAAAGTTGATAGAGGTATTAAGGTATTTTGATCCTCAGGACCTTCTGAGCTGACCGTTCTGATAGAATGCACTGATGACATGTCGGTCGGAAAATTCAGATGAATCAAACGTTTCTCAATGATCGGGTGTTGTTGGTCTCTTAGCATTCATTAAAGTGATACTGACAATAAGGCCAGCTTATCAGTTTCCACTCCCCAACTTCACTCTGCCACGGACATCAAGAAAATGAAGGTCCATGATTTTTGACACACTATACGAATGTTTAATTACTATGTGGGACTGCCATTGCGATTAGGAATAAAACTATTTTTCTGCATAACTGACTGTACCCAAACCATAACCGTATTTAGAATTTTCATTTTTCTGCAGATAATGACCATTTTGAACACACTTAAAACAATAGTTAACAAAAATTAAACTGATTAAAATAATGATTTTGCCAGGATGTAAACCACTTTGGTGACCAATAATGTAAAAGAAGTCTTGATCAGCTAAAATAACCGTATGAAATAACTCACAGCCACTATCTTTCACGCACCATAAATTAATTCAGTACCAGCAAGATTTCCTTACAACTTCAGCAGTAGCAGTTTCACGACGCAAGCAGCTGCTTGCATATGGCGGCGGTGATGTCGCAGATCAAAGGTCGCAGAGAGGAAAACAGGCTACAAAGGTCAATCCCGAACAGCCGCGGAATAATGATGAGCGGCAAGGCAATTGCGTTAGTAAAGAATATTCCGAAATAATTCTACTCACGGTTAAGTCATACATTGATGAACAGGTTTGGCAACTAAGCTTATTCTTAACATGCTAGAAACCTACTTCCCACGGGTACATCGACGACTTAAAGATTCAAACACAATGCTCATGAACGTAAATGTCTTCCATTACCATCCTTTACATAGCTCTTCCGAAAATGAGAATTATATTTAAATTCATATTAATAGAGATGGTGTGTGTCCCTATATCCTGTGCAATGACAACAGTTAGGACGATTAGCTGCACATTTTTTGAAGACCACTAATTAGAGGTCTATAGAAGAGAAACAATATGCATAAATACATATTACAACAAAACAAACAATAATATTCTACAATCAAGAGAACAAACAACTTTACAAAAGTGTTAAGTATTTTTAAATGACACAGGTATTATACTGAATGATCTCTTTATCCAAAGCATTAATGATTTCTTGAAACAAACATGCTTATAGTAAACTGATGTTTCCTTCACTGGGATTTGTCACAAAGATGAGGACTGAAATAAAATGTACAGTCAGTGTAATAAGCGAGTGAACACTTCGATTTTTCTCTTCGTTTTGGGTCTGAAAATTTTGCAGTAGGAGTTAATAGCAATAGGATACAACACTTAAGAAAAATTCTTCCTTTATTTTCCCAAAAATAGTTTCACAAATTTATACCAGTAAATAGGGCGCAAAAAGCCTTTGGACACAAAAACTATTAGCTAAACAACAACGTTTTATTAATATTTGAAGTATTGCTCTTTGCACGAATTGCAGCAAGTTGCCTGACAGACTTGAATTCCATAAGTTTGGAAAGACTAACATGGAAACCCCATTTACTCTATCAATCAAATAAAGCTAACGCTAAAATGAGTAAACTTAACCCGATAATCAACTACAAATCACATCTCAATATCAAAAATAGTCTTATTATTTAAATCAATAATTCGTCTTACATTAACATATGCCTGCTCTGTATGGCACAACTCCGCACTGACTCATTAAATCATTACAAACGGTTCAAAACAAATTTTACGAAAAACCAGTAAAGAAACTTGATTCATTAACAATAGCCAAATACATCATGAATTGTCAATTGCTCCAATCACTGAATTTCTGTCAAAAATAAATGAATTATTTTATACCAAACCACAGTTCCCACCTTGCACCTCTATTTTCCACAAAGGCAAATCTACAAATTCAAAAATTAGAATCCGTTTCCGCTTCTCTCGAGACAATTTTCGACCACCATAGACTTTTATAATTAGGTCTATGAACAAAAAAAAAAAAAAGATTAATATATTCAAAGCCGTTTAAGACAAAATCTCGTGAAAATAACATGCGAAATAATTACACTAGATGAATAATCACCATCAAAGGTTATAGTCAGTTAAAATAAAAATAGCAAAAATTAGGATAAAAATTCCAAATGTTAATATGATGTACCAGTCCAACTCTCCGAGAGGCATGATCTTCTGAATAGGAAATAAAGAAGTCTGTCTCATTCTTGGACAGAAATGATGTGGCACTTTTCTTCCCATACTCTCTTTATAAGTTTGTTTGCAATTTTCCTTTTTCGAATGTAGTAGTGATCGATGAATGTTCAATGATTTTGATCCGGTGATAGAGGAGAGTGTGCAATTGTTTTGGTATATTGTTCAGGATCTAAAGTCCTGTATTCAAAGCGACATGCTTATGGTAGTGCTTAAAAATGTAGTAGTTCCCAATTTCATTTTAACACATCATCTCTCAAATTTGGCTTTAGAACGCCAATGAATACGAATCGTTTCATGTAAACTGTAATAGCCCACACCATCAGCCCTACGTTTTAACTGTAGCACCGAGCCACCGCCACGTTTGACGATGGAAATTAAGTTTCCCTGCTCCAGCTCTACATGTATTCATGTCCCTCCTATTCTACGCGTCGAACATATAGCACTAGAACCGAATTACTACGGTGAATAATCATACTATTTCTTTAATATTATTAATGTGAGTAAATCAGCCAATTAGATTCAAATTGCTGTGAAATAACTACGCATGTGTATTTTTAATTATTATACTATTTTCGCAGTAAATTTACAATTCTTATTCCTAAAATAAGATTTAATGATAGAAATTATTGTTTTATTAACTCCAAAATGTCTAATTGTACAATGTAGTGAAACAAATTTTAAAAAACCTTTACCCTCTTAGCACGAATCAGGGATACTAATTGACATGTAAAACCGATGCGCTATGCGCATATCACAAACAAAAACCATAGAGAGGTATTAGCCGCTTTACAACTGTTCAGCGGTTTATTAAGGACCCTAAAATAATACGTATTTGAAAACCTATAAGAAGAAAATTTATATTTTTAAAATGTTTCCAAAGCAACTTCTAAAACTGAAGAAAGTTCATAAAAATCCTAAAAATCTTCCAAATTAGCAGGGGCTACTGCAAAAGGTTGGGCACTTGCTCAGCTGATGTCATGTCTGCATCCACGCGGAGACACAATGACACGTGATACTGAGCCAAAGATAAGTGATTCATTTACATCCTGGACCGTCGAGGCCAATCTCCTTTGACTTGTCAACTATCACGGAAAGCAGTTGCTACATCCAGAGCACCAGATAGCCACAACTGGCAGTAAAATATTGCATTTTTTTACAATCTGTTTCATCCTAACAGAATTTTCGAATAGTATAACGAGATTTTCTTAAACTGAAAATAATATCCTAATTGTTTCAACATAAGAGTCGTGAAACACATCATTTGCTCAATTGAAAATTTTTATAGAACTGTTGTGCAATTTTAAGAAATATTTATTTATTCACTTATCAATCGTCAAAAGCATATAGAACTCTGTGTGACTTACTGTTTGAAAAAGCATATTATGTGTACGTTTCCCTGAATTTTTTGATCGCTACCCATAAAGAATTTGAATTATGAATCAATTTTGAAAATTTAAGTCATTCACATACATTTCTCCACTACATGCCACACATATTTAAATAAATGACAACAGAAAGAAAAAAAGAAAAGAGAGAAAGAAAAGATGAAAAAAGACAAAAGAGAAAGAAAAAATGAAAAAAGGAAAAAGAGAGAAAGAAAAAATGAAAAAAGGAAAAAGAGAGAAAGAAAAAATGAAAAAAGGAAAAAGAGAGAAAGAAAAAATGAAAAAGGAAAAAGAGAGAAAGAAAAAATGAAAAAGGAAAAAGAGAGAAAGAAAAAATGAAAAAAGAAAAGAGAAAGAAAAAATGAAAAAAGAAAAGAGAAAGAAAAAATGAAAAAAGAAAAAAGAGAAAAAAATGAGAAAATAAAAAAGAGAAAGAAAAAATGAAAAAATGGACAAATAGAATATTATTTAACATCCACAATTATCCGAATTGAGAAAGGGAAATTACAATCCGTTGTTCAGTTGAAGTTCGTTTTCTCAAAACGGAAAACATTTGATCATGAATAAAGACCACTGAAAACATTTAAACAGAACTATGATATTCCAATATTAAATTAATCAAATGCGAATCAATCTTGACAATCACACAAGTGTAGTAAAACAGCAATAACTGGTTTTAGAATTTTAGGACAAACGTCATATCCTTTTGTAGTGTGCTTATTACTGTCTGCTCCCTGACGTGTGAAACGTTTTCTTCCCCACCAGCACACTAGGTACACCGAGGATAGCACCTACTTTGAGGTTATATAACTCTTCCCAAGAGTTTAATGAGTTTACTCGTAAACTGATCCGGCAGGAAACCCATGTTCATAGAGGCCGAGACAGCACGTAGTTCGTCAAAAGTTGATTGGGCTAATTTTTCCACAGGGAAGATTCTAC